>CM062820.1:623787580-624415080 GCA_031772625.1 Pinus tabuliformis
TTATATGGGTAGAATTTGAAAAATATAAATCTGAAATATGTTCCATAGTTTGTTTTCCTGGTGGATGTTTCAAGTTCATGTCATGATCCATCAAAGACAAGGTTGTCCTAATGATGGGTCACGTCAAGATTGAGTTTGTTTATTTATTTTTTAAATTTTAAAAGAATAGTCTACTATTCTCAAGGTTACTATCTTAGCATTGGTGATATAATTTAAAGACCTTAATAGGTAGTAATATCATCACGTCTAAATAAAATTTGGCCATTTGAAATAAGTTATTTGTGATTCACAAGGTCGCAAACTTCCACTTTTGTCAAATGTTTTTGGGTCTTAAAACATTAATCTATTTTCTTATGTCTAAGGATATTAACCTATTTCCTTCCATCTAAGGAAGAGGAGTTCTTAGATAACCAACAACAGTTTTGGTCATACCCCAAAAGCAAAAGGCAATTTCAACTAGTCACTAGTATCCACTAGGTACCCATTGTCTCATCTAATCATTGTTGAGGCTACCACTAAGCGGTCATCTGGGGTCTAGAAGCAACTACCCTTTACCTGTATACATGAAGCCTAGAAACTATAACCCTTTGCTTATTAACTCAATATAAGTTAAAAACAAAAACAAAAAAAAACTTCATATTTTATTAAAATACACATAATATACATATTGCATACATTTTACAAGAATAAATAAATAAATCTCGCAATAGCGACAACCAGCGTCTCAAGGCACATAGTGTGCCCAATTAAAATTGGCCACATATGGCCATCAAATCTAAAAAATTTCAACATCATAATTTCCAAATGATAAAACAATAAGCATAATAGTAACAAGTTTATTCACATAAAATGAGCATACTAATCAATTTATGTAGGAATTATATCTAAGAGGTTGTTTGTTCTCAAGGAGGAGACCCCCATCTTTCAACTTTGGGCTTATGATTTGCCATGATTATTGGGAATCACGATTGTCGTTAGACCAAAACCCACAGGTGTTAGTCAATGATCGCATCGCCAGATATAAGGATCCACGAGAGGCAGTTAGTCCATGTCACGAAACACATGGGGAACGTTGGTTTATCCAATGTCCAATAATCTCCCCCCCAATGTGGGTTGGGTGTGTATCGAACTCGTGACCTACGCTTTGATACCACATGTTGGGAATCACGATTGTCGTTAGGCCAAAACCAGCAAGTGTTAGTCAACGATCGCATCACCAGAGATAAGGATCCACGAGAGGTGGTTAGTCCATGTCACAAAACACACGGAGAGCATTGGTTTATCCAATGTCCAACAATGATGACCTTTGATCTCTCATTGCACTAATTAGGTTCTTTGGGATGCTTTGCTTCAAATATGCCCATTGGAATAGTAGGAATTTGTCAAACGATGACATCCTTGGGGCTCTTGCTTGGGGCTAGCTCATTTACTTTTCTCAACATTCTCTTGTAACTTTTCTTGCTCTACATTGGTGTCATTGATGACTTGAGGTTCTAAAGTGTGGAGAGTAGGTAGGGGAGTGCCCTTCAAATTGCACTATGTGCATGGTGCAATGGTCTAGTATTCCATAAGCTCATGTAGGTGGGCTATTTCCACCTCCACCTTGCATAACTTCATTTGAATCTACAAAAGCATATGGGCACATATTAGAGATGGTAAAAACCTATATGCATTGAGAATTGGTGAATACTCATTCATTTTTTATTTTTCTAAAGGTGATATAAAAATATCAATTCTAATCTAGTGCCATGTTGTGTGGGATTCCACAACTAAAGGGACAAAATCTCCTAACAATGTTGTTTTCTAAGTGATATGGAAGAGTAAAGAGTGAAAAAGTTTCTAAGCATGTGCCCAAGCCAATAAGGTGTATTTACAAATCCAAAACAAGTGCTTTGAGGTTTCATTCTTACCACATAGAGGACTTTTAAGGTGCAATATTTCCAAGTGCTTCAAAGGTTACACTATCTACAAGCCTCCTTGAAATATGGACCAAACAAACAGAGCTTTGTGTGCTCTAAGACCGACTTCTAAATGGATTTCATTTGATAGAGCTCAAGTTTCTCCTTAGAATTGTTTCTCTGTATTTTACTAAGCTTGTCCTCAAGCTCAAGCCTATAAGATAATCATTTATAGTCATTTGTTGGATTATATTTCAAAAAACCCTTGCTTTGATTCCATCTCCAATGTTTCCACCACATTTGTGGCCTTGGAAGACCAAGTTTTAGGAAGAGTTTATCCATTATTGTTTAGAATTTATGTGAAATTACTCTTTGTGGGATTAAACCTAAATACCACACTCAGGGTTTCCTGATTTTCCCAATCTCTAGTTTGACTATCATAATGGTCCCTTGAGACCCCAATACCGTAATTTCACAACCTCATGGTTGTAAGCCATGCGATTTTGGAAAAAAAAAACTACCCCAAGGACTAGACCACCATAAACAATGGTCATTGATAGAAAACTTAGCCCTAGGCAAGTCACTTTTCCACACCAACTTGTGTTTGTTGGTCTCCTAGTCTAATTTCCATTAATTTTATCTACAAATTAGGTTCCCTTCACCTAGATGGTTGTTGAAGTGGTTAACAATGTTTGTAGAATTAAGTTACTTCATATCTTGCAACTATGCAAGGCCCCTAAGTTGATGCAATTTTTGAGTGGGATCTTCTATGCCTCCCCATGTTCCATTGTGTTAATGACTCATTTAGCACAAAGAGCTTTTGCTTGTGTACAAGTAGTCAAGATACCCAAATATCCTCCTCTTTGGGGGTAGCACAAAGGCTCTAATTAAATCTATGAAAGTCTTTAGTTCCTCTAGATTTGGATTATAAGATATTTCTTGGGAGCTTTTCTAACTTAGCAGGGATCAAACATGATGAATAATATGCATGGGTAGTGATATGCGCTTTAGTAAAGATTTAAAATTGTCTACAAGGGATAAGGGTTTCATAATTAACTTATCATTTTTTTAAACTCTTAGTAACTTTGTTTCTTGTAGCTCCTACAAGGAGGCTTTGAAGGCAAATGAGATGATAAATAAATTGAACACTTGTGTAGATCATAACCAAGCCCACCCTCAACCTAACAATAAATTGAAGATATATTTCTAACTATCTTGCTATCATTGGATTTTGGCCATTTGTATCTTCAATCCCAAGCCTTAACAAAAATTTTAATGTAAACCAAGGGATTATCCAAACTTTGTGTATCTTCAATAATGGTTTAAAGAGACATTTGTGAAGTGGCCATTAAATAGTTGTTTATCATTCTAACCTCAAAGAGGAATACCTTTAATGTTGCCTTCTTTTATTTTACTATGGATGGGATAGCTAGAACATCAATGGTGGTAATGTGATGTCCCCACTTTCAATCCTTGGGTTGTTGTAGTAAACCAAAAAATGTACGAATTGTAAATAAGTGGATATAATGATAGGAAGCAAGCTATGTAAAAGACCCCATATGTAAATGATGTAAACATATTTTATGAATTCCTAGTGTGGAGCTCAAGGTCAAGTCTCAACTTGTGAATGCATAGGCATGTTTTTTTAATCAATATACTTTCACTATACCATGTGGTGGACTTGCCATAGTAATTTCGAGATATGTAAATATTATTTGAAAAAATAAAATAAATATCCAAGGGTAGTTATAGAAGAGCACAAGAGAGCCTATGAGTATATTAAAAGGGAAGAGCAAAGGGGGTCCAAGGGGTTGAAAAATAATCCTAAGTTATCTAATTCTCATAACCTTCATCTTTTCATCATGTACTTTATTAAAGCCCCAACCACTGTAAGGTGGAGAAGTCCACTTTACTAGTTATTAGAGCACGGGGATTGAGTAAAAGTTTGGAGAAGCATAAGAGACTCAATTTCCATTAGAATATGAACTACATGGATATCTGAACCATCTACATTCCCATTCACTCTTCATGTGATTTGAATTTATCATTCCTATAGGCTCATTAGAGGAAATTCATTCATTAGATTCAACTCTTATTCTCTTGTTATTTTGGAAATTGTAATTCAAACATGTAAGTTATTAGGTAGAGTTGCGAAAGAGAAAATTGTGAACCTAAGAAATAAGAGATATAGAACACTACAAAGGAGCATAGATGCACCATAAACATTGGGATGAAAGCAAACCATTCTACTTTTGTTGTATATTGTTGTTCATGTAGTGTTGAAGTGCCAAGAGATGACTTTGTTGGATTGATCCTAAAGGTAGACAATAGGTTGAACTCCTACAGACATTGAGAACATTAAAGAGGGAGAAGGATTTCTTAAGGTGTAGTTAAGAAAATAAATTAAAGGCCTTCTAGTATGCTTGAAGGACTATTTAGAGAAAAGGTATATCTGTGGTGTTGTGGTGGGTAGGAAGGAAGTGTCATGGTTGGGTTATCTAGAAGGTCACTAAGAGAGTTCCATGGTAAATAGTTTGGTTGAGCTTGCGATTAATTGGTTTGGGTGAGTGATTTAAGTGTCCTAGACTAGTTTCCTTCTCCTTCATGGCCTCATAGCCTAGCTTTTGGGGGGTGACCATAGAGCATTGCTTATGGTTGGGTGGAAAATTGCTTACGAATAGCCAATTTCCTTGGATCATCTTGTTCAAATATAAGCATTACATATTTGTATGGATTTTTTGTTTATTATTGTAAAGCTAAGATGTGTTTTTCTTATGTGTGAATTTGGAAAGGAATTCATGAACCAATAATGTTGCATGTCAAATTTGTTTAAATAGTTAGATGCATATTTTTGTGGAATTTGAATGCTTCATAGTTTATTGGCTTGATTTTACATTACGTATTCAATATTATGTGTGCATTTGAACTTGAGTGGTGCTAGCTATGTTAAATACAAAGTATCCTTGTGAGATGGCATGGTCAAAGGTCAAATGCTAACTTGATATTGAGTGAAAACCTGATGAAAACGAAGTCTAGGTGATCTTCATTTTCAGTATTGTTACAGGCTCGATCCTGGGACCTGTGGGTTATGGGCCCACGAAGCCCCATTCTGAGACTTCTCACAGTCTTCTCAACGTGACTGAGCAACACTTCCTACTGATCCAACCACAATAAAAGTCATCTCTCGCCAGGCAACTGCTTCCGGAGTTCAACATACATTCATTTAAGGCATTTCAGCCTTAATCCAGAATTTATCTAGCAATTACATTTTTCCCTCTTCATGCGCACAGGTTTTCTCTTCTCGTCTTCTTGATTCACTCAGGAATCTTTAAGTTCTTTATACATACATTCAGTCGTAACTGATTTTTTTAACTAAAATTAGTTCCTTGAACAGAATTCAGTTGTGGTTGGCCTGGCTGTCCACGTGATCGTCCACTTGTCTTCTTCCTTTAATTTTTTTTCATTGAGGTGTCCAGATGCTCCTGCATCATACTCCCGAGGTACAAAAAATTATGACCTCCTGGTCATATGCTCCCGAGGTACAAAATTATGACCTCCTGGTCATATGTTTTTCCTTCGCAATTCGCAATTCTACCCACTGTTTCACTTCGTCAGTGGAACTGCCTTCTGTGAGCTGCAACCAAACCTCTGCAATAGCAAGTCCTCCCTGCTACCAGATGCCCTACCAAGCTTCTCCATTGAGCTTAGTCCTCTCGGCATCTCCGCGGTTCTCTCCTCTCGAACCCATTGAGCACTCCTGCTCTAGGTTTGCTGCAATCTTCTCACCTTCACAAAATAAATTAAAAATTAAAAACTGTACCTCTTCTTTCAAAAACTCCTCTCCGCAGGAAATCTTTCCCGCTCTGATACCACTTGATGAAAACGAAGTCTAGGTGATCTTCATTTTCAGTATTGTTACAGGCTCAATCCTGGGACCTGTGGGTTATGGGCCCACGAAGCCCCATTCTGAGACTTCTCACAGTCTTCTCAACGTGACTGAGCAACACTTCCTACTGATCCAACCACAATAAAAGTCATCTCTCGCCAGGCAACTGCTTCCGGAGTTCAACAAGACCTGTAACCTGTTCATCATCATCAGAACATTCATATTCAATCTCATAATCACAACTTAAATCTTGCACATCTTCATCACAAGCAGAACAATTAGTGACAGCCCTTTTTCGTCCTCTGTTGCTGTAAGCATCCAACAGATCTTTATGGCCACCATCCTCCAGACTGTGTTGCTTCCCAGGCTCATACCCTTGTGTTTGATCTTCTTCCTCTCCTCGGTCTCCTCCACCATCTTCTTTTGAAACAGGAGCTTGTCCTTCACCTTGAGCATGTGAGAATCGCTCTTCACCATCTCCGCGTAGTAATCCGGGGGCCTAAGAAAAGGAACCCCCAGGGCCCGCAATTTATCATAGGCATCCCGAGTCCCCTCTAATGCCTGTGTGTAGAAGGCCATCTCGCGCGTTAGGTCATCATTGACATCGATTTCTTGTTCCGTCTTATAATTAATGCAGAGATTCTCCATCCAGTCCAGGTTACCGGGCCACGCGATTTCTTCAAGTTTTTCATGGAGTCCGGCGACGTTGTAGACTGCGTCCTTGCGAGGCTCCCTTGTAGGAACATCTTCTCCTTCATCAGAATCATCTTCACTGTCTTCCTCTTCTTCGCTTTCTCCTTTTTCTTCGCTGAAGTACAAGGAGGTTTTGTCTTTGGAGCCCGCCATCTCTCTGGCAAGCGACTTGCAAAACCCTGCTACTTGAACTAAAAAAAATAATAATAAAAAAACACATAGACTTAAACTCTCAAAGACTCGTTCCTGTATAAATTCACAAAGAAAACACATTTTTATTATTTACAATCATTTAAGGCATTTCAGCCTTAATCCAGAATTTATCCAGCAATTACATTTTGCCCTCTTCATGCGCACAGGTTTTCTCTTCTCGTCTTCTTGATTCACTCAGGAATCTTTAAGTTCTTTATACATACATTCAGTCGTAACTGATTTTTTTAACTAAAATTAGTTCCTTGAACAGAATTCAGTTGTGGTTGGCCTAGCTGTCCACGTGATCGTCCACTTGTCTTCTTCCTTTAATTTTTTTTCATTGAGGTGTCCAGATGCCCTACCAAGCTTCTCCACTGAGCTTAGTCCTCTCGGCATCTCCGCGATTCTCTCCTCTCGAACCCATTGAGCACTCCTGCTCTAGGTTTGCTGCAATCTTCTCACCTTCACAAAATAAATTAAAAATTAAAAACTGTACCTCTTCTTTCAAAAACTCCTCTCCGCAGGAAATCTTTCCCGCTCTGATACCACTTGATGAAAACGAAGTCTAGGTGATCTTCATTTTCAGTATTGTTACAGGCTCGATCATGGGACCTGTGGGTTATGGGCCCACGAAGCCCCATTCTGAGACTTCTCACAGTCTTCTCAACGTGACTGAGCAACACTTCCTACTGATCCAACCACAATAAAAGTCATCTCTCGCCAGGCAACTGCTTTCGGAGTTCAACAAGACCTGTAACCTGTTCATCATCATCAGAACATTCATATTCAATCTCATAATCACAACTTAAATCTTGCACATCTTCATCACAAGCAGAACAATTAGTGACAGCCCTTTTTCGTCCTCTGTTGCTGTAAGCATCCAACAGATCTTTATGGCCACCATCCTCCAGACTGTGTTGCTTCCCAGGCTCATACCCTTGTGTTTGATCTTCTTCCTCTCCTCGGTCTCCTCCACCATCTTCTTCTGAAACAGGAGCTTGTCCTTCACCTTGAGCATGTGAGAATCGCTCTTCACCATCTCCGCGTAGTAATCCGGGGGCCTAAGAAAAGGAACCCCCAGGGCCCGCAATTTATCATAGGCATCCCGAGTCCCCTCTAATGCCTGTGTGTAGAAGGCCATCTCGCGCATTATGTCATCATTGACATCGATTTCTTGTTTCGTCTTATAATTAATGCAGAGATTCTCCATCCAGTCCAGGTTACCGGGCCACGCGATTTCTTCAAGTTTTTCATGGAGTCCGGCGACGTTGTAGACTGCGTCCTTGCGAGGCTCCCTTGTAGGAACATCTTCTCCTTCATCAGAATCATCTTCACTGTCTTCCTCTTCTTCGCTTTCTCCTTTTTCTTCGCTGAAGTACAAGGAGGTTTTGTCTTTGGAACCCGCCATCTCTCTGGCAAGCGACTTGCAAAACCCTGCAACTTGAACTAAAAATAATAATAATAAAAAACACAGAGACTTAAACTCTCAAAGACTCGTTCCTGTATAAATTCACAAAGAAAACACATTTTTATTATTTACAATCATTTAAGGCATTTCAGCCTTAATCCAGAATTTATCCAGCAATTACATTTTGCCCTCTTCATGCGCACAGGTTTTCTCTTCTCGTCTTCTTGATTCACTCAGGAATCTTTAAGTTCTTTATACATACATTCAGTCGTAACTGATTTTTTTAACTAAAATTAGTTCCTTGAACAGAATTCAGTTGTGGTTGGCCTGGCTGTCCACGTGATCATCCACTTTGTTGAAAATAATACTGAGAGGGGGGGTGAATCAGTATTATCAAGCAATTTAATAAATCTTCCTTATTTGATCTTTGAATTATTTTTGCATGTCAGTACCATAAAATAATGAGCATGAAAAACAGATAATCACACCAAAGAACACAAGATGTAAGGTGGAAACCCAATGTGGGTGAAAACCACTTGCTGCAATATGTCTCTATCTTCTTTCAATTTAGAAACTTCTTTTACAATGATTTTGTACTGGTGCAGTCCTTTACCAGTACGCAGGCTGCAACCTGCAGAGAGCTACAACTCTCTCTCTTTCTCGTTTTCCAGTCTACTCCTGGAAGGGAGCTACAACCCCCTACTTCTTTTCATAAAGCATCAGATGATCAACAAGTACATAACAGATATAGACCACTACAGATATCAGATCAGCAATAACAGAAACAACCCAGAACACCTTATCAACAGAGAAAATCAGTCAACAGAACATCTTAAAACAAAGACGCAATTTTTCTTTCTGTGGCCTGCGACCAGACGCCGTTAACTTTCTGCTACTCTGTGTCCACACGCAGATATCCTTCTGCTCCGCTGCGTGCCCACGCACTGTTCCTGTGACTGCTCTGCGTTCTGTTGCTTCAGGGACGCACCCAAAGATACTATCGCGCCGCGTCTTTCGCTACAGAGACGCACCTGAAAACATTATCGCGCCGCGTCCTTCTGCTTCAGAGACGCACCTGAACCTTGATCGCCCTGCGTCCCCACGCAGGTCTCTTTCTACTGTACTGCGTCTCGGCGCACTTACCCTTTACAGTATCAGCGTCCCAACGCACTTGCCCTTTACAGTATCAGCGTCCCGGCGCACTTTCCCTTCACTGAACCTGTGACCCTTCAGATGTAAATGATATGAAGACTTCAGAACAGACCCAAACAGTCAGATCTACAGATCTGATCATGCGCCATAGAGATCACAGTCCATTAGAAGATTCGCCCTCTTAGATCTGGACTAGATCTCACCAAATAAGATATTCAACCCAAGACACTTGCTCAATCCAAATGAACTCCTTTGCTTTATATAGGCAAGCTCCTCCCCAAAACATGGAACAATACCACGAGCCGACACCATAGAAACACAAAACCGTCGGCTAGATACCACACAAGAAACCCCCACGTGCTTTTCTCTGCCTTGAAATGAGTGCACTGGGTAGACGCACCCCCTGAACGGCTGGCCGGCGTCCCTGGACGCGGGTTCTGCATGGTATACCTGCGGGGACGCACTTTCTGAACCGATTGCCTGCGTCCTTCTTAATTTTCAACAAACTGAGAGCCTTACCACTGGAGTTGCCATCAAGTACAACATCTGTAACATACAGTCATACCAGAAACATAATGCCAACACACTTGTCTTCTTCCTTTAATTTTTTTTCATTGAGGTGTCCAGATGCTCCTGCATCAAAACCTACATGCTTGTTTATTTTCCAAAGGCCATTTTCCAAGTTTAAAGTGTTAACTTTGTTTGGTGGCTAGTTTGGCCTCTATGAATTCAAATTATTATTCTGAAGTGGGGTTGATAGCCCCTTAGTGTCTTTCAAAGGATTTCTTCTCAATATGGCTAACGGGCTAACGTGAAGTTTGGCTTGATGACCTTTGATTACTTTATTACATTGAAGGTTGGGAAGATTTTTGAAGAAATATTGATGGTCTATTGAGAAATTCTTTGGAAAGTGATCAATGGCCATATTTTGAAAGAGCCCGACAATGTAGAAAATGGTTCTTTTGAAAGTGGTTGATGACCATCTTTTGAAAAAACCTACTGGCCCATTGGGCATATCTTTTGAAAATGTTTGATGGCATTTTTCAAAGAGTCTTAATGGCATATTGGGCCTATCTTTCAAAAGTGCTTGATGACATCTTTAGAAGAGACCCAGTCGCCTATTAGGCTTATCTTTTAAAAATTCTTAAGGGAATGTTTCAAAAGTGAATGATTAGACAAATATTTTGAAAGAGGGGAGATCTTTCAATTAGGGTAAATAGTCTAGTTTTGGATGATATTTGAAGGAGGATTGATAACTTAAGTTATAGGTTCATTTGAACTAGCTTGTCGGGGATAAGAATAAGCATTATGTGTGGTCTATGTAGAAATTTTGAATAATATGACACTTATTCATAGAGATTATCCTGATTATACACTATTTGCGGAATGCATGCATAATACATAACCTCCTCTACTATTGATCATCAATTTGCAGTATTCAGAAACAATCGCATGCGCACATTGAAGCATCAATCACACATATCAACACAGTATATCACGGGGAAAGCATACAGCTGAAAACCCCCAAATATCTGTATATTATATTGATTGAGAACATGTAACAATACATAGTACAATACTCCTCACAAGTACTCAGTACTATCTCCACCTGTTACACACAAACTAGCTCAGATCTGAATCAATCACAGGTTCAAATCTCCTCCACTGCTTGCCTGCCTCCACTACACAATCCTGCATGAGAATGGATGAGTATGGCTGATCCAAACTCGTATTTTCTTTGGCTGAACCATGCAATCCTCATTGGCAATACTCAATCCATTGTTTGTGCAAAATCTCATGCACAACTATAGTCACAACTGATAGCAATCTCCACCTCTAACACCTGTCTCCACTGAACTGTCCATGCACTAAGTTAACTGATGTATTCTCTAGTTGCTTTACGAGTTAATAATTAGTGAATTAATTAACAATTAATTCACATCACTCATCACTAGTGTATTCTGCACTTAGACTAAATACAACTAGTTTAACCAAGTCAAACTGAACACAATTCCATCAACTCCTCAATCAACTCCACCAAACTCAACCACATGAGTTCTAACTGAAGTCCATCATGCAATAGCTCAACTGACCCATAAGAAAAGCGTATTTCCTTCTGACAGTTGCATGTGCCACATCCGTAGCTCGAACTCAAGTGCTCCAAGAGGATAAGATAATGTTTATAGTCCAAATATTATTAAGAGCTAATAATATTCGACTGTTCTATTTTTAGCCTGGCAGTCTAAAAGTATACTCCGCCCATATGTCTAAAAATAGAAGTCCATCTATTTTTACCAACATGACCAATCATCCACAAATAGCATCCTGCAACTCATAGACCATGATCCATATGTCTAAAAATAGACTTTGCGCCAAAAATAGCCTGTGGCCCACTTAGTGAAGGCGGCTCCTTTTCACTAAGCTCCATCATCTTGTTGCATTTTCAACACTCCCTCTCAACAAGATATGGATTATCTACAACCCCTATCCTACAACTCTAGAATGTTCTGCATGCAACACATTTGCCCGGCCCACTTGCTCCAACAACACTTGGAACAAAAACACTCCCAACTGACCACTATGTTGGGCTAGGAACATACTCTAATGTTGAAGCTCTACCTGCTGCTGACAAGTGCTCCCTCTCTGACATCTGTGCTACTGCAACATATCCATGCATCTCACACCATTTCACACTTCTCTATGCCATCTAGCAATGTGCAAAACACTTGTGCCTCTCGCATTGCTGCAACCTGCTAGCTATGCGCTGCCCTGGGATTCCCTACACTGTCGCTCTCTCTGCCGCTCCATCCGCATCTATCTCTACCCAATCAATCAGTTCCTGCTACTCCACATCGGGGCTCCCGTAGCAAGGTCTCATCCAAGAGGTTGGGTACCTCAAGGATCCTGCCCCTCATCCTTGGGACGATCACTCTATATCGCCCCACCTCCTTCCTGGAGGTATGGTTGCATGTGATCCCTCTGCCCACCTGACTCAAAGTTTCCCCCTACTGGAGGTCTCTGCATGATTAGATGTCTCTACTCGATCTCCTCTCAGCTTCCCTTGTTGTGGCTGCTCCACAACCTCCTGAAGCTGCGCACCAATCGTGACTCCTCCACAATCGTCTAAGACTTCTTCTGGCTCTGCATGTTGAGAGGTAATATACGCTCCCTCTCAACCACTAAGTCTCCATCAGTTGCCTCGCTGCTCAAGGCTTTGCATGCATCTTGAACCTCAAGAGCATACAGGTTCTTGACCCGTGAACCAATCTGCTTCACCTGTCTAGTGATGATGTGTCTAAGGAAAACCTTTCCCTTACTGAAGACTACATCATAGCCTCTGTCTTCCAGCATCGCGATCGACACCAAGTTTCTCTCCAGTCCTGGTACATACTTGACATTGGTCAAGGTAAGGCGAGCTCCATGCTCCCTCTGAAAAATAACGTGCCTACACCTGAGACACTATACTTCTCATCATTACCCATCGCTATGAGTATATGGAGATCTTTCTCCTCCAAAGTACTGAACAAACTCTTGTCATCGGTCATGTGGAAAGAAGCTCCACTGTCAAGAAACCAACCACTTCCCACCATGGATGAAACCATGCATGCGAAGAGTGTGAAATCCAACTCAAACTGTGAAGCAAGTGCCTCACCTTCAGATCCTTCCCCAGATCCCTTCTTGGATTTCCTCCGTGGACAACTTACAGCATAATGGCCCACCTCATGACAACGAAAGCATCGCACTTTCGATTTGTCAACCTTCTTCCCATCATTGGAAGAACTGGATACGGAAAGAGAACCCTTCTCCTCCCCCTTCTTTGCTTTGGTAGCCAAAGCACAATTTTCTTCATCAAATGCCTTTGATGAAGATCCGTCCCTAGTATCCCGCCTGATCTCCTCTTACACAAGATCCGACCAAAGTCTCTCCCATCCTGTCAATTTCTCCTGACCATTGACATATTCCTGATAGGAATGCGAACTCTTCGGAAGACCAAGGAGAGCCAAGCTCACCAAGTCCTCATCATCGACAGTCACCCCCACACTTCCCAGCTCATCCCGACATTGGGTGAACTTCGTGAGATACCTGGGCATACTGTCTCCATTCTCACACTTAATGTTTCTAAGTTTATCCTTGAGCGCCAACTTCCTCTGGTCGCTCTTGCTTTGGAATAGATCTGTCAACGCTTTCCACATCATGTATGGAGAAGCCTTTCCATGCAAGCTGGACACAATGTGATCCTTCACGCCCTCCAATAGAATCCTTTGACACTTTGTTGTCTTCTTTTGCCAAACCTCAACGTGAGCAACATCAGTAGGCTTTGGGACCTCAGCCTCTATGAACTCCTTCAGCCCATTGTCATCTAACACCGCCTCCATCTTGTCTTTCCATGCAATATAATTTGAGCTGCCCTCAAGAGCATACTCCAATCGAAATCCGTTGAAAGACATTTCAACTTTGACACCAAGAAAACATTGCTGCAAATTCGAATTCCACCAGCTCAAAACTCAACCGCTTCTGATCTAGAATTCGTGAGAACAAAGTATTTCTCGTACAGAGATTGACTGTATGGGCTTTTACCAGATATCTCACCTTCCAAAGGAAGGGTGAATCCAGAGGCTACCTGGCCCGATTACAGACTCTGCCTGAAGAAATAAAATGTAAACACTTTCTGAATAATATATCTGATGATCAACTCTGCTCCGATACCATGTAGAAATTTTGAATAATATGACACTTATTCACAAATATTATCCTGATTATACACTATTTAAGGAATGCATGCATAATACATAACCTCCTCTACTATTGATCATCAATTTGCAGTATTCAAAAACAATCACATGCACACATTGAAGCATCAATCACACATATCAACACAGTATATCACGGGGAAAGCATACAGCTGAAAACCCCCAACTATCTGTATATTATATGGATTGAGAACATGTAACAATACATAGTACAATACTCCTCACAAGTACTCAGTACTATCTCCACCTGTTACATACAAACTAGCTCAGATCTGAATCAATCACAGGTTCAAATCTCCTCCACTGCTTGCCTGCCTCCACTGCGCAATCCTGCATGAGAATGGATGAGTATGGCTTATCCAAACTCGTATTTTCTTTTGCCGAACCATGCAATCCTCATTGTCAATACTCAATCCGTTGATTGTGCAAAATCTCATGCACAACTATAGTCACAACTGATAGAAATCTCCACCTCTAACACCTGTCTCCACTGAATTGTCCATGCACTGAGTTAACTCATGTATTCTTTAGTTTCTTTATGAGTTAATAATTAGTGAATTAATTAACAATTAATTCACATCACTCATCACTAGTGTATTATGCACTTAGACTAAATACAACTAATTTAACCAAGTCAAACTGAACACAACTCCATCAACTCCTCAGTCAACTCCACCAAACTCAACCACATGAGTTCTAACTGAAGTCCATCATGCAATAGCTCAACTGACCCATAAGAAAAGCATATTTTCTTCTGACAGTTGCATGTGCCACATCTGTAGCTCGAACTGAAGTGCTCCAAGAGGATAAGATAATGTTTATAGTCCAAATACTATTAAGAGCTAATAATATTCGACTGTTCTATTTTTAGCCTAGCAGTCTAAAAATAGACTCCACCCATATGTCTAAAAATAGAAGTCCATCTATTTTTACCAACATGACCAATCATCCACAAATAGCATCCGGCAACTCATAGACCATGATCCATATGTCTAAAAATAGACTTTGCGCCAAAAATAACCTGCGGGCCCACTTAGTGAAGGCGGCTCCTTTTCACTAAGCTCCATCATCTTGTTGCATTTTCAACACTCCCTCTCAACAAGATATGGATTATCTGCAACCCCTATCCTGCAACTCTGGAATGTTTTGCATGCAACACATTTGCCCAGTCCACTTGCTCCAACAACACTTGGAACAAAAACACTCCCAACTGACCACTCTGTTGGGCTAGGAACATACTCTGATGCTGAAGCTCTACCTGCTGCTGACAAGTGCTCCCTCTCTGACATTTGCGCTACTGCAACATCTCCATGCATCTCGCACCATTGCACACTTCTCTGTGCCACCTAGCACTGTGCAAAACACTTGTGCCTCTCGCATTATTGTAGCCTGCTAGTTATGCGCTTTCCTGGGATTCCCTACACTGTCGCTCTCTCTGCCGCTCCATCCGCATCTGTCTCTACCCAATCAGTCAGTTCCTGCTACTCCACATCCAGGCTCCCGTAGCAAGGTCTCATCCAAGAGGTTAGGTACCTCAAGGATCTTGCCCCTCCTCCTTGGGACGATCACTCTATATCGCCCCACCTCCTTCCTGGGGGTATGGCTACATGTGATCCCTCAGCCCACCTGGCTTGAAGTTTCCCCCTACTGGAGGTCTCTGCATGAGTAGATGTCTCTACTCAATCTCCTCTCAGCTTCCCTTGTTGTGGCTTCTCCACAACCTCCTAAAGCTGCTGCGCCAATCGTGACTCCTCCACAATCATCTGAGACTTCCTCTGGCTCTGCATGTTGAGAGGTAATATACGCTCCCTCTCAACCACCAAGTCTCCATCAGTTGCCTCGCTGCTCAAGGCTTTGCATGCATCTTGAACCTCAAGGGCATACAGGTTCTTGACCCGTGAACCAATCTACTTCACCTGTCTAGTGATGATGTGTCTAAGGAAAACCTTTCCCTTACTGAAGACTACATCATAGCCTCTGTCTTCCAGCATCACGATCGACACCAAGTTTCTCTCCAGTCCTGGTACATACTTGACATCGGTCAAGGTAAGGCGAGCTCCATGCTCCCTCTGAAAAATAACCGTGCCTACACCTGAGACACTATACTTCTCATCATTACCCATCGCTATGAGTATTTGGAGATCTTTCTCCTCCAAAGTACTGAACAAACTCTTGTCATCGGTCATGTGTAAAGAAGCTCCACTGTCAAGAAACCAACCACTTCCCACCATGGATGAAACCATGCATGCGAAGAGTGTGAAATCCAACTCAAACTGTGAAGCAAGTGCCTCACCTTCAGATCCTTCCCTGGATCCCTTCTTGGATTTCCTCCGTGGACAATTTACAGCATAATGGCCCACCTCATGACAACGAAAGCATCGCACTTTCGATTTGTCAACCTTCTTCCCATCATTGGAAGAACTGGATACGGAAAGAGAACCCTTCTCCTCCCCCTTCTTTGCTTTGGTAGCCAAAGCACAATTTTCTTCATCAAATGCCTTTGATGAAGATCCGTCCCTAGTATTCCGCCTGATCTCCTCTTACACAAGATCCGACCAAAGTCTCTCCCATCCTGGCAATTTCTCCCGACCATTGACAGAGTCCTGATAGGAATGCCAACTCTTCGGAAGACCAAGGAGAGCCAAGCTCACCAAGTCCTCATCATCGACAGTCACCCCCACACTTCCTAGCTCATCCCGACATTGGGTGAACTTCGTGAGATACCTGGGCATACTGTCTCCATTCTCACACTTAATGTTTCTGAGTTTATCCTTGAGCGCCAACTTCCTCTGGTCGCTCTTGCTTTGGAATAGATTTGTCAACGCTTTCCACATCAAGTATGGAGAAGCCTTTCCATGCAGGCTGGACACAATGTGATCCTTCACGCCCTCCAACAGAATCCTTCGACACTTTGCTGTCTTCTTTTGCCAAACCTCAACGTGAGCAGCATCAGTAGGCTTTGGGACCTCATCCTCTATGAACTCCTTCAGCCCATTGTCATCTAACACTGCCTCCATCCTATCTTTCCATGCAATATAATTCGAGCTGCCCTCAAGAGCATACTCCAATCGCAATTCGTTGAAAGACATTTCAACTTTGATACCAAGAAAACACTGCTGCAAATTCGAATTCCACCAGCTCAAAACTCAACCGCTTCTGATCTAGAATTCATGAGAACAAAGTATTTCTCGTACAGAGATTGACTGTATGGAATTTACCGGATATCTCACCTTCCAAAGGAAGGATGAATCCAGAGGCTACCTGGCTCGATTATAGACTCTGCCTGAAGAAATAAAATGTAAACACTTTCTGAATAATAGATCTGATGATCAACTCTGCTCCGATACCATGTAGAAATTTTGAATAATATGACACTTATTCATAGAGATTATCCTAATTATACACTATTTGCGGAATGCATGCATAATACATAACCTCCTCTACTATTGATCATCAATTTGCAGTATTCAGAAACAATTGCATGCGCACATTGAAGCATCAATCACACATATCAACACAGTATATCACGGGGAAAGCATATAGCTGAAAACCCCCAACTATCTGTATATTATATTGATTGAGAACATGTAACAATTCATAGTACAATACTCCTCACAAGTACTCAGTACTATCTCCACCTGTTACACACAAACTAGCTCAGATCTGAATCAATCACAAGTTCAAATCTCCTCCACTGCTTGCCTGCTTCCACTGCGCAATCCTGCATAAGAATGGATGCGTATGGTTGATCCAAACTCGTATTTTCTTTGGCTGAACCACGCAATCCTCATTGGCAATACTCAATCCATTGGTTGTGCAAAATCTCATGCACAACTATAGTCACAACTGATAGCAATCTCCACCTCTAACACCTGTCTCCACTGAACTGTCCATGCACTGAGTTAACTGATGTATTCTTTAGTTGCTTTATGAGTTAATAATTAGTGAATTAATTAACAATTAATTCACATCACTCATCACTATTGTATTCTGCAGTTAAACTAAATACAACTAGTTTAACCAAGTCAAACTGAACACAACTCCATCAACTCCTCAATCAACTCCACCAAACTCAACCACATGAGTTCTAACTGAAGTCAATCATGCAATAGCTCAACTGACCCATAAGAAAAGCATATTTCCTTCTGACAGTTGCATGTGCCACATCCGTAGCTCGAACTGAAGTGCTCCAAGAGGATAAGATAATGTTTATATTCCAAATATTATTAAGAGCTAATAATATTCGACTGTTCTATTTTTAGCTTGGCAGTCTAAAAATAGACTCCGCCCATATGTCTAAAAATAGAAGTCCATCTATTTTTACCAACATGACCAATCATCCACAAATAGCATCCTGCAACTCATAGACCATGATCCATATGTCTAAAAATAGATATAGTCTAAAAATAGACTTTGCGCCAAAAATAGCCTGCGGGCCCACTTAGTGAAGGCGACTCCTTTTCACTAAGCCCCATCATCTTGTTGCATTTTCAACAGTCTACAACCCCATGATATGAGTGTTCATGCAAATGTAAAGGAATTAAGAAACCCTTTAAAATTCTCAAGGATAATGGTGGAAAAAACATCCTTCCCTCACTAATGCTTTAAAGGGGAATGACTAACTTACAAAGTGGTATCAGTCAATGTTACAACACTAGTGTTGTTATGGGAATGAAATGTAATGAAAGTTACAACACTTGACCTTTATGGCATAAGGAAATTAAAGCTCATAATGAATAAGAAATGCCTAAATATTGAAAAGAAAATTACAATTCACTCACTATTGTTTGACAAAAATACTCCATAAGCTTTGGTATTAATGATTCGTGCAAACTATGGAGGTAAATATGAATTCCTAATGTTCATAAATTTACTCTTAGAAATTAGCAAACTCAAGACAAAGTGACAAATAGAAGAGTTGCAAGTTATGAACCAACAACTTAATTATAAAGGATGTGAAGTGTTGTTGAAATTCACCCTATCATAGAAGTAGCTAATGATACAGGACCATGTATACTTGAGTTTGGATTGCTTTGCGGAGGTAGAGCAGGTTGTTATGAATTAGATAAATTTTGATATCATTATAAGACCATGTGAAGTAAATGATGCACTTCAAAGCTGCTATTAAGGGAATGAGGCGCTCCATTGTGTGGAATTGGATCGAGAGATAAAGTATGAGACAAAGTGGAACTTAGCTTAGAATTCTCTAAGGAATAAGGGCAAGTATCATAGTTGAATAAGGCTTCAAGATAATATGTGATCAATGCAAATATGCATAATTCTAAAGGTATTAATAATAGCATAAGAACTATACATGTGTGTGAAATAAGATAGCATGAAAATTTTGATGTGGACAAGAATGCATTTATGATAAAAAGGGAAAGGCCAAGTCGGGCTTCATTGAAACTTCTAAAGGAAATTGGAGCATCATTTATAAAAAATGGATAGAATATAGAGGCAACTCGAGCATCAAAGAATGATGCAAGATGGCAATAGTTGGTTGGAATAATAAATGATGTGTGTGGCCAATAAGGTAGATATGGAAATGGTGTGTAATGCTAGTTCAATGAGAGTATCATCACTGATGATCTATTATGTGATTGATAGAATGACAATGACATAAATAAACTCTAATGTGGAATTCCATTGTATATAAACGAATTGGAAGGGATAATTCCTTGACTCTTCTCTTGTTGCATTGTTTATGTTTCTCTAGATTGAGAATGCCGCTTTGAGTGGATAATTAGGGCATGAGAATCTTGATAAATGCAAGAGAATAAAATAGTTGGAATGCATATGTGTTAGTGGACATATTGTGGGATGATCAGGGGTAGAGTGCATATAGATATGCATTAGCATAAATGTGATATTACTATTTCTAAATACAGTATGTTTTTATGTCTATAATGAACATGTCATGATGACTAACTATGGTTGTTGTGGGTTGTATACTTAAATAAAATATAATAAGGTGGGAAAATGTTTGTCAATATCTGGTGGAGGGATGTTGTGAGATCCCATGAGACACAAACTAGGCATATAGAATTGGATATGTTGATGTGAATTATTAGAGGAGCTTAGTTGACTAGGTTAAGTAGCTAACTAAAAAATGTAAAAGAATAATCCAAGTGGAAAGTATAATCTACTAGGGACTTGATTATATCAATTGATTGGTTAGGTGTAGTTACAACTACCTACATCTTGTATGCATTATGCATAAACATAAACTTGGCATTGTAATGGAAGGTCAAAGAGACCTGATAATAAATAATAATAAAAATTTTGGTTGTACATTTAATTATCTTCTCTATTTCTCCTCTTTCTATGGATACATGCTTGTATATTATTGTTTGTGTTGGTTTAAAGTTTGCACTGCTAGTAACCACACTTGCTCTATAATCCGTTATATTACAGCATTAGTTTTGTTGTTGGTTGCAATGATATAGGACATGCATAATAGTAAGATGCATGCATAGATGATGAATGAGAAGGATATTAATGAGTGGTCGAAGAGAAAGTTACGAAAATATTGAAGAATTATGCTAGAAACTCGCAAGAAGTTCCTAGAATCTATGTTTATGAAGAAAAAGAAGCTACACTTAGAATGATTTTTCATATGATCAATCTAAAACATGATGGATAATTTCTCTCATAATTGATTAACAAGGGCAAGAAAATTTGTTTAATCGGGTCAAGAAGATTACTATAAAGAACAAGCAATCAAGAAGAATACATATTTAAATGGCATGAAGAGGATATTCTTCACTAAGATGCACATCCAATTTCACTACTATTTACTAGTTCTATTGCAAAAATTTGTATGGACAGATGAGTTGGCTTCATTGTTGAAGCATGACCTCCCTTAATAATGCCAATTTATAATGACTAGAAGAAAGGGAAAGAGAGGGAACATTTTCTAAGAAAAAATAGTGTTATTGTTGTGATGACCCTCATTAACCAAGATTAGACTTGGGGTTGGGGTTGGGGACATAAAGGCTCATGAGATGCTTCTAAAACTTTATTAACTCATTTTGAAAAGAAAGAGACTAGAGAAAAACACAAGCATGATGAAGAGTAGAAGAAAGTAAGGAATGAATGAGAGACAAAGAGAACATATGTTGGATGAAGAAAAAAAAACTAAATGAAAGAGTACAAACCCTAAGTTGACTTGTAGTAAATTGAATGAGATAAAAGACAATGAAGAAGATTTGAGTTAAGAGAAACCATGGACAATTATTGATTATGAAGAAGGAAGGAAAAATAGTGTAACACGCCCTTAGCCACCTATTAGGGCATATTACTAGTCTACACCAATTATGATACCATGAATTTTTAAAAATTTATTTAATTTGGCTTAGTATTGCTCTGATACCATAGCCAATTATGCTAAGTAGGCTTCAATTCCATAATACAACACATAACCTCTCTAAGACCATCTTTGTAACCCCTTGTAGTCACCCAACCAGGCCTATTTTTTTTAATAAATTACCTTTGTACCTTAATTATACTCTGTCATGTAGGCCTAATGCATTCTACCATGAAACATGGCATACACATGACCATAACATCATAATAAACATGTAGAAACGCATATAATTCATAAATAACAAATGTTCATAAGAATAAATGCAAAAGAAGAATATAAAACATAATTAAGGATAATTATCTTTTAATAATGCCACTAGTTTCAGATCTCGAACCTTCCACTTAACCATAGACTGCATTGCTCCAATACTCTTAATAATGGTCACCTTCAAGTTAGGGTTATGACTCCACAAAGGTAAAGAGCTCACTTGGAACCTAGATATGGTCAGGAAATCAACAAAAAACAAGGTATAGGCCAATTCACCAAACTCTAGTAGCACTTCAACCTACAATATCTTATACCCCTTCAATCTACACAACCCAAGGTGGTCCACCCCCCTCTCTACCTATGTAGTCACTTATGTTGTGCCAAGGCCACCTAGGAAGTCACGGAGCTTTGTGTCTCTAGGAGTTCCATTTGTTCTCAAGAGTCTCTAGACTCCCTCCAAGCTTCATATTACGGAACCTATAACCACACTTCTTCCTTTAGGGCTCCAACCTTACCCAAGCCAACTAGGATAATTGTACACACCCATAACCTAAGATCCATAAGGTAAACTTAGTAGCAAAGGTCTCTAGCTCTTCCCAAAGTAAATACAATGATCACCATTGCTAGCTAAAATGAAAATGGATGCAAGAAAGTTCACTAGAACCCCATTTTATATATGCATGTGCATAACATGACAAGTGGCACTCATGGAATTATCTTTCGCCACACTTGGAGATTTGTTTCCCTTCCTTGGAAATTGTTGGAAAATTCAATTTGGTAGATTATATTTCAATCTTCCCTAACCTTAATAATTGCTTGTGAACATAGTTAGTCTTCTTGTGTTCTTTATTTAGATCTTTTCATCAAACAAATATTAAGAACATAAATAGCAATAACAGAGGACATAGAAAATAGTCTCTCAACTAGGGCAAAACCCCTCAAAGGGGAAAACTTGGAAATCTCTTCTCTTTTTATAGAATCTGCTTCAAATGAGACAATAAAGGCTGAAACCCTAGACCAAGTCCTTCTCCAAGTACCAAGTCAACCCTTCCATCAAGTCCTTCATTGACCTAGTCCCAACTAGCTTCAAACTGCAACTTCAACTCCAACTTCATTACTTCTCTTTCGACCTGTAACTTTGGCCCTGTAGTAGTTACAAAAACGCTAATCAAAATTCCTCTTGAGACCTTCCTTGAGTAAGATATCTCTACCTATGGTCAACGAAGTCAAGGCAGAGTATTCTTCCTTTCAATAATAAGAGATTGCACTTCGTCCTGTCCTTTCTTTCTTGTTCTAGACCTTCGTTATCTTCTTATTCTGCTTCCCAACTACAAATCAAACTTCCTTCTTGAGATCAAACTTCTTGGTGAATGAATACCAAATGAGGTTGAACTACTCATTTATATAGCCTTTCCAAGGGGTCAAATTCCCTCCTTTAGGCCAACTTGAAGCTGTCGGGGCCGACTTCTACTTTTGGAGTTTCCAGAGACCCAAAAATAATTATTTTTCCAATTACATTTTTCCCTAAAGGGTCTTATAAAATTGATTTGACTCCTTTGACTCGTGACAACAAATCATATGACCTAACAAACCTTAGAAGCATGAAGAACGTACTTTTACCTAGAAGACCATCCATAATGAGCATGAAACCCATGCTTTATAATAATAACTTTTTCTTTTCTTCTTTTGTTTGTTACATAAGATACATATTGAAATGAGTACAACAACAATTATGAAGACCAAAACTAGTTACATTTTCCACACTCCCTTGTAACTCGGGAGGTATTCATGATTGTAAAATTAGTGCAACATTATTCTCAAACTAAGGAGTTCTCTTAAGAAGAGTTGTATTGATAATCTAAATTGTAAGAATCATCATTATAACCAGCGTTGTCTCTAAGGCCCAACTAGACAAGCTCTACTTTGTTCAAGGGCATTATGCTGGGAGGATTTACGTGTGATATGACACTACCTCTACCAGGCACATACCCCATCCGGATGTTCACAATGTATGTCCTTTTAGGACTATTCTTATCTTGGATCTCCATTCCTGAGCCCTCAAAGAATATCGGTCCTCTTCAACCACACTTTTCTTGGATACTTGTCCCATCCTTAAAGAGTGTGAGTACCTTTCCTTTCTTGGATTCTATATCCTCAAGGAAACCACATATGCTTATCCAATCCTTCACCATATGAATAGTAGAAAGCACATGTGATGCTCAACATCACTCCTTCTCAATCAAAGAGGACATCCCTATTCCTTTCCATTGGAGAATATATCCTTGCTCCTATTCAAGGAGACTCATTTACTACTTCAAAAACCAGAGGAGATTCCAGACTTCCTTTCAAATTAGGAAGTTAATACCACAAGCCTTATAACTTGTATTTATGAGAGTACCAACTACTTGTTCTTCATAGCCAAATGGCTCCCTCTTTCCTTCACATATCTTGATCCGGATTTAAATAGGAATGCAAAAAATTACAGAGATAAACATAAATCCAGAGATGCAACGGAAATAATACTTCATTTCATTAACGTAAAATACTGAAATATGCTTACAAACAATAACGGAAATAAACCAGCTAGGGCGATGGTAGCTTATCTCTTAGAAAAGATGTGGTGACTACATGCCTCTGAACTGTGTTACAATGAGGCTTGAAGACCTATTTATTGTTGAGAAACAATGGAAAACCCTAAACATCCAAAAGCCTAACCCTAGAAGATGAAACGCCAAACTGTGGGCCCCGTTTGGGTAAATTGGTGCATCAAGTTTCTTGGGTCGTAACTTTTGCATATGATCTCCGTTTGACGCGCACAATAGCTCATTAGAAAGATCTACCCGAGAACTACACCTTTGGGAAGAGAAAAATTAATCCATAGACCCATGTTGCTCCCAGTTTTCGCAAAAAACGTCGTTTAGGGCCTCAAAACGGCTCCGGAAGTTCAGGACCCGAAAAAACTGCTAAAAATAGTAAATTGTGCTACAATTAAGGACACTGAAAAGCTGAAAGAAACAATTGTGGGGGTCCAAGTGGACTTGGCAGGTGGCCACCAATATCCACCTGGATCATTCCTCCCCCCTTAGGAAGCAATGGTCCCCATTGCGTTGATTTCCTCCACGAGATGAGGAAACTTCCGCTGAACTTGGTCCCTGGTGAGCCACTTGCCTTCATGAAGGAGTTGGCCTTCTTTGACAACTCGATACAGCTGGATATTCTGTTGGTGAGTATGCTTTATCTGTGTGTCCATGATTCGATCAGTTGTAGCTTGTTCCATGCAATCTGGATTTAACTCTGTGGGTGTGAACCCATTCTGCAATGTCGGATGTGTCTAGTAATGGTGGAAAGTATGGCCGAAAGCGGTCCACATTGAACACTAGGTGCAAGCCAAGGAATGGGGGAATGCTGAGCTCAAATGCATTGTCTCCTATAGCCTTGGTAATGGTGTAAGGAACATATCAGAGTGGTCTGAGTTTCTGATAGGCTCCGGTAAGGCATTCCTTTTGCAAATGCAACCAGACTTTGTCGCCCACCTGAAACTTGTGTGACACCCGATGTTGATCATGTCGCTGCTTGTACTTGGCATTTGATTTCTCCAAAATGTCATGGACCTGCTAGTGAATATGTTGGATGTGCTCAATGAAGCTGGTTGCCTTATCTGTTTCGAACTGGACATGAGCCGAATCTGCGTGAGTAGCTGCAAATGGCATGGCCACATCAATGGGACACAATGGCTAGAATCCCAAGCCCATTTGAAAAGGGTTGTGGCCATTCGAGCTGTGAAGAGACTGGTTGTAGCTGTGTTGAACATAGGGGAGGCTCTTGTCCCATGTGCGTGGATGCTTTGAGTTGTACATGCGTAGAATGTGTACGATAATCCTGTTGACAACCTCTGTTTGGCCATCAGTTTGAGGATGGAAAGCTATGGACTTAGTGAGTTTGATGTCTAGCATCGACCAAAGACTGGACCATAATGTACTAAGGAACCTGTTGTCCCGATCTGAGATGATAGGGTGTGGGATCCCAAAGTGCGCTCACATCGTTCAAAGAAGAGTTTAACAGTGGCTTCTGCTGTGATATGCTTCTTACAGGCTGCCATAATGGCCATCTTCGAGAACCTGTCAATGACCACAAAAACATAGTCATTTCCATGCTTAGTGGAAGGAAGGACTGACATGTAATCCATGGAGATGGATTCCCAAGGTCGAATAGGGGTAGGCAGCGGGGTATAGAGGCCTTGCTTCTTGATGGTCGGTTTGGCAATGGCGTAGGCAGTGCATGATCTGATGTACTTCCCGACATCCTGTCGAAGATTCGGTCAATAGAAATACTTCTGCAGTACTGCCATTGTTTTCTCGACCCCAAAATGCCCAGCAGTCTGACTGTAGTGTGCTTCCCAAATCATCTTGGCACGCTCGCTTAAAGGAACACAAACGTGACCCAGGTGGCATAATAAGGCATCCTGGAGGTGAAAATCTGGAACATGCTGACCCTCCAAGAGTGTCTGGTATATGTGGTTGAATTCTGGGTCGCTTTTGTATAGAAGTGGCCAATCAGAAGTCTCGTGCCCACAAGAGTTGAGCATGGTGGTTAACGCCACGATCGGTGGTTAACTGAGGCAATCTACAACATTATTGGTGCTGCCCTTCTTATATTTGATATTCAAATGGAACTGTTGCATGTATGTGGACCACTTCTGATGGCGATCATTCTGCAATTTCCCTTGGGTCTGTATGAACTACAGGGGTCGGTGGTGTGTGTGGATGACTGTTTCCTTCCCCAAAATGTAATGCTTCCATTGTCGGCAGGCCTGCACAATGGAATACATCTCTTTATCATAAGTGGGATACTTCCGGACTGTGTCTGAAAGTGTCTCACTGTGATATGCCACTGGATGCCTGTGTTGAGTAAGGACTGCCCCAATAGCATAGTCAGAGGCAACTGTCTCGACCTCAAATGGTTGTTGCAAGTCTGGTAATGTGAGAATTGGTGCTGTGTAGAGACAATCTTTCAACTCTGTGAATGACTTCTGTTGAGATTCAGACCAAAATAATTTTGCTTTCGCTTCTCCCTTGGTGACTTGAATCAAGGGCCAAGTGATATGAGAAAATCCCAACACGAACTTGCGGTAGAAGTTGGTAAGACCTAGAAAGTTGTGGAGCTCTGTCAGAGTGGTTGGAGATGGCCAATCCCGAATGACTTGGATCTTGGCTGGATCCACATGCACCCCCTATTCATCAATAATGTATCCCAGATACTGAACCTCGGTCATGCCAAAAGTGCATTTCTCCAAATTGGCACATAACTTGTGTTGCCGCAGTGTTTGGAGAACCTGTCGGATGTAGTGGAGGTGCTCTTCCCAACTCTGGTCATCCAGGTATACCACTACAAATGAGTTGGTGAATGGTCGCAAGATGTTATCCATTAACCTCATGAAGGTTGCAGGAGCATTCGTTAATCTGAAAGGCATAACCAACCATTCGAAAAGGCCCTCCTTGGCTTTGATGGTAGTCTTCCACACATCGGAGGGTTCGACTGGTACCTAGTGATATCCTGACTTCAAATCGATCTTGATGAAATATTTTTCCCCCTTTAGTTGGTCCAGGAGGTCAACAATCTGTGGGATTGAGTACCTATTACGGACAATGATCTTGTTCAGCGCTTGATAGTCAATACAAAGTCTCCAAGTCCCATCCTTCTTCTGTACCAACACGATCAGGCTCCCACAGGACGATGAACTCGGATGGATGTGACCTTTCTGCAGTAGCTCCTGAATTTGCCTCTTGATTTCATCATTCTCCAGAATAGAGTGCCGATAGATTAGTCCATTGGGAAGTGGCGCACCTGGGGTCAGACCGATGGAGTGCTTGACTTAACAGTGCAGAGGAACCCCTGTGGGGGAGGTGAAGATGTCCTCGTACTCCTCCACGACCTTGTCCATCTGTAGTTGTCGTGCGGAGGGGCCCTATCTGGAGGTCATGGCCACCATCTTCTTCTTTCCTTGAGGGCGTATCATCAGGAAAACAAATTTCCCGGTTTTGGAAATGAGCTTATTGCATTGTTTTGCAGTAACCAAAGAGATGGCGGTAGGCGGTGCTACCTTCGGTATCCTGTACAACTTATTTCCCAAAGTAACAATAACAGCACGGGGCCTTGATTCATACACAACATGTCGCTTCCACAAGTATGGTTGTCCTAATAATACATCACAAACTTCAAGGGGAGCAATGTCACACAATACCTCATCCGTGAAGGGCTTGATTTTGTATGGAAGGTGACACTGCTGGCTCATGCGAAGATCCCGTCCTTGGTGAAGCCACCCTATGGTGTACGGTTGTGGATGTGTTGTGGCTGGTAAGCCCAGCCGCTTCAGGACCTCTACCGAAATGAAGTTCTCTTCCTCCTTTTGTATCTTCGTGGTGGAAACGGTGGCGTTGGGCTCCGCATTGATAATCTGCTTCCCTTTGTCATTCCCTTTGTCGGGTTTTGAATCAGAGTTGGAACATGAATCTAATTCTGAAACCTTTAGCTCAGCCACCAGTGACTGCTGGGCCCGACACTCACTTGTGTTGTGAGTGGAGCTCTTATGGAACTCACACCACTTTCCCATGTCCTTTTTCAGCTTCGCGGCGTTGTTCTTTACTTGCAGATTTGGCGGGTTGTCTTAGGCCGCCCCGCCTTAGCTTTGTCCTTTGTTCTGTGGTTTGGGGCACCTTTCCCTTGCTTCAAATTCGCAGTTCCAAAGTGTCGCTTCTTCTGTTTAAACTTTTGCTCGACCTTGACGACATATTAGTATGTCGTGCCGAGCGAGGGGATGTTCAGGAATTTTATTTCTTCTTGGATGTACTTGTGCAAGCAGTCGCGGTATTTGAGTACCAAATGCTGCTCCGAATCCTTGATACCCAACTTTGTGCGAAGGGTATGGAAAATATTGGTAAACTCCGACACGTCTTGGTCCCTCCCCTGCCGCGGCCTGGTCCACTTTATGTATTGATCCTCATAGCTTCCGACAGGGTAGTACTGCTCCTTAATGGCATCCCAGAATGAATCCCAAGTGGGTGCGGCTAAAAATAGTGAGCCTGTACTTACATCCTTCTGCTCACAGTAGGTTTCCCACTAGTCCTTGACGTGGGGGGCTGCTTTGAGAAGAGCAAAAATAATCTTTTCCCGACTGGAAAAATCATGAACAGAAAAAATAACCCTCTAGCAGATTTAACGATTTATTAACGGCATCTGCGTCTATTCGACCCTCGAATATGGGGATTTAAAAATTAACTTGTACCCGAAATGGTGTGGCGTTTCTAGAGTAGCTGTTGGAAGCTGATGCGTCGCCCCTGGGTAGTCGCTGAAGGATCTGGGCAAAGCTGTTCATCATCGCGTTCCTTTGTCGCTCGAGGGCTTCTTCAAGCAAGATTTTGATAGGATCTCCTGCCCCCTCGTCTTTCTTTTCATCGGCCATGGGAGATCGTCGAGATTTGCGAGGCTAGTCTTGCAAAGGTTCGACTAGTTCAAGCCCTAACTCCTTATATCCCGACCTCGTTGGGGACATTCAAGGAAAAACAGAGAAAAAATAGACCGCTCTGATACCATTGATCCGAATTTAAACAGGAATGCAACAAATTACAGAGATAACCATAAACCCAGAGATGCAACGGAAATAATACTTCATTTCATTAATGTAAAATAATGAAATATGCTTACAAACAAAAAAGGAAATAAACCAGCTAGGGCGATGGTAGCTTATCTCTGAGAAGAGATGTGGCAGCTACATGCCTCTGAACTGTGTTACAGTGAGGCTCGAAGGCCTATTTATTGTTGAGAAACAATGGAAAACCCTAAACATCCAAAAACCTAACCCTAGAAGATGAAACACCAAACTGTGGGCCCTGTTTGGGTAATTTGGTGCATCAAATTCCCGGGGTCATAACTTTTGCATATGATCTCTGTTTGACACACACAATATCTCATTAGAAAGATCTATACGAGAACTACAACTTTGGGAAGAACAACATTGGTCCATGGATCCATGTTACTCCCAGTTTCCCCAAAAAACGTCGTTAAGGGCCTCAAAACGGCTTCAGAAGTTTAGGACCCAAAAAACTGCTAAAAATAGTAAACTGTGCTATAATTAAGGAAACTGAAAAGCTGAAAGAAACAATGGTGGGGGTCCAAGTGGACTTGGCAGGTGGCCACCAATATCCACCTGGATCATATCTTGCATCAATCTTTCTTCCTTCCAAAGTATCATGGATCCATATTCATTATTTAATCTTGTGACAGGAACCAGGTCACTTTTCTTTCACATCACTTTCATCTTGTTATCATTGATGAAGGCATTATATTGATCCTTTCCAAACTTCAAGGTGATCATAGCTTCCTTATGAAAGTTATCTCCTTTGACCTTTAGGTTATCTTCTTGTACTGCTACCTTTCAATCCCAACATGGACACATCTTGACTTCACAATTGGCAGGTACTAGATATTGAGCTTCCCTCAATATTATTCATGCATTTCCATTCATATAGCTGAACTTGGCTCAATTGTCATCATGTATTCCTGTAACATTCTTCCAAGTAGCAAAAATAATATGTTAACCAAATAACCATGAATAATTAAACTTAGACTTACTTCATCATGACGACCTTCTCGTCCAAGCATCAACATCCTTATAATCCATGTCCACTCGAATATTCCTTCATGCATTAGAGTGCCCAAGGATCAAACTTGATTACCAAGTTAGAACTTTCCTTCCAGAGATTATGTTGGATGTTAATTATTATTCTTACATAATCTAGAGAAATTATTAATGCTTTATTCATCCTTTAGTAAGTCAAATTATTTCGTCAAGCTTCATATAACCTTATACTAAGCATATTTTACAACCGACTTCTTTTACCGGATTCTGTACACATGAATCATGTCCAAAGTTTACTTCTAATATTCATTTCTATGCTTTCATTCAATCATCTAGCTATATTCCATAAAATGAGTCTACAACGTGACCCATTGCATTCCTTCATCCCTCTAACAATATTGTTCCCACATTACATGGAATATATACTAACCTCGTCATGATGCTTTTCCCAAGGACCTTCCAAATTATGGTCCTTCCAGGATCATGATGATCCATCTAAGCAATATGATTGCTTCTAAGATAATGTGAAATAATGCTTGGATGAGCAATATGCAAAATGCTCTTTCTATCTATCTAGATGATTTCTACAAAGCAACTTAACCAAGTAAACTCGAAATATGTTACTATCATATGCTTTTCTCTATGATGTTATCCAAAATCAAAATTCTTCTAAAGAAACAATGCATACTATTCTCAAGGAATGATCAATCTTCATAGAGAACTCGAGAGACGTGGTACCTTCTTTAATAGTAAAACCATTTACTTCTTCTTTCTTCGGCTTCTTCTTAGGTTCTCCCGTTTCTTCATGTATGTGAGCCTCACTTATTTCCTTTATTTTTTTGTTATGTAAACTAGGACATTCCCTCTATAATGTCCAGATTCATTGCACTTAAAGCATTGAACATTGGAAATATCTTTCTTCTTGGACTTTCTAAACCTTCCCTTCTTCGGCTTCTTGACTCTAGCTAGAAAGGCTAGAAACTGTTCATTTGATCCTATGTCATCTTTTACCTTGATCTTAGATTCTTCCAAAATGCATTAAGCCCACAAATAATCAAAAGGAGTTGAATATTTCTTAAGTAGATGCTTGTTGCAAAGTTTCTCCATTATAGTGTTAATGCATTTAATACACAGATGGTCATTTCTGAATCAGAAATTGTCTCTCCAAGTCCTTGAAAGTGATCTCTTAATTGAGAGATCTTCATTAAAATGTATGTCATGTCCTCATCCTTTGATTTCTTCATTTTATATAGCTTATTCCTCAAAGACTTCTTTTGTCCTGATGTGCTAACATGGTACAAGTTTACTAGCTTGTCATACATAGCCTTAAAAGTTTTCAAGTTTTCAACAAATGGAACAAGAGGATCCTTAATAGATTTAATGATGATCCTTTGTGCCCTTACTTCTCCTTTCTTGATTTTTTCTAGATCTTGAGTCCTGTCTTTGTTATGTTCAGTAATATACTCCATTACATCATGTTTTGTAACTGTCAGGTCAATCCTTTTCCTCCAGGCTAAGTAACTTGATGCTCTGACGAGCTTATTTCTCTTCTTGCAGAAAGAACCCATATGACCTGCAAATTCAGACATGCAATAACAATATGATACTTACTTTATAACCAATATTCTTCTCTTCTTTGATGATGTCTTCAACTTTCTTGGTGCCTCCAAGATATTTGAAGAGACTTCAATAATGCCCTTGAAAGATGTTTCCTAAGACTCTTCCAACATCAACTTCCAAGAGTGATGAATGATACCAATATCCTTTGAATATGACTTTAAATAAATCTCCTTCTAAGTGAGATTAACAACCTTCTTACAATCCTTCTCTTCACACCTTCCTTTGACAAGAGATAGATATGTTTCTCAATGAAGAATTGATGAAGTGACCATTCTTCCTTTTTCCTTCCTCTTGACAAGCCAACCCTTCTTTGTGTCCACAAGATAATCCTTCCAACATCCTTCTTGTTCACCTTAGCTTTAAACCATGTTGGAAAATTCAATGTGGCAGGTTATATTTCAATTTTTCTTAACCTTAATACTTGCTTGTGAGCTTAGTTAGTCTTCTTATGTTATTTATTGAGATCTTTTCATCAAACAAATATCAAGAAAAAAAATAGCAACAACAGAGGACACATAAAATAGGTTCTCAACCAGGGAAAAACTCCTCCAGGGGGGAAACCCAACAAACCCTTCTCTTCTTATAAAATTTGTTTCAAATGAGACAATAAAGACCCAAACCCTAGACCAAGTCCTTCTCTAAGTACCAAGTCAGCCCTTCCAACAAGCCCTTCGTTGATCTAGCGCTAACCAGCTTCAAACTGCAAATTTGACTTTTTAGCTTCAATTTTGCGCTTTTGACCTGTAACTTCGGCCATGTAGTAGCTACAGAAACCCTAATCCAGCTTCCTCTTGAGGCCTTCCTTGAGCAAGACATCTCTACCTAAGGCCAACGAAGTCAAGACAAAGTATTCTTCCTTCGAGCAACAAGAGACTGCAGTTCATTCTACTGCAACTTGGATCTACAATTTCTGCCTCTAGACTTTGGCACATGTGAGAGAAATAACCCAAAAACAAGATTTTTGTCCTTCCTTTCTTCTTCTAGACCTTCGTTATCTTCTTTTTCTTCCCAACTACATATCGAACTTCCTTTTTGAGAACACACTTCTTGGTGAGTGAATACCAAATGAGGTTAAATTGCACCTTTATATATCCTTTCCAAAGGGTTGAATTCCCTCCTTTAGGCCAACTTGAATTTGTCAGGGCCGAATTGTACTTTTGGATTTTCTAGGACTTTCTAGACCCATAAATAATTCTTTTTCAATTACAGTTTACCTAAAAGGGTCTTATAAACATGATGTTGACTCCTTTGACTCATGACAATAAATCTTATGACCAAACAATCCCTAGAAGCATGAAGAACATGCTTTTACCTAGAAGACCATCCATAATAAGCATGAAACCCATGCTTTATAATAATAATTTTTTATTTTCTTCTATTGTTTGTTACATAAGATACATATTGAAATGAGTACAACAACAATTATGAAGACCAAAACTAGTTGCATTTTCAACATAAACTTAAGATAAAAACATGTATATGATGACTTTAGGCCTTAATTTAATATTTGCATTAGCACCCTTTTCTTAAGCCCCTTTCACTTAGCCCATGGCCCTATTTCCCAGTAATGGAGTCCTCACCCCCATCTCTCTTGTTTGACTTGGTTTGCAACAATTTTGTATTGTTATTAGTGTTAGTGTGATTGAATAATTACATTACTAGGCTAATTGGCCTTTCAACACATAGGCTCTCCAACCTAAAACCACATAGGCACTTTGGCCTCAAAACATTATAGATATAGGCATGTAGGCATAAAAACATATATGTAAATGGGCACTTAGGCCCAAAACATGTTGGCTCACCAACCCAATGACAATACGTACAAAGACATAGAAGGGTCAACCTAGGGCGTTATAAATAGAGTGTCAGGTTGATACTCTGCTAGTTCTAATTGAGTGTTGAACATTGACCAAGTGCAAAAAGGAAGAAAATATGATGACTCTTGGAGCTAGTAATCCAGTGGATCATTGGGTCGATGGAATGCTAACCCTTTATGAACCGAGAAATGAAAATCAACCAAATGTAGAAGAGGAAGTAATTGCAATGATTCTTATCCTGGACAAGAAACTATAAATTCTAGAAGCAAGTTTAGAAGCCCTACAACTAGTAGATAATGTTGAAATCATGGAGGTCGATGAGTCAAGACTTATGAAATTAGAAACACCAAACACAAGAAGTGAAAGTCTCAATGTAAAGGAAGTCTTTTTGACACTGTTGACATATTGAACCTGATCTAACATCAATTTGGAGTTAGATAAATGAAGAAGAATAATTCATGTATAGGATATGGATCCAAAAGCCGTAACTAAAAGGTAATTTGATTAATATCATACTCAAAGAAGGAAAAAATGACTTGTTGATACATATTGAGGATTTTGTGGGAGTTCCCCCCTTTTGAATTTAATAACTGAAGAAAATCAAATGCCATTAGTTGAAGGTCAAGAATTATTGGTTGATAAAGAAACATAACTACAAAGGCATATTTTTTAGTATAAAGATTAGGACTACCAAACTGTTTTGGAAAGAGAACTTTACCATTAAAATCAAGAACAAATGTGTAGGGACACATTAAAAATTAGGGATTGATCAATTGGAAGTTTGAATCACAATAGTCAAGATCTATTAGTTGAGAATAAGAAGTACTTGATACCTCCAACACCACTGTTGAGTCACTTCACCGTAACAAACATGGATATTATTAACTCTAGAAAATCTCCCTCTATAAGAGGACGATGAGGACCCAAAGGCATTGAATCATTTACAGTAAGATCTGGGTTGCCATGGATGTCTCTAATGAAATTATACAAATGGCACAATTCACTAGCGCATTTCAACAAAGAGCATTCACATGTTTTATGAACTTTATTAAGAAACATACCATAATCAAGAATGATATAAATCAAGGTTTTTTGTCATTATCCAAGGCTCAAGATGTTAAACATCATGTAGCTCAAATGCTTGAGGAGATTAGAAAAATTCCTAATGAGTTTGCAACGGACCATGATAAGAGAATCAATGATCTACTCATTCAAATCCCTTATAATATTTATAAAGAGCTACCATTGTAATGTATTGTTTTCAATTTATTGTATAAAATCAAGGCACCTCTAAGGATGCATGAGATTAAAACATGTGAAGAAGGTCTCAAGAAATCCTAGAAAATTGAAACTGGTAAGGATAAGGTGAGCTCATCGATAGATAGAAAGCTATATGAAAAATTGTAAATGATGCAAAGGAAACTAAGAGATATTACGATGCCAAAAAGAAGGTTGCATTTATGGTGTAATTTGTCTACGAATGGAGGGTGTATAAAATAGAATCTAGAGATTTAAAACGAAATCAAGTCAAACTAAGAGTGGCCAAGCAACATGACCTCAAAAACGAAGAGGGAGAGAAAATTGACTATCCATTCACATATAATGAGGTAAGGGGAGGAGAAAGAAAGCTAGATGAGTTGAAGGTGCCAAAGCCGATGGATGTAGAAATTACATTCAAAGAACTTGACATTTCAAATGATGGTTGATTCGAAATGCCCAAAATTGGAGACTGCTAGTTTGAAAAACATACAATTGAGATAGTCAACCTTTTGAAAGAATATTAGGATGTATTTTCCTAGGATTCTAAAGACTTGAAGGATATAGTCAAATAAATGGGTGAGATCAAAATCAACCTTATTCGTAATGCTAAACTTGTTAAGAAGAAGCCATAGAAATTAACACACAAATACAAAGAAATTGTTTAGAAGGAGATAAAAAAACATGTTGGCAATAAGAATTACTTACCTAATAGACAAGTTTATATGCGCCAAACCCATGGTTATGCGATGCTATGAGTACGACCCCCAAAAGCTAAGGGTATGTGTCAACTTCACAGATTGAATAAAGTAACACTAATAAATCCCCAAACCTATTTAGAGATGAAATAATTTATGTGGTAGTGGGTCATGAATGGTACTCATTCATTGATGGTTTTATGGATACAATCAACTGCAAATTTTAAAATAAGATCAAGAAAAGACTATGTTTGCGATAGAGTTTGGATTGATTTCTTACAAAGTGATGCCTTTTAGGTTGAAAAAATATTTAGCTATCTTCTTGAGGATAATATTCAAATAATAACAGGGGTTTATCTTCAAAATTGTGGTTGTCTACTTTGATAACTAGACTATTTGTAGTTTGCTTTAAAATTACACAAATTGATTTAGGATGTCACTTGAAAGATGTCAATAGATCAAACTATATTTTAATATAAGAAAATGCATATTATCTACTCCAATTGGCATATTATTAGGTCATATAGAATGTAAGGATGGAATTAAGGTCAACATGGCTAAGATTAAGATCACGATAGACTTAAAACCCTCCTATGAACCCCAAACAAATACAATTTTTCACAAGATATTGTGGATAGTGCAAGAGATTTATTAGACATTATTTATACATCACATTCCCTTTAGATGAGCAATTGAAGAGTGATGTAGGATTTATTTGGAGTGCATATTAAAATGACACCTTCAAGTCACTAAAGAGAGAGTTATTGAAAGCTCCAATCCCTAGATTCCCTAATCAGAGTAAAAAATTTCACTTACATATCGATGCCTCCAATATAACATTCATAATTGTCTTGGCATGGTCTGTGAAGAAGGGGTTTACCACTTGAATTCATATGTCAGTTGGAATCTCAACAAGTTTTAAAGGTATTATTCTACTATCGAAAGAAAACGGCTTGGAATGACATTTGGTCGTAGAAATTTAGGCACTATTTACTAACTAATATTTTTGTTTCATGCCAAGATGCACTCTCCAACCCAGTATGGAAGAGATGTTGTAATGTCATGTCCTATCCTATTATTTTACGTAAATAAAAATAATTGAATAATAAAAATATAAATAACATATTGACCCATGGTATTAACCAATGGTATTGAACCATGTTATTCATGTGGAATATAGCCTATTTAAAGGGGGAAAGACTAGCCTCGATCCATATTAAATTTGGATCTACCAAGTGTCGAGAGGGATCAAATATCTTTTCACTATAAAAGAGGTCTACACCTCAAGAGATTTGATCCCTCTCAACACTTGGTAGATCTAGATGGATATAAGATGGCTTACACAAAACACTAAGATTTGAAGCATTTTAGTAATAAGACAATTCATAAATGTTAGATTTGCAAATGGATTCAACTATTCCAAGAATTTGAGTTTGATGTAGTACTTAGACTTGAAAAATATAATGTATGAGCTAATAATTTATTAAGAGTTGAGATTAGAGAGGAACCTGTAGGGATGATGATGATCTTATTGATGCCCATTTATTTGGATCCAAAGTTGATCCCAAAGAACTTGTAAAAATTTCTTAATTCTATAGGAAGGCAACACCCCTCAAAAGTTAGTAGAAAATAGGAAGAAAGTACTAGCCATGAAAATTGCACCATGTACCTTGATCGATAGATGTCTATGTAATAATGGCTCTGATGATGTGCTTAGGAGGTGTGTTTTGGAGCAATATGAAAGGGATACTATAACAAATGAGGCACATTATGTTTCTATAGGTGGCCACTACCATGCAAACACTACAATAAAAAAATCTTGCAAGTTGGACTCTAGTGGCCCACATTGAACACATATTGTAGAACAAAAATCAATAAATGTGATAAGCGTTAGAGGATAGGTCAACCAAAATTCCTCTAAAGTTGATGAACCCAAATCTCACCTTTGATGTCTGGGAAATTGATTATGTGGGACCATTCCCTAAGATAGGAAGAAGAACAAGTGCTAAATATATTGTCATAGTAGTTGAGTATTTCATCAAAAGGGATGAAACTAAGCCATGGGAGTTGCATAAATAAGTTTTTTTTACAAGAATGAGAAATATTTTCATTAAGTCTGCACCTAGATGCAAAAAAGTACTCGGGAAAAAGTTACAATGAGCTTCTCAAATGTTGCTTTTTCAAAGAGATACATGAGAGAACATTCAAAATTAACATCTATGAACCTTCTACCGACGTACATACTACTGATTAAACTGCAACAAAAGATTTTACAATATTGGTCAGACAAAAATATAACCTTGCAAAAGGAGGGCATTACTTAGGCGGAGGAACAAGAGACATGTTATTTGATTTGGTTCCAGAGGTGTTGCTAGCATAGTTGTGATGGACATCAACGTTCCATTGCATTTAAGTCTCTTCATGTTTTCTTTTGATGCTTCCAACTTCGTCTTCTAGCCTGCTTACTTGAACTTTCAAATTATGCAATTCCTTTGTTAGGAGAAGGATGGTATTGGATGTTGTTGGACTATGAAACTAAAGTGCAAAATCTGAGAATGAGAGTCAACTGGAAGGTGTGAGCATTTAGGACAAATATTTGCTCCTTTAGATGGGATTGAGGGAGGGTACCTATGCTCCACAGGAGGTGACTAAAGACATTGACCACAAACTTGCAAAGGGACCGACAACCAATTCATGGATGAGTAGAAGAATCCTTGACTACATGTGAGGTAGGAGTAGGGTTATGGAAATAAGGACACTGAGAGCATAATTGACAAAGGGGTAGGAGGGGCCTCCTACACTAGAGGGACCAAACCAGACACAAACCAATAAATCTGCAGAATGAAATGTCTAAACTGGAAGAGAAGTACCTTAGGAGCTTTGCAAAATCCAATATTTCCAAAAGAATCACTCAAGGCCTCTCCCCTGCACCACCACTATGACTCCAAGTGCAAGAAGGTGAAGCAACGCCCAACAATGAAAGGTCTATGAATTTTGTAGGGAATTCAACAACGTAGTCCTTAGGGAACATATAAACACAAAACAACGTGAGATGGCTAACCAATGTCAGGATCTCCTACAAAACAATTCCAGGAAAATTGATATTTCACTTTAGAAGATATGCCCCCCTTTCGATCTAAGATGATGTTGTAACTCTAAGAAAAGCGTTTGAAATGCCCCTAGTCCAAAGACTCTAACAACTCTCTAGAGAAATATTATAATTCCTTATCTCCTGAATTGGGCAGATTCCTTCACCCCAGATGAAATTAATTAGACTCTCATGAAAGCAACAAGTTTTAGAGATCTGGATGCATTTCACCATTTTGTCTCTTTGCACTTTAAGTTGAGTTCCTATAGGTTCACATGTTGCAAAGATCTCATTCCAATTGAATTCGATTAAACACCAACTCCTTGAAGAATTTAATGGCACAAGGATAATCCTCAATCAATACAGTCCAGAAGCTTAAGGAGCCACTTGTCTCGATCTAAGGGACATGATAAGCGTGTGGCTAACATGTCTGATGACTACCACCTCAACCTTAGTGCCAAGAAACACAAACAAGCTGCATAAAGAAGTTACAACAAGGTTTGTCCATGAAAATATCATCACCAAATTTGGTTGTCTACTTCCCTTAATAAGTGATTAGGAGATTGACTTTATAAGCAACAATATCAAAATACTCATGAGATAATTTTGATCAACCATAAGAAGGGTTCCCATTATCACCCAAGCTAAAGGAGTAGTCGACTCAATTAGAAAAACTTTATCTAAGGGACTCACTAAGACGTGTAATGTCAATAGGATGAATTGGATGTTAAGGTACCTATTTTTAGTTGTGCTTACAAAACTACCTATAAGAGGTCAATTAGACAGGGTCTATTTAAAATATTTTATTGTTAAGAGGAAATCATGCCACCACATTTCAGAGTAGATATCAACTAGGTGGCCAAATTGTTGAAACTTGACTTAGTCTGAGCCAAGAGGATTGAATAGATCAACTTAGAAATCAAATGTAAGAAGAGATAATTATAGCTCTCCATCACCAAGGAGTTCAAAAACAACAACAAAAATGTTATCATGATAAACACCTAAGGAAGAAAGAAATTGGATTTGAAGACACTCTTGTATGATAATAGAATTTAGGGAAAGCCAAGAAATCTAGGAATAACTTGGATTGGCCCTTATGTAATTGAGGTTGTAAAGGATACTGGACTAGTGTTACTTAGAACACTACAAAGGAATGTTTTGAACAAATTAGTTGGTGGTATCATGTTGTAAAGGAACCATCCCTAATCTTGAAGAAAGAAGAAAAAAAGGCTCAATGTTGAAAATGTTGGAAAATGTAACTATTTTTAGTCTTCGTAATTGTCATTATACTAATGTCATTATGTATATCTTATGTTACAATAAAAATAAGAAAGAAGAAAAAAGGCTCAATGTTGAAAATGTTGGAAAATGTAACTATTTTCAGTGTTTGTAATTGTCATTATAGTCATGTCATTATGTATATCTTATGTTACAATAAAAAGAAGAAAGAAAAATAGTATCTTCTAGCATGGGGTTCATGCTTTATTTAAATAGACAACTAGGTCAAGCATGCATTTCATGCTCCTAGGGTTTGTCAAATCAAGAAAATATTTATATTGATTCAAGAGAGTCATTATCTTTTGTATAAGACACAACTGGGCAAGTTGTAAAATGTAAATAATTTATTTTTTAATCTAAGAAATAAAAAATACCTCCAAGACCAAGTCGGCCTAGAAGAGGCCTATTCGACCACATGAAAAGAGTATATAAAGAAAGAGAGCTCGATTCAATTGGACACACTTCTGCAGTTTGATCACAAGCAAGAAAGAAGAAGAAAAAGGGAGTGAAGATCTAAAAGAAAGAAGCATCTGAAGAAGAGAACAAAAATTTGAATTTTGCAATCATTTTCTCTCACACATGCAAAGAGTCTAGGGTTTATGTACTTGTTGTGGGGTATAAAGTTGCAGCACGAAGTTGCATACTTGATTTGAGGGTTGAAACCTTGAGTGAAGTAGATCTTGAAGGAGTTGATTTTCGTTGACTTTGGTGGACCTTATGTTGTCTTGAAGAAGATTGTTTGGAGCACTGACTTGGTGCTTGGAGGAGGTTTGACTTTGGTATTTGGGTCTCAATTTTCTCATTTGAATTGATTCTATAAGAAGACAAGAGATTCTTACTAGGTTTTCCCCTGGCTTGGATCCTACTTCTGGTGTCTATTGTTTCTATTTTTTATGCTCTTAATAGTTGTTTGATGAAATAATCTAATAATAAAAAGAATAAGAAGTTAACTAAAGTTCACAAGAAATTATTAAGTATAAGGAGAATTGTTTAAATAACTGCCCTACCAGATTCTCCAACATGGTATCAAAGCTAAGGTGAAGAAGAAGGCAACTTGGAGATCATCTTGTTAGCATAAGAGAAGGTGTCTTTTTAAAGGGAATTATTTTCTAAGGACACAAGGAATGGCATAAGGAAGAAGAGCTCATCATATTAAGAAGGAGAAACTCTCATTGAAGGAAGGAAGATTACTACATTGAAGGTCTCATTATCTTAAGGAGAACATCTCTCTCTCTTAAAAGCTCTTTGCTTTTGAAGGAACATCTTGAAGGAGGGTTGCTTTATCTCGAAAAAGGATATTGATCTCTCTCTTTTGGAAGGTTATCAATTTGAAGCCTTTTTGTTGATATTTGTAGCTTGGGAGGTAATCCAAACCCCAGGCTAGTGGGTTTTGGAGGAATGGGCTTCACAAACATGGTTTGTGGGCTTAGAACCAAGCTTGGGGTTTTTTACCCAAAGGTGTGGGGAAAAACCATGAGGAGAATTGATGACTTGGCATATGGAGATGAAAGAGCACCCTTAAAGGATCAAGTGACAACTTCAAGCACCATGAGATCCCTTGTCAAAGTGAAGACATGAATTTTTGAATATTTGTGTGGGTGATTTTGTCTATAAATTCAAGTTAGCCTTAGCTTAAGTGACCACACTTGATGAGTTAGATGACACCCTAAGGAAAGATATAAAAAGAGGTAAGGAAGACCACATTTTTCACTCATCCAAGGGAAACACATCAAAGATTACCTCTAAAACAAGACACATATCTTAAGCATCCCTAGTAGCATCTCAGGAGGATAAGGATGAAGTAATAAAGGATTGGGTTTGGGTCTATTTGTATCTATTACAGGTCCGAAGAGGAGTAGAAGGTTGGCTGTGAGAGTTAAGGGCTATGGTAATAGGTTTATGCATGTACTGAGTTTGTTTCTCCTATGAATCAAAGCCAAGGTCTTCAGGATAGCTCAAGGGAGGACCACACCCTAGACTAGGGCTAGTATGTGGTCAAAAGGAGGCTATAACAACACCTTATAGTGGCCTATGTAGCAACAAAGTGAGGCATGATTACTAGCAAGGAGGACCGAAGGTTTTTGACGTTATGTCTGGTTGTTTTAGTGCATATCTAAGGGTGGTTTATCTCAGATATAGGATGCAGTCCTATTGTACTATTGCAGGGGTGAAAATATTTGTTTGAAGGGGGTCAGAGAGGCCTATAAGGAAGTTGAGCCTAAGTTGCATGCACAAGAAGGAGCAATGAAGTAATTAGGTTTGTTTTGGAGGGTAAACTATAGTGATTGAAACAGGGAATTAGGGACAACGTGTGCCCTAACTAGGTCTGTTAGTTTTCATTGAAAATGCACAAGTGCCAAGGACAAGTGAAGCAAAAATTCAAGCATGATTGTCTTCATTTGTTGATGTATTGTTAGAGGATAAAAGGTCCTAGTTGAGGATAGTTTGAAGGTAATCTTAAGGGTGTAAGGAGGGTAGAAAGTGGAATTTCTTAGTAGCCCTACATCAATTGACAAGAAGGAGTTTGGAAGTTGTAATAAGGGCGAAGATTGTGTAAGCCCAAGACTGATCCTTGAAGGACAAAAGGAAGGATGTCAAGGTGAGCATATTACATTATCCCAAGTTCATTGTTGGAGAAGGACTTATGACAATGATAGGAGGAAACCCTCCATTTCCTAAGTGTGTCTTCATCAGGAAACGCAGGAAGGAAATAGTGGGAAGAATTCCCTAAGATTTATATCCTTAAAGGGCTAAGGAGAAACTAGTGGGAAGGAAGTCCCAAAGGAGTTGAGAAGAAACAGTGGGAAGTTGAGAGTTGTTCACAAACAAAGTTGTGAACAACTCGACAGGAGTCCCAATGTGTTGATGCATTAAAGGACTTACGGTCAACTCGAGAGTAGTTGGAGTCATGTTCAGTGACCCAATGGAGTTGGTTCATTAATAGAGGCAATTTGGAGTTGTTGTAGATAGGGAGCTGAAGGATCAAGCAAATGTGTTCAGGGTATGTGGACTGAAAGGGTTTTCTGTGGCCACCATCAACAAGTAGGTCATGTTGCATATTGTTCCGGGTAGATAGGTTGTCAAAGGACCAACACCAAACCCTAGTTTTGTAGTCTTGTATCAGTGGATGTATGAGGGCCATTATCCCTAGTACGGGAGCCCTAGACAATTTTATTACAATTTGTTAATATAACAAAGTTGGGTAGTTAGAATTTGTCTATATTGTGCACGTTTTGATTTATTGTTGTTTATATTATGCTTTGCAAAGTAGTTTGTTGTGGCATTTGGATTGGTAGTGTCAGTGATTCTAAGATCCTAACCTAGATTATAGTATCGTGGAAAAACAAAACTCTTTGGAAGATAAATCCTGGGAATATCATCCACTCCTTAGAGCAACTTGAAGACACTATTGTTGAAAGTATCCTAGAAGTCATCACTTGAAGGACATATTTGAAGTCTCTTGAAGACATCAAAACAATTGAAGACATCATCAAGAAGGATACTTGTTTGACAAGAAAGTACCATATTGTTCTCCATCTCTCAACATAGAAATCAAAATACTTCATTTTGCAAGGAAGGAAACAAGCTCGTTGGATCAACAAACTTCCTAGCATGAAGAAGAGGATTGATTTGGTGCTCATAGAAAATGAAGTCATGGAATATTTTCTTGGTGAAGTTACTCAACTAGACAAAGAGAAGACTCAAGAATTAGCAAGATATAAGAAGGGGGGGGAGGGGTTGAGGGCACAAAGGATTCTTATTAAATCCATCAAGGATCACCTTATTCCCTTTATTGTTGATTTGAGTACATCTAAATCCATCTATGATAAGTTGGTGAAATTATACTCTATAAGTACATTAGGTTAGAAAATATCATTGAGAAATCAACTATATAAAACAAGGATGTCAAAGGATGAAGATATGTCCTCATATCTTATGAAAATATCTTAATTGAGGGAATGACCGCAAGGGATTGGGGAGTTCATTTGTGATTCAAATATGACTACTTGTGTGTTAAATGATTTTCCATTTGAATGGAGCAATTTTGCAACTAGTGTCTACTCAAGAAAATATTTACTCAATTTGATGAACTTTGGGCTTAATGTATCTTGGAAGAAACAAGGATAAATGCAAAGGATGACACTGAATCAAATGAAAAGACTCAAGCCTTTGTCCTAAAATACAAGCAGAATAAAGGGAAGTTTGGTAAGTCCAAAGGAAAACAAGATATGTCTAAAATACAATGTTATGGGTGCAATGCATATGGACATTTTAAGAGGGATTGTCCAAACAATCCTCGAAACAAGAAGAACAACATAAAGAAGGAAATAAGTGGGGCTCATACAGTTGAAGAAAAGGAAGAACATACAAATAAATCGAAAGGATAAGATCCTAAGGATCTATACTATTAAAGGAAGCTCCACCTCTTTTAGCTACATTTGCAGTTTATCTTTCTTTTAGTAAAAAGTAGTAGTTAAAGTAGCATGCATCATTGTATTTTATAAAAGGGTCTTTACTTTTATGAAGCATGGAATCATAGAAGGAAGCATATGATAGTAGAAGATTTAAACTCTACATGATCAATTTGCCTTGGAAGAAGTCATCTACCTGGAAAGAATGAGTAGATTAGATCGTCTTACACATCACGGTTCATCCAAACATAATATTAGAGGCAGTCATTTTGCAATGAGGGTCACCAAGATTGTCCAATAAGAACCATCATTTAGGGAAGGTTCTTTTGGAAGAAGCATTATGACATGAATAGTATATTCCACTTAATATGGAAACAATAATATTGAAGGATGAAGGGATGCATATGATCAAGTTGCAGTGTGAAAGGTATAACTGAATTCTTTCTCCTCTTAAAGAAGGAAGCTTATCTTCGATAATGATAGAAGCAACCTAATTCAAAGAAAGGACAACTAAATGTTTATATGGAAGAAAATATATGCATGTTGTTAGTAACTCTTCTCTAGAAGGTAGAATTCATGTCTACAGGAATGTTGCAGAAAGAGTTGGTTGTAAAATTAAGCTCAAGAGGTCTTCCATGTGGTTACTCGATGCTTGGAAGGAGGAGTTGGTATTCTTTGGAATGGCAAAAGATCAATGCTCTTCCACAAGATAGTATGACTTAGGAATGATGATATTGATCAACATAAAATATGGTCTCCTAACGAAAGAAAAGAAAGTTGATAATGATAACTTCAAGAAAGTAGATATTTCAACCTGCTCAATGGACACTTTGATTAAAAACATGGAAAATGATTTTTGAATTATATGGAGATAGACCATGTAGAAAGATGTTGATCTCAAAGAAAATAAGTGAAGTAGAATTTGATATTTTGTCAAGAGGCCATCATGTTCAGGTATGTACAATATTGATGATCTGGTTGGTATATGGTTTTTCTACCTGGAAGAATGTTGTAGAAATGCATAATGACAATTGAAGCAAATATATATTTTAAACTCAATTTAACGAATACATGGATTTAGTGGATGGATTTGATGATCCTTGGTAGATTATGTGATCAAGATGTCTATATCATCTTGGGATTGAAGGGTATCATTATAAAAATATAACCTAATGTTTCGATCACTTCCATGATTAGAGGAAGCTATGATTAACTCTACATTGTTTGACTCAATATAATGCCTTTGTTGATGATGACTAGAATAAAGTGATATGAGAGGTTTGTGGCCTAAACCGTGTCATAGTTCGGCTCGATTACAAAAGATAAAAATTATGAGATGCAAAAGGAAGGAGGAGCAATGTAGTTATTTGAAATTCTCCAAGAAGAACTAATAGTTGATGGTATTGATGAAGACACACTAAAGAACTAACTTCCTAATTTGAAAGGAAGTTAGGAATTTCCTAAAGCTTAAGAGGGAGTAAGAAGTATCCTTAGATGTGAAGGAGCAAGGATCTATTCCCTAATCAAGAGCAAATGAGGATATCCTCTGTGGATGAGAAAGAGTGATGTTAGACATCATATTCTCCGCGTGTCATGCACTAGACCAAGACTAACAACCGTAAGTCTTAGTGAAGGCACTAGGAAGGAGAATGGAGGATTGGATAAGCATATGAGATTGATACTCCTTGAGGATATAGAATGCAAGATAGGAAGTTTACCAACATTCTTTGAGGTTTGGACAAGTATCCAAGATAAGAGTGGTTGAGAATAAGTCCTAAAAGGACATACCTAGTGAACATCCAGATGGGGTATGTGCCTTAGAGGTAGTGTGGTGTTTCACATAAATCTTCTCAACATTATGCTTTAAAACAAATTGAGATGGTCAATTAAAGACCTTTCTATGATGATGATGTTGGTTATGATGTTGATGCTTAAAAGATGGCTTATCAATCTGACTCTTCTTACGAGAACTCTTTAGTTTGAGAATATCCTTGTACTAGTTGTACAATTATGAATACCTCCCTAGTTAAGAGGGTGCGTTGGAAAATGTAACTAGTTTCAGTCTTCACATTATACTCATGTCATTATGTATACATTATGTTACGAGAAAAAGAAGAAAGGCAAATATTATTTTATAGCATGGGTTTTATGCTCCATTTAAATAATCATCTAGGTCAAGCATGCATTTCATGCTCCTAGGGTTTTCCAAGTCAATAAAATATTTATATTGAGTCAAGAGAGTCATTATCTTTGGTATAAGACCTTATTGGGAAAGTTGTAACATGTAAATATCTTTTTTGGAATATAAGAAAGTAAAAAAGACCTCCAATACCAAGTCAACCCAGTCAAGAACAAGTCAGCCTAAAAGAGGCCTATTCGACCACATGAAAAGAGTATATATAGGAAGGGAGCTCGATTCACTTGGACACATTTAAGAAAGAAGAAGAAATAAGAAGAAAAAAGTAGCGAATATCTAAAAGAATGAAACATCTAAAGAAGAGAAAAAACATATGAATTTTGAAATCATTTTCTCTCACATGTGCAAAGAGTCTAGGGTTTTCGCAGTTATTGCAGATTCGAAAGTTGCAGACTTGATTTGAGGGTTGAAACCGTGAGTGAAGCAGACCTTGAAGGAGTTGACTTTCATTGACTTTGGTGGACCTTGTCTTGTCTTGAAGAAGATCGTTTGGAGGGCTGACTTGGTGCTTGGAGGAGGTTTGACTTTGGTCTTTGGGTCTTGGTTTTCTCATTTGAATTGATTCTATAAGAAGAGAAGAGATTCTTACTGGGTTTTCCCCTTGGAGGGGTTTTGTCCTGGCTTGGAACCTACTTCTAGTGTCATTTGTCTCTATTGTTTATGCTTTTGATATTTGTTTGATGAAAGAATCTAATAAAGAAGAATAAGAAGCTAACTAAAGTTCCCAAACAATTATTAAGGATAAGGAAAATTGTTTAAATAGTTGTCCTACTAGATTCTCCAACAAAAAATACTTATGGCATCATTAAGTAGGGTCCTATTTGAAAAACAACTTGTTGGTGGACAAATTCTTGGCAAAAATAGAAATAAAATAGATAATTGTAGTGGTGAAAATCATTGTGGTTCCATTAGGTGGGTGTTTGCTTTTGAAATCTAGGTTATCTGGTAGTTAAACTCTTAGGAAAAAAAAGATGGGTGTTTAAACATGGAGCCTTAGCCATTGCATCCAGTAACAAGTAAGACATAAAAAAAATTATGCTAGATGGTTGAGGCTAAATGCAAAAGTATAATGGTTGCAGTGTAGTAGAAAATCAACAAACATGGGATTGATAATACAAAGATAGAGAATGTGCAAACAAAGGAAAGAAAGTTGTGATAGAAAATAAGAATCATCATTAAAGATAAGGGAAGATCATAATCAAAGGTTGTAGTAATGGATAAATATGGAAGAGAATCTTTAGGAAACTCAATAAGAAGCAATTATTTGATGAATGAAAGAATAGAAAATTTGAATTACGACTAGATGACTATGCTAGAAGTTGAAGTCGACTACATTTAGTGTGCATCGTTAATGAACCATGACATTGGATGGACTACCACAAGAGTGACCATTCCACTAAAACAATGAGTTTGACTATAACTAAAACCTTAGGGAACAATGAAAGAATCAAAGGTGAAGTTTTGGAGAATACTAGGGTTGAGAGATTAAGAACATGGATTAGTTGAGCAAAGAAAATTCAAAAGCACGAGGTTGAGTTGAGTGAAGAAATGGCATAAAAAATGACAGATGTAATCCTACCAATGTTGGAAACCTCTAGTTCAAGAACCATTGAGCCAAGAACTAATAAGTGATTTGATAATCAACCCTTAATAGAATTAAAAGCTCAAATGTAAAGGATTAGAGACACAAAAATGGCAAAGATAGACTAGAGTTGAAATTGTCAAAATTACAAGAAGTGGGTTATATGATGGAAATAGTGAGTCGAGACTATTATGTTGGACAAATAAAACATTTAGATATACCTAGGTGCATTCCATATTGCAATGTTTAAAGGTTTAAATGAAGAGCTTGAACTTTTTATTGTAAGTTAATATCATAAGGCTAAGATTGGTTGGATAATGGTATTGATATCAATGCCAAAATCATAAGAGGAACAAGGTTTCCACTCTTTGGAGCCAATGTACCAAAAAAGACAAGCTTATCAAATGGATAGGGAATTTTATAGGAGTAACAAATGCTAATAATCCAAAAGTTTTAGCTATAACTTGGTTAAATAGGAGCATATTAAGTGGACTTGCATTATTGTCACTATGTTCTTAACAAGTTAAACTCATGCATATGATGACATACTAAAAATGTTGGAGGGTATTGATGGGATAGTTGAAGAAGGGAACATATACAACTGGGTGGAAAAAGTGGTCAACATCTTGAAGAATATTTATAAAAAATAAAAATAAAAATAGAAAAGAAATCAAATACCCATCCCTCCTTATATATATTTCCATGTTAACAATATGTCAAACTACAAAAGCAACAATTACCCCTACCTATAAGGGGTCAACATAAGAATATACACCCTATCATATGTTTTTTGAATGGTTGAAGGACTTAAGGGCCACATGCAATCAATGGAGGTTTCACGGAATGTTCCAACAATATTACCACCTATTGCCCACATCCAATCGGGGTTGGACTTCAAAAAGGTTTGGTATTTCCATGTATTGGGAGACAAACCAATAGAACTTCATTACTACCCAACAATTAAGGAAACTTTGTTGAACTATCAAAATAAACAAATACTATATTCTCTAAGCCACTAGTGTATGTTTGACCATCCAACAAATTTTAATACCTTTTATTAATGATGAAGTCAAAGAAGAGAATGAAGTTGGAATGTTTATTGTACCAATTGTCTTAGTTCAAGTAGACAAATGATGAATGAAATAGTGAGTTAATTGAGGATGAATTTAACATTCTCGTCAAAGAGTAAAATGAAATTGACTTTGAAGAACCATAACTAAAGGAAAAAGTCAACAAGGTAGTAAATAAAGTCTTGACATTTTTGTCCAATGGAAAATATGACCAAAGAACAATTGTGAAAAATGAAGCATATTTTGAAGTCAAGTTTGGATCAAGACTGCAATGAATCCAGGGTGAGGGAAAAAACCTAATTATTGGAGCATTGAAGAAAAAAATAAAATTTGTAAAAGAACAAGGCTTCAACAAAAAGTACCAAAGAAATAGAAGAAGTAGCAAAGGGGAATAAGAAGAAAAAGACAAAAGTATTAATTATCACTATAAAGATCCTAAATAAGCCTAGAAGATCAGCTAAATGCTATCAAGAAACACAAATCAATGACCCGATTGACCTCATAAAGAAACCAAGTGCCACAAATCCCATGTCTATCATACAAGAGACCAAAGACGTCAAAAATAAGGAGTCTAATGGAAATGGAGGAAATATATGAATCATTATAATCCCATTGACATGGAGGAATTATGTGATAGGTAGGTTAACCATAACAAAACAATAGTAGAAATATAGGAGGTTCCTACTCATAAAACAACAAATGTACAACAAGGATTGAATTAGCCACAATCAACAATTAAATAGCATGGAAAGACACCATTGACCATGAAGCCAAAGGAAAAACATAGAAAAGGGTATAAACAAGAAAAAATTAAAGAAAGTAAAGAGAATAAGCAAAATTCCACAAAGGAGAAGACATTTACCACCTTTGACTTCAAGAGGAACAAGCAAGTATAGATGCAATGAGTTTCTACCCTTTAAATTCCTTCAACTTAAAAATCCAAGAATTATACAAAACTGTCAGATAAGGAATAAATAATAGGTTGTCTAAAGCAATAAGGAAATTAAATCAAATTAACTCTAAGAAGAAGCCACTTGGAAAGTGTGCAAATCAAAGAAAAAATATTCCCTCAAGATTACCTTGGTTGATACACCAGATGATCTAGTAGATTGTCTTCAACACTTGGTAGATAATATGATCAATGGGAAATATAATATTTACTACAAAATCAACACTTGATTAGAGTGATCCTCAACCAAGAATATTAGAAATTTGAAGAATCAAACAATAGTAATAGAATCCAGGAATAATGGACACATTTATTAGTACAATTCTCGATAACTAGTTGACTTATTATGCTATTGTCGATATCTCACTCCCAAGTCATTCAATATTTAATTGTGGAGTTAGATAGTTGAAGAAATATCATAGTTGATGCTAGAATTTGGGATGCCTCCGGCACTTAGCTTATTTATGAATACAGATTGGAAGAGGATCTATAGGCATAAGAACAATAACAGTTATAGAAAGGAAAGATTGCACCATTGGAAATAAATAAGAAAATGACACATATATGGGATGTTCATAATAAGTCATCCAAAATATGAAGGGATAATTCAATCGTATTGTATTTATAGTGCAATATGACTCTCTCCAAGAGAAAACACATTTTTGGTATAAATGGAACAACTCAATATTCTAGTAAAACAAGCCCTTGAGGAGTGGCAAGATTTTGAAGGTTGAATAAGGAATATTGTTCCTCAAATTTACAAAGTATGCATTGATGTGGCTATAATAGTCGCTCCATAGGTGCTAGAAAAATTCCATCTGCTGCCTCTTGGGATGACATTTTTATTCTTCGACCTTATCCCATATGTAATCAAAATTATTGATCATTGTTTACACTCAACTAACATTGTAGAGACCAATAGAATTTATCTAGATAAATTTTCATGACTTGTATAAAATTTGTATGATTTCGTATCTCCATCTCACCCCTTCTTTGAGACAAGGAAAACTTTGAGGTTAGGGGAGATGTTGGAGGAACCTAGTCAACTAGGTTAAATAACCAACTGTGTAATGTAAAAGAGTAAGTGAGTTGGTTAACCAACTAGTCAGTTTGAATAATTAAGATAGTTATCATGGTTATTGTAACACCCTCCTCCCACATCTACCCAAGCAACTGACCAGTCGGGGCAAACATGCAATGAGAGGACACTATGATATGATTCGACCTCCTAAGTCATGTTAAGGAAGTGGAACCGACGGAAATACACCATACAAACATTAATTATCAACTACAGGACCCTCAGGAACCAATCCAATACTTTAGACAACTTCCCTTGGGGTCCCACTAAGATTTTGGAGAATTTAAAGCTCAATCGCTCCCATGCTATAGGCACTAGTGTGATCAACAACTCAAAGTCACTCTCACAGGCTTGCCTACCAGTGACTAGAGACCAACTCTGTCAGTGCTATACCAACGACTCTGAGATTTGATCCACTTTTTCAGGCCCAGAGCCCAAGTCACTACCCAGAATTGAACCATATCTTCAAATCAGTAAAATAACATGGAAATGACAGTACTAAAGCAAATACTTGTTCAAGACCTTGACTAGACCCCTACTAGCCATGACAATAATTTGGTCAAACATATTGCAAATGTGTAATCTACATGTGTAATTAACAATTCTGAGCATAGGGGTCTTGTACTTAGCTGAGAATTGCTAAGAACCATTGATGCCTCAACACATCAACTGTCATTTCATCCATTAGGTCATAGATACATTGATCATTCAATTACAAGTAAAAACATGAGAAGAGCCATACATGGTTGTTGTCATAAAATACATACATGAACAAGATAATAGGGACATTAATACTCATGAAAGTACAACGATATAGACCACATACAATCCATCAAAATGCTCATATAAATACAAGGATAAATAACCTTTTATTAATGATGCAAAATCCAAACTCAGGATGGGACTTCCACATTCCACCCGATCGTAGAATGGTTGAGCCAAATCTCTCTTAATCCATTCACCCCCTTGCCATATTCCAAACATGAATGTGGGATCTCATAGAACACATCAATAAAAAAAAACCATCTAGGGCTTCTAGAGGCCATCCACCTCAACCCATAAAATAGTGATTCCACCTCACGGTCGGACATCACAAAACCATCATTAGACTGGTCTCTATACAAGCCTTCTAGGGCTCTAGAGCGTTTGTCCAACCAAGCCTCTAGGAATAGTAACTCAACCCACAACTTTTACTGGGCTCCAGGACTAGTAACTCCACCCACCAAGGGCTCCAGAGCATTTGTCCAACCAAGGCTCCAGGACTGGTAACTCAACCCAAGCTCAGGAAACATGAGAACCAATCAAAAATAAAAAAATGAAAATAAACCCGCAATCACCATGAATCTCTAGGAAATGACAAGGCTAGGCAAAGAACTGTCAATCTTGACCATCCTCCATGCCAATGAAATATCACAACAAAAAATCCACATGCATATGCCCTGCATGCCAAAACTAGTGAAGGAAACATACGTGCAACTCGGTAACTGCAAGAAAATATGCCGTAGTTGCTGATCCTGGTCCCTTCTTGCACTTTCCTGCTCTTCCTTTGCCTTCTTTCTCCAAGAATCCAAGTATGCCACATCCTCTAAGAGTGCTCCAAGAAAACTCTAAGTCTCCAAGTGTATGAGAGAGAGAGAGAGAGAATAATGAGAGAGATCCAAAACTGAATTGACAAAAGGTTAGCAAAAGCTTGCCAACTGATCCTCAGAAGCCTTTTTATTAATGAGGCCTCTATTTTATTCATTTTCCATTATTTTCCTTCAATTTCCTCCACACATGAAACCTGTGACCTTTCACCTCCCTTTTCTCCTAATTTCCATTATTTTCATAAATAAATGTGCCAAAAATGCCATTTTTCCTTTCCAAAGCCTTTTCCAATTTCCTTAGCCATAACCAATCATAAGTGATCCCAATCACTAGTATTATGCCCAACATTCAGCTTGGAATAAATGTCCCATCATCGATGGTTATTATTTTTAACTTTTATTACATGGAATTTTCACCAGGGTTGTTACAGAACCCTCCCCCTCGGGGGACACCGTCCTCGGTGTTCAATCACACATATATCTCAACAACCTATTGAAAGAATACATATTTCTCATGGAGCTTTATAAGACAGCTCGATGCAGTATTTACAATGAAAGATCTGCTCCAAACAAAACATCATGACAACATGACAACATACCGCATATGGAGCTTTATAACACAACTCATTACTGTATTTACAATGATAATCTTGTTGAGTGCCACTCCACATGACATCATAACATCATGATAACATAACCACATGATAGCATAGGAACATGACAACATAATCATAATGACATAACACTTGTACTACACAGTGCAGCTTTATAACATAGCTCATGGCAGTATTTACATCTATATACATGTGTACATATAACAACATTACCAAAATATATGCCAAATCATATACCAAAACATACACTAAGCACGATATCTAAGCATATATCAAACATCATATAACATATACCAAACCATCATAAAAAATATATCAACCACCATAAAGCATATACCAAACCACCATAAAGCACATACCAAACCACCATAAAGCATATATCAAACCGCCATATTGAAGATACTTTGCCTCAACCAGAAAACAAGGAAGGATACATAATCCGCATATGATTCTCCATCTCCCATGTAGCTTCATCGGGCCCAAAGTGCTTCCACTGCACTTTAACTTGCTCAATTGCTCGGTACCAGAGCATGAGCACCTTTTTCTGTAATATACACTGAGGCTCCAGCTGGAATTCTCCATCTAGTTCCACCTGTAATACAGACCAATCAATCACATTATCAACATCCTTAACATACTTCTTAAGCAATGATACATGGAAAACATCATGGAATTTCATTGTCAGAGGCAGTGCAAGTCGATAGGTTGTTGGTCTAATCCTCTTAATGATGCTAAAGGGTCCACAAAATTGTGGTGCCAGTTTGGCACATGATCTAATCTGCAAGGAACTCTTCTTCGGTTTGATGCGCAAGTACACTTTTTTCCCAACCTGGAACTCCTTGAACAACCTGTTCCTATCTGCATAACTCTTCTACCTATCCTGTGCTACCTTTAGATTCTTCTTGATTACCTGCATTTCTTGTTCCATGTCTGCCAACATATTTGGTCCAATCAACACCCTGTTAACTAGATCACTCCAACTGATAGGAGTGTTACAACTTTGCCCATACAATGCTTCAAAAGGACTCATCCTTAGTGACTCCTGATAATCATTGTTGTATGCGAACTCTACCAAAGGGAGATAGTCTTCCCACTTCCTCTATTGATGCATCACATACATCCTCAACATGTCATCCAACATCTTGTTGACCCTCTTTGTCTGTCCATCTGTCTACGGATGATAAGTTGTGCTGAAGGCCAACTCTGTGCCCAAACCTGCAAATAACTCCTTCCAAAACTTGGAAGTGAACTTCGCATCCTTGTCTGACACAATATTCTTCGGAACACCATGTAGTCTAGCTACATCTCATGAATATCTGTGCCACATCACTAGCTGAGAACGTAGAATTCATCGGAATGAAGTGTGTAACCTTTATTAACCTGTGCACAATGACCATGATGGAATCATGTTGTTTCACTGTCTTACACAACCTTGTGATGAAATCCATGGAAATAAGCTCCCATTTCCATTCGGGATTTGCAATCGGTTTGTAGCATCCCACTTGGATGTTTAAATTCTGCTTTCACTTGCTGACAATCAAAACATCTAGCGGCAAACTCTACTACATCCCTCTTCAAATTCGACCAATAGTAAAATCTCTTCACTAAAGTTAATGTCTCCTGATACCTTGGGCGACCTGAATAAGGTTTCACATGGAACTCCCTCAAGATCACCTTTTTGAGATCATTGTTATCCGGTACATATATCCTATCTTGGAACCTGACCAACCCATCTGCTGCAAGATAATAATCCATACCATGTGCACCTGTACCTATAGCTGTACCAGCGCCCTGCTGCAACTTGTGCACAATCTCCATATACTTGACATCCTACTGACTTGCCTACAAGATCCTATCCTGTAAGTCCATCCCATAGTAGCTCATAGATGCCAAGTGATGTACATGTACTCATCTGCTGAGAGCATCTACCACCCTGTTCTCCTTACCTTTGATGTACTTGATCTCGAAATCAAACTCATTGATCGTGGCCAACCATCTAGCCTACCTAGCATTCAAATTTGACTGGTCAAACAAATACCTCAACCTAATGTGATCACTCATAAGTACAAATATCCTGCTAAGAAGATAATGTCTCCACATCTTCAATGCATGTATGACCGTTGCCAACTCCAAATCATGTGCCAGGTAATTTTGATCATTCTCATTTAGTTTCTGGGACTCATAGCATACCACATGTCCATCCTACATAAGGACTCCACCAAGCCCTCTCTTGCAAGCATCTATTCATACCATAAACTCTTTGTCCGGATATGCAATCTGTAGCACTGGTGCATGTGTAAAAAACTACTTGCGTTTCTCAAAGCTAGCCTTACTCTCCTCAGTTCATTCAAACTTCTTACCTTTCCTTTGTAATGATGTGATAGGATAAGCAATCTTTGAGAGGTTCCTGATAAACCTTCTATAGTAGCCTGTCAAAACCATGAAAGATCTCACCTCATCTATGTTCTTAGGAGCTACCCACTCCATGATGGCCCTTATCTTTTCTGGATCAACTGCAATGCCTTCCTTGGAGACATGATGTGCCTAGTAGTGTACCTCAGTCTGAAAGAAACTACACTTGTTGATCTTAGCATACAACTGATGCTCCCTCAACAACCTCAACACTGCTGCTAAATGCTTGGCATGCTCTTCCTAATTTTTAGTAAATAGCAGTATATCATTAATGAACATAATAACAAACTTATCCAAATATGGATGAAACACACTATTCATCAAACACATAAATGTAGCTGGAGCATTAGTTAATCCAAATGGAACAACAACGAACTCATAATGCCCATACCTGGTCCTGAACACAGTCTTGTAAATGTCCTCCTCTTTTATGTGTACATGATGGTATGCGGATCTCAGGTCACTCTTCAAGAATACTGTTGCTCCCTTTAGCTGATCGAATAAGTCATCAATCCTCGACAGTGAGTACCTGTTCTTGATGGTCACTTTGTTCAACTGCCTGTAGTCAATACATAATCTGAGTGTTCCATCTTTCTTCTTTACGAACACTACCGGTGTGCCCCATGGTGACAAACTTGGCCTAATGTATCCTTTGTCCAACATTTCCTTCAACTGCAACTTTAACTCAACCAACTTAGGCGTGCTCATCATGTAAGGTTCTTTTGACGCTAGAGTTACCCCTGGCACTAACTCAATAGAAAAGTCTACCTCCCTGTGAGGTGGCAAATTTGTAATGTCCTCAAGAAATACATCCTTGAACTACTGAAAAACTGGGCACCTACTCAACACATCTATATCCTCAACTTCCTTACCCTTATCACTAGAGATGTGTACTACGAATAGCTTACAACCTTTCCTGCGACAACGCTTTGCTTGCATCACTATCACCATCCTAACTGATACAACTTTCTTCTTACCCTGTAAGACTCTTGGTTCTTCATTGTCATCAACACAGTCAATGGATTTATCATAACAATCTACCTTGGTTCTATGAAGATACAACCAATCCATGCCCAACAACATACTATATGATCCCAACGGTAGTACATTTAGATGTGCTGCAGTAGGCATACCATTCAAATCAAATTCACAAGATATTACCATATGATGAACTCGTTTCTTCATACCTATGGCCAACCACACTAACCAAGACTCTACATGCCATTCCTCACTCAAACCACATTTATCCACCAAGTCAGGAATAACATAGTTGTAATTAGATCCAGGGTCAATCAAAATAGAAATAACTTGATCACAAAGATTATCGTCCATTTCAATGATAGATGCCTGATGCTCTGCCTATTTATTATCCAATGCTGCATAGATACGTGGAATACTCTGACCAACATATCCAATTTTCTGTGCCTCCTGCACAATGTATATCTTAGATCTAGCACTCTGGTACTGTGGACAATCCTTCCTGCGATGACGATGATCTCCTCCACAAATCCAACATTACACAAGCTCCTTATTCTTCTCCTCAGATCTGTGTCCCTGTCCTCTATCTGATGCATTGAACCTCTTAGGTGGTGCAACATTCTCCTTATTACCCGAATCATGTGGTCTTACTTGCTTCTTGTCCCATTTTCCCTTGTTCTTTGCATTTCCTCTCCAGTCTGGCTTCATCTCAGTTTTGCGCTTCGATTGTTCATAACAATGCTTCAGTTTTCAGATAGCCTCCTCCAATGATCTAGGCTCATTGAACTCAATCCTATCTTTGAATGCAACCGGTAACCCACTAACAAATCTCTAAATCTTAGCCTTCTCCTCCTTGAGGTAAGGCACATACCTCAACAACTCCAAGAATCTGCTAGTGTACTCATCATCTGTCATGGATCCCATCTTTAGCTCATAGAATTCTTTTGCCCTGTCATAAAAGTGCCGTTCCGAAAAATACTTCTTCTTGAATCTCAAACACACTCCAAGTCAAATCTTCCTCATTTATACCTCTGACATTCTTCATGTCTTCCCACCAAATGTCGACTTTTCCTTTGAGACTGAATGTAGCCACTCTATCTTTCATGTTCTTTGAATAGTCATGCAATCTAGAGAACTTCTTTATGCCTAACAACCATGCCTCTACATATTCTGATTTCTTTACCTCTCCATCAAAAGTAGGTGGATTTGCTTTCTTAAACTCTTATGGAAAATACCCCTTATCACTCCTCCTATAAGGATGATACCGATGACGATCATAGTGCTTATCCGGAGTGTCCAAAAATTTTCCATCTTTGATTGTGTCATCTCTATCTAATCTATGACCACCATGTGATCTACTACCATATGCCCCATTAGTTCTATCCTCCTGCTCATGGCTGATCCGAAGCGGTCCCTGTCGCTACAAATCTCACAAGCTCTGAAGTCTGATTGCATTTACCTCTGCTAACTTTTCCTATGCCTGTATGATTCTATCATTATCTGCCTTACAACTCCTTATTTCTTCCTTTAATATTTTCAGTGTCACTGCCAAGTCGGAAGAGTTCCCAACACCATACTTCTTTTCTGATTCATAGGGAGAGTATTTGTAGTCAACCATCTTGCTAGTCATTTGATATTTCTTCCTGCAAGGTATATCATGTCAGCTAAACCAAATCATAATAACCCAATGTACCTTAGTATAGTTCTGGGAGGATACCTCATCTGCAAGATCAACAAATCATCGTGATACATGTATAACATAATCATGACAACATATAAAAACTTAAAACATAAGCATATGACCATGCAATTGCCATTCTAGCTAGGGTTGAATCATTAATGCATGTCCTCAACAACAACACACACCATGACCTCATGCATGACAACCACCATCATTACATCACTATACACTTGACCACATGCAAACATGAACATGCATAAGCAATGCATAACCATCCACACATATGCGTAAACACATATTACCAAGAATGAATGAACAATACTTGAAATTAAACCTGCAAGAATGATACATGCAACCAAGTATACAAGAATGTAACCAAACATGCAAGAATGTAACCAAGCACACTACAACGATACATGTAGGTGACATAAATCGACATGTAACCAATCATACATTCACAACGATGCATTCCACAATAACACCTCGAATTTCACATGACGACATCACTACAACCATGAACAACATCATGCAACTGCAACAAGCACACAGAATGCAAGGGTGAGAGACACACATGCAACTGACATGCATGCATGACAAATACATAGCCCATCCAGTCCAAGGGATGAACCATGCTCTGATACCACTCTATAACACCCTCCTCCCACATCTACCTAAGCAACTAGCTAGCCGGGGTAAACATGCGACGAGAGGACACTATGATATGATTTGACCTCCTAAGTCACATTAAGGAAGTAGAATCAACGAAAACACACCATACATACATTAATTATCAACTATAGGACCCTCAGGAACCAATCCAATACTTTAGACAAATTGCCTTGGGGTCCCACTGAGCTGTTGGACAATTTAAGGCTCAGTCGCTCCCATGCTATAGGCATGAGTGTGACCAACAACTCAAAGTCACTTTCATAGGCTTGCCTGCCAATGAACAAAGACCAAAACTATTAGTGATATGCTAGCGACTCCGGAATTTGAGCCGCGTTTTCAGGCCCAACGCCTAGGTCACTGCCAAAAATTGAACCATCTCTTCAGATCAATAAAATAACATGGGAATGACAATACTAAAGCAAATACTTGTTCAAGACCTTGAATGGACCCCTACTAGCTATGACAGGCATTTTGTAAAACATATTGAAAATGTGCAATCTACAGGTGTAATTAACAGTTCTTAGCATAGGGGCCTTGTACTTAGCTGATAATTGCTAAGAACCATTGATGCCTCAACATGTCAACTGCCATTCCATCCATTAGGTCATAGATACATTGACATTCAATTATAAGTAAAAACACGAGGAGAGCCATACATGGCTATTGTCATAAAACACATACATAACCAGCATAATAGGGACAAAAATACTCATGAAAGTACAGTCGTATAGACCACATACAATGCATCAAAATTCTTGTAGAAATACAAGGAGAAATAACCTTTTATTAATGATGCAAAATCCAAACCCGGGATGGGACTTCCACGTTCCACCCGACCGTAGAATGGCTGAGAAAAATCTCTCTTCAGCCATTCACCCCCGTGCCATATTCTAAGCATGAATGTGGGATCTCATAGAACACATCAATAAAAAAAAACCATCTAGGGCTTCCAGAGGCCATCCACCTCAACCCATCAAAAAACAATTCTGCCTCAGGGTGGACATCACAAAACCATAATCATATCGGTCCCTATCCAAGCCTTCCAGGGCTCTAGAGTGTTTTTCCAACCAAGGCTCTAGGACTAGTAACTCAACCCATAACTTTTAAGGGAATCCAAAGCGTTTTTTCAACCAAGGCTCAAGGACTAGTAACTCAACCCACCAAGGGCTCCAGAGTGTTTGTCCAACCAAGGCTCCAGGACTAGTAACTCAACCTAAGCTGTTCCAGGGCTCCATAGCGTTTTTCCAACCAAGGCTCCAAGACTAGTAACTCAACCCAAGCTAAGGAAACATAAGAACCAACCAAAAACACATCAATGAAAATAAACCCACAATCACTAGAGCTATCCAGGAAATGGCAAGGCTAGGCAATCCACTGTCAATCTTGACCATCCTCCATGCAAATGACACATCACAACAAAAAATCCACATGCATATTCCATGCATGCCAAAACTATTGAAGGAAACATACATGGAACTCGGTACCTGCAAGAAAATCTCATGTAGCTATGATCTGATGCCTTCTTGCTCCAAGAATCCAAGTATGCCACACCCTCCAAGAGTGCTCCAAGAAAATTCTAAGTCTCCAAGAGTATGAGAGAGAGAGAGAATAATGAGAGAGCTCCAACTAAACTGAAAAAAGGTTAGCAAAAGCTTGCCAACTGATCCTCATAAGCCTTTTTATTAATGAGGTCTCTATTTTCTTCATTTTCCATTAGTTTCCTTCAATTCCTCCTCACATGCAACCTGTGACCTTTCACCTCCCTTTTCTCCTAATTTCCATTATTTTCATAAATAAATGTGCAAAAAAACACCATTTTTCCTTTCCAAAGCCTTAATCTTAGCCATTTCCTTTGCCAATTTCCTTAGCCATAACCAATCACAAGTGATCCTCATCACTAGGATTGTACCCAACATTTAGCTTGGAATAAGTGTCCCATCATCGATGGTTATTATTTTTAAATTTTATTACATGGAATTTTCACCAGGGCTATTACAATTATAAATACATCTATCTTGCATTCAATATATATAGATATGAAATTAGCATTGTGATCCCGGTGGATATCAATGGCCACCCACCTATTCCACTGGCTCATAGCACATTTTTCGATTTTGGCAGTTTTCTACAATTTTTTGGGTCCTAGACTTCCAAAGCCGTTTTGAGGCGCTAAATGACATTTTTTGGTGAAACATGCAATCATCCATCTTGGATTGTAGAGTGCAGATGAATAATGTACTTCTTGGTTAGAACTTTCCAATGGGCTATTAAGCGCCCCAAACAGAGATCATACGCCAAAGTTACGACCTAAAGAAGTTGACGTTCCAACTTATGCTATTGGGGCCCACAATCCTTTTGGTGCTTCATCTCCCAGGGTTAGGTTTTGGATGTTTAGGGTTTTCTCAGTGCTTATTTATGATAAAAAAGCCTTGGAGCCTCATTGTAAGATAGTCTGGTGAAGGCATGTAGCCATCACATCTCTTCTTAGAGATAAGCTACCACTGTTTGAGCTAGTTCATTTTCATTTTGCATTCCAATAGTTTCAACACTTTCCAGTTATTAATAGAAGTCAAGTTTCACCATATATATATATATAATTTCATTCCCTTCATAAATTTGGATAAGTGGTATCAGAGCAGTCTGCTCTTTATCTGTTTTTCTATGCATGTCCCCAATGAGGTCAAGGTATAAGGAGTTGGGACTAAAATTGCTTGAGTCCTTGCAACACCGTCCTTGTAGACCTTAACAACCTCCCATGGTGGAATAAAATAACGATGAGGGATTAGGACATCCTATTAAACTATTGCTCGAAGAATCCCTCGAGTGGCAAAGGAATGCTATGATGGATAATTCTTACTAGATCCTTTGATAAATGCCAATAAGAAACGCATCTCCATCAAGTGGCCACTTTGAAGGCGTTGCCCCCTTCAAGGTACAAGTTAATTTTGATATTCCTATATTTGAAGGTGAGATAGATGTGAATGCTCTTGACAAATGGTTAAATTTTCTAGAAGGGCATTTTTTGGTCCATAATTATTTTGATAGAGAAAATATTACCTTTGCACTCATTAAGGTTTCCCCCCATGTTAACGATTGGTGGGAAAATTATTGTGAGAAAAGGGTCACAAAGGAATCCACAATGTTTTTAGTCGCACACATTTGGGAATATTTTAGGGACGTCGTTAAGGAACAATATTACCCTGTTAGAAGTTATGAAGACCAGTACATTAGATGGACCACACTACGTTAGGAGAGGGACCAAGTAGTGTCAACTTTCACAAATGTCTTTCATACCTTGCACACCAAGCGAGGTATCAAAGATTTTGAGCAAAATTTGGTGCTCAAGTACCTTGGTTACCATGGTTGTCTACATAGATGCATCCAAACATAAATAGAGTTCCTCAACATCTCCTCAATTGGTGCAACATATCAACATGTTGTCAAAATTGAGAAAAAAATTAAATAGAAGAAGTAAAAGTAAGGCAAGGGTGTCCCCAAATCGTAGAACAAAGGAAATATATCAAGGGTGGACCACCCCAAGACAACCCATCTAAGCCACAAACAAATAATGGTATTGGGAAGATGAATAAAGATATAGGAAAGTGGTGTGAGTTCCACAAGCGATCCTCTCATAATGCTAATGAATGTCGCACAAGGCTGCCATTGGTGGCCAAGCTAAAAGCCTCAAAGTCATACACAGGGTTTGACTTTGAACTAGACCTCGAAAAAGGGAAACAAATCATTGATGCAGAACCTAGTGCCACTATTTCCACCACCAAGGTATAACAAAATGAGCATGAAGATCTGGAGGAACATGAACAACTCTTTCACTCCCAAATGTTGGTGAAGGGTGCTCCACTATGTTTCATTGTCAACAACAAGAATCAAATGAACCTCATCTCAACAAAGGTCGTTAAGTGGTTGGACCTACCAACAACACCACACTCCCAACTATATGCCATCAGTCAGCTCCACCAAGGGCGAGATATCCACATCAATCAACAATGTCGACTGTCTTATGGCATCCAACCCTTCAAGGATAGGTATTGTATGATATTTCTCTACTTGAAGTTTGTGATGTTCTTTTTAGGCCAACCATACTTGTGGAAGCACCATGTTGTATATGAGTCTAGACCTCATAGTGTTTTATTACTTTGGGAAGACAACTATATATGATACCAGAGGTAAGCCCACATACTACCATTTCTTTGATCTATGGTAGTAATGTAGTAAGTTCCTCTCCCATGAGAAACATGTCTTCTTCCTTATTTTCTCTCAAAGTAAGGATAATATTGTGGCCACTTCCATAGCTCCACACAGGGCTCCTCCACATAGTAGAGGCACGTGTATAAGGTCGTGGAAGAATACACAGACATCTTCTCTCACCCAGTAGGGTACCTTTGCACTGTCAGATCAAGAATTCAATTAATCTTAAGCCTAACACACCTCTACGCAATTGGCCAATCTACCATCGATCTCTTCTAGAAAATGAGGAAATCAAGTGATAGGTCCAAGAGCTACTCCAAAAAGGGAACATTCGACCAAGTTCCCCAAGTTTTGGAAGCTCAATTATACTCATGCAGAAGATAGATGAATCAGTACTCAATTCCTCAGATTGATGACCTTCTTGAACAGTTAAAGGGGGCCAAGGACTTCAGTAAGATTGATTTGAAGTTCAACTACCCCCAAGTCCCAATAGAACCAACTGATGTATGGAATACTACTTTCAAGTCCAAGGAGGGTCTTTTTGAATGATTGGTCATGCCCTTTGGTTTGACGAATGCTCCAACAACTTAATGAGGTTGATGGATGATATCTTGTGGCCTTTCCCCAACTATTTTATGTTTGTATATCTGGATGATATCCTCATCTTCGACAAGAGTTGGGTAGAACACTTGCAACATATTTAGCAAGTGCTTCACACTCTGCGGCAGCAAATATTATGTACTAACTTGGAAAAAAGATCCTTTAGCATGAACAAGGTCCAATACCTAGGCTACATTAATGATGAGCAAGGTGTGCATGTAAATCCATCCAAGATCCAATTCATTCGAGATTGACCAGTCCCAATGACTCTAACAAAGCTTCACAACTTCTTGGGCCTTGCTAACTTCTACTAAAAATTCATGATGGGGTTATCTTATATCGCTTGGCCCTTAATTCAGGTGACCAAGGTCGAAGCAAAGGACAAGGTTTTTTGGTTTAAGTCACAACATAATACATTCAATGAACTGAAACATCGCCTATGCTCCACACCAGTCCTCACCCTATCAGACATGCAATAACCATTTGAGATTAAGACAGATGTCTCTGGCTATGATATTGGTGCAATCCTCATTCAACATGGGCATATGGTAGCCTATCATAATGAAACACTCTCTGATGTTGTCCAAATACACCCCACCTATGATAAGTAGATGTATTCCATCATAGAATCTTGCTAGCAATGGAAGCATTATATTTTGGGGAAGCAAAACATCATCCACAATGATCATATGCCTCTACAATTTATGCAAACATAAGGGAAGTTACAAAATGTCTACCATCAGATATGGTCTACATACCTGCAACAATTCCATTTAAACATCAAATACATGAATGGTAGCACCAATCATGTCACAGACCGCCTCAATTGGCCCATAGTTGTGTAACTAACCACATTTCTCAACTCGTGTGGGCACGAGACCTCTGGACGGACACAATTATACTACAATGACTCAAAATTCACTACCACATACCAGATGTCGATGACTGGTAAGAAAGTTCCATATTTCCACCTCTAGGGTGCAATATTGTGCTACTTAGGCCACCTTTGTGTTCCTTCAAGCAATGGTGCCAAGCTGATCTAGAAGGCACATTATAGCTGGGTAGCAGGGAAATTTGGTGTGGTTAATATTGAAGCAGTATTGTAAAAGTAGGATGTTGGAAAGTATATTAGGCCTTGCATCACCTTCGTCATTGCCAAACCAACCATTAAGAAGCAAGGTTTGTACACCCCTCGACCTAATTCTGTTCGACCCTGGAAGCGCATCTCAATGGACTATATGTTTGGCCTTCCTTCTATTGATAAATCCTTAGAGCAACAATTAGAGTTGATTTATCTTTTAGTTGATAATTTCTTGTGATTATGTGTTGGATTCTTATTACTTTTATTATGTTCTGATCATCAAACAATTACCAAAAGCCAAAAACTATGAAGATCGCCAATAGACAATGAACACAAAAGATAGGCTTCAAGCCAGGGAAAAACCCCTTAAAGGGGAAAACCCATAAAATCTCTTCTTATAGAATAGATCCAAATGAGAATTCCAAGACCAAAAACCATAAGACAAAGTCCTTCCATAATCCCCAAGTCAACCCTCTTTTCAACCTTCCTTAACCAAGCTAATTTCTACAAAGTCAATTAACAAATCCAGTCAAACTATGATTTTCAGACCTGCAACTCTTTATGAAATTATGGGTCCCTGCAGTAGACCTGTACCTTCGCATATGTGGCAAAAATTAGGGCATCATTCGCACATGTGACAAAAAATGCTCTCCTTTGACTTCTTTTTCTCTTTACTTTTTTGCTCCTTTACTTTCTCTTCTTGGGACATAAATCGAAGATAGAAATCGAAGTGTGTGATGATGATCGAAATGAGTTCGAATTGCACTGTATTTATACCCTTCCAAGAGGTCGAATAGGTGTCTCTTTGGGCCGACTTGACTAGGAGGGCCGACTTGGTCTTGTGGAGGGCAATTTGACTATTCTGAGTCAAATAAAAATTCTTTTACATCTTTTTCAAGGAGTCCAAGTAGGACTTTGACTCAAGTACATTGAATTGACTCATGACATTATTTATTTTGACTTTGACAAATCCTAGAACCAAGAAGAACATGCTTGACCTAATAATAATTTGACTTTGAGCATGAAACCCATGCGTGAAAAAATAATAGTAAATATTTTTCTTTTTCTTTCATTTTATTTTTTATAAAAGGTATAATTACATAATTACAATGACAATTATGAAGACCGAACCTAGTTACAATTTTCAACTCTCCCTCTTAACTAGGGATGTATTCATAATTACACAATAAGGTATAAGGAAATTCTCAAATTGAAATATTCTCATTAGAAGAGTTGGATTCATAAGCCATCTTCATCATTATGACCAACATTGTTAACATAGCAAGGCCTTGACTAATAAACTCTATCTCTCCATTAGATTAGAGCACAATGCTGGGGAGACAATGACTATAGACACCATCATCATTGTCTCACAAGAACATATCCCATCCGGATGTTCACCAGGTATGTCTTAAGGACTATTCTTATCTTGGATTTTTAATCCTCAAAGAATATCGGTCCTCTTTGACCACTCTTATCTTGTATACACTGTCAGATCATAGATGCTTATCCAATCCTCCATTCTCCTTACCAATGCCCCCACTAATACTTATGACTATTAGTCTTGGTCTAGTGCATGACACATGGAGAATGTGGTGTCCCTCTTCACTCCCTCTTAAATAGGGAGGATTCAACCAACAATTTTATTTTGTTCTTGTTCATCACGTACATATTCTATTGTCTAGTTCTTCAAGCAATAATTGCATGAATTCTTCTTCTTTCATCTTCATATCGTTCTCGAGCTTAGACCTTCCTAGATGTTATGTAGCAAAGCTTCTTCCTCCAACCATATAACCATATTTGTGATAGGGTTCTTGGCTCATAACAATATCATATCATATCAAACTTTGAGCTTCCTAGCTCATGTCAATCATTCTCATCAAATGCTTATTTGTCGTCTTTAAGGAGCCAAACTTCCTCACAACTTCCAACACAAGTCTTCATTCTATATAACATAGTTTTGTCTCATATTCTTCAAGGCATCATATAAATTTTGTCTTCATTCTTATTCAAATAATCCATGTGTTTAATTGTTATCCTTACAACCTATGCACATACTTCTATACTATATCCTTCCAAGTAGCCTAGTCATACCTTTAAAAAAAATCATCAATATTAGAATTACCAAATCATGATGGCCTTCAAGATGTCAAATTTGCTTCTAGCTCCCTCTGATGTCAACATTCCTCTGCTTGTTATGTCTTTATAAAGTACTAGGGTTCTTCTTCAAGTTTCTTCTTGGTTGATGTGTTTTCTTAAAGATTCAATATCATATCCAACAAAAACTTGTTGGCTCCCTCCAAATTGCTAAACTTATCTTAAATTCTTCAAGAGACTATATCGAATGTTTGATCAATAACATGTGTCATTTGTCATGCTTTTATGTGTTGAATGACCATATGAAAGAGTTATTGTCCCATCCAATTCTTGATCAAGATATACCATCCTCATAAACTTAAGCATCCATCTCATCCTACAAATGTTTTCACTGAAGACATGAATCTACCTTTTAGTGAAAAGCTTCTATTTAAAGATATGCATATCTCTTCTTTTCATATATCCTTCTAGATGACTTCCTTTTGAATGAAGTGCTTCCTTTATTGAAGATAATGTTTATGACAATATCCCTTTCATGAGATGAGAGATGATTCAATCACACTTTCAAGTTGAAAATTGATTATCTTCAAACTTCTATGATGCTTGCCTTCTTTTAGGTGAAATATACTTTTTCCATATCACAAATAACTCTTTTATATGATGAAGAATCTTAACAAATATGTATTGAGGTGATCCATTTATGCTAAATGACTGCTTCTATAGGATGCCAAGTAGTAGATGCATGAATTGTGATGTGTATATGTTGTAGAGTAGCTAAGTGGTCTAAATCCTTCTATTCTTATTTTGCTAGATGATTGCTTCCAATAATTGACTATGTACACTCTTAAATTTTCCAATACTGCATGCTTCTTAACAATTCTTCTGCAAAAGTAATCTTACAAACTATTTTAATTGCCTTCTCCTACTAAAAGGAAAAACATATTGTTATATCTTTTATAGTAAATATCTTTAGGATCTTCATTCTTCGACTCCTTTCCTGGTTCTTCATTTTCTTTGGTGATGTGAGCCTCACTCCTTTCCTTCCTCTTATTATTATTCTTATTTCAAGGATACTTAGGACAATCTCTTTTATAGTGTCCATATTCATTACATCCAAAGCATTGTACTTTGGACATATCATGTTTTCCATGTCGTTGACTATTGTTACTTCTATTGTTCCTTTGATGAGGTTTAAATCTTCTAAACCTTCCACTTTTCTTCTTTGATCTAGCAATGAAAGATTGAGATTTTTCATTGGGTTTAGTGTCATATTTTTCCTTCAATATTGTTTCTTCTAACATACATAGAGATCATAGCTCATCAAAATTTGGAATACCCTTTCCAAAATATATAATTGATGCAAAACTGCTCCATTATGGGGGGTAATGCATTGAGTATACAAGTAGTCAATTTAGAATATGAAACAACTTCTCCTAGTCCTTGTGGTTGATCCCTTGTTTGTGAAACCTTCATGAGATATGAAACCAAGTCTTCTTCCTTCGATACCCTTGTCTGGTATAATCGATTTCTCAAAGATATTTTCTGACCTGAATTGCTTATCGAATATAACTTTACTAATTTATCATAGATTTCTTTAGATGTACTCAAATCAACAATAAATGGGATAATATGATCCTTGATGGATTAAATGAGAATCCTTTGAGCTCTAACTTCTCTTTTTGCATATTTGGTCCATTCTTGAGTCTTTTCCTTTTCTGGTTCTTTAACTTTCCCAAGAACATAGTCCATAACTTCATTTTCTACAAGTATCAAGTCTATTCTTCTCTTCCATTCTTGAAAATTTGATGACCCATCTAACTTGCTGCGTTCTTTGCAAAAATAAGTCATTTATTTTGAAGATTGAGACATAGAGAATATTATAGTACTTACTTGAAAAAAGAGATTCCTTCTTGGTGTTGATGTCTTTAATGCTCCCAGGATCCTTCAAGAGTCTTCAAGGATGGTGGATTTAAGTTACTTCAAGGATGAATGATTTTGCTTTCAAGAATGTAGATTATGTTCCCGAAATTGATGCTCCTTAAGAGATGATGAATAACCAAAAACCTTCAATGAGAGAGAGAGAGAGAGAGAGAGAGTCTCCAAAGTCTCCTTGATGAGAGTCTTACTTATGCCAACAAGAGTGATCTTCAAGCTGCCTTTTCCTCACCTTAGCTTTGATACCATGTTGAGAAACCCTTAGGGCAACAATTAGGGTTTATTTGCCTTTTACTTGATAATTACTCGTGATTATCTCTTAGCTTATTAATAATTTTATTATGTTTTAATCATTAGACAATTACCCAAAACCCTAAACTATGAAGACCACCAATAGACAGTGAACATAAAAGATAGGCTCCAAGCCACGAAAAACCCCCTTCAAGGGGAAAACCTAGAAAATATCTTCTTGTAGAGTAGATCAAAATGAGAATTCCAAGACCCAAAATCCCAAGACAAAGTCCTTCCAAAAGCCCATGTCAACCCTCTTTTCAACCTTCCTTAACCAAGACAACTTCAACAAAGTCAATGTTGGTCAATGGTCAACAAATCTGGTCAAATTGTGATTTTCGACCTTGCAAATCATCCTAAATTCTCAGCCACTACAACAAACCTATACCTTTGCATGTGTGGCATAAATTAGGGCAAAATTCGCATGTGTATAAAAAAATTCTCTCTCCACTGTTTCTCTTTCTCTTTCTCTCTCCTTTGAATTCTTCTCTTTCTCTACTTTTTTGCTCCTTTTCTTTCTCTTCTTGGCATAGAAATCGAAGTGTGTGATGATGCTCCAAATGAGGTCAAATTGCACTGTATATATACCCTTCCAGGAGGTCAAATAAGTGTCTCTCTGGACCGACTTGACTAGGAGGGCTGAATTGGTCTTGTGGAGGAAAATTTGACTATTTTGACTCACATAAAAATTCTTATACATATTTTTCATGGAGTCCAAGTAGGAATTTGACTAAAGTACATTGAATTGACTCATGAAACTATTTCTTTTGACTTTGACAAATCCTAGAGGCATGAAGAACATGCTTGACCTAATAATAATTTGACTTTGAGCATGAAACCCGTGCTTGAAAAAATAATAAAAAAATATTTTTCTTTTTCTTTATTTTTGCTTTTTTATAAATAATACATTTACATAAGTATAATGAAAATTATGAATATCGAACCTAGTTACAATTTTCATCACCTTCTACCAAGCATGGTAATGACTGTGTGTTTTTGGTCGTTGATATATTTTCTAAGATGGCCATTCTAACTGCCTGTAAGAAGAGTATCACAACAAAAGCCACTACCAAGCTCTTCTTCGAACAATTGTGGGTATATGTTTGGATCCTACAAACCATCTCATCAAATCAGGATAGCAAGTTCCTAATCGCATTCTGGTTGAGCCTTTGGTCTTGTTGGACACAACTCATCAAATCAACTGCTTTCTGCCCCTGACTGGTGTTTAGACAAACGTCGTCAACAACATGATCATGCACATTTTGTGAATGTAAAACTCCAAGCATCCACACACATGTGATGAGAGAATCCCCTATGTTCCACACAAAGACAACATAACTCTCCATATCTCAACTAGCCACAATCCCTTCCAGGTGGCCCTGGGATTTCAACCATTGGGTCCCATTGAAGTTGTACTACCCATTGCAACTACACAGGCATAATATGTGTTAGGTCCCTATTGTTATTATTGTGCCCCTACAATATTATTGTTATGTAGGCTCTGATTTTGTTGTTATTAGTGTATCCCCATTATTGTTATTTTTGTGCCCCATAGAAGCCCACTATTGTTATTGTGGTGCCCTTACATTATTATTGTTATGTTAGCTTTGATTATATTGTGATCCCTTAGACTCCTATATATAGAAAGGAGGTTGTGCCATTTGTATCATCCAATAATTGTTCATTTGTGTAATGTAAAGGAGGTTTCCCCCTCGAAGAGGTTGATTTTTAAGTCGTTGATCTATATTTTCTATCTTTTTCGGAGCTGGTTTCAAAACATTTGGTATCAGAGCCTTTGGATTCTAGGGTTTTGCTGCTTGAAACAGGTCATCGTGGAATTTTTGCTATAACTTTTTTTTTTCTACGAAGTTTTAGAAGCTAAAGAAAAAACTCGTTTGAGCTGAAATTGTTCTGAACCTCAGTCCAAATTTCAGATCTTGTATCTCTATATTTTCAGAGATATGATCTAAGGAAGTTAGGGTTTTTGCAAGCTCCAGAATTCCATCTCAAACAGGTCATCGTGGCATTTGCGCTATAATTTTTTTCTATGAAGGTTCAGACTTTGAAATTAAAACCCATTTGAGTCAAAATCTTGATGAATCTCAAAATCGAATTTCAGATCTTGTTTCGCTATATTTTCGGAGATATGGTCCAAGACATTTAGGGTTTTTGTAGGCTCCCGAATTATATCCCAAATAAGTGACATTGGGAAAATCATGATAACTTTCTCTCTGAGCATCAGATTGAAATTTAATAACTGTTACAGAAAGAGGATAGTCTTTACTTTTTTTGTGTATTGTTTTCAAGTCCGAAGGTCGAAATAGTGACACGGAGAACTTCGTACATGTTCGCTCTACTGAAAAAGTATATAATCAAGTCATCTTGGGAGATTGGGCATAACTCTTTCTTGGAGAATCCAATTTCGATCAGATTGGTGGCATTGGAAAGAGGACACAGAGGGCTACTGCAGGTTGCAATTTTAGACCTTGGAAATCCGAAATTTCAGAGATAAAACAGATTCAATATCGAGCTGCTAAAAAGCAAGAAAATAGAAACACCTAATAAGCAAAATTGGATGGATGATTTGAATAATGTGATTGAAGCTAAGATAAATAGTTTTATATGTGCTATGGAAGCTAATATCGATGGTAGGGAAGCAGATTTGAAGAAAGGCATGGAAGATTTGAACAAAGACATGGAAGGTTTGAAGGAAGGTGGGACAAAGCTGCTACAAGAAAGGCCTCTTAATGAGGAAAAGGTAGTAGAGGAAACGCATGATGAGAAAAAAATAAATGTTAATCAGGATTTCATAGAATTTAACATTGGATTGAAGACCCAACATATTCCAAATATCAATATGAGGAAGTTTGATGGCAAGGATCCCATAACATGGATACTATAGATGGAGAAATATTTTGATCTACATGATGTGCAACTGTTACAAAATGTACATATTGCATCTTTATATTTAGAACCAAATCAATTTTTATGGTATAAAGGGCTTTGTTCTCATAAAACACTTGTCATTTGGTTAATTTTCATGGGGGAAATGATAGCACATTATGAGGATACAAAGAGCAACACCTTCTTTAGCCAATTGATAAATCTCAAACAAAAGGGTTCAATGAAAGAGCACATTGAGGACTTCCAAAAATTGAATATAAGGGTAAATGGTATTCCAGAGAAGTAGGGGATTGATGTCTTCATAGGGACTTTAAAGGATAACATTCAACATGAGGTTCTTCTTTGGGAACATGATTCATTGGAGAAGGCATTCAGGGTGGAAAGAAAAATTGAAAGCAAAGCTATGGCAACAAGAAATCCTACCACTCACAATTATAAAGATGGAAGTGTTGTTGCTCCTAGCCTTCCAAAACCTACAAGGTTGACACCACAACAATTGGAAGAAAAAGGAAAAAACAACCTTTGTTACAGTTGTGATAGAAAATACACTAAAGGTCTAAGTGTGTCGATAAAAAATTATTTTACATTGATTATGAAGAGGAGGGAGAAAAGGATCAAGAAACATCAAAAGAAGAGGATATAAACCAGGAACCAGCCCCAGAGAAAGAAGAAATGAATCCGACCATATCTTGTAATGCATTGGCAGGAATTACCACTCCTCAAACTCTCAATATAGAAGGACATATTAAGAAGAAAAAGGATAACCTCACTTTCGCGTAGAATCAAATGAAACAACACGCAGATCAACATCGCAGCGAAAGAATTTTTTATATAGGCAATTGACTATTTTTACGGATACAACCATACAAACAAATGTCCCTCAAGCAAGCTAAGAAGGATAATAAATTATCACCAAAGTACTATGGTCCTTACAAGGTGTTGCAAAAGATTGGCACTATGGCATACAAATTGGAGCTTCTTGCATCTTCCCCAATGCCCCTAGTTTTTCATATTTCATGCTTAAAGAAGGTTATAGGTGACAAGCTCCCAGTTCAAACAATATTGTCGGAACTTGATGAGGAAGGAAAAATAATATTGGAACCTGAAGCAGTCACGGAAACAAGAACCCGACAGCTACAAAATCAATCAATTTCAGAGTATCTCATCAAGTGGAAGAACTTACCCACTGAAGATTCCACATGGGAAGATGATAATTCAAAGGGAGTGGAAGCTAATAAGGATAATAAATTATCACCAAAGTATTATGGTCCGTACAATGTGTTATAAAAGATTGGTACTATGGAATACAAATTGGATCTTCCTGCATCTTCTCGAGTGCACCCAATTTTCCATGTTTCATGCTTAAAGAAGGTGTTAGCGCTTGAAATTTCACCTCAGGCTGAGAAAGGTAAACCTCAAGGCTACATCAAACCATTCAGCCTCGTAGCTAGCCCTACGGGGCAGGAGAAGGCTCTCTCCGGTCAATCTCGGTAGATCTTCAATGGGATGAGATGACCAACAAGGTAACACTGATATTAGGCTAGTAAATTGATTAAAAAAGGTGGATTTGGGGTTTTTTGGGTTTTTGGTGGCAAATTGAGGAATGGGCAATTTTGGGTGCGGGGATTGGACACAGTTTCTGCAGGGGGTTCCTTGGGGCGAGGTAGGAGAGAGTGTTGATGCCTTAAATTGAGATGGATGATCAGGAATGAAAGATGAGGAGCTAAAGAGAGCAAACAATGACTTTGAATTCCCTTTAGACAGTAGAAAACATTGAAATTAAACAAATTTAAAAGCAGAGCATGGCAAGCATGAATTCTTACTTTAACACTTCATTTGTTTAATATGCAGAAGGAAAGAAAGGAGATGATCACATAAACACACTTACAAGAACATTTAGAAACACACCATCAACACATGAGTCCACAAGAATCCCAAAGATGACTGCAAAACCCTGGTCTTCCTTAGCCAAAAATTGCAGAGATACAAGTGAAATAATACAATGATAGCTTCTCCCTCAAGAGTCCAACCTTCCAACCCCTGAAAATGACTAAGAAAATACATAATATAGTCAAGCTAACACCTTTCCTTGCCTCTAGGGGTCGAGCTCATCCTTCTAGGAGCTGTTTCAACCAATTCTAAACTGAGCACTAAAATCTAGGCAGTCAAAACAACTTGCCTCTATAAACTAGGAAACCAATTCATTCATTTAATATTTACCCATTACATGAATGAATCTTCTAGAAGTGTTAAACAAGAGTAAAAGTATCTTAGAGTTACAAAAATTACATCAAAGATAATCATCTTCAACCCCAAAAAGTCAAACTAAGTCAAACTGTGCTTTTCCGAGCTGTACAGTGAAATCTGGCAAAGTTTGCCTGACGGGTCGCCCACATCTGCCTGACGGGTCGCGCACATTTGGAGCTCTGTTTGAGGCACTTGCAGGTGTCAGAATTGGCTGCAGGATAGCTCGTTGGAAAGGTCTTTGAGTCTACTTTCCAACCCAACTGTAATTTTTCAATTTGGAGTTGATTTGACCTGTCAAAAATCAAATCTCCCAAGATTGGTCAAAAAGTGCCAAATGAGGCTGCCTGAAGGAAGAGTGTTGTTGCAGTCAACTTTTGAATGCCTTTCTCAACCCCAAATTGAGCTCATGATAGCTCATTGGAAATATCTTTGTGTCTAGTTATCATTTTACCCATCAAGAAAATCATTTGACCAACCAAGCTAGGAGAAAACTTGATTTTCCCAAGGTCACTTCAGAGGTGTCTTTGATTCTCCTGAGGCAACGGTATTCTTGATATTTCTCTCAAACCATGACACTTGTGTAAAAAGTGAAGGAGGTTTTTCTTCCTTGGAATGTTTTGGACAAAAACCTCTCTCAGTTTTCCAAAATTCATCTTTGATTGCTCTGAAACATCATTTGAGTGAAACTTGTCCCGATGTGTGAAACAAGGAATTTTGTCGAAATGAAGCGAAATGAAGGGGATAAGGGGCTTCTAAATTCTTGGGGAAATTTTTGGGAGTGGGGAGGGATGTTAGGAAGTAGGGGAAAGTGGAATCTCAGAGATTGAGTGATGGGAAGGGGTCCAAAAGGGCAAAACACAGGCCCAACCTAGAAAATTGCCAGGTTGTAGCTAGAAACTAGGGTTCGTGCAAAAATGAGGAATTTGGGGGATCTAAGGGATGGGAAGAATTTGATAGGGTATTTTAAGGATAGGGGAAGGTGTATGAACATCTGGATACAAGTTTTGCCGATGATTTGACCGTCCAAGAGAAATTGGCTTCAAAACCCTAGGAGAGGGAAATGACCTTGCCTAGGCACAACTAAAGCATGAACAAGATGTAAAATGACTCATTAGACACTGACATGATAATGACAACCCTATGAATGATGATAGACTCAGTTTAATGATGACATGGACCAACGTTTTGACAACTTTAGAAGGAGTTAAGGCAAACCCTAGAACTAATGCCTAGTGACCAAATTTTGCTTGAAAACTCTTTGAAATGACAAAATTTGACTTGGAAGCTCTGAGACCACTTTGTAAGAGCATATTTGATCACTGGAGGAAGGCTGGGAAGACTGACACTAACATTGGCTCCAATGGGGATGGTAGCTCCTTGGAGGTGCCAAGAACCGCAGACCTCTGGGAGAGCAGACCAGTGCTTTCATCCATTGGGCAATGGAGTCAAAAACTCAAGCTGAAATGCATGACTGAAAAATGATGACTTGATAACACAAATTGACTCTCACTCAATTAAAAACTGACTCAACACTTAAACACAATCGACAAACTGAAAATGATGCTCAAAGGGGAGCTTATTCATCACAACCTACTCTAACAGTTTCATTCATCACCTGATCAAGTGAAATGAAACAACCAATGCAACGAAGTAAGTATCCCGTCTCCTGTTTGAATTCTCCACAAGTGCTTGCTTATGAACAACAAGAGAGAACTACTGAAAGGCAACTCCCATGACAACTTAGAAACAGGTCCGTTGAAAGATATGAATTCTCTATCCACCTCCAAAAACACTGCATAAGGATCTTGAAGCTCATGCACACTGGAACTTAGCTCATCCAATGGATTACTTTTCTCCTCATACCATGAATGCAAACTTTGATCTGAGCCTTGTGACGAGACCTCTGCTGAAAATGACAAAGAAACCGGCTGCCAGATCAAATTCATATCAGCACATGTTTCAAGCTCACATGTGGTCAATGGAGAAAGATTTTGACTGCAAACCTCATCCAAAACATCCGCTATTGGATCATGAAAAACTTGAAAAGACTGCTGCAATCCCATTTCTATTGGTTCCATTGTGATTACATGATTGCCTACATGCTGCTCATCTTGTTCTTGAGAGATTTTACGAGAATTCTGCCTTATAAACTGAAATGCTTCAAAACAAAAATCTTCCTATATCATCAAATCATGTATTTCGGCTGCCACAACTTCATCTGTAATCTGCCTTTCAATTTCATTTGGTAGCTGCAAATCTGATGCTACAGGCTGCTCAAGAAAGTTGTCATCTGCCTCATCCTCAACATTAACACTGAGAGATTGCTAATTTGTTATAGGCTGTTCATTTGAAGATTTACTATGCACTCTACCCTTCAAAAACTGAAATGATTCAAAACAGAATGGTACGGAGTCACCTTCTTGTATCATTTGATCAAATATGTCAGCTTCCATGCTTTCATCTGCAACTTGAAAACCAATGGAATTTGGGGGCTGTAAATCTGAATATGAGAAGTCTGGAACAAGGTTTTTATTGCCTCCAAGATGGTCTAGATCAAGACTTGTTGACAACTGATTTCTAATTTCATGGAAGTTGTCTTTAATGAACTGACATGAATCAAAACAAAAAGGTAAAGATCCTTCACTTACTTCAAAATTTGCTGCACTTTCCTCGTCAATGTCATAGCTGATATGTGATGGCTGAACATTGATTTCAAACTGTTGAAAATGAACTTCTTCCTCCCACAAACTAGCTGCTGATTTGTCTGTAAGATTAGCTTCTTTTTGGAGAACATAATCATCGTCATACTCATCAAAATGAGGCAAATCATCACTATAAAACACATCATCAAGCATGCATGTCATATCAATAGATCTCTCTTCTCCAAGGTGATCTACAAAAAATCATTATCAGATCTATGACAACTAGGATAAGAAACAAAATGTTTTGGATCAGCAACTTGTTCTTCTTCAATCAGCGAGCCATGAGCTTGAACATCATAAGCATTTCTCACGTTGATCTTGTCAATCATCTTTTCCACTGCACTTACCAAAATATCAAGCTTCACCTCTAGAGATGCTGATTCGGCCGGATCTATGTTTTTCATCTCTTCTTCTTTCAACCTTGCCCTTCGGATCAGCAAATGAGCCTCTACATTTACTGCACTGTTTTGCATCTCGTGAAGTGTTGCAATATCCCTTTCTCTCAGCTGAAACTCCATCTCCGGATCAAAGGCACCTGGATAGTGCAAGAGAGCAGATTTAGGAGTAGGCCTTATCTCAACTGGCATCGAATAATAAACTTGGTTAAATCTGGCTGAAAACGGTTGTACTGTCTCCCCTAGCAATCTTTTCAGCTGGTTATACTCTTCTACAATCAAGAAAAGGTTCTGCCCAATCATCCACCTGTCGAGAAAAACTTTGATGAACTGCTGGAAATCAGAGATGCTCGCATCAGGCAGGGTTTTGAACCAACTCTTCACTTCAGTTTGCAAAGAAAGAGCAAAAATCCTTATACTAACATCTTCTTGATCAACTTCAAAAAGATCTAGAAAATTCTCAAAATTCTGCACATGTTGCTCAGCGTTGACATTCTTACTTTCACCATCGAACCTCGGCAAGTATAGATCATAGTTTTTGGGGAAAGCATGAAGAACAGAAGGTAAAACAAGAGGTTTATACCGATCTGGAATTTTACAAGGTATAGGGGTATGTACAGCAGGTATAGAATTAGTTTTGGTCTCTTGAGGTTCATCAATTTGAAGATGGCCATCACAAAATTCGGAAGAAAGGTCTTGATCAAGCTCAAAGGTATGCAAATCTTTGGTATTCACAATCTTCGAAGGAAAAGAATTAACTGTAGGTTGAGGATCTCTTCTCAAATACAGTATACTTTGCAAAGCCTTCTTGACATTCTTGGGAAAAGAGAAGAAATAATTTATGACAAAGAACAAAATGTCTTGGATAAAATTCCAACTTGAATACCTGGTCTGTCCATGTTGTCCTTTCATGTTTTTGCTGGTCGGGATCATCCTCTAGTGGAGTCTTTGGATCTGATCTTGAAAATGATTTAGAGTCGCCAAGTGAATGATTTCAGCCTTTCAAGTGTCTGATCGTTGTCCACTATCAACAATCAGATCTGAACTTGATACATGTATTGGGATAAAATGCAAATGAAGTGTTGTATTCACAAGCTCACGGAGATTGACTGAAGCAGCGTTTATCTACTAACGCTGATGTAAAACAAGAGCGTTTTCGAAGGCTACCTGGCGTAACTTCAGGCTCCGTTTAAGACTTATGAAACAAACACATCAATCCACAAAGAAGTTTGTTCTCCCCAGTATGGTCGCCAGTATGTTAGCGCTTGAAATTTCACCTCAGGCTGAGAAAGGTAAACCTCAAGGCTACATCAAACCATTCAGCCTCGTAGCTAGCCCTACGGGGCAGGAGAAGGCTCTCTCCGGTCAATCTCGGTAGATCTTCAATGGGATGAGATGACCAACAAGGTAACACTGATATTAGGCTAGTAAACTGATTAAAAAAGGTGGATTTGGGGTTTTTGGTGGCAAATTGAGGAATGGGCAATTTTGGGTGCGGGGATTGGACACAGTTTCTGCAGGGGGTTCCTTGGGGCGAGGTAGGAGAGAGTGTTGATGCCTTAAATTGAGATGGATGATCAGGAATGAAAGATGAGGAGCTAAAGAGAGCAAACAATGACTTTGAATTCCCTTTAGACAGTAGAAAACATTGAAATTAAACAAATTTAAAAGCAGAGCATGGCAAGCATGAATTCTTACTTTAACACTTCATTTGTTTAATATGCAGAAGGAAAGAAAGGAGATGATCACATAAACACACTTACAAGAACATTTAGAAACACACCATCAACACATGAGTCCACAAGAATCCCAAAGATGACTGCAAAACCCTGGTCTTCCTTAGCCAAAAATTGCAGAGATACAAGTGAAATAATACAATGATAGCTTCTCCCTCAAGAGTCCAACCTTCCAACCCCTGAAAATGACTAAGAAAATACATAATATAGGCAAGCTAACACCTTTCCTTGCCTCTAGGGGTCAAGCTCATCCTTCTAGGAGCTGTTTCAACCAATTCTAAACTGAGCACTAAAATCTAGGCAGTCAAAACAACTTGCCTCTATAAACTAGGAAACCAATTCATTCATTTAATATTTACCCATTACATGAATGAATCTTCTAGAAGTGTTAAACAAGAGTAAAAGTATCTTAGAGTTACAAAAATTACATCAAAGATAATCATCTTCAACCCCAAAAAGTCAAACTAAGTCAAACTGTGCTTTTCCGAGCTGTACAGTGAAATCTGGCAAAGTTTGCCTGACGGGTCGCCCACATCTGCCTGACGGGTCGCGCACATTTGGAGCTCTGTTTGAGGCACTTTCAGGTGTCAGAATTGGGTGCAGGATAGCTCGTTGGAAAGGTCTTTGAGTCTACTTTCCAACCCAACTGTAATTTTTCAATTTGGAGTTGATTTGACCTGTCAAAAATCAAATCTCCCAAGACTGGTCAAGAAGTGCCAAATGAGGCTGCCTGAAGGAAGAGTGCTGTTGCAGTCAACTTTTGAATGCCTTTCTCAACCCCAAATTGAGCTCATGATAGCTCATTGGAAATATCTTTGTGTCTAGTTATCATTTTACCCATCAAGCAAATCATTTGACCAACCAAGCTAGGAGAAAACTTGATTTTCCCAAGGTCACTTCAGAGGTGTCTTTGATTCTCCTGAGGCAACGGTATTCTTGACATTTCTCTCAAACCATGATACCTGTGTAAAAAGTGAAGGAGGTTTTTCTTCCTTGGAATGTTTTGGACAAAAACCTCTCCCAGTTTTCCAAAATTCATCTTTGATTGCTCTGAAACATCATTTGAGTGAAACTTGTCCCGATGTGTGAAACAAGGAATTTTGTCGAAATGAAGCGAAATGAAGGGGATAAGGGGCTTATAAATTCTTGGAGAAATTTTTGGGAGTGGGGAGGGATGTTAGGAAGTAGGGGAAAGTGGAATCTCAGAGATTGAGTGATGGGAAGGGGTCCAAAAGGGCAAAACACAGGCCCAACCTAGAAAATTGCCAAGTTGTAGCTAGAAACTAGGGTTCGTGCAAAAATGAGGAATTTGGGGGATCTAAGGGATGGGAAGCATTTGATAGGGTATTTTAAGGATAGGGGAAGGTGTATGAACATCTGGATACAAGTTTTGCCGATGATTTGACCGTCCAAGAGAAATTGGCTTCAAAACCCTAGGAGAGGGAAATGACCTTGCCTAGGCACAACTGAAGCATGAACAAGATGTAAAATGACTCATTAGACACTGACATGATAATGACAACCCTATGAATGATGATAGACTCAGTTGAATGATGACATGGACCAACGTTTTGACAACTTTAGAAGGAGTTAAGGCAAACCCTAGACCTAATGCCTAGTGACCAAATTTTGCTTGAAAACTCTTTGAAATGACAAAATTTGACTTGGAAACTCTGAGACCACTTTGTAAGAGCATATTTGATCACTGGAGGAAGGCTGGGAAGACTGACACTAACAGAAGGTTATAGGTGAGAAGATCCCAGTTCAAACAATATTACCATAACTTGACGAGGAAGGAAAAATCATATTGGAACCTGAAGTAGTCAGAGAAAAAAGAAATCGATAGCTACGAAATCGATCAATTTCAGAGTATCTCATCAAGTGGAAGAACTTACCCGCTAAAGATTCCACATGGGAGGATGAAAATTTTATACAGAAGCATCCAGAACTACTCAAGCATTGAGGACAACACTTTTTGAAGGGGAGGGGCATGTTAGGTCCCTATACTACTAGTGTAACCCCTTATTGTTATTAGTTCAACCCCCTTATTGTATTATTGTGCCCATATAGTCCCCATGTTGTTATTATTGTGCCACATAGAAGTCCAATATTGTTATTGTTGTGCCCCTACAATATTATTTTATGTAGGCTCTGATTGTATTGGTACCCCTTAGACTCCTATATATAGAAAGGAGGTCTTGTCATTTGTATCATCCTAGAATTGTTCATTTATGTAATGTAAAGGATGTTGCCCCCTCGAAGAGGCTAATTTTTAAGTCGTTGATCTATCTTTTCTATCTTTTTGTGAGTTGGTTTCATAACAATATGTACATGTTCAATTTGGAGCTAAAAAAGCTACCAATTTTATTGAACAAATTCAACAAATCCACTAGCAAGTCCATGATATTTTACAAAAGTCTAATACTAAGTACAAACAATTCCATCATTAGCATCAGGTGCCACACAAGTTTCAAATGGGAGACAATAATTGGTTGCATTTGTAGAAGGAACTCTTTGCAGGTGCCTAGCAAAAACTTCAACCACTTTACTATGGACCTTAAACCATCACCAAGGCTATGGGTGATAATGCTTTTGAGCTGAGTATCCCCACCTTCCTTGGCCTACACCCAATGTTCAATGTGGACCTCCTTTGGACATACTTTCCACCATTGTTGGACACCATAGAAATCACAGATCACTGACACCAATAGAGCTCAAGCCAGATTGCATTGAATAAGCAATAACTGATCATATTGTCGACACATAGATTAAGAGCAATCGTGAACAGAGAATCCATCTATATTGGGTTGTCAAAGTAGTCTAGCTCCTACACCAAGGCAAGTGGCTCATCAGGGGCCAAGTTTAACAACACATTTTTCTATTTTGGTAGTTTTTCTATAGTTTTTTTGGTCTTGAACTTTTGGAGGTGTTTTGAGGCCCTAAAAGACTTTTTTTTTTGGCAAAACAAGGTCTTGCTAATCATTGATTACCAATTGCAGTCTAAAAATGTACTTCTTGGTTATACCTTTCTAACACGCTACCAAGCCGCGCCAAATGGAGATCGTAAGCCAAATTTACGACCCTTGGAAGTTGACATTCCAACTTACCCTATCGAGGCCCACAAGCCTTTTGGCGTTTCATCTCCTAGGGTTAGGTTTTTGGATGTTTAGGGTTTTCTCATTACTTCTTTATGATAAAAAGTCCTTGGAGGCTCATCGTAAGACAATATGATGAAGACACGTAGTCATCACATCTCTTCTTAGAGATAAGCTACCATCGTTCAAGCTAGTTTGTTTTCATTATGCATTTATACAATTTCAACACTTTCCGTTTATCAATAGAAGTCAAGTTTCATTGTATATTTATATTTTTGTTACAAATTTGTATATCATTTCATTTCCTTCATAAATTTGGATCACATTGTAATGGAAGGTTAGAGAGTTTTGATAATAAATAATACTTCTCATTGGTTCTACAATTACTTTTATTCTCTCTTATCCTCCTTCTATGTGTGCATATTTGTATATTACTACTTTTATATTATGGTTTAATGACTACACTACTAGTAAACACATTTACTATGTAATCCATTACAACAACATCCAATGTGAATTGGTCATGCCAATATTATATGTGTATTGAAGAGAACTTAGGTAAAAATTCCTTCAACCATGCTTTGATATCATAGTTTATATGCTTATGATGTTTGAATGCATGTATGTGGCTAATACCCAAGTTGGGTTATGGAAAAGGTAGGCAACCTTAGGCATGTCAAAATTATTAAAATCTTTAATGCATTCATATAATAGCATGTTATGTTGAGTTGGTTAATAGGTAGTAACTAGAGTGAATGAGTATCCATGCTTATGTTTGGAATGGATACCATGTGAAATAGCCATGTGAGAGACCACATTGCTATTGGATTTGGGAAAATTCTATATTATAGCACAAGGATCTAATGGAATCTTAGCTTGTGTCAATATTTGGGACCAAAATTAATCCTTGCAATACTAAGAACACTAAATATGGAGAAGGATTTTGTTGAGGCACTAAGTGTAGAAAGGAAGGGCCTTATAATATACTTGAGTTGTTTAGAAAAGAAAGGGTGTATTCCTAAAGTTGTGTTAGGGTTGAATATGAAGGTGTATAGATGGCTAAAACAATGTTTGGGAGGTGGTTGTGTGATGTATCGAGGCATTGGTTGAGCCCTCTGATATTTCGTCATAAATAACATGATATGGAATTATGGTGCTCTTGAATGAATGCAAGGACGCATTGAGTAAATGTGTAGATTGTGATCAAACATTTATCAATGTTGGTACCTATGTTGGATTGCATTTCATATATGTGTGCTTGTGTTGGTAATCATTCATATAACCAAATGTCATGGAAGGGTTTTTTGATGGATTATTGAGAAGTGAAAGGAGAGGCCTTATAGTTCTCTCAAGGGATTGTTAACCAGAGAAATGAGCGGTATGAAACTATAAACACACATATAATTTAATTATGCCTCATATAAAGGAGGGCAAGAGAGGCATCTAGAAAGACAAAAAAAAACTAAATAATAATGAAGTTTATAAATATGAATATTGTGTAAGGTTTTCATTGTGCATACATGAATTTAGTATATACATTTTATCGCATTATGTGAATGCATGTTTGTGTTAGTATGTATATATAATAAAGATATTTCATTACATTTAATATGTGGACAATTGAGATAATTGAATTATTGGTGTAAAATAATTATGTGAACAATTCGTGCGTTGCTATGAATGTTGCAATGAAATATTATATCTATTCATGCTCACCATTGTTAATATATAAACTACCATGGATATTCCACTGGACAGTTCGTCACAACATATTCAACAAAAATAAACTAAAATGTATACCATAAAGGTTAAATTCCTTTAGATTCCATATTTGTTAATTATTGATTTGTTGTTTATGCATGAAATAAATAAAATGTGGAAAATAGAGAACAACAAAATACAATCACACAAAACCACAAAAAGCACAAGGATATGTGCTAAGAAATCCTTAGGGGAGAAAATCCAACTAGAAAGTGAGGCTACTCTATTTTTTTTTTTTGGAATGGAAATAATGCAAGTACAAAGGAGAATTATTTCTCTATAGAGTCATCTAATACCTATGGCCTAATAGATTGTTATAGAATGCTAACTCACTCTATGATGCTCTCTCACTCCCACTTCTAGTTGCTCTGCTCTACTATGGAACAAGATACAATCAAATAGAATGAAACCCATTTTGTCCTAGTTGCCCAGTCATAACATAGCCCAATAAACAACCAAGGGTTAGGTTTGACTCCTGCAATTATTATCTAAAAGTACTACTTTTACCCTTCTAGGGACTTTTAATAGGCCATATGCAGCTAACCCCATATACATGATTAACATATGTTGATGTGGCATCCACTCATACGATGGAGGTCAAACACGGTAAGTCAACTTACACAAGGCATAACATTTGCATATGAACTTCAATTGATGTGTTACCTACATTGTTGAAAAGGTATCTAAATGTACAATAACATCACAAGGTACAAAAGGGAGGTTGGAGAGTTTTACCCCTGAAAAAAATAAAAAAATCACTTAAGGCCTTAAAATGACCTTGGAAGGTTTCAAACCCCAATTCACCAAACTAGCTTCTGCCAATAAAGCTACTCTTGCAAACTAATTCCTTTGATTTTTCTACTCTTGAAGCATTAAGATAGATGAAAAATTATAAAATGATCCAATCGAGATTAATTGTTTGGCTAAATGAAATCTCTATCATGGAAGATGGAATTTTATGTAGAAATGTCTTAAATATGGAAATGGGTGCAAGTCCATAATGAATATTGGTTACTACTACATGTAAGGGTCACACATTATGGGAGGAACCTATAATGGACCCCACAAACACACTAAAAATAATAATTCTTGTTGTCTATAACTTTAGTACTCAATTAATACTTCAAGGATTTCTAATCGTATACTTTGTCATTAGCTTATTTACTGATTAATTTTCTCTTTGTAATGGATTAGATCATCCTTTGATTGCTAAGTCTTATCATAAAGTTAGTTCCCCTTAAATTCTTACATGTTTGGCTGCGCTTATTCTTCTGTAAGTCACTCTATGATCTATTGTTTACGTTAATGTCTCATTGCAATGTAACTGATTTTAACTTCCAAAAAGGGGATCTTTAAATCATCAACATTTCATAGTTTAACAATTTCCTTTTGTGCCCATTCTCAAGCTTATACTTCTCTTAAAGATCTTATACAATGTTTGATCTAAGGTTTGTGTTACATAGTTACTATAGTGAAGCACCATGGAGTTTACTCATCTTCTTTGGTTGTTTAAAAGCATGTTTAACCCTTTAAATAGGGGTTTAACCCTTTTTAATTAAGCTTCATTTGTATATATAAATATTTACTTAATATTCCCATAGTTCATTCCTCTCCATGATACATATTTGATATGTCCTATATTCCAACGTTGAAACTATGGAATGTAATATTATTATCATAACGTGGTGAAATGAACCAGGGTTTTATCAAACCTTATATTGTTATGTAGTGCCAACATATCATAAGAACTTTGATTGTCATCCAACATTGTTTATTTAATACTCAAGCCATAGTTTGAAACTGATGTGTGGACCTACCTCGGTTATGTGGATCCATTCCATTGGTCTAGCCCAAGGTAGCCCACATGGATTCACATGAATACACTTGCTAACATGAGGTTTTCTAATCGGCGATTATGGTTTGATGTTTTCGATCCAACAAAGATTATCGTTAGGGTTTGATTTTTGGCCTTATCGACCTTTCCTCCACTGGTTCATTTAGTCATTTTTCCTTGGTGGTTTGATAAAGCTCCACTATGCTTTGCCCCGCTCTACTAAATTCAAGTTAATGGTGATTTTTACTCTCCTCCATACTTATTCTCTTCACTTTCAGTAGAGTTACATTGCATATTCTCTTATGCGTTAGGGTAAGTCGAAAAGTATAAATTTTTAATTGGGGTATCCCCACTTTTCCTTCATCATTCATATATATTTTTTGAAACTAATTCTTCATTGGTTCTAATTGATGTTTATAAGATTGTTAGGTAGATTAAAAAGCTCCTCTCTCTCTCCCTCTGTTGCTAGCGAAAACTTCCTTTACTACTTGATTTTGTAATTATTCCCTTAAACTCATTACATATGTCATTTCTCCTCATTCTAATATTCTTTAGGTGTGTGTGTGTGTGTTTTGTTTCCTCTATATATAGCCCTCTTTGGGCAATTATTTAATCTCTATTTCGTCTAAGTGCAGGTTCACAGTGGAACTATAGTGTGACTTCTGGCTTCTCTTGGTGGAAATGTGCTCTCAACAGAGACACATACAAAGGTTGGCGCTTGTCTAAAGGCTTTACTCTCCTCTCATTTGAAAGAGATTATTAACTCTTACTCATATTTCTTGGTAATTTCTGATCGATTTACAGGGTAGGGTTTGAATTTTAAAACCCTAGACCAAATGTAATAGTTCAGTTATGCTTTGGTTAAAACTCTGGCTTGTTTATTTTTCCATGGCCATTTATGGTTGGCCATGACGTTAAAAAAAATTCTTAAACAAAGATTATTTATTACTCAGGGTTTTAACCCTACAAGAATACATTTGATTTGGATATCTCTTTTTATTTATCTTATGTTATCTAGTTGTCTCTTGCTCTATTATTTGTCAAGTTTTGAGTTTCCGTAATCAAAACCCTAACTTATCATGGCTTATTTAGCCACTGGCAACCCTTGGCTTAAATATTTGGATTATGGTTGTGGTTATAAAATTTGTATTTAGTTAATTTCGTTACATAAAAACTATGTCCATTCATAGGGTTTAAGTCCCTAACTAAACTATGCTTTTATGGCATTTTTATTTGCAACCAGTTTATCACAACTTGTAATTTGTTGCAACAATACGACATGGGTTCTCGAGCATAAATATTCCCTCAAGTAATTTGGGCATTAGAATTTTACTTGTTTCTTCAGCCATAATTATTTCTTTATTTTGTTACCAAACCTTAGTTATATTTTGGTTTCTTGGATATTCACACGTATAACCGAACTTTGGAGAATTTTTAATGTTTTCCCTTCATAACTATATTGTGGAGCTTTCCAGTATTTAATGAATTTTTGAATCCTTCTCTTTAGGTCGAGTGTCCCTGAAATCGTGGTTGCTACTTATGATTGTGCTTAACACTTTTGATAAAGACAAGACATTAGGGTTCTATTTATTTTAATACTTTGCAGAATGTTTCCTAAAATTAAATTTATATTTTAAAGGCATTCAACTGTAAAAAGAATAACCATGACCAAAAGACTTCGATCAGATTGTACTATTATTGTGACTTAGGTCCTCTCGACCAATTCTGGATCGACTGTATATTCTCTTATGAAACCATGAATGTTATTCCTTTATGTTGTTGTTTTAAAATATTGTTACAGAAGTTTGTGCTTTCTTTCTTTAACTACCATTCTCAGACATTTCTATATATTCTTACAATTATTTTCTTGTATACTTAATGAAATTTTGGGTTGATAGCTATAAGTTAACTATACCCACTATTATAATTATTTATCGTTTGTCCTAAATTTTATAGTTTAACTACCTTTCCTCTTTGTTTCATTTACCTTTTGGCCTAGAATTTTCAAAGGTTTCCGGTAGAGAATTATGTTAATCTCTTAGAATTTGCTTAGACAATGTTATTGTCCAAATATTTTTTAGTTAGAATTTATTTCACCTAACGTCGTGGCTCAACCTTTGTTCTTTTCTAATATTTCAGGTCATTTTGACCTTGAATACAATTATGTTAGTTATATGTTTATAGAATCTTACCCTAATTGTATCTCCATATGAAAATCAAATTCTTTCTCCATGCTTCATATAATTGATTCAAAGTTTTTTTCTAAGATATATCACTCTCAGCTCTAGTACCTTTACATAAATACTAGTTTTTAATTTTAATTATTGTCTTTGCATGCAAAAGTAATTTCTACTCCAAGATTAATTAAACAAGAAGCAAATACATGTTGTTCACTTAATGACTTGCATCATTATGTTTACTACTTTATGTATGCATTAAATAATTTTATCATTTCAAATGTTGGAAATAATACTTAGAGGGGGTGGTGTGCGGCGGGGGGGGGGGGGAAGGGGGGTGAATCAGTATTATCAAATCAATAACTTTTTCATTTCCATAATCAGATTCATATACGATACTTCAGTTAAGGGAACTCGCGTGTACACGCAACTATGTTTAATGCAACTAGCGTATATCCAGCAAACTTATGATTCAGTTAATTCATCATATGTTGATCTTTAATCAGTGCATCAGTACTTCATTAATCATATAAATAGTAACCAAGTGCAGTAAAAACAGAACATATCATCACACATAAGAAACACACATGAACACCATGATTTAAGGTGGAAAGCCAATGTGGGTGAAAACCACTTGCTGTTGTCGTCTCTGTCTTCTTTTAATATTAAGAAAAACTGTTTACAACATTGTACTGGTGCAGACTCATACCAGTACATAGGCTTCTACTTGCAGAAGGCTACAACCTTCTCTCGTTCTCCAGCTTCTACTGGAAGGGAGCTACAACCCCCTAGCTCTTGTACTAGCCGATATGTTTACTAGTACATAGGCGCTGACCTACAGAAGGCTACAACCTTCTCTCATCCTCCAGGGACCTCGTTTCATAAATTTTCAGACTGGATACTCCTGGAACACAACATCATAATCTGAAGGCCACGTTTCATCCAATTTTCATACTGGACCCATCAACAACATTGAAGCTCAAAATCAATCACCACTGCAATACATCCATCAACTATATCTGCATCAACCAATCACTGAAACTCAATCTGAATCAACCAAACTCAATCAATCACTGACAACCTCTGAACCTCTGACACAACTGAATCAATCATTCATTCATACTTTAATCAATCAACTGCAACAGATAGATCAATACATAGTTCTGAGTTACATTATCATTCAGAATCAGTTGTCATCTTAAAACCATGCTTCAGATTGTATACGCTATTTGGCAGAAGCCAACCTGCGTGTATACGCAAGTTCCCTGAAGCAAACCAGCGCGTAGATCTACAAACACTTTGCTGCACTTTTAGACTCCAGACATAATCATACATAGAGGATAGAACATGTGTTAGTGATCAGGTCTAGCCATTTCATTATCAGATCACATAATGATAAGTAATTATGATCTTGATCCATCATTAGATTTCATCCATTAACACTTAAGCTAATCACAATCAACCAATATGAATATGCAGAATACTGTCACCAGAACACACTGCAGAACCCTGAATACTGCAACATCAAACAGAACCCTTATAGATCATACTTCAGAAGATATACGCTACATCCATAAGCCGAACCAGCGTGTATACGCCCTTTTACTAAGGGAAACCAGCGTACAGATCTGCAAATTCCATCCTGTGAGGTATACGCTACTTCTGTATGCTGAATTGGCATGTATATGTTGTTTTTCCAAATCCAACCTGCGTACAGATCTAGAAATGCTAACTTAAAGCATCACAACTATTTCAGACTTCATTCATACCCAGATCATCACATTTACATAATAAAACATGTGTTAGTATTCAGATCTAGAATGTTCAAGATCAAATTACATAATGATAATATATTTCAAGCCTTAGGATCCCGATCCATCATCCATATAGGTGCATCCTTAGTTCAGATCAAGCAAAGCATCACAAACCCATAACCTGCATGCTTGATCTCATATTTCATCATATATTCATTACTTGCTTACTTTGGCCTAATGATCTTCTCCTCCTTATATAGTTTTAGGCCTTTCTCAATACCATGGATCAAAACCACTTAGGACCAATACCTTGGACCAAATACCTTGGACCAATACCACGGACCAAATACCTTGGGTTAGATACCTTGGACCAAAGAAATACCTTGGACCCAAAAACTTGTTTTCCCAAGATATACGCGCTTTTCATACTGTGAAAGTGCGTGTGTACGTATACGCTCCTTTTGTTTAATGAACCTGCATGTATACGCGGGTTAGTCAAGTTGAACCTGCGTATACCTTTCTTTCTTCATTCTGCGTGGCCTGAACAATAATTTTTTGCTGTTAACCTGTAGTACTTAGATCTTTCATCTGAGTGAGTTGCCATCAAGGACAACAAATGCCAACAATCTCCCCCTTTGGACTTGATGGCAATGTTAACTTGCTTCACTGTGAACTGTCATCTTAGTGAGTTGCCACTGTACATTACTTCTGAACTGATTCCTTTGAACTACCCTACATCACATCTGTTAATACAACTACCATGTATTCTGTCACATCTGATATCTCTTCTGTAGATTCATCTAGTTATATATAATTGAGTTGTTCTGCTACAAGTGGGTTGCCATCAAGTACAACACATGCATTGTAATGCCAACAAAATACTAAAAGCAACTAAAGTCTATCTTTTCTTTTCATTTGCATGCACATACAAAAATGATACAAATTGTAATAAAGGTACTGCTACTCCAATTATTAAACATAATTTACCAACAAGTGTCAAGTACTTAAGATACAGGTTACTAAAAATACTGACTTCTAAATAACCCTATAAAGTAAGTTTGGAGTTGCAATGCTCCTCCCAACATTGACTCCTACTCTTGGATGAGCCCCTCCCCCCGAGCTTTGAATGGACTACCAAGACTAGCATACAACTCTATTTTTTTTCCTTTCTTCTGTTTCTCTTCCTGTCCACTGTACCTCCTCTACATTAGCTATGCACCATGTGAATCTAACTACATTATAAGACAGGAGGACCCTTTTTTTTTTCAGGATTCTATTGGTAGTTGGTAACTACCTCCTCCCCTATCCATTATGTGGCAGGTTGTTACTTGCTCATTAATGAGCTCCACTTCCCCAACTTCCTAAGACAACATCCTGTATATTTGGGGAAGTTATTGGTCAATAAATTCTACATCATTAAGTAATCTAATTCTCAAATTAGATGCCTATGTATTAATTCCAAGGGTTAATGAATTCAACCACTAGCTTGCAGTCCATATTTTTCTCTTTAGCCATTTGCAACCTCAAAATTATTTTCCATATTTTTATTAATAACTTAACAAAATATATTTACATAAAGTAACTTATTAGTAACACAATATTGATATATCGGTTCCAATTAAGTCTTAAAATATGAACATCAAGTACACTTGGCTCATATACAATATCCACAAATAAACACTAAGTCAGGGGATATCACAAAATCTCATAGTTGCTAATTCTAGTTTTTGAATGAAACATATTTAAATTTTTTATTGAAACTTTTACTGTGATATCTCATTACAACTATATATGCATGATAAAAGTGAGATGATGGATCTATCTAGTAGGGATAGATGATGGTTTCTATAATCTAGAAAACATAGGGGGGATGTTATTTTGATGACACTAAAATTTTGTGATATGCCCCGAGAGCCTTAAACTATAGTGTAATATAGTGTTGAATGATGTTCATAGGAGCGTTGATGGCCCATACAAGGTTTATTATAATGATTGATACAGATCAAAAGGGGTGTTGCATATACTCTATGACCCATGCAATGAGCATCCATTTGAATGTAAAGGAGTTGAAAAACCATGAATGTTTAAGGATAATGGAAAGGAATAAAATACCCCACTCCCTTAATAAGGCTACATATGGGGATAGGTACATTACAAGTAACATAATGGGAAGAATTAGAGGATAACATTGAAAAATAGATAAGAATATCCATATCTATTTTGACTTACTTGATTTGTAGGCATATAAGATGAGGTTACTTCAAATAATGTATATTTCCTTAAAAAAAGGGGGCTAAATATTAATGCTTTATGCAAGGCAAGGATGAAGGGTCGTTCCAAATAATCACAAGGTCTTTCAAAGTAAATTTTGATGAATAGGGTACTTGGGCCTTGGCCTTTGGTCCAGTCCATGGATACCTAGAGATATATCTCATGATCTGGAATCTATCCCTCTATAATAAATCTCATTTTCTCTAGCTCGATGATTTCAACATGATAAGTTTTAACCTAAAGGTGTACTGCCTACTTGATCCTATTATGCTAATTTTGATTAGTGTTTAATTAACCTTAAAATATTTACTTATAATTATTAAGTAATATTGATATATACCTATATTTGTGAATCTATAATTTTATTTTACTGACATGATTTATTTATTTAAAATTATTTAATTATTAACCAATCCCTAAGGTTTTCCAAGTTGTCTTCTCTAATTTGTTTTTGAATTAAATATTAATATTTCAATTACCAAGGTTTTCCAAGTTGTCTTCTCCAATTTATTTCTGAATTAAAGATTAATATTTCAATTACCAAGGTTTTCCAAGTTGTCTTCTCCAATTTATTTCTAAATTAAATATTAATATTTCAATTCCTAAGGCTTTCCAAGTTGTCTTCTCCAATTTGTTTATGAATTAAATATTAATATTTCAATTACCAAGGTTTTCCAAGTTGTCTTCTCAAATTTATTTTTGGATAAGATATGGTAAGGAAAGTCAAGGTCATTAACTTAAAAGGATTGGGGGGGGGGGGGGTATTCATGGCATTAATGGTAGGTGGTTGAGGTGGATGAGATGGAGAGACATAAAGGGAAGGAGGATGAGAGGACAAAGGGGAGATCGTTGTTCTTTATTTTTGCATTGGAAGATTTTATTTTGGAAGGATGAATGCGAAGGAGGATAGGAGAGAGAATGAAGAGAAAAGTGACAGAACCCAAACTTGGATCTATTGGAAAGTATTGGTTCTAACTTGGACACACAACAACTGGTTGGACTTGAGCTTAGAGGGCTAGGGAACCCATGGAGGTTCCCTGGGCTAGGAAATTGTTCCTGTTTGGCTAGGAGGTAAATTCAGTCTGGTAGCCCAACAAGAGCATCCCAACAAAGTCATCAGATCAGGTATTCTTCCATTTGTGGTTTTATTTATGTAAATTGTTGTATATCAAATTCTTTACATGTTTAATACGTTGTAAATCAAATTTTATTTGTAAGTGATTATCAAATAATTGTTGAGTTATAAACATGTTATTTTCCTTCTTATTGTGATTAAATTAAATGATAAATTGGGTTTTAGTTAGAAGACCCATGTTGGGTCCTCACATGTGGTATCAGAGCTCAGTTCAAAATTTGGACCCTAAACCCACCAAAATTTAAACACCATCAAATAACATTCTATAAAAACTCGTACTTGTGGTTATGAATGAATTGGATATGGTTTTCCTCTTCTTTACCTTTATCTAGTAAATAATTATAACATAATTTGGGAACCCTAGTCTATTATAATGAAAACATTTTAAAGCATTATACCTCTTTAATCACATATATCTGATCTAAAAACAATGTAATTTCAACGCTTCTTGTGATTGTAGTGCGAGGCCTCCCTAAAATTTTGGATAAATCCACTAGCCAAAAATATTCAAATTCAACCTTGCCATGGTAAAGAAGTGGCTGAAAACTGTAACAAAGACAGAGCGTTCCATCCATTTTTCCCAAAGGGAAACAACCAAGGTGTTGTGGTGCGTTCTAAAGAGAGACTCGAAGTGGAGGGAAATTGGATCTATGAAATCTCTAGCCTACAAGCCGAATGTTAACAAGAAGGTCACCTTTTCTTCTGTCAAGACCTAAAACATAAGTTATGTTTTGGAGTTAACTCATTCATTTATGCCCTTTTGATATTTATCATCAAACTCAGCCAGATCATGATATATTAGAATAAAACTGTTAAGGTGATTTATAAATTGATTGATCACCCATGTATACTTTTATCTATTGGCTCTTTAATGAAATTGTAACTGTGATTGAGCGAAGCTTAACACAATGGAGTCATTCTTAGATAGATTGACATTATGGATGTATTTGAGCTGTTGAAACTCAAAACTTGTACATAACTCCATACTTATTAGGAACTAACTCAATGGAGTCATTCTTAGATAGATTGACATTATGGATATATTTGAGCTGTTGAAACTCAAAACTTGTACATAACTCCATACTTATTAGGAACTAACTCAATGGAGTCATTTTTGGTTTGACTGAGATTTAATATCATGGTAGCAAGATTCAACTATGTTGGCCTGTATGGGAATTTGAAAATAGCAAATTAGTTGTTTTTTCTTGTACAATATGCATACAATATGGCTAATGTTTCTGATTTATCGGGTGTCCTTGAGGCTAATCTTTTTCTAAAATTTAGAACAGAATGCATATTTTCGGAGTCTGGCATTCATCGAAAAGCCAGAAAATGATGCAATGCATATTAGAGCCATAATGTATTTTTTCTCATTGGTTATGTTTTCTAGACCGAATCACATTCAAATTAGTGTTAAAGTTCAAATCTTAGCTGGATTACTGATCTAAATCCCAACAACAATACCATTCAGAGTAGGATATGTCCCTCATGATGGGTTGCCACATAATCTGGCAAGTTGCAACAGTCGAATGATGGCAACAGAAGATGGTTTTATGTGCCTTTAGGATTCATCATGAAATTCACTGCCACACCCTACATGTCGTGGCATGTAGAACATTGTTCCAGAAGTTATTTTGAATTTGTAGCATATCTTTACAACCTTAATTACCATTTCATTATCATAGATCCTGAAATCTTGTGGTTTCGGTAATTTTTTTGGAAAATAACTAAATAATCGTATATGTAACATGATTAGAGCGCAAATCTCATGAAATGTCACTCCATTGGGTCTTCATACGTGAAGGTGACATGGTGAACCGACTCTTAGTGTGGCAGAGATAAGTTCTACTTCGTTAACCACCTAGAAAATCTTCAAAATGGTGGTTTTGCAAAGACAAATAAAAATTCCAATATGTCATCATGGGTTTCAACATGTGAATCAAGATGGTCAAGTGATTTATCACTACCATTTCAGCAGTCTTATTTTCATGATTCCAATGAAATACTTGCTAGAATTGCAAATTTGGAGCCATGTTGTGAAGTATTTTCTATCCTCATAGTTTGACCTGCATGATTCCATGTCCTTTAGGCACTTACTATCGAAAATCCAGGCTAAATATTTCCACCGGATTATGTGAATCTTATTGGTGAAGATATGACTACCGATTGCCACTTATAAAGAACAATCACATGTATGGAGCAATAGATCTACGGGGTGATGTTGGAGCACAACAAAAGTTTTATGCCCATCTAGATCTATTGTCCAACTACTACCCAAATTTTATCTTGTAGCAAAATTATTGCCGACTGGGAACTACTTTAGAGAAAAGATGCTATCCACTGACATCATGTTATCCAAATATGGTCAAACAAGACATTCGAGCCTATGGAATCATGCTTATTGTTGTGATTATAATTATGCTTTTTCTCATATATAGTTGTTCTAATCATGTTCTTCTCATTCTTGAAAGAAGAAGAGCCAAATCTAGAGAAGCAAAAACTTTTTCGGCAAGACAGAGGACACAAGCAATTGAGCAATGGACATTAGTGAGAGAAGTTGTAGTGCTAAGGAAAATAATCCTTCAAAGATTGTTCAATGGTAATTTTTCACACAATAAATTTATTAAGCCTATAAAAGAACAAGAGATGTTACTGGTACACTCTTCTTCGATGATGCGCCTACATTTTCGTTGTCAACAAAGATGGTAGCTAGAATAGTATTAACAAAATAGAGATGAATGGATCAATAAATATTAAAATATATGATTAAAATAAACAAAGAAAAATCCATAAATGTAGTATTCTTAGATAATCATAAATACCTATCATATCTTTGTTGGCTTATTGTAGCCTTTATATCATTCACTACGCCAACTACTTTAAGTCACTGATGCATTCGATCATGAGAGGAGTTGGATCAAAGTAAAATAAGATGGACAAAAAGCAAGGTAAAGTCTATTTATATAAAGAGTAGAAGTGGGAAAAGAAATCGAAGGGATCTGCCAAAATTCCAAAAGCGTAGGTTTCAGCACAATGAAGAGAGTGAAACCAGAGTCTTTGGATTAGATCCATGGCCAAGACCTACCCTTATAAGTGTTGGAAAATGTAACTAGGTTTGGTCTTCATAAATATGAAATATACTGATAATGAGATTGTCTTTCGGATTAATCACATTACTAAGTTTTGGTCGACGTTTCGAACCTTTGTCCTCAGGATGAACCACATTAGTCGGTTCAAAACATCGACCAAAACTTGGTAATGTGATTTATCCAAAAGACAATCTCATTATCGATATGGATAAAAAAAGTATAAGAGCTAACATGAAATATACTATTGATTCTTGTATATTGTAAAAAGAAAGAAAAATTATTATTGTTGTTGTAGCATGGGTTTCATGCTCAAGGTCAATTTATTTATTGGTCAAGCACACATTGAGTGCTTCTAGGGTTTGTCATAAAGTCAAGAAGTAAATTGAGTTATTCTCATATATGAAAGACCATATTGGGCATATTGTATCATGTAAAGATAATTCATGTAAGTAAAAAGGAGTCAAATTTTCTCCTCCAAGACCAAGTCGGCCTTCAGTGACAAATCAGCCTAGCTATGACCAGTTGACCTCATGATGACTTTTTGGCTCCAAAGGAATGGATATATATACTAGGTATTCAACTTCATTGGAATTTAATCCATCAAGTTCGATCAAGACAAGAAGAAGACATAAAAGATAAGCAAAGAAGAAGAGAAATAAAGGAAGGAAGAGCGAAGCATTTAAGGATTGTTTTTGGGTCACCTTCATCTCACATGTGTGAGTAACCCGAAATACTCATTGTATTCCGCAATATTGACTATCTCAGAGTCTCTAGATCCCAACAAACTTCTTTCATTTATGTTACTTGATCTAATTAATACAATAACCCATAATAACCCAAAAGCACTTCTTCTCATTATAGGCTCGAATGATATGATCATATAATGCCTGTAATACTTAGTTCTTAATAGAATTATCTTTTTCAAAGCCTTATATATATAATGCTCTACTTTTTCAAAAGCGAACAGTAAGCTCAATGAATACTAGTCTCTTCAAGTTGGCTTGTACCTGCCGACCATTGACTAACACTCCTTAACAACGACAAGCGGTACAAGGGCCAACTTGACCAAATTCTTTTGTGCGAACTAATTGTCCATCCATTTCCTGCATCTACTGCCATTATGTAAATGTGCAACTGTGCCATTGTGTAAATGATACCTACTTTTTCTAAAGTTTGAAAAAGTAGGTATCTTCATATATATTATTGGAAATTAAAATTTTAAAATTACCGGGCGTTTTACACAAAAAATGTGAAGTATTGTTTGTGCTTACCATGCCTCTAGTTTATAAGTGGCAGTAATCAGTTTGGGTTTTTGTATTCTATAGCGATGGGGCACTTAGTTCTACATTTTTGTTTAGTTGTAATCCAACATGTGTAAATTTGTTGATGCTATTGCGTTTTACCTGTTCAAATCAATAATTGATTTTGATCATTTCTTTGTATTATTATAGTTTCAAATTTCAATTTTATTCCTTCATGTACAATTCAAATCAATAACAGAAATGGTTGATTCCTTTGCATTAATAGAATTTCAATTTTATTCCTACACATCCAACTTTGCATATGCTATTTACTGAGATTTTCTTATCAATGAAGTCTTATTTGGGCTTTGTTGATGCTATTGATTTCTAATTATTCATATTAACATTATTATCCATTCATGAACATCCAAAATGGTACATCATGTATCAACTTATTTTACGTAATTTTTATACATATCAACTTAGTAAGGGATATATATATATATATATATATATATATCCCTTACAAGTTATATTTAACGTAATATTTATATATATATATATAAGGGATATATATATATATATATATAGATAGATAGATAAGAAACGGGTAGCAATTTTTATAAACAAAACTGGAAATGGGCCAGGTCCCTTACAATCGAGATAATCTTTGTCTCAGATTTTTGCAGAAATATAATCAGAGAGACCCTATTGCTACCATTTTTATTTCTATATACTTTCCTTACATCATTTAGACTATATATTTTCCAGAAAACACCACAGATATTTACTATCTAACAAAACATGAAAATAAAAGCTATTGTCTACCTGTGGCCTCTAGGTGTTGTGTCCTCCTGAGCCACTTCGATGGCTAACCTAGTTTCACGATCCTCGTAGCATCAGGCTCCGACACTTTATTCACAACTACTGTACTTTCCTCTGCCATTAGAGTGGGAACATCACACAACCCAAAGACCTCCTTCAACACCCCAATGGTGGTCGTTTCAACTTTCACTTCGATATTATCCACTTTGTATTTCAGGTTGACAATTCCAGTGTTTAGGTGTTCCATAACTTTCTGCATCAGTTCCATATATTTCGCTAATCCATACAGGTGGGACAACATAATCGTCATTTGTTCCTGAATCTCTTTAATTATTTGCTTACTTGAATTATCTATCATCTTTGCCACACTCCCACTGTGCTTGAGTTCCTCCGCTCCATTTCCATTGCCTTTGTTGCTCACATGAGCCATATTTTTCGAAATCCTTCACTGCTCGAGAATGATTCTATGCTTAAGCTGCATTAACCAACTTCTATATATAACTTCCTGATCCTTTTCGAATGTGACTCCAATCTTGTCAATATTTAATGCCTTCCTTGTTTGCAACTCAACCATGACACCATCCGCCATCCCTATCACCGCCAAAATCCTTTCGCAGTGAACCACGATGGTACTGAGGATGTTTTATTTTAATTTCCCATTTATTAACCAACGGAAGCAAATCCACTTGTCTTGTGACATGGATGCCATACTCCTACGCGCCCATCTATTCTTAAATGCCCAACTACCATCATCGGCTCCTGAGGAGCTACTGATGATCCCTAGGGTATTATCATATTTAATGATATGTTGTTCCTTGTTTATTCCTATGCCAACACCTATAATCCATTAAGGATTTAATTAATGAATCTATTAAGGTATGTGACATATGACACTACCTTGATCAATGTTTAATATTCCTTGTTCCAATACCACACCCATGTTGGCTTGAAGGTCTGCCATATGGTTGTTTTCTCTTTTAACATGAAAAAATTTATATTCCTCTAATTTACTGAGAAGGTACATTATCCTTATGACCACAGGAGAGGGGTTAGAGTCTATAAGGTGCTCGTTCCTGGAGAGTCTTATGCACTTTTGAATTACCACCATTGAGTCACCGACAATGATCAATTTCTTGATGCCTTTAGAGATACTAATCTTTAGGCCTTGCCATAGTGAGAGTGCTTCAACTTGATTGTTCAAGGCTTTCCCCAGTCCCCAGGCGTACTTTATTTCAGTTTTTTATTCAAGGTTATAAAGCTACCTCCCGCTCTTGCCTCCCCGAGGTTACCTTTCGAAGCACCATTGAAATAGATTTGTACTTGTCCTAAATTTATTTGCCATTCTTTAAAAGGATCCCCTTCTAGTCTGATACAATATGGAGGAACTTTATGAATTTTGGAATTGGAAACAAGCTTTTTGTCATTGGGTATTTTGAGCCACTCTTTTTCAATAGTATTTAGATCGTTTAGGTCCTAGTCATCATATCCCCTAGACCAAATCACCTCAAGAATAAGTTGCATTCCTTTGATAGCATCAAATTCTAGAAAGCACCGTTTATCTTGGAAGATCTCTTGATTTTGACAAAGCTAAATCACCCAACAAAGATATTTAGGAACAACCATCCAACATCGCATAAAAGAGGAGTTTGATTTCTTAGGAAGAGGATACTGAAATCGCCAGAGTATGAACATTTCATTCCACTCCTTAGGGATAGAAAGAAATTGATACAATGACATAAGAAAAAATTTCCAAGTTTCATTTGAGAAGGGGCAGTGACACAAAATATGCCTAATAGTTTCCTCCTCTCAGCCACAGAGCATGAAGCAAGAGGGACCTTGGATATTCCTTTCCCTTAGATTTTCAACTGTTAGGATTTTCTCATGTACCATTTACCAACATAATATGTTGACCTTTGGAAGCCCATCCGTATTCCAGATCTTTTCCCATATTCTTGAAGAAGGGGGGATAGATTTTTAATGAGAAGAGCATTACCTTCCTTTATTGAATAGTTTTTAAGCTTCCATCCTAGCCAAATAGGTTTGTCCAATTTTTAGGTAGCAATTCGTGCAAACCCCTTCAAATGGAGAATCATGGATTTCCAATGGTTCAACAAATGATTGGGCATATCCAAAAACTTCCACCCACTCTAGATTCCTTGATCATCCCAACTGGAGATGTCAGCAAGATGGATATAACCATGCTCTTCCATCTATTTGGAGAATTCCATAAACCCTTGATTGAAAACCAATAATTCTATCAGCAGAGAGTGATCTTTCCATAGATGGATACACTTCCTGTTGCCCGTTTGCCAACCTATTTGTTCCAGCATAAATGAGGCTTTTGTTTTACATGGTTTCAAAAATTTTGTTCCTTTCGCCTCCCATATTTCTCCTTCGGGTCGAACTTATTGATTTTTGTGGAAATACTTTCTTGTAAAAGCATTTTTCCACCATTCATTGGAATCCAAAAGAAGCCTCCATAAATTTTTTTCACCAAGGGCCAGGTTCATGTATTCCAGATCCTTGATTTCTAATCCTCCTAGATTCTTTGGCTGTGTTACCACTTTCCAATTGACAAGGTGAAACTTGTGTTCATTATTTTTACCTCCCTGCCAAAGGAACTTCCGAATTAAACTGCTTAATTTGTGGGTTATATTCTTTGGAGCTAATAGACCTTCTCCCAGATACATCGATAAAGAGGAGAGAATTGATTTGATGAGAGAAACTCTCTCAACAAGATTTAACCACCTTACTCCCCATGATTGAGTTTTTTTTTAATTTTCTGCAAGACTGATTCAATCCTCCCTTGAATCCCGCTTAAAAGAGATTGGAATTCCAAGATAAGAAAAGGAATTCTGATCAATACCAACAGGAAATCCCAGTAAGCGGGAAATATCATGCAAAGTAGTCCCATGATAGTTCCATCCAATCAATTGACATTTCAATTTGTTAATCATTCCTCCAAACAAATTAAGATAACATGATAAGACCTTTTTGAATCTTGAGGCTACCCCTAAAGAGACACCACCAAGTAAAAGGGTATCATCAATGAATTGAGAGCGATTGATTTCTTATACATTTTTGGCTATGCTTAATATTGGAAGTGTCCCTTCCAACCTTGCAACCTCAAGATTCCTACTCAGATGTTTAACCATTATTATATATAACAGAGACGATAGATGACAACCTTTCTAAAGGCCTATGGAGGCAACAAAAAAAGAGGTTGGTCTACCTTCGATCATAGGGGATATCCAAGGGTATCCAATGCAAGCATTAATCCATAAAGTAAAATCATTATTGAAACCTATATTTTCCAAAACAAGGAAAAGAAAGGAATGATTTACCGAATCAAATGCATTGGCCATATCCCATTTAATAACCATTCCAGCTTCTCTTGCTTCTTTACTCAAATGAATAACTTCCTGAACCAAAATAATATTATCAAGAATATTTCTTTGCTGCATAAACCCTCCTTGATTCTTAGATATGAAGGAATAGAGCAAGGGTTTAATCTTGTTGGAAATTATTTTGGTCAAGATTGGAAGTGTTGCAAAGTGAAATAGTTCAAAATCTAGAAAAAATTGTTGGATTGGCTTCCTTGGGGATTAGAGCAAGAAAGGAAGAGTTTGTTCACCCTCCAAGTTTCTTTTTGACTCTGATGTCATTCAACATTATGATGAGATCCTTTTTTATAATATTCCATAATAATAGGTAAAATCATATGGAGAAACCATCAGGTCCAGGAGCTTTCTTAGGTTCCAAGGACCAAACCACTTTTTAGACTTCTTCTTCCTTTATTTCATCTAAAAGAATTTGATTAGCAGTAGGGGAGATCACCTGTGGCATTGCCTGAAGAAATTCATTTGCTTGATCTGGAGGGATATGGTCTTTACTATGGAGGGATTTGAAGAAGTAGAAGGTCTCTTCCTTTATTTCCGCAAAGGTGCCTTCGGCTTCCCTTCAGGTGCAATTTCACTGATTCTATTTCGAGTCTCCCTAGATTTAGCTTGTTTATGAAAGAAGGAATTATTGGAGTCCCTAGATTTTAACCATAAACTGCAGGATTTTAATCTCCACAATTTTTCTTCTTGTTTGTTTAAAGAGTATATATGTGTGGAAAGGTCATTTTCTTCTTGTATGTGTTTCTCCTCTATTGGAACTTCCTCCATCAACTTGTAGTGCTCATCGAGTCCTTGGACTTTGTCTCGCCTTTTTTTACCCGGGGGTTGATAATTTTCTTTCAACCAATTCCTAAGTTCCTTTTTCACATTCTTTAGCTTGGATTCCCAAACATAATTCAGGGAGCCCTGAACATTGGTCTTCCATGCCCTCTCCACCAATTTCCCAACCTCTTCTGAGAGTCCCCAATTTGCGTTGAACTTGAATGGAAACTGCCCGATAATTTCCACCTTCTCCATTTTAATCATGATAGGGTGATGGTTCAAGTCTCCTTGAGCTTCTATTGTTGACGAATAGTCAAGACCTTTAAATTATCCAGTAGTTATGAATTAGAAATCGGTCCAAACGAGCTGCTATATATTGGTCTCCTGTTTGTCTAATAGACCATGTGTATTCCCTGACTTTGGGCTAATATCCATCATATCCCAACTGTTTATTATATCTTCCATTCTGTCTCTGAACGGATCGCTCACCATAGTTCCTCCTCTTTTTTATACATTGTTTAGAACAGTATTGAAGTCTCCTCCCATCACACTATTCAGATGCATATTCCTTTCCCTTAGAACTTCCAACGAGTCCCATAATTCTGACTTTTCACTATATATCATAGGAGCATATATATTTATGAAAGGAATTCATTCCCCTGTTTCTCTTACCTTCAAAAGAGCCAACACCCAAGATATCATCTTTAGTTCTTCTATAAGGAAGAAATTCGTATTTGACTAGAAATTCGTAGTCCTCCAAAAGCCCCTCTCGATGATTGAATAGTCCCAGAGCATTCTTTAGAATACCTCAACAACTTTGAATACTTTTAGTTCCTCTAGCCTTGTTTCTTGAAGAAAAAAAACCATCGATGATTCTTGTTTTATTATGTCTCTCACCACCAAGTTTTTAGCAGGGTTCCCTAGCCCCTTGATGTTCCAGGATATTACTTTCATTTAATGGAGGTGGTTTGATTGGACCCAACATCTTTTCCTTCCTTATTTTTTGTTACTTTCCCTTTGAGTAGTTCTGTAATGACTATTTGATTTCCCAATTTTTTATTCAGCTCAACTTCTTTTTCCCTTAGTTCCTTCTTTTTTGGTCTGCCTTTTTTCTTTGAACTCCCTATTTACTGGTTGCCACTGTCATCTGCCCAAGATAAGTTCTGTGTCATATGATGAGTAATAACTCTTGCTATTTCCTTGTTAGCATTGCCTGGTTGTTCACTCAGGGGACCAAGAGCTGGAGCAACCCTGGAGGGAGAAGTTCCATGCCTGACTTTTTTTGGATTGCACTCTGCCACGATTTCATCATCCCCGAATGTCATTTCCTCTTCCTTGCTTCTATCTTCTTCTGGCTGGATAGGAGCTTCCTCCTCATCCATTGGAGAGCTAAGGGAATTAAAAGGATTTGAGGAGGAAGGGATTGCGTTATTATTGATTATGTTGGAAATAATACTAAGAGGGGGGGTGAAGCAGTATTATCAAACTAATAATTTTTCATTTCCATAATCAGATTTATATACGCTACTTCAGTTAAGGGAACTCGCGTGTACATGAAACTGTGGTTAGAGCAACTAGCGTATATCCAACAAACTTATGATTAAGTTAATTCATCATATATTGATCTTTAATCAGTGCATCAGAACCAGATAAACAGTAACCACGTGAAATAAAACAGAACATATCATCACATATAAGAAACACACATGAACACCAAGATATAAGGTGGAAACCCAATGTGGGTGAAGACCACATGCTGTAATCGTCTCTGTCTTCTTTTAATAATAAGAGAATTTTGTTTACAATTTTTGTACTGGTGCAGTCTTATACCAGTACACAAGCTTCTACCTGCAGAAGGCTACAACCTTCTCTCGTTCTCCATCTTCTACTGGAAGGGAGCTATAACCCCCTAGCTCTTGTACTAGCTGATATGTTTACTAGTGTGTAGGTGCCGGCCTACAGAAGGCTACAACCTTCTCTTTTCTTCCAGGGACCACGTTTCATAAATTTTCAGACTGGATCCATCAACAACATCATTCAATCATCAAATATATCTGCATCAACCAATATCCTTTTTGAACCAACCACAACCGAATCAATCAATCACTCTGATCATTCAGAATGTTGTCACCAGAATACAGTAACCAGAACCCAAGAAATAACCCAGAACAATGCAACGGCAGACAGAAGCAACTAAAACATATTTTATAAGGTATACGCTACTTCCATGTGTTGAACCTACGTGCATACGCACTTTCCTCAAAGCGAACCAACGTACAACTTTGCAAATCAAATTTATGATGTATACGTTGTGTTGATATGCAGAAACATCATGTATACGCTTCTTTTCTGAAGTGAACCTGCGTACAGATCTGTAAAAGATGATTTAAACATAACAACTGTTCCAGACTTCAATCATACCCAGATCATCATATTTATAGACTACAACATGCGCCAGTTATTTAGATACATGATCAAACCACATAAATATAATTCACTTCAAGCCTTAAGATCTTGATGCATCATTAGATCTTATCCTTCATCAAGCGCTAAGGTTCTTCCTCGGTTCAGATCCAGCACAACACCATAAGCCAATAACCTGCATATTAGATCTCACACTATATCAGATATTCGATACTTGCACACCTTGGCCTAATGATCTTCTCCTCCTTTTATAGTTTTAGGCCTTTCTCAATACCATGGTCCAAAACCACTTAGGACCAATACCATGGACCAAATACCTGGGGTCAATACCTCAGACCCAATACCTTGGACCAATACCATGGATCAAAATACCATGGACCAAATACTTCGGACCAAACATTTAGTTTTCCAAGGTATACACGATTTTCCTTTTGTGAAAGTGCATGTGTACATATACGCAACTTGTATACAATGAACCCACGTGTATACACGGTTTGGTCAATGGTGAACCTGTGTATACCTCTCTTTCTTCATTTTGTGTAGTCTGATCTGTAACTCTGTGCTGTTAACCTGCAGTACTGTGATCTGTCATCTGAGTGAGTTGCTTTTTGAACTGATTCCTTGAAGCTGCCCTACATTTCATCACATTTGTAAACACTCCTATCATGCATTCTATCACATCTAATATCTCTTCTGTAGATTCATCTAGTTACCATATACAAGAGAGTTGTTCTGCTACAAGTGGGTTGCCATCAAGTACAACACATACATCATAATGCCAACAGATTATTCCTTGGGGATTTTGGAATGTTCCTTTCCCTTTCGGATCTCCCTTCTTTTTTTTCTGCCATTGCTCCTCCTAGGGAGATGGTGTATCCAGATTTTTATTTTGCTATGCTTTGGAGCAATATTTTGCAACATGACAGTGTATGCATTTCAATGGAATTTGTTCATAGTACATAATTTTTCTGTGCCTCCATTCTCCCAAGTGTTATAGACATTTTTGGGCACTGCAACCCCAAGCATAAAATGTCCATAAACCAAGGGCTCCTAAGTCCCTAAAGGTGTTGTTCCAACCCCTAAAAGAACAAGGTCAACTGATTACAGCATCTCCCAGAAGTTCTCCATGAAAAACTACTCAGAACTGGTCAAAATTGGACCATTTCACATGCTCCATAGGCAAAGTGCATTGCATCCCACCTAAATACACACAGTAGGTGCGTTGCATTTCAAAAATCCCTTCTATGGGGTGCGACGGGCGAGAAGGGACAAATGGCGGGGTGATTTCGCAAGGTGGAGAAGCATGGAATATTCCAGAAACTTCTCCAGTGACACTTGCCTATCTGAATTCGACCAGGGATGAGTAAGAGATCATCAATCTCCAAGTGGAATCAAGAACTATCAGAGGGAAGAAACTAATCAAATCACAAGCTGACTCATCTCCCTTGCAGACATCTATATATGGATCCCTCATCCCAGAGATCCAGAGGTTGGAATTTTGCATCTTGTAAGGAATTGCTGTTGGTTTCTTGAGGCAACATCATAGTGTTGGGTGATCTAAGCTTTTCATGAGGTGAAGAAGGGCTTACTTGCTGAGAGGATGATGCTGGGTCAGAACAATTGGTTGTAATTCTCTTGGCTCTTTCTTGATTATCAATAAAACTATTCTAGTTTTCCTCCATACACTTGTGTGATTGATGTTTTATGCATTTGTGTGGTTAATATACATCTGATCCTATATTGCTTATGATAATAGATCCATGTTCTCGTATAGTGTTATGCTGCTTTGATTCTACAGGTACTCTGTGAAGCTGGGTATACAAGAAAGCAAGTAGCAAAGGACTATCAGAAGAGAGAGGAATCGAACAAAGAACCAAGCGCAAGACAGAGGTTGGTCTCTTTTATTCTTCTCTCATCTATCTTTCATAAAGGAAAACGAAAGTAGTTTTACTTTGTTTGTTTCTAAGGTAGCTACCAGCCTTAGTGGGATTAGCAGTTCTGCATAGACACTATTCCTGGTAACAAAATGGCGACTCCGCTGGGGAGCGAGTAGATTGTTTGTTCATCTACATTTGTTTACTTTATAAACTTACAGACGGAGCCTGAAGTCAAGCCAGCTAGCCTTCGAACTGCATTTGCTATGCAAGTGAAAAGTAGATCAACGTTGCTTCAGTCAATCTCTGGGTTTTGTTTATGATTTAAACAACTGATTTACAAGCTCTCTAATTGCCCTTGTGGTGGCTCTAGTAACCTCCTTAGATCTACCCCTGTGATTGATTTACTGATTACCACTTGCTCGGCCAAAATCCCTGAACTGAACTGCAAACTGTGACCCGGAACCCAATCAAAGTCTCGTCCCTAGTCCAGCGCACTGTCTGTTCTGTGAATCTCAAATTCAGCGCACTTCCCGAGTGTAGTAGGTGCGTTGCATTTCAGTTTCACTGTGTTATAGGTGCGCTGATCAGACTAGGCATTGTTCCTAAATTTTGGTTTCTGTGTTCACTCTTTTCAGATCTATTCAAGAGTTTTGCTGCCTGTAGTCAGCACACCTCTGTTTGAAACCCCTTTCCTTGTTGTTATTCCGCCTCCATTGTGCAAAGAATTGTAAATGTTTTTATGTTTTTTTTGAGTCATTTTCAGTTCTCCTTTATAAAGAAGTAACATAATTGTACTGTCGTTTCTTGATTTGAGAGCGTCGCAAGTGTCATTTTCAGTCATAGAAGAGAGTCTGATTGCTCTTGATAGTTGATTACCCTGTTACTATTGTATTTGATCTGAATTTGTAGTTTTTCTAGTGTCGAAAGCAAGTTTTCAATTCCAAATCGCAAAGTGTTGTCATTGTCCTCATTTTGTTTTGAAAAGAAACTTATTAGTAATTGTCATTTTGAAAATAATTCAGATTTGCGCATTAGCTTTCTTTTTATCATTTACACATTAAGAAGGCTAAAAACAAATACATGCATGTGCATTTGCATTTAGACTGTTTGTTGGTTTGATTTAGGACAGTGCATATAGTGTGTGCTCTTTGCTCTTTGTTGAAAGAACACCATCTCTCTTTCCTTAGTAGCTAGGATTTTCATTGCACAAAGAAGATAAAACGATTGTTTATCATCTTAGATTTCATTTTAGGAATTGTACATCTACATCACGCGGTGAACCTGAAAGGCAAATTTCTTAAGCAAGATCAACTATAAAATAAATTTAATGAATCTAACAACGCTTTGGAACCTAACGCACAACATCTAGAAGTCTAGGCTAGAGACGTATTCTGACGTCGTAAAGCCTGGTAACTGTTGTTTTCACTGTTGGTTGGGTGATTCCTCCACTTTGAGACGATAAGTGCCAGTACAGACTTGTGCTCCCATGTACCGTCGAGTATATTTTGGGATACCACAATAGGCTTAATCCTTTATCCATAGGAAGCTGTGTCTACCGCCCTATCGATCGCAATGCACTGAACACAACATTCGGGAAGATTGACTGCCGTACCGTAAAAAGTATTCTGCAGTTTTGCGATTGGTTTGGTAATCCCTCTGCCTATATTTCCAGAGCAGTCCCTTTCGTTCCTTTTCAGACTCCTTAACGGAAAAGGTCCATCTGAGCACTTGTCACTTCAGGCTCATTAAAAATCGAAGGCAACTAGAGTCATATTTTGTTTTTTCTCGACTCTTTAAAATTGAAAAAACAAGTTGTGTCAAAGCATCTAAAATTTATTTTAAACGGAATAATTATCACCTTTCCTACGTTGGTCTTAGGTTGAAGAAAAATGGAGTCCACCAACCAAGGAGTTCCCCTTGGAGGAAATCCTAGTCCCTTCTCCTCTTGGGGAGATGTTGGTGCGCCCCATATGGCCACATTGTCTCTTCTAGGATTGACAATAGGCTTGCCCGTATGGCTTTTCTCAACCTCTGTCGTTCAGAACATCGGGATTCCTGAACAATCGAGTCAGCAACTAAACGATTCCAGAGTTACCCCACAACCCTCTACTTCGTCCAATTCTTCCTCTCCTCCTTCCTCTTCGCTTGATGAAGCTGGTAAAGCCAAAAATCAGGTACCTGAGAAGAAGAAGGAAAAGAAGAAGAAAGAGAAGAAGAAGAAGGAGCCAAAGGCGAAAAGGGGCAACCAAGTGTTGTCTAGCGAAAATCCACACACTGCACTGACCAGGCCTAAATCGCCATGTGTCATTTGCAAATGAGACCACTATCATAGAGATTGTCCTTGCATCCCTCGGATCTTAAGGGATTGGTATCCTCGTTTGCACAACCCGGTGTCGTCAACCTCTGATGATCATGTTGAAAATACACCGTCAACTAGTGAAAGTGAAGCCCCTAGACAAAAAGGAAAATGCAAATTTCCTTGTAAACTGTGTGAAGGCGATCACGCTGTCCACCGTTGTCCCTTCTTAGACGAGGCTAAAAGAGATTTGGACGACCGTCCGGTTTCACCGTTATGGCTCCCTCCTAGATATAAGAAACTCTTCCCAAGTCCATCACTAGTTGAAAATCCGGCTGACACGCACTTGCGGTCGGCCGAAGTATCTATCACTGAAGAAAAACCATCTGAATCCACGCCAGACGAAAGTCAAAAGGTCGAGGCGGCAATTGACCCGGTCTTGCCTTCAGAGGTTCCACCTTCAGATGATACAGTCACCGAAGAGAACAAGGATGACACCGTCCAAATTCTTTTCGTAAGCACAGACTCCGATGAACATGGGGGCAGTTTACCCATTCCTTTACCGCAGGAAGGAAGTTCGTCAGAGTCGTACCCGGCCGTCTATTCGGTCCCACCTCCAAGCAACCTAGTTGTTTCCTTTGACTGGAATCTACTAGGCAGACCCCGCTTACCGGCTAGTGTACCATTCCGAATCATTGCTCAAATATATAGAATGGTTATGGCTGGTACCATCATAGATGAAGGGGCTTCTGTGAGTATCCTTTCCTCGACTGCTTGGAAAGCACTTGGTTCGCCATCGCTTTTGCCTGAGATGAGGAATCTAACAGGCTTTGACAAAGGAACCAGTCGACCGTTAGGGATCCTTCCCAATGTGCCCATAACATTGAGAGGGAAAATCGTTCACATGAACGTAATGGTAGTCCAAGGACCCCTGGATTATAATCTACTCCTTGGGCGACACTATATTTATTGCATGGAGGCCATTGTCTCCTCACTCTTTAGAGTAATGTGTTTTCCGCATGAAGGAAGAGTGGTCAAGCTCGTAGACCAGCTTTCATTCCTCGGTTCACGCATAGAAAATAGTCATATGCCATCCCTGAATGGTCTTTTCACGCAAGGAATGTCTCATCAATCCCCAGTCCATCCGCCTGATGAGCGCGAGTGATTCGGGGGACATGACTGAAACCCAGGGGGCATGCACCCTGGTCTGCTTTGGCAGGAAAACTTCAGGTATAGGATAGGTTTCCGCGAAGGATATCTGACTAGTCTGACACTCTCGTCCATCTAGGAAAAGGGGGTTAGACTGGAATAAGATTCCCTCGTCAAAGTTATGTGAGTGGAGGCGTCTGCACCACTCGCCTTTGTTTATTTCGGTAGACATCGCCGAAGAAGTGTTTTGTTTGCGGTGCGAATAGAACAATCTTTGGTAACCTGAAAGAGGTAGGCCTTTCCCGATAAAACAAATGTTTTGTCTGCAAATTGCGGGGTAACCTTGAAACTCTATGTCTCTATACCTGGGGGCATGCAAACCTTTTGGCATGCAAGCGAAGAGCGACTATTTTTTTTTTTTTTTTTTAAATTTGTAGGTCCTCTAACCCTTTAAACTCGTAGGATTGGTCATTTCCTAACTTGCATAAAGAAAGAACGTTGGGGAAAAGCTTTGAAAAAATGCCGTTTTTAGATGAGACATTCTTATTATACGACTGGATTAATCGAGCTGTTTTAACGCGGACTTCATGCTCGTTAAAAAATAAACATAAGCAATGAGCAAATGTTTCCCCCAGCGTTTAAGCTCATTAAAAAATGAACCAATTTCCGGTAAATAACCATCATGAATGTAGTACTTCAGCCTTTGAAGCCTTGGTCGTGTTCTCATCATCACCTCCACTCTGTATTGGCCGATCATTCACCTCCACTTGATTGTTTACCCCTTTTGAGGAACAGCTGCGAAGAGTGATCTTGTTAGCCATCCTTGTGACACTGCCGTGATTGGAAAATTCCAAACCTTACCTGGAATCAACTGCTACCCGAATTTATCACTCGTTCCTCAAAGACAAGTCTCCTTTAAGCTCTTTTCAACTGACTCGTAAAATATGAAAAGATTACCGAGCCATTGGCCTCTCCAGCTCGTTAAAGTGACCGAAAGTGCTATCCCTCCTTTAGATTTTAATCTTTTTGGACCCGAGGGATTATTACACAAAAAGATCGAGCGCTTGTTTTGTTCAGCTCATTAAAAGTACCGAAAATTCATCCCTTCTGTTTTGTTTTATACTTTTTCAGACCTAAGGGATTAGATGACGAAAAAGGATTTTTGGAGTTTCCTTTACGTCCCTTTTCAGACTCTCTAAAATTGAAAAGGACCGAGTCATCTTTGTCGTTAAACTCATTAAAACCTAATAGCGACAAGCTTGTCCATAACAGACAAGAACGAGTTTCACTATCGCTAGGCTCGTTAAAACATAGCGATGGGTTTGCCCGAAGGGAAAATTATAGAACAAGCATATGTTATCCTCCTCAAGCTTGAAAAAAATAAAGAGGTACTGGTCAGCAATGACTGGGGAAAAATTGGGAAGAAAACTTGAAAAACTTTGTTGGTAGCAAGTCGCTCTTGAACATGGCACTTTCACTCCACATCCAAGTCGGGTTGGGTTGTTTCATTCACTGGTCACATCGCCATGGTTCCATCACACCATCCATATTTGGGGTTAATGATACCGATCCATCATGTCAGTGTCGCCGATATGTTCAAGAGAAGTCACTCAGAGAATTCACCTGTGTCTCACCCATTGCAATACATTTACGCTTCATTCTTTCATGACCGCCACCCTGAACCTTATATCCCCAGATCGTTTTCACCTCCATTAAAATCATTTGCTCCGTTCCGTGTCATTGATGTGGGATTCATTAATGCCCTCCTATGATGGATCGCTTCTTGTCGACATCAGCTCATTATCCAAGAAGGCGATCTAGGAACAACCCTTTCAGTACTTTGAAGCTTGCATGCCTCAATGGCGAGTTTCTCACTTCCGGCGACAGGTTTACATCAATGGCCTTCCACTGAAAGATTTTACGTGGTGTTCGACGCCAAGTCCCTTATTCACACCACGTGAATTGTACTGCAGTACCTTGAGGATCATTATCATTATCGGTGATTCCTCTCACGCCTGTTAACAACTTACATCATTGGTTGGTAATCAGGCGATGTCTTTCCATGTTCGACTCCAGAACATCTCTCACATGGATCGACTTGTACTTTGAGTGAAGATTGAACGAGATTGAAGACCCCAGATCTAGTTTCATCCATCCGGGCTGCGATATATATTCAGGAAAATAAAGACATCAAATGTACATCATTGCTGCACAGATAATCGTCCAATCTAAGGGATGATGGCTCTACCAAAATCATCAGTCTACACTCAGACGATTGTCTGTCTCATGTACATGAAAAATGAATTTATAAAGCTGAGCATGGGGATGCCTGCCTCAGCTAGATCATGAAAGAATTATGAAGATAATGTATTGTATTGTATCTTATTACAGGTCTCCTTCCAGATTGAAAGAACTTCGGATCCTCATGATAAAGCATTTCACCCAACATCAAAAGATTAACGACCTCATGCTTTAGGGGGCAACTGTTATAGACATTTTTGGGCACTGCAACCCCAAGCATAAAATGTCCATAAACCAAGGGCTCCTAAGTTGCTAAAGGTGTTGTTCCAACCCCTAAAAGAACAAGGTCAACTGATTACAGCATCTCCCAGAAGTTCTGCATGAAAAACTACTCAGAACTGGTCAAAACTGGACCATTTCACCTGCTCCATAGGCAAAGTGCGTTGCATCCCACCTAAATACACACAGTAGGTGCATTGCATTTCAAAAAGCCCTTCTATGGGGTGCGATGGGCGAGAAGGGACAAATGGCAGGGTCAATCCGCAAGGTGGAGAAGCATGGAATCTTCCAGAAACTTCTCCAGTGACACTTGCCTATCTGAATTCGACCAGGGATGAGTAAGAGATCACCAATCTGCAAGTGGAATCAAGAACTATAAGAGGGAAGACACTAATCAAATCACAAGCTGACTCATCTCCCTTGCAGACATCTATATATGGATCCCTCATCCCAGAGATCCAGAGGCTGGAATTTTTCATCTTGTAAGGAATTTCTGTTGGTTTCTTGAGGCAACATCATAGTGTTGGGTGATCTAAGCTTTTCATGAGGTGAAGAAGGGTTTACTTGCTGAGAGGATGATGCTGGGTCAGAACAATTGGTTGTAATTCTCTTGGCTCTTTCTTGACTATCAATAAAACTATTCTAGTTTTCCTCCATACACTTGTGTGATTGATGTTTTATGCATGTGTGGTTAATATACATCTGATCCTATATTGCTTATGATAATAGATCCATGTTCTCGTATAGTGTTATGCTGCTTTGATTCTACAGGTACTCTGTGAAGCTGGGTATACAAGAAAGCAAGTAGCAAAGGACTTGTTAGCGCTTGAAATTTCACCTCAGGCTGAGAAAGGTAAACTTCAAGGCAACATCAAACCATTTAGCCTTGTAGCTAGCCCTACGGGGCAGGAGAAGGCTCTCTCCGGTCTATCTCGTAAAATATTCAATAGATGAGATGACCAATAAGGTAACACTGATATTAGGCTAGTAAACTGATCAAAGAGTTTGGTTTTGGTTTTTTGGGGTTTTTGGTGGCAAATTGAGGAATTGCAATTTTGGGTGCGAGGATTTGACACAGTTTCTGCAGGGGGTTCTTTGGGGCGAGGTAGGAGACCGTATTGATGCCTTTGATTGAGGTGAGTGGATGGAAAAGACCAGTGAGGAGCTAAGGAGAGCAAATAATACTTTGAATTCTCCTTAAACAGTAGAAAACATAGAAATTAAACAAATTTAAAAGTAGAGCATGGCAAGCATGAATTCTTACTTTAACACTTCATTTGTTTAATGTGCAGCAGTAAAGGAAAGGAAATGATTCACATAAACACACTTACAAGAACTTTGAGAAACACACCATCAAGACATGTAACCACAAGAATCCCAAAGAGGACTGCAAAACCCTGGTCTTCCTTAGCCAAAAATTGCAGAGATACAGTGAATAATACAATGATAGCTTCTCCCTCAAGAGTCCAACCTTCCAACCCTTGAAAATGATTAAGAAAATACATAATATAGGCAAGCCAACCTCTTCCCTTGCCTCTAGGGGTCGAGCTCATCCTTCTAGGAGCTGTTTCAACTAATTCTAAACTGAGCACTAAAATCTAGGCAGTCAAAACAACTTGCCTCTATAAGCTAGGAAACCAATTCATTCATTTAATTTTCACCTTTTTCATGAATGAATCTTCTAGAAGAGGTACATAAGTGTAAAAGTGTCATAAAAGTACATTAATTACATCAAAGAGCATAATAATCCACCCCAAAAAGTCAAATAGGGTCAAACTGCGTTTTTCTGAGCTGTACAGTGAAATTTGGAGAAATTTGCCTGACGGGTCGCGTGCCTCTGCCTGACGGGTCGCGCGCCTTTGGGACCACTTTTGGGGCACTTCCAGGTGTCCAAATTGAGCAAGAGTAGGCTTGTTGGAAAGGTCTGTGAGTCTACTTTCCAACCCAACTAGAATTTCTGAATTTGGTGGTCATTTGCCCTGTCAAGAATCAAATCTCCCAAGACTGCTTTCTGCAGTTCAAAAAAGTGGCAGAAAGTCAATTTTTGCTAGTTTTTTGACTTTCTGGAGGCCCAAAACTTCACCAAATCTCAAGTCCATCCATGAGCATGTGTAACTTTGCATGAAAAATCTGGAAATGCTGAGTTTTTGCCAAATGGAGTTGCCATGATGAAGGGTCGCGCGGGGGGTGAGACCCGTTAATGGGAAAAACCTGCAAATTGCCTGAAAAAACCAAAATTTACCCAAAATACTCAAAATTTCTTGGGATTTGTGCTGTGACTGAGCTATTTAGTGCCATGCTTAGTCAAATAGGCTTTGGCCAAAATTTGGAGTGGATCGGGCCTTTTCCGTCGTTTTAGTGCCTTGGCCAACCTCCTTGGATCCGGCGATTGTAATTTTGACATTTCTCTAAAACCATGACACCTGTACAAAAAGTGAAGGAGGTTTTTCTTATTTGGCATGTTATGGACAAAAACCTCTCTCAGTTTTCCAAAATTCATCTTTTATTGCTCTGGAACATCATTTGAGTGCGACTTGTCCCGATGTGTGAAACAAGGAATTTTGTCGAAATGGAGCGAAATGAAGGGGATAGGGGGCTTCTAAATTCTTGAGGAAATTTAGGGGAGTAGGGAGGGATGTTAGGAAGTAGGGGAAAGTGGAATCTCAGAGATTGAGTGAGGGGAAGGGGTCCAAAAGGGCAAAACACAGGCCCAACCTAGAAAATTGCCAGGTTGTAGCTAGAAACTAGGGTTTGTGCAAAAATGAGGATTTTGGGGGATCTCGGCAAGGGGACCAGGGTTTCATGATGTCTGCTGCAGTCTTTTGAAATTTCATCACTTTTTACAAAAATTTAAAAAAAAATGACCTTGGCTTTAAAAACAAAGTTTTTAAATCCAAGGTGAAAATTCACTGTACAAGATAAAAATATCGAAGAAACATGTTTACAATCCTCCCTCTGGCTTGCTGAGCACTCATGGACTTTCAGAGACATGACCTTGCAGAGATAAATGACCAAAACCCTAGACCTAGGACTTTGATCTCAAGACAAAACAAGACAAGCTTGAAAGAGCTTAATGACTGATATGACCTAATCCAGCAAAGCCAAGAGGGGTATAAATAGACCAGCTCCTCCATCAGGGTTATGGCATGCCTAACGGGATGCAAAACTTGACACTGATGAGACACCTACCTATGCAAATGCAAAGAGCTTTGATCGCTGATGGAGGGCTTCAAGACCGACACTAACAGGACTATCAGAAGAGAGAGGAATCGAACAAAGAACCAAGCGCAAGACAGAGGTTGGTCTCTTTTATTCTTCTCTCATCTATCTTTCATAAAGGAAAACGAAAGTAGTTTTACTTTGTTTGTTTCTAAGGTAGCTACCAGCCTTAGTGGGAATAACAGTTCTGCATAGACACTATTCCCGGTAACACCAAGGTTAGAATATTCTTTGTGGGCAAGTCCTTTTCCAAGTCTACTTCTACACAGATTTTGGCACATGCAAATTGAGAGCCTTTAGGTTTAGATTTGTCAAGATATTTTCCTAACCCATTACCAATAGCTCTGAAGCAATCATCACTCCAACAAGAGATGGGGATCCGAGGGAGCTTGAACCACACTGGAATAGCAGTGGGAATATCCTCGTCTGGATTGAAATCTAAAGTATATTTGTTCAAGTACATACCTCTAGAACCAAAGAAATAAGGCCCATTTCGAAACACTACATCTCGATCTTCTTTTATTTCGAATAAGAAAATGAAGAATCCATTGCCCACAACAGACAAAGGAATCTCCCCTTTCATCATGGGCTTCCAAGTCTTTCCTATCCATATTTCCATCGACCTTGGAGAGGGCCACATCCCAGTGAACTTCCCAATCAGAGCACGCTCTGCATAGGCAATAGAGGTTCGACGTGCTCCATCAGGCAGGGAGACATTGTTAACTTCTTCATTTCTCTTCACAAACTTTGACGGAGCCTCAGACGGACATGAGCGCTTGGGAAGGGAAGCCACCAGGGCTTGAAAGGCATCGTCAACAGAGTAGTCAGTGAGAGGTGGAAGGGGAGAAGCCCACTCTGTAGGGGCCATTGGAAGGGAGTAGAAAATGCAGAATGCAAAGGTGACAACATCAAAGCAACAACACACAACTATATATATATATATATAGATATAGATAAATTTTAAAATAATATTTATAATGTTTTTTTATACTATTTTATATGTAAGAAATATTAATTTATGTTGAAACTTGTACTTAAAAATTATTATTTTTTAATTATATTCTCATTAAAAAGTAAGCAAAATGTTACATACCATTAAAAAAAAAAGGAGAAGAAGGCTAGGAAAATAATCATTACATATTTTCAAATCATGTCTAAAAATTATTGCACGTAAGATATTAGAAAAAAAACACTAATCTCAAGATGATGATGATGATGATGATGATAGTGGTTACCATCCACTGAGACCAAATTGGTCTATCAGACCTATAATATTTTTAGTTTTTAATTGTTTGGCTCCTCGTCTTTCTTGGCGAGATTGGTGTTGTAGCTTTCTTTTTTTTCTCTACGGTCTTCCAACTTCCCTTATCTTGCATCTCCTTCATCTCTTCTGGTTCTTGGGACATTGGTGTCTTAGCTTCGCGATCTATTGTGTTCTTCCTTTTGAAGATAGTCAGAGAAGAAGTTTGGTCTAGGAGATCTGCTTTGCTGTTAAATGAAGATTTATTTTGTACGGTATTCGAATCCTCATAACTGTTGATGCTTGAGGGGTTGTCGAGTGCACTTTTTTGTTGTTGGGCAGGGCTTTCTCCATGCTTGTATTGAGAGTTGTTTATGTCTTGCGCAATTTCTTGTGATTCAGAGTTTTCTCTAGAGTATTCTTCTTTGATGATAGTGTAGTGTTATTTTTGTGCTCCTTCCCACCAAGTAGATCTGTGGTGGTTTTTTCTACCAGGATTTGGGAGGCTTTTGGGCAATTTTTGGCTAGATGGCCTGTCTCAAAGCAGGATCGACATTGGAAGAGGACACTTTCATAATCGAGTTTCTGGTTCCACACATAATCTTTACTTGTTAGGTTTATTTCCACTGGGAATCCGACACTGAAGTCCATTTCCACACAAATGCGCGAATAGGTGGTTCTGGCATATTCCTCTGTTTCTGGGCACCTGTAGTAAAATTTCCAATTGCATTTCCAATGGCTTTTAGTGAGGAGAGATTCCAGAGATGCAAGGGTAGGCTTGGCAATCTCACCCAAACTGGTGTTGAGGTTATCACTGCTGTTGAGGGATCGAATGATGGGTTCCATGGCTTCATGAATAGGCCTGATTTTTCCCAAAACCAAGGGCCGGAATCTAGAATACATTGTCTGCTTTCAGGATTTTCAAAATCTACTATAAAGAAACCCCTAGCACAGGGGTAGATATTAATTTCATCAGAAATGACAGGCTTCCATACCTCCGAGATCCAATTGTGGAGAGCTGTTAGCTGCGGCCAAAAACCATTGAACCGACAAATTAGGGCACTTTCAGAAAACTTCAAAGCCTCATCAAGTGAGGCCTGGACCACCTGGACAGTGGGCGCTGGGGCTTCACTGACGATATGGGCAGGAGATTGCCCTCCAGAAGCGGACGACACTGTTTCATTATGAATTGCTTTTCGAAATTCAATAGAAAATGCAATACATAATTCTAAGCCAAAAACTAATTACTTTGTAATTACTGTTCTAGCTATTTTAAACCGATGACTAATTACCTTGAGATGAATATTATAGCTATTTTAAAATTTAAATATAAAATACTACAAAACCCCATAACCACTTCACATTCTCTATAATCCTCTGTATTTTAAAATACTGCAAAAATTGCAAAACCCCGTGACTACTTCACATTATTTATAATCCTATGTTGTGATGACAATTGCAAGAAAGATGAATTCTTTTATGTGATGGATCCAGACAACAAATATATAAATACTTTTGGATGTTTATGTCTAAGTGATGGATTATGAATCCTTCATAAATATGAATGTTGGGGCATCCTATGAAATCTACTATGAGAAAAAAATATCACTTTTAGAAGAGCATAAAAAGTCAAAAGTTTTGACATGAATGATGTTTAGAGACATGAATGATATTTAGAGAAAAAATAAAGACGTAAAGGTTGCAATTTTGTTTTCTTAAAAAAAAAAGATTTTACAAAATATTCCAATTGCTAAGATATTTGAGAAGGTTCATGTAGTTAAATAAAATGAGATGGGATATGAAAATCTTGAAGTGTTGACAACCGCCAGCAAAAAATTAAAATAAAAGTATGAACACCCAATGAGAAACAAAAGAAAATCAAAACTCAAGGGTATTGCTAGAAGAAGGGGTCCCAATTCTGTGAACTTAAGGAATTTATGATAAACTCACAATTGCTAACACATTGATTAGAACCATGAATATTTCTATGTTAATTATTGAATTGGTAAGGAGCTTTGAGAGGAGCAGTGATAATTCCCTTTGTGCAAGTATTTGTATCTCAGCAGTTAGTCCCAACAAGAAATTGCCTAGGTTTGGAAATATTGCCTAGGTTCGAAGAAAGGATTAAGAACAATGTTGGTGCAAAAGGTAGAGTAATAGGTTATGCATCCAGAAAGTTGAAGGAACATGAAGAATTGTATGCTAGACGTGACTTGGAACTAGTAGCAATAATGCTAGCTTTGAAATTGTGTAGACACTACCTTGTCAAGAGAAGCCTTGAGTTAAGAATGGATCATGAGAGCCTGAAGCACCTCTTCATTAGGAGAGATATGAATGTTAGGAAAAGGTGATGGAGTGAATTCATGAATGAGTATGATTTTTAGATTTCTACATTATGGGAAAGGATAATTTGGTGGGAAATGCACCAAGCAAGAGGTCATTGACCTTCTCCCTAGTACCCTGGAGGGTCAATTCGAGGGAGTGTGTGTTGGAGAAACTCTTTGAAGATAATTGGTATCTAAAGGTTACATTAGTGTTCCCGAGTGGGAAGTAGGTAGAACCAAAGTTTGAGGGTTATATCCTTGAACCGGATGGACTATTGAGCTTTCAAGGGAGAATGTACATCCAAAAGGAAGGGAGTGTATGAAGAATCATTCTTGAAGATTCACATAGAGCACTCTACTGTGCACTTCCTAGCATAAAGAAGATGTATGCAAACATGAAAGAACTCTTATATTAGGAAGGAATGAAGTGCGAAATCATCTAGTTTGATGCCAAGTGTCTTCAATGTTAATGAGTGAAGGCTAATCATCGACACCCAGTAGGACTCCTGCAACTGCATAACATCCTTTTGTCTAAATGGGAGGTCATTTCTATGGATTTTTTTCTCGATTTTCCATTCACTTCACAAAGGCACAATGCCATATTGTTTTAGTTTATAAATTAACCAAAAGTGCCGATTTTATCCTAGTGAGAAACACTTACGATGTTACTAATGTGGCACGAGTTTTTATAAGAAAAGTTATTCGACTACATGGGTTACCCACAAAAATAATTTTTGATAGAGACTCTGACTTTACTTCTAGATTTCGAACAAGTTTGTGGTCAATGATGGGTACTCAATTGAACCTGAGCACTGCATATCATCCAAAAATAGATGGGTAGATCGAATGAGTAAATCAGGTTATGGAGATATGCTTAGAATGTATGTTATGGATAATCAAGCTTAGTGGGAAATGTACTTACCATTGATAGAGTTTGCCATAATCACAATTACAATAGTTCAATTAGGATGCCTCCTTCTCAACCTATATATGGGAGCCTATGCAGGATGCCACTGAGTTGGGAAAAGTTGGACGACAAATTAATAGTCGGGCCGAAATTGGTTCAAGAAATGGAGGAACATGTAAGAAATATTCAACAAAGGTTGAAGGAATCACAAGATATGCATAAGGGTTATGTTGATGCACATAGGACTGATCAAATTTATAAAGTTGGAGACTAAGTTTTTATTCATATCCAACCCAATAAAAGCACCATTTAGTTTGGGAAAAGGATAAAGTTATCACTTCGATTTATAGGACCTTTTAGAATCAAAGAGAAAATTGGACCAATTGCTTATCATCTTGTCTTTCCACCCCATTTGAACAAAACTCATGATATTTTTCATGTATATGTTCTATGACACTATGTTTATGACAAATATCACAAACTCGATTGGAGGGAATTGTAGGTCTTAGACATAGGAACTATAATGGTTGAATGGTTACACATATTGGACTATAGAGTTTGGCAATTCCAACGTCACATGGTGGACAAAGTTAAGGTCTAGTGGGACAAGTATAGCCTAGGATCTACTACCTAGGAGGATGTGGAGACTATACGTTGTGACTACCCCCCACTTTTTGAGCATTTTTTATGCCCATTTTGACTTATATAGTTACCTATGCCAAGGATCTATTTGTAGTTTCATGTTGTTTTATTTATGAACACCATATAATATTGATGCATTTCATTTGGACAAATGAAACTACTTATAAAACCATTTGATGGGTTAGGTATTGTTGATTAAAATATTTGATGTATGATTTATCTGCTGTAATATTTAATTCTAGTATACTGATATTAATTACAAAATGGGTACGTCGATACTAGACTTAATAAAAAGATGATTATGATCACTTTTCTATATATATTTTGTTGCATGGATGAGAACTAACCTGCATATTGGAAAGAACCATATGATAACCAAGATCTACGCTTGTGATTGGGGAATGTTGAGACATCCAATGAGGAATGGTATGATGTACATTGTTCTATTACTATTGTCACATGGGTAAAGTGTAAATAGCAGGTGACATGAATGTCTAACTAGATTATTCGATGATAAGTATCCAACCAGTGCCATAGTACAATCTGTATGGTCTGAATGAATGAGTTGAAGTCGAACATCACACAAAATATTCTGGTCAAAGGGCAATGATTAAATCTTTTTCCGAGACTGAGGAAAATTTCCATTGATGTATGCAAGCCCGAAGGTACTGAAGGGAGTTTCTAAGTCAACTTCCTAGATAATGAACCGATGTCAACAAGAAGCAAGCCATCATAGGAGGACCTTGATGTACCCCCCATCAACGACACGAAATGGGTATCAATATTTGAGACAGAATGATGCTGGAGTGGAACTGGTTCAAGGAAAACAAACATGAATGAAGGATTAAGAGTATTGTAGCAAATAATAATTAAAGGACTTCTCTTGAACATATCGGCGACACTTTATGGAGTTGGCAACATTGACCCAAAACCGGATGCGGAGGCTTTTGATATGATGTGATGAACCAAAGAGGCATGAAGATTTCCCAACCTAACAATCACAGACAGGAAGTGAAAGAGTGTCATGTTCAAGAGCGACTCACTGCCATTAATTGGTCGAATAGCCTATTTTCCAAATTTCCCCAACCATTTCTAGTCAATGCCTCTTTATTTTTGACAAGCTTGAGGAGGATAACATATGCTTGATTTGTAAGTTTATCCTTCAGATGAATCCCACTAAGAATTTTTAACGAACCCTGAGAAGGAGTGGTTTGGTCCCATCATGTTCAACGAGTCCATTGTTGTTTAACGTTTTTATGAGTCCAGTGAAAGTGTAACTCGACTCCTTTTTCATGTTTAGAGAATTTGAAAAAGAGGCAAAAAAGAAAACTCCAGAGGTTCCTTTTCGTAAATTCGTCTCCTGAGTTCAAAAAGGTAGAAAACGATACTAGGAGAACCTCTTAGCCATGCTCGACAAAGGTATTACTTTTTCATAAATAGTCTATCCTAGTCCAGAAAAGGGTTAAACTTATACCGAGTAGATGTCTTTTCATTTATTTTAATGAGTTCAAAAAGACAAGTTATTTGCAATCCTTTCATGTTTAGGGAGTCTATAAAGATGTAACATCCCTGGTGAAAATTCCATGTAAAAATATATAAATACGATGGATGATGGGACACATATTCCAAGTTGAATGTTGGGTAAGACATCCTAGGGGGTGTTCATTTGGTTGTTTATGGCTAAGGAAATTGGCAAAGGCAACAACAAAGGCATTAAAGAGGCAAAAAGGCATTTTCAGCACATTTATTTATGAAAATAAAGGAAATTAGGAGAAACGTAAGGTGAAAGGTCACAGGTTGCATGTGAGGAGGAAAATGAAGAAAAAATAGAGCCCTCATTCATAAAAAGGCTTCTGAGGATAAGTGGAAAAAGCTTGGTCAGTTTAGATTAGGAGCTCTTTCAATATTCTCTCTCTCTCTCATACTATTGGACACCTAGATTTTTTCTTGGAGCACTTTGGCATTGGAGAAAGAAAGGAAAAAAAAGAAAGAGGAAGCAAAGATCAAGCATGGAAAGGCAGGATCAAGTAGCTATAACAGGCTTCATTGCAGGTATCAACTTGCATTGGTATTTTCCTTGCTAGATTTGGAATGCATGGGATTGCATGTGTTTCTTCTCTACCATGGCATGGGTTTTGCCAGGTGTGACAATATTTTTAGCCTATCCTTTCCATTTCCCAATAGCTTTGATGAGATGGGTTCTCTCATTCGGTTTGTGTGGGATGGCTGGATTGGATTTGAAGTTGAGTGGGGTGGATATCTGGATTTACAAACACATGGTGTAGTGGTCCCTGAACCAGACTAAGGATGCACGAAGCCACTGGCCTAGTAACCCATGAACCAAACTGTGGGTTACAGTAAAGCTAGATTGTGTGCCTCGGTGGGTCTAGGAATCCTTGCCGGTGAATGGCAGGATATAGGGTAAAGCCAAGAGGTGGATTTTCTCTCCGTTGGGCCTAGTGATTTTGGGATGGAATGCACGGTAAAGAAAAAAGAGTATGTTTCGATGTAGGTGCTAGTGATTCTAGGATGGAATGCACGGTAAAGCCAAAAGAGTATGTTTCAGTGTAGGTCCTAGTGATTCTGGGATGGAATACACGGTAAAGCCTGAAGAGTATGTTTTAGTGCAGGTCCTATTGATCCCTGTATCGGACTGCGGATGAATGGTAAAGCCTGAAGAGTATGTTTTAGTGTAGGCCCTAGTGATCCCTGTATCGAACTGCGGATACATGGTAAATCCTGAGAGACTAGGAGGCACTCAAATTCATCACGGTGTAGGCAGAGAAATCCGGTGGCATCCACATTGACTGGTGTCTTTGATGTGTTCTATGAGTCCCACATTCATGCTTGGAATATGGCACAAGGGTGATTGGATGAAGAGAGACTTGGCTCAACCAATCTATGGTCGGGTGGAACGTGGTAGTCCCATCACCAGTTGGTTCATTGCATTGATTAATGAGAAATTCATTCCATTGATTTTCATGTGTAAATGTACTGGTGTATATATGGATTTTGATTGTTGATATGTTTATTGTATTTATGTTCCTATTATGTTGGTTATATGTACATTTTATGCCAACAACTATGTTTGGCTCTTAGCATGTTTTTACTTGTATTTGAATGGATATTGTGTCTATGACCTAATAAATGATAAGGCAATAAAAGACATGGGGAAACAATGGTTCATGGTGATTCTGAGATAAGTATGGGATCCCTACATTTAATTATGTTGTTTACACCTGTAAGTTACATGTTGATGATATGTTTGACGAAATGCCTATCATGACTAATAGGGGTTTGGTTAAGGTCTTGATCAACTATTTACTTTTGCATCATTGCTTCCCTATACTTTACTTAATTTTGAGCTTTCATTCCATTTTGGGTAGTGGCCCGGGCTCTGGGCCTGAAAAAGTGTTTTAATTCTCGGGTTCGTTGGCACAAAACTGGCAAGTATGGTCCATAGTCGCTGGAAAATAGGCCTGTGAGAGCGAATTTAGGTCTCTAGTCACCCTCTTGCCCATAGCATGAGAGCGACTATGGCCTTAGAGGTCCAGAACAATAGTGGGACCCAGAGATAGGTTATTTGAGTGAATGACTTGTTTCCTGAGGTTTGTGCTGATGATGTTGGATGACTATGTGTGATGTTCTGTCGATTCCACTTCCTCAAGGTCACATAGAAGGTTGAATCTGATCATAGTAGCCTCTCGTCTCATGTTTACCCTGGTTGGTATAATTACTTGGGTGGATGTGGGAGGAGGGTGTTACAGAGTGGTATCAGAGCATGGTTCAACTCTCAGACTAGATGGGTTGAATGTGTTAGTCATGCATGCATGTCAGTTTCATGTGTGTCTCCTATGCTTGCATTTCATGTGATTTTTGCATTTGCTTGATGATTTATTAGGGTTGTAGTATGGTTATCATGGAGAATTTGATATTGATTTCGTGAAATGTATTTGTCATGAGTACGTGACTGGTTGCATATGGTTATATGTCGCTTATATGTTGATTTTATGTCGCCTACTTACATCCTTGTATGTTAGGTTACATTCTTGAATATTTTGATTACATGTATCAATCTTGTAGGTTGATTACAAGAATTGATCGCTTATGTTTGACTACATGCGTCTATGCATATGTGTGGTTGATTTGGCATTGCTTATGCACACTGTTGGTTGCATGTGGCAATGTGTACAATGGAGTAATGGTTGTTGTCATGCATGAGGTCATGGTTTGTGTACTTGATATGGTCACGCATTGATGACTGGACTCTAGCTAGAATGATGTGTGTATGGTTTGGTACTCATTTGTTATATGTCTATATACAGTTGTTATGCATGTATAGTTTTGGTTATAGTTATGCATGAATAGTAGGTCAAACATGCCTTGTAAAGTCACGATATGCAATTTAGGTCATCATGGTGCTATTGGTTGTTATGATGCTAATGTGTTAGCCGAGATAGGGCAGGAGATGCAGATCATCATAATGAGGTTGTAGCATTAGACTTTGGGGTAAGTGCAGATCGTCATACAAGTATTGTATGTTTGGCATGCAGGTATGTAAGTTAAGGTTATATGCATTAGGTTTATGTACATGTCTTTTGATGTTATGGTTACGTACATGATAGATGATAGTTGATTAGTATAGTCATAATCACATGTGTCAGGTAGTCACGAATGATAGTAACCTGTGGATGTATACATTGCTATTTTTGTTTTATGTTAGATAACTTGATGATTAGGTTATATGTTGTTGATGAGCATGATATATAGCTTATTGTTGTTATATATTATTAACTTGATGATTGGATTTATTTCATCGAGATATTGATGTTGTAATTTGGATTGGTCATATGTGTGATGGTTATGGACATTGCATTAAAGATATTCATGTTATATGTATTATGTTAACCTGGTTTGACCTATGCGGATGGTTATGGTTGCGATATTTAGGTATGAGCCGACATATTTGTGATATGGTGTCATACTAATCTAGACTGATCGTACATATGTGATTACTATGCATAAATGATGATTGTTTATGAGTTAGGACGTGAACATGTTAGTTAGTGATTGTTATGGATATCATGATCTTATTTATGTTATGCTGACGTGTTGAGAAGTTATATCGTGCTAACTAGCTTGATTGTGCAAACAAGATAGCCTCCCTTGAGATACATTAAGGTATGAGCTTCTTACGTCGTATATTTGGTGCTTGAATATTTGATTAGGTCATCTATTTGGTGTTTGAGTGTTTGGTGTCCGTTATGCTGTCTAGTTGATTTATCTAACATGGTACGTGTATAGTTGATGCATGTTTGATTTATTGCATGATATGAGTATGAGTCTATAGGATTGCATGAAGAAATGATTTTTGTTTTAAGATGGTTTTACTAACATATACGTGTTGAGACAATTGATATGTACTTGAGTGTAATAGGTGATAGTTGGAGCATTATGTATAATGACTATGAGTTGACTATGGATTATGACATGATTGTTTGTAATAGTTGATCTCAAATTGATAGATATGATTGTCTTAATATTTGGAACATGTGGTTGACATGTGTGAGCAGTTGCAGGAAACATGCTTGGTATTAGCGTGACGAGGTAATAATTGATGTGTTTATATAACTAACAGTTGGGTGATGTGACAATATATAGTAAGACTTAGTTGTAGCAGGGTAAAGGTAAAAGAAAGGAATCAGACAAGAATTCCTTTGGCTATGTTTGGAAACCATAATTCCAAACGAATGAGTGCTTTGCATACATGAAGTCTTCTTAACCTTGATTTTGTCTGACATTATGTGGATATGTGCTAGATTCATGAATATGTACTTGACAGGTATATTAGCTACTCTCTAGTTATAGGTGGATCTATCAAGATAATTGGAGTCCCTTGAGAGATGGCGTGGACGTGTTCAGTTCCAAGGCAGTAAGCTTGGCACAACAAGATAAGGTAACAGATGTATTGTTATGTTTGTTTATGCATTGGCATTATGTGTTTATGGCAGTATAATGCGGGGAGTTGCATGACAAGAGAGATTTCCTTGAATCCTTAAGAAGGCTCAGGTTGAGATTTCCTTTGGAAGCACTATGGATTAAGTGATGGTGTCTGTTGTTAGTCTTGTGCTTTTGGTATTTTGCGATTGTTGTGCTTGATTTGTGATTTTGCGTGTGTCTAGTGCATAGCTATGCCACTTTGTTGCGGTGTCGTATTGTTGTAATTCACTGTCTAACAGGGTTGTCAGGGAACGTTCTTGCGGAGGAATGATTGCTTATACAATTGAAAGGCATGAAGAGATTCCTGATTCATGAGAAATTGAGTGGGAAGAGTAGTCACGACAAATATACGAGGTTAGTATCATGTTGATATGAATTGATATTGTATACTTGTATTATGCCTATGTTTATGACAAGTAATGTGGAAGGATACATCAACGAAATGAAAGTAGTGTGGTTTGTGACATGCTAGGACAAGCATGGATAAGACACTGGAAGCAAGGTTGCTTGGTAAAGATAGCATGGTTTTGGGGACGTGTGGTACTATTGTTGTGCATATGTCGTATATGTTGTACTTTTTGCACCTGTGATGTTGGATATGTACTGCTATGTACATATTGGATATGAAATTCTATGTACAAGTGGTGTTGCATGCATGTTGTACATGTGGTGCTATGTACATATGGTGTGGTGTGCATGATTGTACAAGTGGTGCTATGTTCATGTGGTGTTGTGTACATGTTGTACAAGTGGCACTATGTGTAGGTGGTGTTGTGTACCTGTGGTGTCGTGTACATGTCATGCATGTAGTACTGTGTACATGTGGTATTGTGTACATGTAGTATAGTGGTGCAATGTACATATGGTGTTGTGTACACGTTGTGCAGGTGGTTCCGTGTACATGTGATGCTATGCAAACTTTGTGTAGGTGGTGCTTGGTACATGTGGTATTGGTGTACGTGTGGGATTGAGTGCATGTCGTACATGCTATGTTGCGAGCATGCAATATTATGTATGTGCATTGTGTAGTCATGGTATCGTGACATATGCATTCATTGTGTTGCACTCTAGGAAAATATTTTTGTTGTGTTGTACATCAGGTATAAGTGTATGAGTTGTGTTGTATACCGGGTGTACGGGTATGCATTTTGTGGTGTCACACGTTGTGTGCATATGAATGTCTTATGATGTAAATTGTGTAGGGATACGTACGTACACTTGGTGTAGGTGTATGTGTTGTATGTCAGGTATAGGTGCATGTGTTGCATGGTGTTGTATGGCGTGTGTGGTTGTATGTGTGTGATGCACACTATGCATATGTGCACTTGGTGGAGGAGAAGGCACTAGGTGTTTGTTGGTTGTGGAAACTGATCCACTGTGTGTACAAAAGAGCAAAGGCATAAGTAAGGATTGATGAAAGGATAAGTATCAATATTTTATTGCAGTTTTATTATGCATGTGATTTATGAGTATGGTTTATGATGATTGTATGTGATATATGATTCTGGTTTATGATGATTATATGTCATCTATGGTTTTGGTTTATGATGGTTACATTTGATTTATGATTTTGATGGTTATTTTTTGTGCTAAACTAATGTGATATTTTTATACATGTTGATTTGGTCAAATATGCTAGTTTGAATTGTTGTGACAGAAAGCAAACATGATTGCAAATGTACCTTATTGATGAGCTACCAATGAGGTATGATGTGAATTTATTTCAATTTATTTTAAATCTAATGGAAGTTATGTGCTTGGTATAGGAATGCATGAACATGCCCAGTTGGGTGGTTGAAATCAACTGCAAGAACCAATAACAATAGTAAAAAGAATTGGAATATGCAGCGGTATGTTGGTAAAGCACTTCAAGAATAGGCCCATTGTGGGACACTGGTACCCAATTGTGTCCATTGATTTCCATGAGCATGCTATGAATGGTATGATGCTTTTAAGGTATGGATATGCCTTGGTTTTTGTATATTGCGATGCAAGGAAGCCTTGCCAAGGGATCGAATTCCCGGGATGGGGGTGCTAGTGAAAATTGGAAGGTGAGTGATTGCATGGAAGGGTTGACCGGATTGCCCGAGGGATTGTGTAACAAAGAAGGGAAGACCAAGGATGGATTTGTTTTGGTCATAAGCATTGCCAGATGGGACCAAATGCACATTGTGGGTGCACCCTGGAAAAATGATCCGATAACTATTCACTGAGATGACAAGTGGCAAGGGATTGCATCACTAGACATTAGATGCATCTTTGACTGTGGCAGTGGATTTTGGACTTCCTGGGAAGGAGGTGAATCCTGGTATTACTTTGAGGGTGGAGGTGTGAGCCTCTAGATTCCCTTGTTGTGGATGCAGGCATCATATTCTTTTATTTGCTGGCCAAGAAAATGTGCATATGTGTATATGTGGTTATTGTAAATATCATAATGAGATGTGTTATAAATCTCCACTATGCAGTATGTTGTCATGATGTTTTGTTTTAGCATATTGTCATTGTAAATACTACAACGAGCTATGTTATAAAGCTCCATGGGCGGTATGTTTTGTTTTCAACAGTCTTGTTGGTTACAAGTGTCATTTAACACCGAGGACGGTGTTCCCCCAAGGGAGAGGGTTTTGTAACAACCCTGGTGAAAATTCCATGTAAAAATATATAAATACCACAGATGATGGGACACGTATTCCAAGCTAAATGTTGGGCAAGACATCTTAGGGGGTGTTCATTTGGTTGTTTATGGCTAAGGAAATTGCCAAAGGTAATGGCTAAGGCATTAAAGAGGCAAAAATGCATTTTTGGCACATTTATTTATGGAAATAAAGGAAATTAGGAGAAAAGTAAGGTGAATGGTCACAGGTTGCATGTGGGGAGGAAAATGAAGAAAATAGAGGCCTCATTCATAAAAAGGATTATGAGGATCAATAGGAAAAGCTTGGTCAGTGTAACCTTTTGTCAGTTTAGTTTTGGGGCTCTTTCATTATTCTCTCTCTCTCTCATACTCTTGGGCACCTAGAGTTTTTCTTGGAGTAGTTTGGAATTGGAGCAAGAAAGGGAAAGAAGGCCAGAGGAAGCAAAGATCAAGTAGGGAAAGGCAGGATCAAGCAGCTATAACAGGCTTGATTGCAGGTATTGACTTGCATGTGTATTTTCCTTGCTAGATTTGGCATGCATGGGATTGAATGTGTTTCTTGTCTACCGTGGCATGGGTTTTTCCAGGTGTGACAATATTTTCAGCCTAGCCTTTCCATTTCCTAGTAGCTTTGATGAGATGGGTTCTCTCAATCGATTTGTGTGGGATGGCCAGATTGGATTTGAAGCTAAGTGGGGTGGATCTCTGAATTGACAAACACATGGTGTAGTGGTCCCTGAACCGGACTGAGGATGCACGAAGCCACTGGCCTAGTAACCCATGAATCAGACAGTGGGTTGCAGTAAAGCCATATTGTGTGCCTCGGTGGGCCTAGGAATTGTTGTTGGTGAATGAAGGGATATAAGGTAAAGCAAAGAGGTGGATTTTCTATCCGTTGGGCCTAGTGATTCGGGGATGGAATGCACGGTAAAGATTGGAGAGTATGTCTTGGTGTAGGGCCTAGTGATCCCTGGGTCAGACTATGGATGCACAATAAAGCCTAAGAGACTAGGAGGCACTCAAATTCTTCACGGTGTAAACAGAGAAGTCTGATGGCATCCACATTGATTGGTGTTTTTGATGTGTTATATGAGTCCCACATTCATGCTTGGAATATGGCACGGGGGTGATTGGCTAAAGAGAGACATGGCTCAGCCAATCTATGGTCGGGTGGAACATGGTAGTCCCATCACCGGTTGGTTTATTGCATTGATTAATGATAATTTCATTCCATTTATTTTCATGTGTAAATCTGCTAGTGTATATATGGATTTTGATGGCTAGTATGTTTATTTTATTTCTGTTTCTATTATGCTAGTTATATGTACATTTTATGGTAGTAGCTATGTTTGGCTCTCAACATGTTTTTACTTGTGTTCGAATGGATATTGTATCTAAGACCTAATAAGTGATAAGTTAGCAAAAGACATGAAGAAACAATGGTTCATGGTGATTCTCAGATAAGTATGGGATCCCTACATTTAATTTTGTTGTTTACACCTGTATGTTACATGTTAATGATATGTTTGACGAAATGCATGTCATGGCTAGTAGGGGTCTGGTTAAGGTCTTGATAAACTATTTGCTTTTGCATCATTGTTTCCCTGTACTTCACTTAATTTTGAGCTTTGATTCCATTTTGGGCAGTCGCCTGGGCTTTGGGCCTGAAAAGGTGGCTTAATTTCCAGGGTCATTGGCACAAAACTGGCAAGTTTGGTCCATATTCGCTGGTAGGTAGGCCTATGAGAGTGACTTTAGGTCTCTAGTCACCCTCTTGCCCATAGCATGAGAGCGACTATGGCCTTAGCGGTCCAGAACAACAGTGGGACCCAGGGATAGGCTGTGAGTGGCTGACTTGTCTCCTGAGGGTTTTGGTGATGATGTTGGATGAATGTGTGATGTTACTTCGATTCCACTTCCTTAAGGTCACATAGGAGGTTGAATCTGATCATAGTATCCTATCGTCTCATGTTTACCTCAGTTGGTATAGTTACTTGGATGGATGTGGGAGGAGGGTGTCACAAAAGAGTGTAAAGAGGACTCCTCCTAGAGGAACAGGTGGTATAAAGGGTTGAAATTGGTTCCAGTCATGATGGAACTACTAAAAACATGTAGACGTCAAGAGGGTAGATAATAAGACCACTCATCGTAGCAGTTCCTTAAGAAAGGGTAAAAAAACCAAGTGAAAGCATATAATCAACCAAGCAGATGGTGATGATGGAATGAGAAAACCAAGGCTTATATGGCAGAAACATGATGATAAAAATGGAAATCACAAAGGATAGGATGAGAACGTTTCATTTTTACAAAATCTTAAAACTTGGGAAACTATGCTTGAGCTTGGTTTCATTTTACACAAGCTTGAAACAAGGAAAAACTATGCTTTAAAGTGGTTTCATTTTTACACAAACTTGAAACAAAGGAAAACTATGCTTGATATAAGTTTCCACCCCAAAGCTAATTATCCTCAAACATTTAATGATTTCTGGCCTATCTCACTCTGCAACTACATATACAAGATTATAACTAAGATCATTGCAAATCGCCTTAAGCCCATCTTATCTGAGTTCATATCTCCGGAACAATTTGCTTTTCTTGACCACAGGCAGATCCATGAAGCAGTTGGCACTGCACAGGAGGTCCTTCACTCCATCAAAACAAAGAGGCTTAAAGGTATGATCCTCAAGATTGATCTAGCTAAGACATTTGACCGCACTAGTTGGCTTTATTTGAGGATGATATTAACTCATCTATGCTTTCCTTTCCCATTCATTCAATGGATTATGTGTTGTATTACTAATGTCTCGTACAATGTTCTTATCAATGGATCTACATCATCCTTCTTCCATGCTGAGAGAGGCCTCAGACAAGGTTGTCCACTCTCACCTCTCCTCTTCTTTCTTGTCATGGAAGGGCAAACTGATGGGTATCAAGATCACAAATAATTGCATCCTTACCCACCTCCTATTTGTTGATGATATTCTCATATTTCTAAATGGATCGATTGGGGATATTACTGCTTTCTCCTCTGTTTTCTGATCATTCTGTTTTGTCACAAGCATGGAATGCAATCACCTCAAATCTACATTGACTACTACGGGATGCACACAAAATGAAATCCTCTCTGCTCAACAACGTTTCCCATACACCTTTCTCCCCTTTGATGAAGGGCTCAAATATTTGGGATTTTGGCTAAAGCCTCCAATACACAAGATTTCAAATTGGTTTTGGCTTGTGGCTAATATTGAAAGGTGACTAAATAATTAGCACCATAGATGTCTTTCTAGGGCGGGCATACTTGTCCTCATCAAATCTATTTTGGAAGCTACTTCGGTATACTGGATGTCACTTGCTTGGATTCTGAAAGGTGTCCTTCGTAGAATACAATAGTTGTGTTGTAGATTCATATGGAAGGGAAAACAAGAAGGGCATATATTTGCTTGGGCTAGATGGGATAATCTTGCTCTCCCCAAAAAATGGGGTGGATGGGGCATGAAAAATCTAGATGTATTTTCAATTTCTCTAGCAGCCAAATTGGGATGGAATGTACTTACCTCCAGGAATATTTGGGAAGAGGTGGTCTCCTAGAAGTATATATCCCCACTCCATCCCCTTGATTGGATTCAAAAACCTAATTGGGACAAATCAATCATTTCAATGATTTGGAGGGTGATCCTTAACTCGCTTGCATATATCAGGGATGGACTGACATGGAAGATTGGCAATGGAAATCTTGTACGAATTGGGTTGGACCCATGGACTAGATGCGAGAACGCTCATCAACTACCCCAAGATCTGCTACACTATCTCTCAAATGCATGATTTACTATACTTTCCCATATTGCTGATCAGGGCAACACTTCTATCTTTAGACAAGACTGAAAATATTTTGGCGTATTGGGCATCCCTCCCATTTGGCATACCATCTGGAAATCTTATACAAATTCTCTTTTGGAATCCCATGTTTGGATCACTAAGGGGGGAGGATGAGCTTATATGGGCTCACTCACTTAATGGAAAATACTCCCCAAAGTATGGATATCTTCATATCTTTTCAGATCACAAGCCTCCTATCCCTGTTTGGTGGTGGAATGTTCTCTGGAAATTGAAGGCACCACCCAGAGAAAAAATATTCATGTGGTGCATTCTCTGGAATACGGTTCCTATTGGGGATAATCTACAAAAGCAATCCTATCATGGTCCATCTTGGTTTTTGCTTTGCAAACATGACTTGGAAACTGTTGATCATCTATTTCTTACATGCCCTATAACCATTGCTATCTGGCAAGAAGTACTTACACTTCTTCATCTTCAATCTAGATGGCAAGGGGTGGACATCCTGGAGGCATGGAAACCGTGGTGGTCGACTACACATACACACAGGATCTAGAATCTACCCATTCTGATCTGCTGAAGTATTTGGCTTCAAAGGAATAAAATCATTTTCAATGGCACCATTCCTCGATGGCCGCATGTCACTGCACACCTTATCTCTATATATCATTGCATCCCAGAGGAAGACCGAGCCCCCACAATTCACATCATCACTGCTGAGATTATTGACAAGAATACTCCATGGGAATAATTTGATGGCTCGGCTCAACATCATGGTCGTGGTGGGGGCATCCTTTTACACATCACTAGTAATCACTACTATAAGATTCAGATGGGTCTGGGGGATGGGATAAACAATTTTGCTGAACTTATTTCTCTTCGCCATTTATTATTTTTTGCACTTGAGAAAAGATGGCACTGCTTACAGATCTTTGGTGACTCTAAACTAATCATAAACTAGTTTAATCATCAAACTACATGTCACATTCACACACTTCGACATATTTTGGATGAAACTATGATGTTGAAAACTCATTTTGACTATATCTCTTGTCATCATATATACATGGAAAGCAATCAAATTTCTGATCAACTATCCAAAGAGGCATCGCACCAGCCATGGGGGATCTGGTTGTAAAGGAACAGTCTAATCAAGAATTATACAACTACTACCATCGACCATATGAGGAACAACAACAAAATGGGGCCAACAAGCCTTGATTATATTGTCATGTCTGGGATTTTTGATGTATTTAATCTTTTTGTCTCTGTACATTTTATGTTTATATATTTACAAGAACATATCATATGTAATTATTTAATAGTCTCCCAAGCTTGGGATAGATATATTTTTGGATAGAACATCATAGTCAGTGGCTTTTACCACTCATACAACATATGCTTCTTGCATCTACAACATGTAATTTTCAACAAATCAATGAAAATTACGATTTTTCCTTGGGGAAAAAAGTTTCCATACCCCCACAATAATAATGTGATTCTAGGGACATGCCCCCCAAGCTTTGTTTAATTCATCTAAATAGATACTAGTTACTAACAGGTGGATGGAATGAAGGTTCATTTACGAGATCAAGTGAAAGACTCGACTGTGAATTTACGAGATTCAATCAAAGACTCAAATTGGAAGGGGATATGTTTCATTTTTTAACGAGCTTGATATAAGAAAAGAAATATGCTCATAGGACCTTATTTCATTTTTTAACGAGCTTGACACAAGAAAATGAACTTTTCTCATACACCTTGTTTCATTTTTTAACAAGCTTGACACAAGAAAAGAAACTCTGCTCCGAACACCTTATTTCATTTTTGAAGGAGCTTGACATTAGAAAAGGAAATCCACTTTGGAATCCTTGGTTATATTAATCATGGTTCCCTAGAGACCATGGTTTCCAAGAAGATATCATCATATGGGATAACAATGCTCTAGAAGGGATCAAGGGATCCAATGGAAAGATCAGACTCCAATGCCCCCAGTAAATGTTTTACCATATCACGTGCTGGATCTAGGTCAAAAGAAGTTACACAAACAATGAAAAGCTCCTTTTCAATAGTAGCTAAGGTCATGGGATAGGTTTCCACATAATTAATTTGTGGCAGGGGAGATACCACTTTCATATAAGGACCATTTAGGGAAGTTGGTTGATTGGGATTCAAATTCAGACCAATGAATGAAAGCTAGTCAATGGTCACGATTATTCCTTCATGCGGGAAACACATCACACAAAAGGGAGAAGAGACAAGAGATCCCATTTCATAAACATAGTCATTCCTAAGGAGTAAATTAAAATCCAAAAGGCCTTGGACTACCATCAAATTAATATAGATATTCTTTCCTCCCAAAGTAATAGGCAACAAAGGATCCCTAACGGTTGACTGGTTCCTTTGTTAAAAGCCAACACATTCTAGGTAACGAGCATAAGCTGCAGAGAACCAAAAGCTTTCCAAGCAGTTGAGGACAAAATACTAACAAATACACCTTTGTCTATGGCTATGCCATATACAGGCACATTATAAGCCTGCACTATGATTTGGAAGGGCACATAGAGGAAGGCGATATCTTGCCAATTGACTCCAATCAAAGGAAGTGACGATCCTACTTGGAGGGGATGTCGTGGGAACGAGATAACTGCCACTTGTGCCATGGTAATGGGAGAACTGCTACCCTATGCCATAAAAATAGGAGGATGGCCCCCCTGTGTCGTTGGAATGAGAGGATTACCCCCCAGTTCATTGGAACCTGAAAAAGAAAGAAGAACTTGAGCGGTATGAGACTCACTCTCTACGAGAAAGGTACGATCAAATGAAGGCAGAATCGAGTCAACCATTTTCTCAACCAATGGTTAGTCAAGAACAGACTCATGGGATTCATATTCAGAGAGAGTGGGATTGACTAGAGATAGATAATGATCAATCACTTCATGAACTAGTGGAGGATTGGGAGAAATATTTCGATAATTAATCAGAAGATGAGGCTGAGAAGTTGTAAAGTTTTCCAACACTTTTGAGGCTTCATCCATATAAGTACAAAGGTGAATAAGATGATTCCATTCACATAACCTATATGGAAACTTAATTTTAACCTTCTTTCCATGAACCTTATGATCATAAGTTGATGGTTTGTCACTAGCATGATCTCTAGAAGCTGATGAAAAAGGACGATGTGAGCTTGTGGACCACACTTCTAGCACCTTGGGAATACCAGGACAATATCTAAGAAAGTGGTCACCCTTACATAACTTTGCAAGGGAATTTAACTTTGTGGGGCTAATTGAAAGGTTCCTCCATACTAGTTTCAAGTGTAGCAAGGGTTGCTTGGTTGCCCCCTGCTTATTTTGCTTCTTCTTCATCATCATTTTCTGTTGCTTGTTAGCTTCCTAATTAATAGAATCAAGAATTTCGCCAAGCGAGGAGGAATATAGGGATGAAGAAACAACAGGTGAAGAAGGAAAAGGGTCAAATTTAGGATCAACTTGAGGTTGATGTTTTTCAGGTGGAGGAGAACTTGGTTGAGAAGCAGTTTGGACATTCAGAACCCTATGGGTTGAAGACAACCAAACTAGAAAACTAATGGTAAATTTGGGAAGGGAAAACATTTCCATATCAAGTGCACCAATATTTCCAAAAGAAGGAAAGGGAACAAGATTCCCATCGGAGGGGTTTCCTTGATTGGTAGACTCGGGAACTATCACCATTAGTATCAACCTAAGATCTACTAAGGAGTTATTCCATGGTGGGGATGTTGTTCCACAATTAATTAATTGATTTTAGAAATTAAAGACACAAAATAAAAATAAAAGGGGTATACTAGGCAAAAAGGTTTACCAGGCCACTGTGAACTACAATACACCACTTTAATAAACCAAGGATTTACATAATTGTAGGAAATCTCCTCGAATGTTGTGTTCGATGTATCACAATGTACATGGTAGCAAACTCAGTTACCTATGGTGGGATAACAACCTATAGGGGACTTCCAAAATATACCTGGAGGTACGTGGAAGCGCAGTCCATAGTAATGTTGTCTAATGCATAACCATTCGATGAGAGCGTTCCCATATACTTATCGTGTGTGGAGCGCCATCCGATATACCCAAAGGTACTTGGAGAACGATTCTATACACTTATGTACGTGGAACATAATATCACCCCTGAAATGTAACGCTGACAAAGAACGACAACTCCTACGTTTAAAGACGCCAGAACATGTCTCTAGCCTAGACCTCTATGTGTGTCGTCAAGTTTCAAATGCTCCATAGATTAATTGAGTGAATTTTAGAGTTGATCTTGAATTATGTTTCGATTTCAAGGCTCAAAACTCAATGTCACCTAAACACACCTATGATGTAACTAATATGACAAAAAGAACTATTTTCATTTTCCTTTTAACAATGAAGTTCCTAACTAAGTAGGGGAAGAAAAAATCAATCAATCAATGCAACAAACAAGTGATGTAACAATCAATCTTCTCAACTTTACTATTCCAATAAAACTCAAAGCCCTAGATGCAATGCAAATAATTGTTTTTCTTTTCTTTTAATGTTTCAAATGCAAAGAAACATATAAATGTAACTTGATCGCTAACAAAAAGAAACCACGCAAACTTTAACTGTAATGTAAAAGTTACTTTTCAAATTCAATAATCAATCTATGCATACAGAGTAGAATTGAAAAGAAGAAAGAAATAATGAAACAAAATCTTATAAAAAAGGTGATCACACTCAAAGGTGATTAACACTCATACACAATTCAACCCCACCCCTGACGATTGAGGGGGTTTTTGTTGTTGTTGCAAAAATAAAAGTAAAAACACTAAAAAATTGTTAAGAAACTGAAGTAAACCTCTGAGAAATGAGCAAAGGAAAATTCACTCAATTTCATGAAAAATCAAGCGTTGTATTGGATTCAAAGAGACAATGGCACACTTAGAGTCGCAAGGAAAACTTGTTAGACCAAGGAAAATCAAAGAGCAAGGCAAAGTAATGTAATTTTTTGCATATGATAGGAATCGACGCAGGTGCAAAACGGACACTAGTGCACTTCAACACAAGTATAGAGAATGAGGAAGTGTGCTAAAGTGCTCTACCTCCAGACCAAGGGGTGTGTTGAGGCAGATTCAACCAAAACATGACACAAAAAACCAAATAAATCTCAAGGAAGGTGTTTTCCTAAGGTATTTCAATGTCTGAGTGAATCAATCAAGGAAACTTTAAGAGGTGAAAAGGGTGCTAAGGTCAAGGAAACCACTTCGGGAAGAATCGATCCCCAGTATGGTCACCAATTTTTCATGCATAATTACAATTGTGGACAAATGTGAATTCCCTAGACCTAGTCAACTGGTCTAGAAAAATAAAATACAAAGAATATATAGTTTTCCTTAGAGAAATTAGAGAATGGGTAAGAGGCCCTATGATCTGAATTGGATCCATAGAAAGACTGTCGAGAACCATGACTGAATTAGGTCAAACAAATCTCTAAGGAAATCCAAAACAGTATCAAAAACACCCTGAACCAGTGGCCATGGCAGCCAACGTGGAACGACGAGGACCTCGGTCAAAGCACGCTGACCGAGGCCCATGGAGACCACGCAGGAGGCCAAAGTAGCCCTTAATCACACATCGCTAGGCGAATAGGGCCCTGAAGAGGGAGACCAAGCACTCGGTCACATCGGGAGCCAGGAAACCGCGGGCGAAAAAAGCTAACGTACGAAGGCGGGACCCGCGCGTTGGAAAACCGACGGTATTGATCCGGGTGCCCTTAAACAGTAAGAGGTTTTGGACAAGAGCGGAGCGATTCCATACATCGATCGACGCATGGCAGGCAGAGGTGAGAGAAAACCGTTGTTGATCACGCGCTATCGGTCGAGCAAGTCAATCACGCGAAACGTGCGTATGGCATCGGATCTAGAGGGCCCAGATCGGACGGTTGAGATTGCATCCGATAGAAAGAAGTGGAATCGACAGGGAATTAAGCCGCGTTCTAAAGGGATTTGGAATCCGTTTGATCGCCACAGTGGAGGAAGAACACATCCATGGCGTAACTAAAGAAAAGAACCGACGAAGCATGCTGGCGCCATTTAGAGGAGGACAAGTGGCCACTCCCTAAGTGTTCATGATGACGCCGAACGCAGGGAACTCCAAGCGCAACTGCAGAAGGTGAATCGACAAAGGTGGAAGAGGAACAGAACAGGCATAGGGATCGAATGGCTAAAGCCATGAATAGAGACATTTGAATCAGTTAGAGTTGATTTTGGAATTAGAATTGAGAAGAGTCTAAGCGACTAAGAGAGACAGTGAACAATGAACCCTGAGAGGAGGACTAAACACAAAGAACAGTAAAGCTAAGTAGAAGAGGCAGAGGGTCGAGCTAACCAGAGGCAACATCGAGCACCAGAGAGCTTGAAGATTAAAGCCTTCCCATAGAGGAATCTGTCCGGACTGAGCATCACATTTGGCTCTTTCCACTGTAGACCAAGAGGTCACAAAGCTGGTAGGAAGAAGAAGAGTCTGTGTACTCCAAGTGGCTTGGGGAATCCAAGAACCACCCTTCCAAGCAAAATCTACTTCAGGAGAACTCATACTGAGTCCCTGTATTGTAATTTATCTGCTGAAAGACATAATAAAACAAGGCCACCACTGAAGCTGGACTGAAGACGTAGCCCTGGAGAATAGGGTGAACTCCTTATTAAAATTGTTTGTGTTTTTGTGTTGCTTACTGTATTTCTCTACTGTATTTCCATTTTATTGTCTGCGTATTGGCAATCCGATCGATCCGTTGTTTCAATAACACAGAACACACACTAGCACATGAGTCTGTAATACCCTAGTTTAATAAATCTTTAGCTGATGGCACTCATAGGGTGAATATCAGATCAAGTAGTATTGGAGCTCAAGGTTGTAAGGTTAGACAAGATTGTGTTGGTATAGCTGTGAATGCTCACAAGATCAAAGGTCAAATTAGGAGAAGGAGAGTTGGTGGAAACTAATCCTGAAATTGGAAGAGTCTATCCTCGAAAGACCATGTCAGAAGAAGGTTCTATGGGGCCAGACCCTCAATTCATAGAGAGTTTCCTAGCTATAAAGTCTATGGTTGAAGAAATGTACAGAGACTTTAGAAAGCAAAAGGTGGAAGATGTATCAGGCTCTAAGCAAGAGAAAGAAGAAGATGAGTCTCACTTCCATGACAACTCCAAAGGAAAGGGGAAAGAGGAAAACTTTCTCACACCTCCTTATAACCCTGAACATAATAAGAAAGCATCTTTGATTAAGTTAGATGTTAAATTCGATTTGCCTATATATGATGGAGAGCTAAACGCTGAAAAATTGGACAATTGGATTAGACAAATTGATGTGTATTGCAGGGTACAGAACATAAATTGATGTGTATTGCAGGATTCAGCTAGCAAGCCTACGCCTAGGAGGCACTGCCTTGGTTTGGTGGGAAGGTAGAACCCAAGCTGATATGAAAAGACATGGTAAGACCATCTCTGTCTGGAGTGACTTTGTTTCTGCAATCAAAAAGCAGTTCTATCCATTGGCCTACATGCAACAGGACATGATGAGTTGGCAAACTATTCGGCAATTAAAGGGGCAAAGTGTACAAGGGTATACTCAAGAGTTCAGAAAGAGAGCATTGACGTTGGGTCCAGACTCACCAGAGACTCTTTTGAAGTACATTGGTGGTCTACATAGCTACATGAGGCATACCATCATCATGTTTAATCCCACTAGTATAGATGAGGTATCTGTACAAGCTACTCATCTAGAGGCTAGAGGAAAGAATGGTAATCCAGAAGTTGGGGGACCATCCCAACCCACTGTAAGCAAGAGCAAGGAGAAAAGAAAACAGAAGTGGAAAGCAAGGAAGGCTAACACTGCACAGAAAGCCAAAGCTTCATGCACTCACTGTAAAAAGGAGGGGCATGATGATGAGCATTGTTGGATTCTGCATCTAGAGTTGAGACCTAAGAAGTCCGAGGGCAAGAAGAAGAAGACAGCTGCAGCTATTCAGAGAGATTTGGGGTCAGACTCGGGAGATGAAACAACTATAGCAGCCATAGGTATAAGAGGTAAGAATTCTGAAGCATCTACTAGTAATTTTGCTCAATCTGTTATTGATGAAGAAAATGAGAGAAAAAGACATGAGCTTTTCCATATTCGAGTTATTTCCAAAAATCAAAAGATTGATACTTTGTTTGATAGTGGCTCTCAAGTAAATTTGATTTCTGAAGCAATTGTAAAGAAATTGGGATTAGCAACTACACCTCACCAAAAACCATACCCATTAGGATGGTTGAATGATAAAGCACAACTACAAGACAGTGCAAACTCAAGTTTTCTTTTGGGTCAGCATTTGTAGATGAGGTTGAGTTAGACATAATTCCTTTAGATATATGTGGAATTGTTTTAGGAAGTCCTTACTTTTATGATAGAAAGGCTATTTTCTATAGAGCTGAGAACAAGTATCTATTGGTTAAAGATGGGATCGAATACTTTGTAAGAGCTCATAAGCTCAAGAATAATTATACTCTCATAAACTCAGGACAGATGAAAAGAATGATTAATTCATGCAAACAATTCTAACTGATGGTTGTAAAGGAAAAGAAACCTGATAAAACCAATGCATTTGAGGGCTGTAATGCTGAACAACAAGCTGATATAGAAAAGGTTGTTTCAGAGTATGATGTCTTGTTTCAAGAACCTAAAGGTCTGCCACCTAAAAAGGGAATAGTACATGATATTATTTTGCAGCAAGATGTTCCATTGCCTAACATTGGGATGTACAAGTTGTCTGCTTTAGAGAATGCTGAAATCAAGAAGCAGGTGCAGGAGTTGCTCGAGAAGGGCTTCATTAGGCCTAGCACATCACCATGTGGGTCACCAATCGTTTTGGTGAGAAAGAAAGATGGCTCGTGGAGAATGTGCATAGATTACCGAGCACTGAATAAGATAACGATAAAAAATCGTTATCCCCTTCCTCACATAGATGATCTTTTAGATCAATTGAAAGAAGTTGTTTATTTCACCAAGCTGGATTTGCATAATGGATACCATCAAGTCAGAGTTGCAGAGCAAGATGCATGGATGACTACTTTCAAAACAAAGCAGGGATTGTATGAATGGCTGGTTATGCCTTTTGGCTTAAGTAATGCTCCTGCTACTTTCATGAGATTAATGAATGATGTACTCAGACCTTTTCTTGATGATTTTTTTATTGTGTATCTGGATGACATTCTGATTTTTAGTAAAACGTGGGAAGAACATTTAAAGCATGTTAAGCATACATTAGATGTTTTGAAAAGAGAAAAAATTTATGTTAAATTCTCAAAATGTGAATTTGGCAAAACATCTCTAAACTACTTGGGTCATATAGTAGGGGGAGGTGAATTGAAAATAGATCCCTCTAAAGTGGTAGTCATCGTGAACTGGCCTAAACCCAGGTCTGCTACAGAAGTGAGAAGCTTCCTAGGAGTAGCACAATATTGGAGGAAGTTCATTTCTAACTTTTCCTCGATTGCAACTCCCTTACATGCTTTACCAGTATTGAATAAGGTGTTTCAGTGAGGAGGCAAACATCAGAAAGCCTTCGACACCTTGAAAGAGAAAATAAGTACAACACCTATACTAGCACTGCCAGATTTACAAAGACCATTTGAGATCCAAACTGATGCCAGTGACTATGCCATGGGAGCAGTGTTGACACAACACGACAAACCCATATGTTATCATTCTGAGACTTTTAATCTTGCAGTAGTTAACTATCCTACATATGATAAAGAATTGTATGCATTAGTTCAGAGTGTGAAAAAGTGGAAACATTATTTAATGGGCAAAGAGACAGTAATACATACTAATCATCAACCACTTCAATATATACACTCCCAAACTAAGTTGCAACAATCAAGACATTACAGATGGATGGGTTTTCTACAACAGTTTCACTTAGTCATCAGATATAAAAAGGACATACCTAACAAGGTTGCAGACATGTTATCTAGACCCGTTATAAATGCATCTACCATACTTAAGCATAACTCTGTGCTACATGAAAGCTACATAGAACAATATGCTCAGGATATGGATTTTAAAGATGTATATGCAACTTTGAGTCAAGGCAAAAGAGTAAAAGAATTGGACTATCATATAAAGGACCGACTCTTATACCATTGTGGGAAACTATGCATTCCACAAATGGAGAGGATAAAGATAATTAGGGAAGCACACACTTCTTTGATATCAAGTCACTTTGGGGTAAGCAAAACAGTTGCACAGCTACAAAGATTCTGCTATTGGCCGAAAATGAATGAGACAGTTTCTAGATATGTAAGAGTGTGTGCCATGTGTGCTAAAAGCAAGCCTAGCAATAGAAAACTAGGCTTGTACACTCCATTTCTAGTCCCTTCTCACCCTTGGGAAAGTGTTTCCATGGATTTTGTTGGAGGGCTGCCTAAATCTAGGAAAGGTCATGATTATCTATATGTTGTTGTGGATAGGTTCAACAAAATGTGTCTTTTGATACCTTGTAGTAAACAGATCACAGCTAAACAGACTGCAAAATTGTTCTTTGAACATGTATGGGTTCATTTTGGATTACCCACTTCCATTGTATCTGATCGAGACACCTGATTTGTGGGGAAGTTTTGGTCTAGTCTATGGGAACTGATGGACACCAAATTAAAGAAAAGCATAGATTTTCATCCACAAACAGATGGCCAGATAGAAGTAGTAAATAGGACTATGATCCAGTTACTGAGAGGATATTGCAGTAAACATCCTAAGCTCTGGGATGAACACTTGTGTTATGTGCAGCATGCTTACAATAGAGCCAAACACTCTTCTACATAGAGATCTTCTTTTGAGACCTGCTTTGGTATAACACCAAGGTCTCCTTTGGATGTTGTCTTTGGTAAAGATACCATGGTTGATGGACACAGTGATGTGGACAAGGCAACCAGGTTCATTGAACAGATCCAGGAGATCCATCAGGCAGTACAGGAACAACTGGAAAAGAGCCAGGCCAAGTATAAGGCTAGGCATGATAAGCATCGGATGGAGCATAGTTTTCAAGTTGGAGACCAAGTCTGGCTGTATATCAGCAAGGACAGGATGCAAGGTGAAGGTAAAAAGCTAAAGCCTGTCAGGTATGGACCTTTTAGGATACTGAGAACATTGGTGAAAATGCGTTTCGCCTTGATCTACAGTTTACATGCACATCTACTTAGTCGTAAATGCAAATTGCTTGAGATTGTTTGAACCTTCAATGATTGAGGACCCTGAAGAGCAAAGTCAATTGCCTTCTATTGATGACCTGCTACCTGAATACCTCAATGAGTTGCAGGAAGACACAGTGCTGGACAGGAAGGTGAGGACAACACCTAGGAGAGAAGTTGAGTACCTCAGGATTGGGCTCAAAGGTTCAAAGCCGAGTAGCGCAAAGTGGATTGAGATTGGACAAGTGAAGGAACAATATCCTCACTTAGTCGATGCTTGAAAACCAACTTTGGTGGTCCAAAAGCTTTTCAGTAGGGAGGCCGTGATCCGAATTGGATCCATAGAAAGACTGTCGAGAATCATGACGGAATCAAGTCGAACAAATCTCTAAGGAAATCCAAAACAGTATAAAAAACACCTTAAACCAGTGGCCATGGCAGCTGACGTGGAACGACGAGGACCTCGATCAAAGCGCGCTGACCGAGGTCCATGGAGACCGCGCAGGAGGCCAAAATAGCCCCTAGGAGCCCTGGAATGGGAAAAGGATGAGGTTTTTGATGCGCGAACAGGGCCCTGAAGGGGGAGCCCGAGCACTTGGTCACATCGGGAGCCAGGAAACCACGGGCAAAAAAAGCGAAAAATGCTAACGTACGAAGGCAGGAATCTTGCGCTGGAAAACCGATGGTATTGATCGGGGTACCCTTAAACGGTAAGAGGTTTTGGACAGGAGCGGAGCGATTCCATACACTGATTGACGCATGGCAGGCGGAGGTGAGAGAAAATCACCGTTGATCGCGCGCTATCAGTCGAGCAAGTCAACCACGCGAAACGTGCGTATGGCGTCGGATTTGGAGGGCCCAGATCGGACGGTTGAGATTGCACCTGATGGAAAGAAGCGGAATCGACAGGGAATTAAGCCGCGTTCTAAAGGGATTTGGAATCCGTTTGACTGCCACGGTGGAGGAAGAATGCATCCACGACGTAACTGAAGAAACAAACCAAGGAAGCATGCTGGCGCGATTTAGAGGAGGAAAAGTGGCCACTCCCTGAGCATTCATGATGACGCCGAACGCAGGGAACTCCAAGCGCAGCTGCTGAAGGTGAATCGACACAGGTGGAAGAGGAACCGAACAAGTGTATGGATCGAATGGATAAAGCCATGAACAAAGACAGTCGAATCAGTTAGAGTTGATTTTGGAATCAGTATTGAGAAGAGTCTAAGCGACCAAGAGAGACAATGAACAGTGAACCCTGAGAGGAGGACTGAACACAGAGAACAGTAAAGCTAAGCAGAAGAGACAGAGGGCCGAGCTGACCAGAGGCAGCATTGAGCACCAGAGAGCTTGAAGATTCAAGCCTTCCCATATAGGAATCTGTCCAGACTGTTGGAAATAATACTGAGAGGGGGGGTGAATCAGTATTATCTAATCAATTATTTTTCATTTCACAATCAGATTTGTATACGCTACTTCAACTATGGGAAACTGCGTATATACACTACTATGTCTAAAGAAACCAACGTATATCAGAAAGCTTAAGATTCATTAATTGTTGATCTTTAATCAATGCATCAGGACTTCATTAATCATAAGAACAGTAAACATGAACAGTGAAATAGAACAGATCATCACACACATGGACACAAAGATATAAGGTGGAAACCCAATGTGGGTGAAAACCACCTGCTGCAATTCGTCTCTATCTTCTTTTAATTAGAAACTTCCTTTTACAATGATTCTGTACTGGTGCAGTCTTATACCAGTATGCAGGCTACTACCTGCAGAAGGCTACAACCTTCTCTCGTTCTCCAGCTTCTTCTGGAAGGGAGCTACAACCCCCTTAGCTCTTGTACTAGCTGAGGTACTAGTACGTAGGTGTTGACCTACAAAAGGCTACAACCTTCTCTTTTCTTTCAGGGACCACGTTTCATAAATTTTCAGACTGGATCCATGGATAACATCAAACAAATATCAAGTATATCTGCATCAACCAATCTCCTTTGCACCAAACAAAAACTGAATCAAATAGTCACTTCTCTGAATGCTGTACCCATAAAAACAGTAACAGTAACCAGATACCAATTCTGAATCTAGAACACTGCTGCAATAACCAGAAGTAGCTAAAACATATTTCAAGAGATGTACACTACTTCAATGTGTACAACATGCGTGCATACGTTGCTGAATTAAGGCCAACCTGCATATACACTATTTTGATTTACGTAACCAACGTGTATACGTGCCTTTGCTTCGATGAACCTGCGTACAGATCTATAAAAGATAATTTATCCTTTTCACTTATTCAGACATCAATTATACCCAAATTATCAGATTTATAGATCAAGTCATGCGCCAAAAATAACAGATCAAAATCACTCAAAGATACTACTATTCAAGCCTTAAGATCTTGATCCATCAATAGTACTTATCCTTCTTCTTGCACTCAGGTTCCTCCTTGATTCAGATCCAGCTATGCACCATAACCCAATGACCTGTATTCTAGATCTAGTTCTTCATAAGATATTCAGTCCTTGTGTCAATGCCTTTGCCTAATGATCTCCTTCACCTTTTATAGTTTTAGGTCTTACATAATACCATGGTCCAAAACCATAAAGAATTAATACCTTGGACCAAATACCTGGGTTCAACACTTCAGACGAGATACCATGGTCCAAAACCATAGGTCCAAATACCAAGGACTAAATACCATGGACCAAAAATAAGTTTTCCCACACGTACACTCTTTTTCATGCATGAAAGTGCGTGCATACGCATACGCGACTTTTGATCAGCAATCCCGCGTGTGTACGCGACTTCGTCAAAGGGAACCTACGTATACCTCTTTTATTTCATTCTGAGAGCCTGAGCAGTGATCTGCCATCTGAGTGAGTTGCCATCAAGGACAACACCTGTGTCATAGTGCCAAACCTGTGTCATAATGCCAACAATATCCCCCCTTGGACTTGATGGCAACCCCAAGTCACTCAATGTCATTCTCCCCCTTTAACATCAGGGGCAAAGGTTTATGATCCCCCTGAGATCATGCTGAAATCTCTGCCCTGCTGTGCTGTCCATGCTCCCCCTGACTGTAGGCAAGGTCTGCAAGAAGATACATAACTTTATACATCATAAATGACCTTCCTACCACCAAAGACTCATACATACATCCATCTCCCAACCAAGTTGGGATACACCAAAAGTTTACACAACATAAAACAAGAACATTACATTATCCATCCCAGGCATAGTGGGGAAACCAAAATAGGCCGTTACATGACCTTGATAAGAAAAGAATTACATGACATAGAGATGAAATATCTACAACCAGACTATGATAGTTATCAACAACTATCATCAACAACATCTGTCAATCATCATTCAGACCAACAACCATGTTCTTCTTCTACACCTGTTCCCCCTGAAACCAAAACACTGTGAACTTGAACCAAGATCTTCTAGGATAATGCCAACAATGCATTATTAGAAGAATATATATGCTCCCCCTGAACCTGTGCCAGATGGTCTCTGTCAGACCCATATCAGACTCCTTTCATCCTGAGCCTGGCCCACTGTTTGTCTTCAAACCAACATATACGTGACTGTATCCACATAAATCAGCGTATGTACGCAGATTCTCCTCATTAAACTCGCGTACAACCACTTTTCTCTGAAACAGACAAGTTTCAACAGCAAGATGATGCATCAACTACTCCCAACTTTTGTCTGAGGTATTCAAATGTCTCCCTGGGCAGTGGTTTGGTGAGTATATCAGCAACCTGTTCCTTGGAGGGAACATACTCCAATTTGACCTTTTGTTCAAGCACTTGTTCTCGGAGAAAATGATATTTGATAAGTATGTGCTTGGTCTTTGAATGAATCACTGGATTTTTTGAAACACTGGTTGCACTTGTATTATCACATAAAATGGAGATAGGTGGAGTACAAGTGATTTGAAAATCTTGCAAAATTTGCATCATCCGAAGGAGTTGTGTGCAGCAAGATGCAGCAGCCACATATTTTGCTTTAGCTGTAGATAAAGCAATTGAACTTTGTTTCTTGCTGAACCAAGACACTAATCTAGAACCATAAAGAATGCGCCAACACTAGTGCTTTTTCTGTCATCCATGCTTTCTGCCCAATCTGCATCTGTATATGCATGAAGTGTGAGATCTATATCTCTAGGATACCATAGGCCATAGTTTTGTGTCCCTTGAAGATATTTGAAAATTCTTTTAACCGCCTGAAGGTGTGCTTCTTTTGGATTTGCCTGGAATCTTCCAACTATTCCCACTGCATGCATGATGTCTGGTCGGGTACCAGTCAGATAGAGCAGACTACCAATCATGGATCTATAGGTTGGTTGATGAACTGCTACTGAATCATCATTTGTGCTGAGGCTGCATCCTGTTACCATAGGGGTACATACTGGTTTCGAATCTTCCATGCCATATTTCTTCAAGATCTCCTTGAGGTACTTGGTTTGTGATAAAAAGATACCGTCTTTATTTTGTTTGACTTGTAAACCAAGAAAATATGTCAACTCACCAAGCAAGAACATTTCAAATTCTTTCTGCATCACTAAAGCAAAGTTTTGACTCATGGCTTCTTCATTGCTACCAAAGATGATATCATCAACATACACGACAAGTATTAGAAATTTATCATTATCAATTTTTACATATAGATTGCTATCTGTTGATCCTTTTGAAAAACCTTGTTGATGGAGGTATTTTTCCAGACGATAATACCAAGCCCTTGGAGCCTGTTTAAGACCATAGAGTGCCTTCTTAAGTCTGCATACAAGTTTTGGATCATTTCCAAGGATGAATCCATCTGGTTGCTCAATATACACTTCTTCTTCCAAGTCTCCATTTAAAAAGGCAGATTTCACATCCATTTGAAAAACTTTGAACTTCTGAAAGCTAGAAAGAGCAAGGAACATTCTTATGGCTTCAAGTCTAGCAACCGGTGCAAAAATTTCTTCAAAGTCAATTCCTTCTTGTTGAGCATACCCTTTACAAACAAGTCTGGCCTTGTTTTTAATAACATCTCCATTTTCATTCAGCTTGTTTTTGAATATCCATTTTGTCCCTATGACATTCTTATCGTTTGGTCTAGGAACAAACTCCCAAGTGTTATTATTTTCAATCTGCTCAAGTTCTTCATTCATGGCCTTGACCTAGCATTCATCTTTGCATGCTTCTCTTACATTTTGTGGTTTAGTGGAGGAGAGCAATGCTAGATAGCTTGAAGCTTCTGAAATAGTTCTTCTTGTTTGTCCACCCGCCTCTTTCTACCCCAAAATTTAAGTTTCTGGATGATTCTTCTGAACGTACCTGGATGGAGTCTTTTCTTCTATCCTTATCTGTTATTTTGGTGCCTCATGGGTTTCTTCTTCATCATAAGTTTGATTTGATGTTGAAGGATAGTCCTCATCATCTTTGAAATCTTCTGATTTTACCTGGCTGGGAATGTTTCCTTCTTCATCAATCACTACATCAATACTTTCAACAATTTTTCCAAGTCTTTTATTGTAACACTTATATCCTTTGCTGTGGGGAGAGTAACCAAGGAGGATGCCTTCATCTGCTCTAGGTTCAAACTTGCCAAGGTTTTCATCAGTTCTTTTGATATAAAATTTGCTTCCAGAAACTTTGAAGTATTTTACCGTAGGAGTCTTACCATACCAGAGTTTATGAGGAGTCTGAGTGCTGTTTACCTGGACATTTGTCTTGTTGAGAATAGTAACGACAGCAAATGCAACTTCACCCCAGAAGTTTGCTGGAGTTCCAAACTCATCAAGCATAGCACGAGCCATTTGTTGAACTGTTCTGTTCATCCTTTCAACTACTCCATTTTGCTGAGGAGTCCTTGCAGTAGAGAATTCCCTTCTTATTCCATGTTCTTCACAAAAATAAAAAAATTCATCCGAGGTAAATTCCCCTCCTCGATCAGCCCTGAGGCATTTGATTTTGCGATCTGATTCGTTTTCAACCAAGGCTTTAAATGCTTTGAATTTTTCGAAAGCTTCGTCTTTATGCTTCAAAAGTCCTATCCAACACATCCTTGAAAAGTCGTTAATGAACAATATGAGGTATTCTTCTCCTCGAGGTGACCTCTTCCTAGTTGGACCACATACATCAGTATGGACAAGTTCAAGTGGCCTACTAGCTGATCCTTCCTTCTCAAGGAAATTAGCTCTGGTTTGTTTACCAAACTGACATGATTTGCATATTGTATTGTCAGGAATTCTTATGTCAGGGAGATCACGAACTGCCTGATATTTGCATGCTTTCCTTATCTGAGAGAAGCTTAGATGCCCCAATCTTCTGTGCCATAGCCAGTGTTCATCATTCTTGCCTAGATAGCATTGTTGTTGTCCTCCCTTGAGTATGTATAAATTATTTGGAGTTCTTATGCCTTTGATCACTGTTTCTCTATATCAAGCTTACGAACAATACATCCATTTGATCGAAATGTTACCTCATTTCCTTGATCACACATTTGACTGACACTCAATAGATTATGTTTTAAGCCATCAACATACATAACATTTCCAACTCTGACTTTTTCTTTTAAAATAACAGAACCTTCACCTTTTATGAATGCAGGGGTGTCATTTCCAAATGAGACCTTCCTTTCCTTTTCAAAGGCACTATATGACTGAAGTTTTTCTTTATCACCTGTCATATGTTTTGAGCAACCACTGTCGATGTACCACTAATTTTCTTGTCCTTCCACATATAAGGCTATACCACATCTTTCTGGTTGCGGTTCTTTCTTCCTCCATGTTTTGGGACTCAATGAAGCTTGCTCCTTCTGAGTTGTTTGCCGAAACCTACTCCTGCATTTAGAATCTCCATGACCGAAGTTGTTACAAATAGAACATTCTATTTCATTTTCAAGAGCAGAAAAGTTATTGTAGGTTCTTTTCATGATTCCAGTCACACTCCTTTGATTTTGTGCTTCTCTGGTCATGATGGTCTTGTAGGAAACACATTGAGCTGCTTTGTGTCCAAAGTTATGATAGGAGAAACATTGGCCATTGAAGAAATTCTTGCGATTATCAAACCTTCCGTCCAGGTGATTGTAATTTCCATAGCCATTCGTTCTTGAGGAAAATTGTGAATGATTTACCTGCAGTTGATTGTAGCTTCTATTCATCCTTGAAGTAGATTTCCCTTGATTTGCTTGGTGATCTTTGTTCATTCTTGAAGTAAATTGTCCCTGATTTACCTGGTGATCTACATTGTGCCTTTGCTGTCGATTGTCAACCTGTTCACTTCTCCTTGTTGCTTCAAGATAACTTTTGGAGGTAAATGGCTTCTGTGCTTGAGATGCTTCTTCAGTATACCCAAGACCTGTCTTGATTAGAGGAGAACGCTGCACTTTGATAATATCATCTAAATTTTCATATCCTTTAGCAAATATAAGATTAAGAGCTTTTGTTTTCTCAATATCTTTTCTAAGTCCCACAATTTCACATTCTAACTTTTCATTGTGTTTTTCCCTTTCAGCAAGTGGGAATGTCAGAGTATCTATAATCATATTTTTTTCTTATAAACAAATTTTAAGTTTAGAAATTTCTTCATAAAGACCTTCTTCATCTATAGCATCCAAGAAACCATCATCCTCAAAAGCCATCAAAAGTCTATAATCATTACCTTGTTCATCTTCATCACTATTTGAAAATCCATCACTGTCTTCATGTGTATAATAACTCTTCTTACTTACATTCTGTTTTCTGTTCCATCTAACTGGTTCCTTACCTTTGTCAACCTTATCTTTATGTGGACACTTGGCTGCATAGTGACCGACTCTTCCGCAAGCAAAGCATTTAAAAGGTAGCTTACCTCTGAATCTTCTAGAACCCCGTTGAAGGTTCTTGACAAAGTTTGATTCTTCCTCTCCTTCTGACATATGTCCTGACTCATTGTATTCTCCTTTTCCTGAGGCTTTGAATGCAGATTCTCTCATGTTTGATGGTCCCCCTTTTCTCATTTTGAAAGCAGTTAGAATTCCGTGCAGCTGTGACATGGTAATGCTTTGAAGATTCTGCTTTTCTTCTATGGCCGAAACTTTTGATTCAAACTTAGAAGACAAAGATCTTAGAACCTTTTCAACCAAAGTAACTTCTTTTATCTCTTCACCCAAGTTTTTCATACAATTAACAATCTCATCTATACGTAAGAAATAATTAGCCACACTTTCATCATTGTGCATTATGAGATTTTCATATTGAATTCTGAGAGTTTGTAGTTTTGCACATTTTACCTAATCATCTCCTTCATAGCTCAGAACGATCTTGTCCCATATTTCTTTTGTGGTTTTGAGCTGCATAACCTTGACGAATTCTGATTGAGATAAACTCCCTAATAGAGTATTGACATCCTTTGCATTTGTTTCATACTACTTCTTACCAGCCATATCTATAGGAGTTGCTGATGGAAATGGTATCCTGTTTCCACGACATCCAAAACTTCTGTACCAAGAGATTGAAGATAGGCTGTGATTCTTACCTTCCAATAGACGAAGTTGCTTCCATCAAAAAATGGTGACCTGATAGATGCCTCCTTTTCGTAGTTTCTCATGATGATAGATCTTCCTTCAAGCGATCAAGCTTCTTCTGAAGGACCTACTCTGATACCAATTGTTGGAAATAATAGTGAGAGGGGGGGGGGGGTGAATCAGTATTATCTAATCAATTATTTTTCATTTCACAATCAGATTTGTATACGCTACTTCAGCTATGGGAAACTGCGTATATACGCTACTGTGTCTAAAGAAACCAGCGTATATCAGAAAGCTTAAGATTCATTAATTGTTGATCTTTAATCAGTGCATCAGGACTTCATTAATCATAAGAATAGTAAACAAGAACAGTAAAATAGAACAGATCATCACACACATGGACAAAAAGATATAAGGTGGAAACCCAATGTGGGTGAAAACCACCTGCTGCAATTCGTCTCTATCTTCTTTTAATTAGAAACTTATTTTTACAATGATTCTGTACTGGTGCAGTCTTATACTAGTACGCAGGCTGCTACCTACAGAAGGCTGCTACTTGTAGAAGGCTGCAACCTTCTCTCGTTCTCCAAATTCTTCTGTAAGGGAGCTACAACCCCCTTAGCTCTTGTACTAGCTGAGGTACTAGTATGTAGGTGCTGATCTACAGAAGGCTACAACCTTCTCTTTTCTTTCAGGGACCACGTCTCATAAATTTTCAAACTGGATCCATGGATAACATCAAACAAATATCAAGTATATCTGCATCAACCAATCTCCTTTGCACTAAACAAAAACTGAATCAAATAGTCACTTCTTTGAATGTTGTACCCAGAAAAACAGTAACAGTAACCAGCCACCAATTTTGAACCCAGAACATTGCAGCAATAACCAGAAGTAGCTAAAACATATTTCAAGAGACGTACGCTACTTCAATGTGTACAACATGCGTGCATACGTTGCTGAATTAAGGCCAACCTGCGTATACGCTATTTTGATTTACATAAACAATGTGTATACGTGCCTTTGCTTCGCTAAACCTGTGTACAGATATATAAAAGATAATTTATCCTTTTCACTTATTCAGACATCAGTTATACCCAGATTATTAGATTTATAGATCAAGTCATGCGCCAAAAATAACAGATCAAAATCACTCAAAGATACTACTATTCAAGCCTTAAGATCTTGATCCATCAATAGTACTTATCCTTCTTCTTGTGCTCAGGTTCCTCCCTGATTCAGTTCCAGCTATGCACCATAACCCAATGACCTGTATTCCAGATCTAGTTCTTCATAAGATATTCAGTCCTTGTGTCAATGCCTTTGCCTAATGATCTCCTTCCCCTTTTATAGTTTTAGGCCTTACACAATACCATGGTCCAAAACCATAAAGAATCAATACCTTGGACCAAATACCTGGGTTCAACACTTCAGACGAGATACCATGGTCCAAATACCAAGGACTAAATACCATGGACCAAAAATAAGTTTTCCCACACGTACGCGCTTTTTCGTGCATGAAAGTGCTTGCATACACATACGCGACTTTTGATTAGAAATCCCGCGTGTGTACACGACTTCGTCAAAGGGAACCTGCGTATACCTCTTTTCTTTCATTCTGAGAGCCTGAACAATGATCTACCATCTGAGTGAGTTGCCATCAAGGACAACACCTATGTCATAGTGCCAAACTTGTGTCATAATGCCAACACGGACTGAGCATCATATTTGGCTCTTTCCACTGTAGACCAAGAGGTCAAAAAGCTGGTAGGAAGAAGAAGAGTCTGTGTACTCCAAGTGGCTTGGGGAATCCAAGAACCACCCTGCCAACCAAAATCTGCTTCAGGAGAACTCATATTGAGTCCTTGTATTGTAATTTCTTTGCTGAAAGACACAAAAAACAAGGCCAACATTGAAGCTGGATTGGAGACGTAGCCTTGGAGAATAGGGTGAACTCCTTATTAAAATTGTTTGTGTCTTTGTGTTGCTTACTATATTTCTCTGCTGTCTTTCCATTTTATTGTCTGTGTATTGGCAATCTGATCGATCCGTTGTTTCAATAACACATAACACACACCAGCACATGAGTCTGTAATACCTTAGTTTAATAAATCTTTAACTGATGGCACTCATAGGGTGAATATCATATCACCCTACCTCAAATCTGTAGAAAGCTTCTCGTTCCTCCTCTCTTGTAAGCTCCAATTGTAGTTCCAAGTGTTATAATTAGAACTTGCACACACAAGTGAAACAAACAAAGGATCTACAAAAACCAAGTAGCATAATCTAACATCTCTATTCAATGAATCAACAAGGAATTGAAATACATGAGCAAAAACATGACACAACACATATAGGGAAACAAGATACTCTTTGTAATAATAGAAATAGGAGAGAGTTTACAACCATAAATAGTAGTCGATCTTGTAGAAATATCCCCAAGTTGACTTATCCTTCCTTGCCACCAAGAACACCTCAATATCAAACCTAACACATGAGGATGATGACTCCTTTAAGTTCAAGGAAACACCATAAGGGCATAATCAATCTCCAAAAGCCAACCCCGATGCTATGGATGGCAGTAAATTTATTGAAGAAGGATGGTATTTTAGGATTTACCATTATGGGTTTGATATCCACATGTGATGGGAGGATGAGCTCAAGGGATAAGAAGTGAAGTATCAAATATAGGATCAGATAGGATTCAAGATTATTATCCATGGTAAATTGTTAAAACAACCCTAGGAAGATTTTAGAAGAGGAAACTTCAAATTTATTTTTAGTTGTCCCGAATTTCTAGAATCAACGCACCTGCTGAAAGACGCAATTAGTGCTAACTAGTGTTGGTGCAAAAGGGAGAAACTAGCACTGAACATAGGTGGCTAAATGGAGATGGTATGCTGGGGCTAAAAACATTCATTTTGAGCAATTAATCCTAGAAACTCATACTTTTTGGAAAGGTCATACTTAGGGCTTTGTGAAGGGATGATGACAACATGTTCATGGATGCTGATTGATATGGTTTTTAGGCCTATTGACTAGATGTCACAAAAATGGCCTATAACTATAGTGTGGCCAAAGTCCAAATACCAACATAGAGTTGAGTAAAAGCCCGTGAGCCTTTTTATTTTCCAAATTATGGGATTTTTGCAAAGTTCAAAGTGTTAAATTTGTTTGGTAGTGAGTGTGGTGTTTATTAATTTGAAGTATTCTTTTGAAGTGGGGTCAATAGATCCATAGCATATTTAGAATGGTTTCTTGGAAGCATGGTTGATGGGCCATATTGAATTTTGGCTCAATGTCCTTTATATGTTTTATTTATTTGAAGTTTAGGGAGATATCTGAAGAAGGCTTGATGACTATTGAACAATTCTTTGGAAAGTTTTTGATGGCCATATTTTGAGAGAGCCTAAATGGCATGTTTGGTAGTTCTTTTAAAATTGGTTAAAGGTCATATTTTAAAAGGATTTAATGGTCTATTGAGCTAATCTTTTAAAATTTCTCAATGGAATTTTTCAAAGAGGCATGATGGCTTATCATGCCTATCTTTCAAAATTTGGTGATGACATCTTTTGAAGAGGCACAATGGTCTATTGAACCTATTTTTCAAAATTGTCTTATGACATCATTCAAAATAGCTCGATGAGTTTGAAAGGGCGTGTTTTTTGAAATGGGAGGGATATTTTGATTATTGTTGATGGCATAGTGTTGAATGATGTTAACAGGAGCACTGATTATCCATAAAAGGATCATTCGAATGATTGATAGAGATCAAAAGGGGTGTTTCATGTACTCTATGACCCATGAAATGAGCATCCATTTGAATGTAAATGTATTGAAAAACCATAAGGGTTTAAGGATAATGGAAAAGGGAAAAAAATATCCAACTCCCTTAATAAGGCTGAAAAGGGGGATATGTACATTACATGTAACATAATAGGAAAGAATTATAGGATAAACCACTCGACTGATCTCATCAACTTGTAGATTGGTACATGCAATGGTAATTCTCATTGGAAGAAGTTAATCGATGCTAAAAAGATTATTAGAATATATGTATCTCTTTAGACTTACTTCATTAGACATACAAGATGAGGCTACCACAAATAATATATATATTGCCTAAACAAAAAGGGGCTAAATATGAATGCTTTATGCGAGGCAAGGAGGAATGTCCATTTCAAATAATCATAGGGTTTTTCAAAGTCAATTTTGATGAATAGGGCACTTGAGCCTTGGATTTTGTCCAATTCCATGGATACCCAAAGATATATAACATGATCTAAAATCTACCTCCTTATAATAAATATCATTTCCTCTAGCCCTATGATTTCAACATGATAAGTTTTAACATGAGGGTGAGTTTTCCCTAGAATTTTGTAAGAGACATTAACCTAATTACCAAGGGACAATTCATGATTACTTATGTGTTCCTATTAACGGTGTTTTATTCCACCATCATACAAGGGGTATCCCCAATGTGAAGTCCCAATTAGACCTCACACCATTTGGGGTAGGATCTCCATCCATAGTGTCGGCTCGACTACCATAGCTTTAAGGTTTTCCTTGGTTTCAAAAGATAAAATTAGATATTATACACATAAAATTCGAATAAACATTAGTAAGTTGACATTGTGAAGCACCAATTTCAATGTGTAAAAGGAGGCTTTCACAAGAGGGGAGATGAGTGAATCTATGGAAGGAAAGTGATAGTACTATCCTAGGAGAGGCACATAAGAGCAAGGAAAGATTCATTAGTTATCTAGCGAAATAGTTCACATATACACAATGATAATTAAAACGAATACAACACATTCAACAATATAAGTACCAAATCAAATGAAGTAGTTCGATTTCCTTAGTACATATGGACATAACATATATCGTAAACATCTAAAGAATAATCTTACAACATTCATGATGCATGCATGAAAATGTGTTTGCTCAATGAGCTTCTGATTATTAAGTGAAATATCTAAGTACATAGTTACAATGGTGAGGCGCTATTTCTAAGGGTGGAACATTAAGTCACTTCCTTCTTCTCCAAGGAATGATCTTCTCTCCTATGTCAAGTTAGAGAAGCCAAGGATGGATCTCCAAAGCCTAAGCCTCCAAAAATCCTATTGCTTGAGTTATGAGGTTGTATTTATAATAAGAGGAATGATCTTTCATATCCCTTATGACTCTTGATTTACCCTCATGACTCTTGGACTCTTAAATGACCTTTGAAATTCTATTGTCCACATGTGACTTTACATATTCCACATATGACACTTTGACTTCCACCTCCTTTACATTTTATCATTTTTTTAGAATACAATAATTACATCCCAGATCATGTGGCAAGACACATTGACACCATTGGAATATGTGATGACACTTGTACAAGCCATGACTTGGTATCCATGACATGAAACTTCATGATGATGTGGCAATGCCAAGTTGCTTGTCTTGCTACCGTGTCTTATATTCTTGATGGTAGATCTAATAAACAATTCATCTTCACCCTCCAGAGGATTTTGGATCATCATCAAGACCTTCTGAGTAATCATGAAATGGATTCAATCTGTGTTTGTCCAAGATCTGCTTCATGTATTCATGATGGTTCTTCTTTGTTCTCCTTCTCTATAAGTGCTTCTTTGTCTTTTCTCCTTGAAATATTCCTTGAACATCACATTTCCTATTGAGGAGGTACACCTACCAATGAAGTTCACTCATGAAAAGGCAAGATCAGTCTTAAAAACCATCTATTATATCCATACTTTTCTCATGGAAGAAGTTGCTTGAGATAGGCCTGTATAAGGACTGAAAAGGAAAGGCTTGTTGACAATCGCACAATTGAGCTCAATAGTGGCTAAGGAGAGCACCACTTCTCACTAGAACTTCTCCATGCGCCATGATGAGGGGATCTTTAGGGTCTAGCGTAGTGGGAAAGTGCAAGGGACAACATGACGAGCTTGCTAACTAAAACTGCGCCATGCGCTAGGCTCAAGGGAGTAGGAGACAGTGCTAGTGCAATTGAGCTTAACAATGAGCAAGGGATGACCCCATTTCTCACTAGAACTGTGCCATATATTAAGGAGGCAAGGAAAGACAAGTCTTGGTGCAGTGAGGAAGTTTAGTTGACAAGGCTTGAGAGCTTGCTGACTAAAACTATGCCATGAAATATGAATGAGAGATAGGCTTAAGGGAGAGCACAATTTTCTTTAGTAGTGGTTGATTGTTCACTAGAAATGTGCCTTGAGCCCTATGCTAGCACAATTTTCTTCAAAAGTGGTTGACTGTCCACTAGAAATGTGACCTACACCAAGGGAGGCAGGCAAAGAAAGTCTTGGGCACAGTGAGGGGTTGCAGTGAATAGTGAAGGCAGAACTAGGCACTGTAATTCTGACATACAATATACTTTAGAGGGAGGATTCCAGGCTGACACAATTTGCTTCAACAATGGCTAACTGTTCACTAGAAATTCACCTTGTGCTCAGGAAGACTCACTAAAAGAGGAAATTGAGTAGTTCATTAAGGCAAGCAGGAGAAGGATAGGTCACTTTACCTTGAAGCTGTTCATTGCATTGTGAGGGGGTAAAGGCATTGTGGTACAATTTACTTTTACAGGGGACCACTAGAAATGCTTCATGCACTATACAAGGAAGAATTGCTCAAATCTCAATGCAGTGAGTCAGTACAAGCAATAAGGGTCAGGTGACTATGCTTTGAAGGAGTTTACCTTGAAGAGGACTTAGTGAACAAGTCTAGGAGGGATATATTTCATCAATAAGGCTCATGAATAGGCATTTATCATCACTTGGTGAAGTATTGAAGCTTTCATAACCTGCACTAGGCAAGAGAACCAAAAAGAGCTCCAAAATGGTTAAGTGTGGGACCAATAGAGTAAGAGAAGGAAAAGCATCCAAACAAGACTCAAACATGGATCACACACATGAATTCCATCAAAAAAATCTACAGGGATGCACAAGACTCATGAACAAAAATCACACCTTGAAATGACGGTAAAGCGACACTTATTATTAAGTGAGACAGTTGAAATGCCACATTGTGACACTTGGAATACAAGTTGTGACAAAAGGATCAACTATGATTAGAAAGTGCACTATGTTTCTAGTGCAAATTCTCATGATACATAGGACCATCTATTGCAAAAGAGTGCACTAGAGCTGCCTCTAGTGATGTGCAAAGGTGTGGCACATATAGGAGTGAAAATGATTAGAAGCGACACCTGTGACTATAAGAAAAAGTGAAAATGACACTTGAAAAAGATAAAGAAATATAAGGGGACACATGCCAGAGAAAATATAACATGAAAACGACACTTATTAAAGTGAAAGAAAGAAAAAATGACAATCGCGGAAGTGAAAGCAACACTTGTGAAAGAAAAGCTACACAAAAGCAATAATTGGGAAAAATCACTGGAATAAAAGTACAATTGTAACCAAAGTGTGGGAGACTGTCAATGGAAAGTGCACACCAACTGTCAACATGGGTTAAACGTTGCGCAAGCACTGTCTTGATGGACTATGCTATGCCTGTTCAAGCTTTCATAAAGTAATTTAACTTATGAATTCATCAAGCACTAAGCATGTGTGAGCAAGCGATATTGACACTTAGAACTTGAGAAGAAGACTTAAACACTAGTATAACATCAATTGAATTTGATGTGACCAAAGAGAAACAGATCATAAGACAGGCTCCAAAATTCAAGTGTAGGGAAACTTTTGGAGGCTGTTGATCACAACGTCAACACTTGGCGACACACTGGTATAACTCTAGCTTCTCTATTTAGGTTTCACCTTTAAGTGCAAGGTCTCAGTATTTCAGGAAGTATTGAATCATCATGTGGATCACCTTGGCTTCCCCATTTAACCCTGTTATGGATATAGTCTCCTCCATTCCCTTAATTGGTTAAATGCATTCACAAATCTTACCAAATCACAATTGTTTCAATCTAGGAGAAGGGTAATATATAATTATGAGTTTAAGATAATCAGAGTATGAGTTTTCATCTTTGGTGTTGCTTTGCTACCAGCGAGCCTGAACAATATCCCAACAGAGTCACTACAGGAGCATAAACATTGCTTCGCTACCAGTGAGCCTGGACAATACCTCAGCGAAGTTACTTGCTTCACCTCTCAGTGCAGGAATCCTTTCTCTTCTTTCAACCTTTATTTATTTTATTTATAGAATTGTGCTTAAGCACTTATTATTTCACTGGGGTGGAAGAGGGATCTTGACTTATTGAGAGCAGAAGAGGTTGTTCCTTTAGAGAAGGTTATATATACCTATGATATTTATTTTATCACTATTTCTTTTCCCCTTTTCATTCTCTACTTGATTGGATTAGGAAGAAAACACTATCAATTACAATATCGAGTTAACAAATGAAGATGCTAGAATAAATACGGGCTTTATAGTTTGACCAAAGGATTTTTGTTCGCATGTATCATATTTTCCATTTAGACATCACTAAATTTAAAGATATGTAAACCCAAATAAAGAAGAGGGGAAAAATAGCCAAGCATTGGTCGTCATCACAATTTCCCTTTTCAAGCTTTGCCACATTGTCTTTTGAGCCAAACATGAGAATATTTCATGCAAAGTCAAAACAAAAAAGAGCCAAACATGAGAATATTTCATGAAAAGTAAAAAAAAATAATAATAATATTAATAAATGACAAAACAACGAAACAAAACCTAAAGGATGTAGGTTTTAACCCTGTACATAAATTACCTGCATACGAATTCTAAAACACAGAAAATAAACAATGCGAGAGCATAACACATAAAACACATATACACAGAGAGTTTCCCCTGGATCCCAAAATCGGGACTACCAGCTTGATTTTTCATTATATTCCTTTCAATGTTACAATACATATTTATACATGCCGAAGCATCCAATACCATGGACCAAAAACCATCGCGTCCAAAACCATGGACCGAAAACCATAGGTAGGTTCGCCCAACCTAATATAGGGTCCAAATTTTTTTTTCCCGGGGCGCTGCCCTGGACCCCGTAGAGGGGGGGCTGCTCGCCCCCCTCAAACCCCCCGCTACGCAATCAACGCAATGAAGGGGGGGCTCCACCCCCCCTCTAACCCCCCGGTTCACTATGTAGGTTAGTCGTGGAAAGAATATAACACAACCCAACAATCTCCCACTTGTTGTTTTCTTTCCACAGGGGGCCACAGGAGAGCTTAGTCATTTTTCCAGCCCTAAAATGCCCATTGTTTCTCTACACCAAGGGAACTTCTCAAAGCTCACAGATTTTTCAATGCATCTACAGTATTCTTCAAAGTGTCCACCTTTACCAGCAACACCTTTTTGTCTTCTATCATATCCCTCACAAAGTGATACTGAACATCAATGTGCTTTATCTTTGAATGATAAGCAGGGTTCTTTGCCAAGAAAATTGCACTTTGGCTGTCACAGTCTATTCTTATAGCTTCCTGTACTAACCCCATACTTGAACACAATCTCTGCAACCAAACTGCTTCCTTGCTTGCTTGAGTGGCTGCCATGTATTCTGCCTCTGTAGTTGATAGTGCCACTACAGATTGTTTCTTACTCATCCAACTGATTGCACCTCCAAATAGGTTAAACACATACCCACTTGTAGATCTTCTCTGATCCATATCTCCAGCCCAGTCTGCATCGACAAAGCCATGAATATCCAACACTCTGTCCAATCCTGGTCTTCCTTGGTAGCACAAACCATAATCACTAGTGCCACGCAAATACCTGAAAACCCGCTTCACTGCTGTCCAGTGCTCCTTCCCTGGTTTTGACATAAACCTGCTCAATACTCCCACTGCATGTGTAATGTCTGGTCTAGTACAGACCATTGCATACATCAGGCTACTGACTACACTCGCATATGGAACACGGGACATGTCCTCTTCCTCTTCTTGTGTCTTGGGACACTGTTCAGCAGATAACCTCACACCTACAGGAATAGGAACCTTCACCGGTTTATTATCCTGCGTATTAAACCTCTGCAGTATTGTCTCGACATACTTCCTCTGGTTTAACCAGAGCTTCCTCTTTGCCCGGTCTCTTTTAATTTCCATGCCCAAAATATTGTTAGCAGCACTAAGATCTTTCATGTCGAATTTGGAGGACAATTGGGTCTTCAAATCCTGGATAATTTCTTTGTCATTTCCAACCAGCAACATATCATCCACATACAAGACCAGATAAATAACACGGTCACCAATTAATTTAAAATACACACAATGATCTGCTTTGCTTCTAGTGAAGCCAAGTCCTCGTATAAATGTATCAAATTTCTGATACCACATCCTTGGTGACTATTTTAAACCATACAGAGACTTCTTTAACTTGCATACCAGTTCTTTCTTACCCTTCACCGCAAAGCCTTTAGGTTTCTTCATGTAGATTTCCTCTTCCAAATCCCCGTGAAGAAATGTTGTCTTCACATCCATCTGTTCTACCTCAAAATCAAAAGCAGCAACAACAGATAAAAGTAATCTAATAGAAGTTACCTTGGCAACAGGAGAAAAAATATCACCAAAATAAATTCCCGACACTTGGGAATATCCTTTTGCTACCAACCAAGCTTTGTATTTCTCCACCTTCCCTTCTGCATTTGTCTTATTTTTAAACACCCATTTGCTGCCAATGGGTTTCCTTCTAGCCGGCAACTCCACCAGATCCCAAGCCTCATTTTTGTGCAAAGATGCCATTTCATCAACCATGGCCTCTTTCCAGAGTTTTCGATCCTCTGAATCTACTGCTTCCTTCACAGTTCTGGGATCATCATCAGTAACAGACAAAGCAAAATTTGAACAGAAAGCAGGACTATACCTTTCTGGCTGCCTTCTTTCTCAAACTGATCTTCTCACAGCCGGAGTTTGTGGTTCTTCATCATCTGATTCCTCCTCTGTTGCAGAGTCTGATTCTTCATCCTTGAGCTCAAACTCTAACTTCTCAGGTTCCTTTGGTTGGACTTCATGTTTAATAACATCTTTTACCTCTCTGAACACCACATCTCGACTGTACACAACCTTCCGTGTGACTGGGTTCCAAAGCTTATAACCCTTTAAACCATCCTTATACCCAATAAAGATGCACTTTTCAGATTTACTATCCAACTTGGTTCGTTTCTCCTTTGGAACATGTACATATGCATCACATCCAAATACCCTCAGATGTGAAAGAGAGGGTTTCTTACCAGTCCATACTTCTTGTGGAGTCTTATCCTCCAACGCTGATGAAGGTGACCTGTTGACCAAGTAACATGCAGTATCCACCGCCTCTGCCCAGAATTCCTGTCCTAACCCAGCACCACTGAGCATGCTTCTTGCCCTTTCCATCAACGTCTTGTTCATTCTTCCTGCGACTCCATTTTGCTAAGGTGTATATGGAGTAGTCTTTTGCCGTGCTATACCACACTTCTTACAGAATTCTTCAAGTTCCTTGCTGCAAAACTCTCCACCATTATCTGTCCTCAGCACCTTTATCTTCTCCTCTGTCTGGTTTTCCACCAGAGCCTTAAATTCTTTAAACCTGTCAAAGACTTCAAATTTCTTTTTAAGGAAATATATCCATGTATTCCTTGAGAAGTCATCTATAAATGATACATAGTACACAGACTTACCCAGTGATGGAACCTTCACAGGTCCAAACACATCACTGTGCACAAGCTCTAATATCTGTTTCACCCTCTTAGCACCAGAGGGGAAACTCACCCGATTCTGCTTCCCATATACACAATTTTCACAGAAATCAAAATCCAGAGAGCTATTACTCATACCTTCTACCATACCTTTACCATGAAGTATTCAAAGGCCCTTCTCTCCAATATGTCCAAGCCTTTGATGCCACATCATGGTCTTCTCTCCAGAGACCACTAGATTTTCAGCTCCACTTTCAGGAACCACAGAACTGTTGTACCCATCAACAACAGTGCTACCTTGCAGCTTGTACAGAGTTCCAATCCGAACTCCCTGCATCAATACCAGTGCTCCCCGAACCATCTTGCAGGTATCCTTCTCGAACACTGTTTTTACACCAGCATCATCCAACTTGCTTACAGAAATCAGATTTCTGGCTAATGCAGGAATATGCAGAACACCCGGAAGTGTTCTAACCCTTCCACCTTGCAACTTCAACTTTAATTTTCCGCGACCAATGATTCTAGCCTTCCTATCATCTCCTAAGAAGACGTCCCACCATCGTATTTCTCATACTCGCAGAACCACTCTCTATGGGGAGTGAAGTGAAAGGATGCACCTGAGTCAATCAACCATGCCTCATGATCTACATGTGTACTTGAAGAAGCCAAGTACACATCCCCACCTTCATCTGAGGTGGTTTTCGCCTCTGCAGAAGGAGCATCATCCATTCCCTTTCCTTTATTAGGAGCTTTAGATTTACAGTCCCTTTTGAAGTGTCCTTCCTTTTCGCATTTCCAGCACACCACCTTTACAGGTTTTCCTGGAGATTTAGATCTCCCTCTAGATTTAGATCTCCCACTCGATGACTTATTTTTGTTTCTATTCTGGGACCGTCCTTGTACAAACAAGGCATCACCATTCTGGCTCTCCATATTTTTCCGTCTCATCTTCTCCATGAGCAAGGCTGAGACTATTTCATCAAACTGCAAAGCAGTTGCATTGCTACCTATTGCAATAACCAGACTATCCCACGAATTTGGTAGAGAACACAAAAAACTGATGCACTTATCTTCATCTAAAATTTTAATATCAACAGACGCTAACTGACTTACCACAGTATTAAATGCGTTGAGATGCTCTGTCACCGAGTCTCCATATTTCATCCTCAGGTTATACAGCTTTTTCCGCAGGAACAGTTTATTCACCAAAGACTTAGATTGGTACAAAGTCCCTAACTTGTCCCACAAAGCCTTCGCCGTAACTTCCCCTGATACATTCAGCAATACTGAATCTGAGACACACAATCGTATTGTGCTCTTTGCCTTCCGATCCAACTTCTTCCATTCTTCATTGGTCACTCCCGTTGGTTTAGTACCTGGATCTATCATGATCCACTGATCTTTATCCACCAACAGATCCTCCATCTTGAGTTTCCACAACTCAAAACTCTGACCATTGAATTTCTCGATCTCTATCTTTCCGCTGCTCACCATCGTCTTTCAGCACCAGAACCGATCTCGTAGATCTCCCACTGAACAGGGTCTACCACAGGCCCGAGCGAAACCCCTCAGCAACAAAGGCGTCCCCTTGAAGCCAAAAAAGCTCTGATACCAAATGTAGGTTTTAACCCTGTACAGAAATTACCTGCATACGAATTCTAAAACACAGAAAATAAACAATGTGAGAGCATAACACATAAAACACATATACACAGAGATTTCCCCTAGATCCCAAAACCGGGACTACCAGCTTGATTTTTCATTATATTCCTTTCAATGTTACAATACATATTTATACATGCCGAAGCATCCAATACCATGGACCGAAAACCATCGCGTCCAAAACCATGGACTGAAAACCATAGGTAGGTTCGCCCAACCTAATATAGGGTCCAAAATTTTTTTTCCTGGGGCGCTACCCCGGACCCCGTAGAGGGGGGCTACCCGCCCCCCTCAAACCCCCGGTTCACTACGTAGGTTAGTCGTGGAAAGAATATAACACAACCCAACAAAGGACACAACAAATGGAGACTGAACTAAAAGCAACATGTGAGACAACAATAAGAAAACAAAAGAAAAAAATAAAGGAGAGAAAGTGCAGGATGAGTGTGCAAGGGAAACTAACATGCAGCTAGACCTACTCCTATCCTAACTGGCTAGAAGGTTATGGCTAAGTGTAATGGAATTTCCAATGTAGCCACTGTAGTTCCCAACCTGCAATCACAAAGATATGAGCAATTAAAACTGATATGACACAATGTGCAACATAAAAGATAACAACTTGATAAGATTGCACAATGAACTCAAGGTCTTGGCTAATGCCAGGAATATGTGTCATAACAAATAATTCTAACGATTTTGCAAATTTACCTTTTCTCTTAAAAATAAAAAAACCACGAAAGCTTGTTCTGGATGTACCTGCATTTGTGCTATCCTGCTTAGAAAAAATCATAAAATATCGAAGATTATTATTAGCATAGGATCTTGCCAATTAGGATTTCTCAAACCATTTGACGATTCGATCTCGATATTCAGAACAACAAATTTGAAAACCCTGAGACTCATGGGAAAATGAATTTTCAATTAACGTATTCGAATCACAAATAGAATCTTCGATATAATGATCAGATTGGTCGATTAACCTAAAAGGTTCTCGATTCTCTATTGGCTCCCTTTGTATCCAATTACATGCAAAACCAACAATATGAAACCTTAGGGCATTAAAAAAATTTGTTGACACCGTAAATCTAGGAAACCAATTAGTATATTGAGTGAAACATGTACCAAATCAAACCCTGTATTTGTGTCAATATAAGGGTTTTGGTCCACCAAATGACTCAAGCATTTGTTAGCACTCCAGAAGAGAAATTGTGTCAGGAATATGATTAACTTCAAAACATGCACAAAAGAGATAAAATGATGATCAATCTCAGAAGAGTTGGATAGGGAAAAATACTCGAACCTAAAATGACCTTTACCTTGACAATCAAAATGACAGGCTTTGAAACTACAAGGGTCCGCAAGAGATTTGTTCTCCAATACTTGGTCTAATGCAAGGGAATCACATGAACATGGACTATCCAAACAAGAATCCTTTACATGATCAAAAAATTATCTTGAGGATCGGGAAGATTAACTTGGAAACATTGAAAGTCCTTTAAAAGTGCACTTACAACCAGTGGATAGATGTTAGGGAAAGATCTCTGCGTGAAAATATGGATCCAACTTAGTTCAGGGATCTCATTAGGATTATTGAAGTGTCTCGACCTCCTGACAGTTCTATGAACTTTCTCACGGTGGATCATCGGATCTAGGTGGCTTAGAAAAATCGACAAGTAGACATGCACCACTATCATCATATGTATTAATGAAGATATTGTTATTGCCACTAGTTTGGTCAGATTTAAGATTAGGAATATTAGACTCTTGATGGATAGAACTATTTAAATGCATCGATCAGAAAACTCCCTTTATCATATGGAATCAGAACATCTTCCTCCTGAATTATACAATATTTGTAGGTTAAGAGATCATGAATAATGAATTCAAACTTTTCATCCTTTGATTGCAAGATCACACCATCCTTTACCTGATTGAAACCACAACCAACCATATAAATATGTAAAGGATTTAAAGAAATTTCTAGTATAACAAACTTATCAAACATATCTAGGTACAATGAATAATGTGCTAGAGGTGAGGAAGGATGAAAATACTCAAGAGGAGGAGCACTAGTTGTAACTAAATTAGATTGAGCTTGTAAGAACAATGGATCAATATCATTGTCATCAGTATAATGGTGAAATAAAGGCATACCAATGTGACATTTAGATTGACCTGGCTTTCATCCAACAAGTTATACCAAAGGTTCTAAATCCTGACAACTTACCTCTTCAGGTTTTTAATCTGAAGATGTATGAATTAGAGGAATTTCAGGATCATTCTAAATTGAAAGAGTATCCCAACCCATAAATGGAGATTGTACACTATGAGAAGCAGGTTCTAAATCGATACCTTGAAAATCCAAGTCCTATAAAGAAGGAAAGATATCATCTGATTTACTTAGGCACTCATCACCATATGTATTAATGGAAACATGGATGTCGAGGTGATGCTTGTCTAAGGTCTCAACTTAAATGCAGGGCCTAGAATCATTTGACCAGTTATCAAGACTACAATATTGGTGATCAACTAGAGATGCAAAATTATCATCTTAAAAGAGGGAAGAAAGATAAGACATATCTCCAACACTTTTCTCCTCTACATGTGAAATAAAACTTCCTTGTTCCTGATTACTACTTGAAACAATAAGTTAAGAATCCATAAAGTTTGAAGTGGGTGGATTAAGTGGATCATGAAACAAGGAATCTTGAGACAAAGATGGTAGAGGTTTTGGGGTAACCCTAGAGGCAACCACGTTCTCAATTGGGTTATATTCAATATTAGGCTTATGTACATTGATATGATCTTGAAAAACCAAGGGATCAACTTTCACTCTAAGCTCCATGCAATTACTGAACCATTCCAAGTTCTCCTCAATAGGATCTAGATCATGGGAAGTGGATGGAGGTTGAATGGATGGATCAACAATTTGATTTTCAGATTTCCCAACTTCAACATCATCACTAGGAGGCACCCAAATTGGTAGTGAAAAAGGAGGAGGACAAGGAACAAAATGAATATTAGGTTCCTCCTCTAAAATTAGAGTTGTCTCATGGTTTACAAAAGTTGGGAGATTAGAATTATCTGGGGGTTGAAATTCAAAAGATTTCAAGGTGAGTAGAACCAAACTTTGAAATTTTTTCCTTAACGAAATTTGAATCAATCACTCCCTCAGGAAATTCATAACAAAGGTGAAGAAATAAATGAAGAAAACCCTCTGCAGATTCACCAGGTTTCATTCTAAGAAAATAAATTCTATCACATGCATCTTGATAATCATACTTGTCAAAGGCTTCACGAAGCTCCTTAACAAGTTTCTCAAATGAATGGATAAAAGCAGCAGGTAATGTATGACACCATTTCTTGACTCGACCTTCAAACGTGTGGGTGAACAGTCTAGCCATGACATCCTTACAATGTATTCTATTAGAAAGACAAAAATGAGAAAATTGAAACACATCTTCAATGACAGTTAGTCCACCCTTTCCATCAAACCTAAATTGAGACAAGTTATGAACAATTTCTACAGGAAAGTTAAGATCAAGCTTCTTGGAAAAACATCCCGGTATTATGATTTGGGAAAGAGACATTTAAGATAAGAGATTCAAAACAGACTTAATGGGCACAACTTGTCATCTAACCCTCCTTCTAGCACCAAAATGTTGACGGTGTTGGATGTTGCTAACATACAAGGGGGTCTCCCTGATGTGAAGTCCCAATTAGACCTCACACCATTTGGTGTAGGAGCCCCATCCGGAGTGTCAACCCAACCAACATAACTATAAGGTTTTCCTTGGTTTTAATGGATACCATAATATATTATACACATAACCTTCGAATAAACAAGTAAGTTGACATTGTGAAACACCAATTGCAATGTGTAAAAGGAGGCCTTCAAAAGAGGGTAGACAAGAGTGAGTCCATGGAAGGAAAGTAATAGTACTATCCTAAGAGAGGCACACAAGAGAGATGAAATATTCATTAGTTATCTAGGGAAATAGTTCACATAGACATAATGATAATTAAGTAAAATACGACAATGAATTAGTTCGATTTCCTTAGTACATATGAACATAATATATACCATTGTTAGGGTCCCACCCTAACTCCCTTATTTATGTCATGGGATCACGTCATAGTCAAGAGTCAATAAAGCCCATATTAATATTTGTAAGTGGTTAACCCGCAATTAATGACGGGACCACAGTTAGTTGCAAATGGGCCGTAGTATTAGATAGATGGTATTAATAAAACCCACGGTATTGGCCCGTGGTATTGCATGTATGAGTCATATATAAAGGATAGAGACTCCCTGCGAGGAGCATCGTGTCTTATTTTGTAATCGAGCTCTGCTCTATTGGAGGTTTCCCCCTCGAAGAGGCATGTGAACATTGCTCTTTGAATAATAAAATCATTGCTATTCTGTGTTCTGGGTATCTTTTCTTCGCATATTCTGTATCTGGGTATTATTTTGCAGGTTAAGAGCATAACAAGTGGTATCAGAGCACTTTCCAGGGCTCGGTGGGATCTCCAATTTTTAGCAAATTTTTTTTTGGCTAGAGACGTGTTTCGGCGTCTTTAAACCACGGGATCTGTCGTTGAGCGCATAAACCTGCGGATTTGGGGAGGCATGCACGCAGGAAATACAAGAGGTGGTCACGTCTGTTGGACTCCCTTGTAACCCCTGTGGGTACCCCTTCGAGTAGTAGCGCATTAGACAGAACCGCGCACGGACTGTCTTCCACGTACCCTCTAGGTATATAGGAAGCCCCCTAGGCTCCCTTGAAACCTCACCATAGATAAACCTTCGGCCGTCTTGTGGCTACAGTACACTGAGAACAGCACTCGGAGAGATTACTTGCCCGTACGATAGGGTAGTCGGGTTGTACGGCTAAGGGTACGGTCGATCCTCCTTAGTTAGAGCCCTGAAACATTGGGCCGAGTACTACTGTCAGACCCTTATGTATATTGCGATCTGTAGCACCTGACACTCCTCAAGACCATAGTTCCCTTTTCTATTGGGGGATCACAAATCATCTATTCCAGATCCGCGTGTGCAAAGAAGTGCCGCAGCAGCAGACATCAGGCCCGCCACTCCATCAGATCCGCAGCAGCAGTTGTTCCACCATTCAGATCTCTCAGATCCACCAGATTGGAGTTGTTGTGAAGGGTTCCTGTACCGAGGTATACTTTTCGTAGGACTTTTGGCAGCATTGACATTTTGAGGATTTGGCGACTGCAGTATTGATCAAGAAGGAGTAAAACTCCGTTAGGAGTTTTCCAAAAAAAAAAAAAAAACGAGTCTGAGATCTTCCGAGGCGCTTATTGGTGATCTAGCCCATCAGCATCAGGACGACAAGCTGAGCAAGGTGGTACCATTCAATTTATTAGAAAAAAAATAATTTTGGCGGTCCCAATTTTTCATCAAGTTGGTGTATGGTAGAAACTAGAGCTCAAGCGATGGCCAATGAAAGGCTAGACAAAATTGAAGAAGATCTGAACTCCCTCAACCGTCTGATTGGCGGACTAAGTATCCAGGTACAGAAAGTACTCGAGAAGGGCAAGGAGCCAGCCCAAGAAGAGGCGTCTAATGGCCATGAATACCATGAGGGTGAGTCTAGCCATTCTCCTCATGTCTGGCACACCCATCCACCACCCAGTCAGCGACCTCCCAAGTTGGATATGCATAAATTTGACGGTTCTCACACGTCCGCATGGCTAGCACAAATGGAGCAGTATTTCAAATTGAATCGTATCCTAGATGATGGGACTAAGCTTATGGTGGGAACCATGTACTTGGACAATGAACGATGGCAATGGGGGGAATGACATCAACGTTGCAATGGACCTTTTCAGAATTGGGCCCAATTTACCAAAGCTCTTCGAGATCGCTTTGAACAGGAAGACTCTTTTTTGGGGCATCTCACTAAGCTCCGACAGACAGGTACAGTGGATGAATATATTACCGCTTTTGAAGCCTTAGCCTTCCGCACTAAGGGTCTCACAGATGAGTTCTACACGGAATGTTTTATCAGCGGTCTTAAAGAAGCCATCAAAGCTCAAGTTCTACTCCACCACCCTCCCATGTGGACGGAGGCTTGCCAGGTAGCTTGTAAGGTGGAACGTGCAATAGCAGCCCAATACAGCCGCCCCAATTTCCCCGCTAAAGTTCGTTCCCCACAAGCTCACAACACGACTCAGACACTTAAGATCCAAAAGGTGTCACCTGCGGAAATGGCCGAAAGAAGGAAGCAAGGACTATGTTACTACTGTGATGAAAAATATTCCCCGGGTCATAAATGCAAGGAGCCCAAGTTTTTTCAAATAGATGCCACTGACTACAGCTCAACCGAGGAAGATCCACCACTTGAGGAACCTGAGGCGATAGAAGAGGACAACCAAAAGGAGATTGTATCTGACGAACCCGTTATTTCGCTAAATGCGTTGGCAGGAATTTCTTCCCCTCAAACTCTCAAAATCAGGGGTTTTCTTAAACATCGCCCAGTAGTAGTCTTGATTGATAGTGGAAGTACCCATAACTTCATCCATCAAAAAGTCGCAGACGCATTGCATTGTTTTGTACATGCAGTTTCTAACTTCCAAGTCCAAATCGCGGATGGGGGCACCATGAAATGTGAAGGCCGCTGTGAAAATGTCAAACTTCAAAAGGGGGATTATCAGTTGAAAACACACATGTTTGCCATCCACATGGGGGGATGCGACATTGTCCTCGGTGCAGAATGGCTCCGCACTCTTGGGCCAATCACAATGGATTTCCAGGAGTTATATATGAGTTTTAAACAAAACAACTGCACACATACCCTTCGTGGACTCCAGGCGGGAGCCCCCTCGATCATCAGCTCACATAGGATGGAAAAATTGTTAAAAAAGGGCAATCATGGAGTGGTAGCTCAATTTAATGCTATCCAGGTCGTTGAAACCCAGTCCCCGCAAATTCATCCTGAGATGCAACAAATTTTAAATAAACATCGGCAGGTCTTTGACAAGCATAAGGAGCTCCCACCCTCATGAGGGGAACATGATCATAGCATCACATTGGTTCCAGGGGCCCAACCCCCAAATGTGCGGCCATACAGATATCCATTCACCCAAAAGAATGAAATAGAAAAGATAATCAAGGAACTTTTGGAAGCAGGTGTCATTCGTCCCAGCATTAGTCCTTATTCATCCCCAGTCGTCATGGTGCTCAAGAAAGACGGAGAGTGGCGGATGTGTCCCGACTTCAGGGCCCTCAATAAGTTGACAGTCAAAGATAAATTTCCCATCCCGGTGGTTGACGATTTGCTGGACGAACTCAATGGGGCTCAATTCTTCACTAAGCTGGATCTTCGCTCAGGCTACCACCAAATTCGCATGAAGGAAGTCGACATTCCCAAGACTGCTTTCCGAACTCATGAAGGCCATTATGAGTTCCTGGTCATGCCATTTGGTCTTTGTAATGCCCCTTCTACTTTTCAGAGCCTTATGAATCACATTCTTAAACCATATCTCAGAAAATTTGTCCTGGTCTTCTTCGATGACATCCTCATCTATAGAGGCACTTGGGCTGCACATCTTCAGCATGTAGATCTACTCTTACATCTGCTCCGCCAACATAAATTATTTATCAAGATGTCCAAGTGTTCGTTTGGCATGGAAGAAGTTGAGTATTTGGGCCACATTGTGGGGCGGGAAGGTGTCAAGGTGGACCCCAAAAAGATCCAGGCAATGCAAGAATGGCCTCAACCTAAGACCTTGAAGAGCTTGAGAGGATTTTTGGGACTCACCGACTATTATCGTAAATTTGTCCGCAACTATGGCCGCATAGCGAAGCCCCTCACTCAACTCCTAAAGAAAAATTCCTTCTTCTTGAATGAGGAAGCCCAACAGGCATTTACAACTCTCAAAAATGCCATGTGTTCCACTCCAGTCTTAGCACTACCTGACTTCACCAAATCTTTTGTCATTGAATGTGATGCTTCAGGGACAGGTATTGGGGCAGTCTTAATACAGGAAGGGCGAACCTTGGCCTTCACAAGCCAACAACTAAGTGGGAGGAATCTGGGCCAATCTACCTATGAAAAAGAAATGATGGCCATCTTACATGCAGTCGACACCTGGCGACCTTACTTATTGGGGCAACGTTTCCAAATCCGCACAGATCATCACAGTCTTAAATATTTTCTGGAGCAACGCCTATCTTCCCCACAACAAAATAAATGGCTCGCCAAAATGCTGGGATATGATTATGAGATCATTTACAAGAAAGGGAAAGACAATAGGGTAGCAGATGCATTATCTCGCCAATTTGAGGAAGAAAGTACTCTGCTAGAAATTTCCCTCCCCATTCCAGAATGGATTGAAGAAGCTCGCAGAGAATGGTTTTCACACCCAGGGCTATCCCAAATCATTTCTCAATTGCAGGTAGATCCAAATTCCATCAAGGGCTACTCCTGGCAGGATGATATTCTTCGCTACAGGGACAGAGTCGTAATATCACCAACATCAACCCTCAAAAGTCGCATATTGGCCGAATTGCACTCATCTCCCATTGCAGGACATTCGGGCTTTCAGAAAACTTATGCTCGCACCAGAAGATCATTTTTTGGATCGGCATGAAAAAGGACATCCTTACTTTTGTAGCAGAATGTGATGTCTGTCAACGCCACAAAGGGGAAACGGTCAACACACCAGGCACATTACAACCATTTCCCATTCCGACATCAATTTGGACGGAGGTTTCTATGGATTTCATTACAGGTCTTCCAAAATCAGGGAACAAGTCAGTCATCATGGTGGTGGTGGACCGCCTGTTGAAGTATGCTCATTTTTGTGCCCTACCCCACCCGTTCACACCAACTTTGGTTGCTCAATATTTCATGGATCAGATATTTAAACTGCATGGCATGCCCACTTCTATTGTGTCTGATCGCGACCCGATCTTCACCAGTAACTTTTGGCAGGAACTCTTCAGAATACAAGGCACTCAACTCAAACTCAATACTTCATATCATCCGCAAACAGATGGTCAAACCGAAGCCGTCAACAAATGTCTAGAAACTTACCTTAGGTGTTTCACCTCAGAAAAGCAACACCTTTGGGTACAGTGGTTACCTCTGGCTGAATGGTGGTATAACACCAACTATCATGCCACCACCAAAATGACTCCCTATGAAGCCGTATATGGTCAGCTTCCGCCTTCCCCTACTTCTTATCTTAAGGGGTGCTCCAAAGTACAAGCAGTGGATCAACTCCTACAACACCGAGCAACCATGCTCGCCCATCTTAGAGAGAATCTTCATCAAGCTCAGAACCGCATGAAGCAACAGGCCGACCAACATCGCTCAGAGCGCCAATTTCAAGAAGGGGATCAGGTCTTTTTGAAGCTGCAACCATATAAGCAAACATCACTCAAAGACAAGGGTTGTCAAAAGCTCTCTCCAAAATTCTACGGACCATACCAAGTACTTCAGCGCATTGGAGAAGTGGCTTACAAGCTGGCTTTGCCACCGACGGCAAAAATCCATCCAATTTTCCATGTATCCTGCCTCAAGAAAGTGATTGGGAACAATTGCCGAGTTCAAACCAGTCTACCTGAATTGGACGAAGAAGGGTCAATCTGGCTTCAACCCGAACAGGTTCTAGACACACGAGACAAGCACCTGTGCGGCCGCATGATTAAGGAAGTCCTCATCAAATGGAAAGACACCTCTCCGGAAGATGCAACTTGAGAACTAGCCACTATTCTTCAGCAGTTTCCGCAGCTTCAGCCTTGAGGACAAGGCTAGTCTTAAGGGGGAGGGCATGTTAGGGTCCCACCCTAACCCCCTTATTTATGTCATGGGATCACGTCATAGTCAAGAGTCAATAAAGCCCATATTAATATTTGTAAGTGGTTAACCCGCAATTAATGACGGGACCACAGTTAGTTGCAAATGGGCCGTAGTATTAGATAGATGGTATTAATAAAACCCACGGTATTGGCCCGTGGTATTGCATGTCTGAGTCATATATAAAGGATAGAGACTCCCTGCGAGGAGAATCGTGTCTTATTTTGTAATCGAGCTCTGCTCTATTGGAGGTTGCCCCCTCGAAGAGGCATGTGAACATTGCTCTTTGAATAATAAAATCATTGCTATTCTGTGTTCTGGGTATCTTTTCTTCGCATATTCTGTGTTCTGGGTATCTTTTCTTCGCATATTCTGTATCTGGGTATTATTTTGCAGGTTAAGAGCATAACAACCATAAACATATAAATAATAGTTTTACAACTTTCACGATACATGCATGAAAATGTGTTGGCTCAATGAGCTTCTGATTATTAAGTGAAAAATCCAAGTACACAATTATAATGGTGAGGCACTAATTCCAATAATGGAACATTAAGTCACTTCTTGCTTGTCCAAGGAATGATCTTCTCTCCTATGTCAAGTTAGAGAAGCCAAGGCTAGCTCTCCAAGGCTTAATACCCCAAAAATCCTTTTGCTTGAGTTATGAGGTTGTATTTATGATAAGAGGAATGACCTTTCATATCCCTTATGACTCTTGAGTTACCCTCATGACTCTCAGACTCCTAAATGAACTTTGAACTTCTATTTTCCACATACGACTTTACATATTCCACATATGACTCTTGGACTTCCACATCTTTTACATTTTGTCATTTTTTGAGAATACAATAATTACATCCCACATCATGTGGCAAGACACATTGAAGCCATTGGACTATGTGATGCCACTTGCACAAGCCATGATTTGGCATTGATGACATGAAACTTAATGATGATGTGGCAATGCCAAGATGCTCTTCTTGCTCCTATGTCTTGTATTCTTGATGGTAGATATGATCAACACTTCATCTTCACCCTCCAAAGGATCTTGGATCATCAATGGGAACTTTTGATTCATCTTGAAATGTCTTCAATCTATCTTGGTCCAAGATCTGCTTCATGTCTTCATGATGGTTCTTCTTTGTGATCCTTCTCTAAAAGTTCTTCTTTGTATTTTCTCCTTAATATCTTCCTTGAGCATCACCTTTCCTTATTGAGGAGGTACACCTACCAATGATTTTCATTGATGACAAGTCAAAATCAGTCTGAAAAACCATCTATTCTATCCCTACTTTACTCATGGAAGAAGCTGCTTGAGATAGACTTGTATAAGGGCTGAAAAGGAAGGGCTTATTGAGGATGGTGCAATTGAGCTCAACAGTGGCTGAGGAGAGCACCACTACTCACTAGAACTGCGCCATGTTCTATGAGGAGGGGCTCTTCAGGGTCCAACACAATTCACTAAGGGAAGCAGGAGAAGGCTAAATCACTTTGCCTTGAAGGTGTTCACTGCATTGTGAGGGGGGAAATGCCTTGTAAAATAGTATACTTTTGCAGAGGACCATTAGAAATGCTTCATGTGCTATACAAGATAAAATTTCTCAAATCTCAGTGCAGTGAGTCAGTACAAGCAAGAAGGGTTAGGTGACAATGATTTTAAGGAGATGACATTGAAGAGGATTCAATGCACAAGTATAGGAGGGAGATATTTCATCAATAAGGCTCATGAATAGGTAGTGACTATCGTCTGGTGAAATATTCAAGCCTTCATAACTTGCACTGGGAAGGAGGACCAAGAAGGGCTCCAGAATGGCTAAGTGTGGGACCAATAGAGTAAGAAAAGCAAAAGCATCTGAACAAGAAACAAACATGTATCACACACATGAAGTCCATCAACAAAAGCTAGGGGTAAGCATAGGACTCATGAACAATAATCAGACCTTGAAATGACAACAAAGCGACACTTATTTCTAAGTGTGACAGTTGAAATGCCACATTGAGACACGTAGAATACAAGTTGCGACAAAAGGTTCGAATATGATTAGAAATTGCACTAAGTTGTAGGAATGTGTCTAGCACATATTATCATGATATATAGGACAATTTAATGCAAAAGAGTGCACTAGATATGCCTCTAGTGATGTGCAAAGGTGCGACACATACAAGAGTGAAAATGATTGGAAGCGACACTTGTGAATTTAGTGAAAAGTGAAAATAACACTTTCAAAAGATAAAGAAATTGAAGGTGCCACATTCCAAAGCAAAGATAACATGAAAACGACACTTATTAAAGTGAAATAAAGAAACAATGACAGTCACGAAAGTGAAGGCGACACATATGAAAGAAAAGGTGTACAAAAGCGACAATTGGGAAAACTCACTGAAATAGAAGTACAATTGCAATCAGAGTGAGGGACACTATCAATGGAAAGTGTGCACTGACTGTCGACATGGGTTTAACATTGCACAAGCAATGTGTTGATGGACTGCGCTATCCCTGCTCAAGCTTGCATAAAGGAAGTGCACTTATGAATTCATGAAGGATTGAGCATGTGTGAGAAAGTGATATTTATACTTAGAACTTAAGAACCATAGTTCAAGAACCCTTGAGCCAAGAACTAATAATGGATTTGATAATCAAGTCTTAATAGAATTAAAAGATCAAGTGAAAAGGATTAGAGACACAACAATGGCGAAGATAGAATAGAGTTGAAATTGGAAAAATCACAAGAAGTTGGTAGTCACATGATGGAAATGGTGAGTAGAGACTAATATGTTGGACAAATAAAACATTTACACATACCTAGGTGCATCCCATATTGCAATGTTTGAAGGGTTAAAATAAGACCTTGAAAAATTTATTGTAAGTTAATATCATAAGGCTAAGATTAGTTGGATAATGGTATTGATATCAATGCCAACCTCATAAGGAGAACAAGGTTTCCACTCTTGGAAGCCAATGTACCAAAAATTCCAATCTTTTCAAATGGATAGGAAATTTTATAGGAGTAACAAATGCTAATAATCCAAAAGTTTTAGCTACCACTCGATTTAAATAGAAGCATATTAAGTGGACTTGAATTATTGTCACTATGTGCTTAAAGTTAAAATCATGCATATGATGATGTACTAAACATGTTGGAGGCTATTGATGGGATAGTTGAAGAAGGGACCATATACAACTGGGTGGGAAAAGTGGTCAACATCTTGAAGAATATTTATACAAAATGTCAAGAAAATAGCAAAGAAATCAAAAGTCCATCCCTCCTTATCTATATTTCCATGTTAACAATATGTCAAATTATAAAAGAAACAATTACCCTTGCCTAGAAGGGATCAACATAAGAATATACACCCCATCATATGTTCTCTGAATGGTTGAAGGACTTAATGGCCACATGCAACCAATGGAGGTTTCACGGATTGTTCCAACAATATTACCACCTATTGCCCACATCCAATTGGGGTTGGACTTCAAAAAGGTTTGTTATTTCCATGGATTGGGAGGCAAACCAATAGAACTTCATTACTACCCAACAACTAAGGAAACTTTGTTGAACTACCAGAAAAACAAATACTAGATTCTCTAAGCCACTAGTGTGTGTTTGACCATCCAACAAATTTTAATGATAGATGATGAAGTCAAAGAAGAGAATGAAGTTGCAATGTTTATTGAACCAATTGTCTTAGTTCAAGTAGACAAATGATGAATGAAATAGTGAGTTAATTGAGGATGAAGTTAACATTCTCGTCAAAGAGTCAAATGAAATTGACTTTCAAGAACCAAAACTAAAGCACAAAGTCAATAAGGTAGTAAAGAAAGTCTTGACATCTTTGTCCAATGGAAAAGATGACCAGAGAAAATTTTTGAAAAATGAAGCATATTTTGAATTCAAGTATGGATCAAGACTGCAATGAATCCATGGAGAGGGAAAAAAACCAATTATTGGAGCATTGAAGAACAAAATCACATTTGTAAAACAACAAGGCATCAACAAAAAAATACCAAAGAAATAAAAGAAGTAGAAAAGGGGAATAAGAATAAAAAGATAGAAGTACTAATTATCACTATAAAGATCCTAACTGAGCCTAGAAATTCAACTAAATTCCATCAAGAAACAAATATCAAAGCCTTGATTGACCTCACAAAGGAACCAAGTCCCATAAAGCCCATGTCTATCATACAAGAGACCAAAGATGTAAAAAATAAGGAGTCTAATGGAAATGGAGGAAATATATGAATCATCATAATCCCGTCGACATGGAGGAATTATGTGATAGGTAGGTAAACCATAACAAATAAATAGTAGAAATATAGGAGGTTCCTACTCATAAATTAGTAGAAGTATAGACAAGTTTCCCTGATAAAACAACAAATGTACAACAAGGATTGACTTAGCCACAATCAACAATTACATAGCATGGAACAACACCATGTACCATGAAGCCAAAGGAAAAACATAGAAAAGGGTAGAAGCAAGAAAAAATGAAACAAAGTAAAGAGATAAGCAAAAGTCCACAAAGGAGAAGACATTTACCACCTTTGACTTCAAGAGGAACAAGCAAGTATAGTTGTAATGAGTTTCTATCCTTTAAATTCCTTTGAATTAGAGATACAATAATTATTCAAAATTGTCAAAAAAGAAAGAAATAATAGCCGGTCTAAATAAATAAGGAAAATAAATCAAATTAACTCTAAGAAGAAGCCACTTGTAAATTCCACAAATCAAAGACAAGAGAAGCCCTCAAGATTACTGTTGGAGAGGTAAATCCCCTCTGCGGACAGAGGCGATCCCACTAGCCCAAAATGGGTCTAGCAACAATCAAACAATGCTATCACGCAAGTTCCTAATTGCAAATTAAAGGTGGATTATAAGAGCCTACTTGGATTCCAACGCTAGTGTTGTAGAAGAGTTGACACTCCCGTTCCTTTGCTCCGGCCGGTCACGATTCTCACGATCTATGTGAATGGACACCTGCACATGCAAAGAACGACACGAATAAAAGCATAAAATCCAATAGATGCAATTATATATCGGTCAGAAAAGATATAACTCAAACATCATCACAATGAATAACAAGAATGGAACCATAATGATAGTCATCTATTATTGATAATCAACAAAGGAGAATACAACCATAGTTCTGACGTCAAATCCTCCTTTGGCTGGATGATCAGCTACATATTTCTTGCAAAGCTTGTCGGGATTGGGAACAAGCCTCTCTCTCTTTGATTATGTATGCAAAGAAGACTCTTACAGCAATCTCTCAGACTTCTGACAGTATAATTCTTCCTATGCTCAAAAACTAGCTTGTCAAATGCAACAGAACAAGCTTTTATAGATGGAGGAGGAGGAAGAGATACAATGAATCCAGACATCCATGGGATTGGCATTATCCTCGAAAAGCCATTATGGATAGACATACGATGAATCTCGACATCCATGATATTGGCATTATCCTTGAAAAGCCTCATGAGTCGAAAGGAAAAAACTTTCGGGCGTGCATTTGTTAAAAAGCTTTCCCAAACTTGGTTGGCGCGGGTAAGACTCTTGAGACAGAGCGCCAACTGGCGCGCCCTCCTTGGAGAATTTCCCCCATTGGCGCGGGTGATACACTGTGGATCTGCACTAATGGAAAAAAGGGACTTTTTAAGGATATTCTGCAGGAGATGTCTTCAAGGCATATGAAGTCCATACTTAGGGGAACATAATGCAAGTGTTTTCAAGTTATGTCACTTCTCACAGGTCCCGGAATGAATCCTCCAAAGTGCGGGAAAAGGGGTAACAGGGACGGTGACAAATGGTGACAAATTACTGTGTAACAATTACCTTAGTTGATACACCAGATGATCTAGTAGATTGTCTTCAACACTTGGTAGATAATATGATAAATGGAAAATAGAATATTTACTAGAAAATAAACACTTGAATATAGTGATCCTCAACCAAGAATATTAGAAATATGAAGAAATCAAACAATAGTAATAGAATCCAGGAACAATGGACATATCTATTAGTACAATTCTCGATAACTTCTTGACTTATTATGCTACTGTCGATATCTCACTCCCAAGTCATTCAATATTTAATTATGGATCTAGATAGTTGAAGAAATATCATAGTTGATGCTAGAATTTGGGATGCCTTGGGCACTTAGCTTAATTATGAATACAAATTGGAAGAGGATCTATAGGCACAACAACAATAACAATTCTAGAAAGGAAATATTGCACCATTGGAAATAAATAAGAAAATCACACATATATGGGATGTTCATAATAGGTCTTCCAAAATATGAAGGGAGAATTCAATCCTATTGTATTTATAGTGCAAGATGACTCTCCAAGAGAAAACACGTTTTTGGTATAAATGGAGCAACTCAATATTGTAGTAAAACAAGCCCTTGAGGAGTGGCATGATTTTGAAGGTTGAATAAGGAATATTGTTCCTGACATTTACAAAGTATGCATTGATGTGGCTATAATAGTCGCTCCATGGGTTCTACAAAAATTCCATTTGCTACCTCTTTGGCTGACATTTTACTTCTTCAACCTTATCCCATACGTAAACAAATTATTGAGAATTCTTGACACTGAACTGACATTGTAGAGACTAATAGAATTTATCTAAATAAATTTTCATGACTTGTATAAAATTTGTATGATTTCTTATCTCCATCTCACCCCTTCTTTGAGACGTGGAAAACTTTGAGGTTAGGGGAGATGTTGGAGGAACCTAGTCAACTAGTCAACTAGGCTAAATAGCCAACTCTGTAATGTAAAATAGTAAGTGAGTTGGTTAACCAACTAGTAAGTTTGAATACTCAAGGTAGTTATCATGGTTATAGATACATGTATCTTGCATTTAATATATATCGATATGAAATTGGCATTGTAATCATGGTGAATATTAGTGGCCACCCACCTATTCCACTAGCTCATAACACATTTTTTTTATTTTGGTAATTTTTCTACAATTTTTTGGGTCCTAAACTTCCAAAGCCATTTTGAGGCCCTAAACAACATTTTTTGGCGAAACGGGCACCCATCAATCTTAGATTGTAGAGTGCAAATGAAAAATGTACTTCTTGGTTAGACCTTTCCAATGGGCTACTTAGCGCCCCAAACAAAGATCATATGCCAAAGTTACGATCCAAAGAAGTTGACACTCCAACTTACCCTATTGGGGCCCACAATCTTTTTGGTGCTTCATCTCCTAGGGTTAGGTTTTGGATGTTTCGGGTTTTATCAATGCTTATTTATGATAAAAAAAATCCTTGGAGCCTCATTTTAAGACTATTTGGTGAAGGCACATAGCCACCACATCTCTTCTTAGAGATAAGCTACCACCGTTTGAGCTAGTTTGTTTTCATTTTGCATTTCAATAGTTTCAACACTTTCCAGTTATTAATAGAAGTTAAGTTTCACCATATCTCTATATTTTGGTTACAAATCTATATATAATTTCATTCCCTTCATAAATTTGGATAAGTGGTATCAGAGCAGTCTACTCTTTATCTATTTTTCTATGCATGTCCCCAACGAGGTCGAGGTATAAGGAGTTGGGACTCAAATTTCTTGAGTCCTTGCAACACTGTCTTTGTCGACCTATATGACCTCCCATGGTGGAAGAAAAGAAAGAAGAGGGAGTAGGAGATCCTATTAAAATATTGCTTGAAGAAGCCCTTGAGCGGTAAAGGAATGAGATGATCGATAATTATGACTAGAGCCTTCAACAGATCCCAATAAGAAATGCATCTTCATCAAGTGGCCACTTTGGAGGCGCTCCCCCCTTCAAGGTACAAGTTAATTTTGATATTCCTATATTTGAAGGCCAGATAGATGTGAATGCTCTAAAAAAATGGTTAAATTTGTTAGAAGGGTATTTTTTGGTCCACAATTATTTTGATAGAGAAAAGATTACCTTTGTACTCCTTAAGGTTGCCCCCCATGTCAACGATTGGTGGGACACTTATTGTGAGCAAAGGGCCACAAAGGAATACATAATGTTTTCAATGACACACATTTGGGACTCTTTTAGGGATGTTGTTAAGGAACAATATTACCCTATTAGAAGCTACAAAGACTAGTACATTAGATGGAAAGCCCTACTGCAGTATTGGATTTTCTCTTCGTATTGCTTTTATCTTTTCAATGAAACTATAGATGTGTTAATTTGGTTGTGAGATCTACCTTTATGACAAACCACGTGAAATGAACTCATAGTAAGTGCGAAGCTCCACACAATAAGCTAAAGCTCATCGTGCGGAGCTCCACACAATGAGATTTCTCCGTATAACAATGAACTTTCGATTTTGTAAAAGGAACGACTTTATTTCTGTCAGGAAACATCATCGTTGAAACAAAAATTTTGAAGACAACATGACACTAATGATCCTACATACAAAACAATGAGTATTATACACCACAGGAGATGGTGTAGCAGATGATGAATGCACCTGTGACAGTCTCAACAAGAATCAAACAATAGACATTATATAAGATAGGTTTCCAATGCTTGGTTTTTCTACTACTTGGACTAGCCTAGTTTGGTAAATTTTCCAGTATAATAAATAAAATTATTTTATTAATTTTGATTGATCTACAATCTATCGCAACTACCTCACTGATAAACTCGATGCTGTCATGGGTTCTTAATGGACAAAGTTGGAGATGACAGTGGCTTGAACTTACCACTTCCCATTATTATTTTTAAATTCGTGCCCTGACTTCACATTAAGGTTGAGTGATTCGAATGCATGGATAATGACGATAACAATAACACTAACATAGACAAATGATGATGATGATGATGATGTTGCACCACTAATTGGTTTTTGAAGGAGAAAGATTATAGAATTTGGGGTGGTGGACGAGAAAGATGAAAACACATTCGCCCTTGTGAGTATCTCACTTAAACAAAGCCAAAGAAAAATGACGACCACCTATGTCTTCAAAGGCATTGGAAGGAGGCTGAAACAAAGCCAAAGAAAAATGACGACCACCTATCTCTTCAAAGGCATTGGAAGGAGGCTCAAAGGGAGGGACATGAGTTAGTTTCGAAACATAGAATGGAGGCACACATGATTTTTTGGATATTGGTGGAACCAAAAAGTTTCTACTGCTCGATTTATTTAACAATGGTTTCTGATTTTGTGTTGTTATCCGAATGATTAATAAATTAATCAATTGCTTGCGAGGAGGTGCGTTTACACAGTACAATGAGTCATAGAGCTAGCTTATATTTAAATACTATTAACCATGGAGTGTGGTTAATTTACCCAGTTGAGTATCATTTTCCTAATAGATTAAGCTTCTCATTCAGATGCATTATAATTTTGAAACACACTAGCTGCATGTTGAAAATGTGTTGTATAAATAAATATCCATGGATGTTAATTTGGCATGAGCAAATTAACCTATTTAGCAGGAAAATGAACAACATCATTACAATCTTGGTCATATTTAGCATAACAAATATGGGATTATTAAAGTCCAGAGTAAACATGCAGTAATAAACATTCGCAACCATCGTGAATTCTATTATAGTACACAAGCTCCGAGGTGCAGAGGTAAATCTTACACACCTCATGTATTTGAAAATCAAAATTACATAATGGAAAGCCTAGTAGAATAATGGAGAAAAGAAAATTAAAAACTATTTTGATTCTATTTCTCTCCCATCAAAGTTGAGGTAGCCAATTAGAATGTGAGCTTAATAAAGCATAACCGTTGCAATTCTGAAAAATTTGAGATCGCCAATCAAACCAACATTCTCCAGAGTGGAGTGCCCATTAAAAACTAGACTCTGTTTGCCACTGCTGATTCCAAGGAATTTCCTGGCACAACAACCCATATTTGCTACTATGGGCTCCTTGCTACATTAGTTCACAAACCCATTCGGTTTTTTAGCAGAGCAACTTGCCCTTCAGGTGTTTTGGACTAGTTTGGTGGTAGCAGAGATGAGGGAGCTGAGATTTTAGGTCTGTGGTGTCCATATTTTGGGTATTAGGTGTTTTTCGTATCTTCTTCTCTTCGGATTTGACTGACACTATACCCCGTGTGCTCAGAGATACGACGGGACGGAAACAACGTCAGTTTTGCACGTTAAATTTTGGTGCCAGTAGCAATTTGTTCAAAGGCGAATGAGGATATGAGCGACACCTACTTTGAATAATGATAATTACCCACTTCAATTCCGTCCACTCATTTCATCGTAACACTGCAAATCATTCATTCATTCTGTCAAAACCCAAAAGTCAATGTAAAGGAAAGGTTGAATAATTTAGTAGATATACAAAAGAAAGAGTTGTTTTCAGTTTTAATTTTTGGAGTTTTGGTGCCGGAATCCAGCAGAAAAATTTGTGGTGAAATCTTGATTTGTGTTATTTAAACTAGTTTTTCCACTTTATATATGGATTCACACCCTGAAAAAGCCCTAGGGAACTTCTAGTGTGTAGGGATTACCCATCAAACTTGTGATTTAAATGACTTATTGTCGTATTGTAGATAAATTAGACCGAAAAAATCCACCAGAAAAGCTTCCAAAGGTCGCACTAAAGACAAGTCATATAAAAAATCTCAAAAAAAAGGTATAAGAAAATGTTATGATACATACCATGACAAAGAGCAATAATGTCCCTAAATGAAAAAACACTTGGAGTAATTTGACCATGTTCCCTTCTTTCACCTTCTACTGTGTTTTGGCATTATTGGGTAGCGCAGTGGCATAATAGTGTCAATGTCCAAACACTTATTGGATGGGTAGAGCAGTAGCATAATGAAATGAAATGATATTTTAAGGTCTATGAGACTAAAAGTAGTCTATGAGACCATTAGTTTCCTGTTTTTCGCTTTTTGCAATTCAATTCTTTTCCAATTCAAATTGATGATGAGTTGGCCCAATCTTCCAACAATCCCCTTGCTAAAAAGGCAATGCCAAGAAACTGATGCTAACATGTTCACATAACTTTCTCTGATGTCTTTGAATGCATCACATTCCAAAATGAAATGTTTTTCTGATTCCACAGCCCCAAATGTGCAAAATGTACACACCCGTTCTTCCCAAGCTTATTTAGGCTTTTTCCACCATCCTATTTCACACCGAAGTTGATGTGATTTGGCCCTTAATTGAGCAATAAGAACCTTTGCCCTCCACGAAATGTTAGCTCCAATGAACTCTTTTTGTTGTAGATCACACGTAGCGTTGAATTACTCAATGTAATATTTCTTCTTTCTACCCAACTCTTTCCCCATACCATTTTACGTAACTTCTCCATAACAAAATCCTTTAAGTCCTTGTTATTTGTGGGACAGACATTGAAGTAGATATTCCATTTTTTCATCCATGTGTAGTTTTCTTTCATCCATGTTTTCTTTCCTTCACTAATGCCTTCATTGAAGATAACATTAGGCCATCTACTATCATTTTCTAAATTCTTTTTAGATAACTTATGAGCCACACCATATCAATTGCTTCAATGGGAGTTGCTCCTATTTCACTCAAGATTATCTCATAAGGTACTAAACTTTTTATTTTGAACTTGCTCATCATCAAGCATTTTTGGATTTTTTCAATTTGTTTCCATTTTAAGATGAGAGTGCTTCTAGCCCACAATTTACACCCATATAGCATCACTAGACAAACTAGGAGTCCAAAAAGTACTTTAATCGTTTTCCAATACCATAACTCTGCCTCTCTACATCTGTTTTGAAGAGCATATAATGCTTTCCACCTCCTACAATTCTCTTCTTTCTGCAGTCCTCCCAATTGAGTTTGTTGTTGAAATCAATCCCAAGGTACTTGTACTCATTTACTTCTTCAAGAAGGTTGTCTTCAAAGAAGAAAGTATGTTGGATCTGTGTCCTTTTATTAGAGAAAATCATTATTTTGGTCATGCTAGTATTGACTTGCATCCCCATTGCTCTACAAAAATGCTCAAGGGAATATAAGTGCATTTGCAATCCATGGGTCGATTTAGAAAGCAATACATTATCATGAGCATATAAAAGAAGCTTTATCACAAACTCCCCCAACCGAACACCATCTCCACCTTGCAGATTTAGCCACTCTTCCAATTTATCAATATATAGAACAAAAAGAGTAGGGGATAGAGAGAAACCTTGCTTGACTCCAATGTCACTTCTAAAGCTTTCTGAAATACCTGCTGAGGTTCTAATTTTGACTTTCAATTCTTCATAAAGTCTATGGACAACAACTCTATAATGCATAGGAATTTCGAGTTCTTCCATTCTATGCCACAACTTATCCCTAGGGACCGTGTCAAATTCTTTTTTGAAGTCAACAAAGCAGCGAAATACTTCTTATTTGTCCTCCCAAACCTTTTCAAAAATGTGTCTTAATGTGATACCATGATCCATTGTAAAATGTTTCGGCCTAAAACCCACTTGTCCTCTTGCCCTGTGATACCATGATCCATTGTAAAATGTTTCGGCCTAAAACCCACTTGTCCTTTTTTTTTTTTTTTTTTTTCTAAGTAAAGACTATTTCTATTAAAAAAAGATAAAAATATTTACAGAGAGGTCTAGACCTCTGAGGGGGCCGAAGCCAGCCCTCCACCAAAGAAACTTAAACATATAGCTTTCTTCAATCACTTTACATAATTGAAAGACTTTGAAGCAAGAATTGAAGAATGCTAAAAGACAAAAAGCTAACCAGACCTATAGGTGACATAACAGCTCCAGTGGCAGCTCTGCGTTTGCTGAGAGACAATCTTTTGAAGCCACCATTACAAAAAGAAACAAAAACCAGGCTAGCTAGGCCATAATTGTTTATGAACTGAAGACTATAGCGATTCGTTCTTATACCAAAAGCAGTGCCAGAGGCATGAGCAGATGTAACAAAAACCATAGATGCATAACCTGAGAACGACAGATCATAGACGAGAATGCTGATAGAGCCTTTGAACCAGAATTCTTTAATCATGAGTATGAGAGTCGGTCGTTTCCTTATTTCCCTGGGTAGGAGAGCCAATCCATGTGACCATTTTATTATCTTCAGCTTCCAGAACACCGCCATCTGGAGGAATTACTAGATTCAAAATGCTTCCTATAAAATGCACCGATTCACAAGCAAGTACTTGATCCTGTGAAGGCACTGGCTGGGGTTGAGGGGCTTCCGGGATTTCACCTTCGTTCTGCATATTATCAGCGTTGAGCACTACCCCAGCAATCTCACCCTGAAATCCGCTTGCATTCTGAGACTGAGACTAAGACATGGAAATGTTGTCCGAACTGCTGGGCACATCTTCCTCCTCCGTAAGAATTACAGTAATATTGACAGAAATCAAAGGCTTATTGAGCCTGCTCCTGAACTTAAAACGGGTGGTCTGAAAGGAACTGTACAGGGAAGGCCGAGAATGGTCATAAGGAAAGGAGGACAGGGTGGCAGAGGCTAAAGGAGTGATGTTCTAAGGAGCAAAATGAGAAACAGGGCCTCGATTGCCAGCATTACCACCACGATGTGAGACTCCGCAACGTCGAGCCATGGTCGAATGAACAGGGAGCTTAGGAAGGGAAGATGACCAGCGCTGGTGGGGAGAGGACTAGGCGCAGGCTGAACAAGCCAAACTGAGGAACCAGAGGAGCTTCCAGACAACTTGAACAGAGCAGGGGTGCGGAAAAAATAACGAGCAAAGGAAGAAGGAGCCTAGAATGTCACTTGCAGAAACCAGAGAGCAGGCCATGATTAAATCACCTTGCAGAATTTCTCGAGCCGAATGCGCATTGAATGCCATTAACAGAGCCATAATGCTATACCTTTCAACATTCATATCAGATGCTGCGAGAATGTGTAAGTTGCGTCCACTTTCCAGGTGCCAGGACAACTGTCGTCTCTGCATGCGTCTCACCAATGCCGATTAATAACACCCGCATCCGGGTTTGCCCTCTTTTCTTTTACTTCTGCTCACTTACTAATTATGTCTTCTACCATGCTGCCGAAAATCTTTGCAAACAAAGGATTGATCATAACTCTTCTACATTTGTATGGATTATTAATGTCTCCACTTTTAAAAAGGGGTATTTCTAGGCTAGTTATCTAGTCTCTTGGGAATCCTTGGTAAATGATGTTGTTGAATATTTCCATGATGTGTGATGCAAAAGCGTTCATTCCCCATTTTAGATACTCTGCTTGAATTTCAACCAAGTCCTTTGCCTTTCCTGTTTTCAGCTTCTTAATTCCATTCTCCACGTGCTGTAACGTGAAGAGTTTTGAATTTGTGTTGATCTTGGGGGTGGGGGGGGCTCCGCCTCAGATTCTTTCTCATAGAGTTTCCTTGCATATTCAAACCATTGATTGGTTGTAATATTATTTTCAATTTGCTTCTGCCTTGATTGTAGTTCCTACAAGAAAAGCTTTGGATTATTCTTACTTAAATATATTAACTCTTCTCTCCTTGTTTGCATGAACTCCTCTTTTTTCCTTTTTAGTGTCTGCTTATATAAATTTACAATCATCTTCTCCTTTCCTGCCTTTTTCAAGGTTCTCCTTGCCATTTTGCACTCCTCATCAAACCAAGCATTTACAGGAAAACAATTTGATTATGATTTCCTATTTTTTGCTCTTTTACACTTCTCAAGTGCACTTTGAATTATATTTGTTAACTCATGATTGTTGAAGCTTTTGAAACCAATTTTCTCCTTCCTAATTAATCTCTCTAACTTTGTCTTGAAGATAGTACAATTTTCTTGTGTTAGAAGAATTTTGCCCCTTAATAGTGATTGTTGAGACCATTGGGTTTTCGTCCTATGTTGCCTTTCTTCTAACCATGATAACTTTATATAAATTGCATTATGGTCTAATTTTAAGTCCCAAATATGATCTCCAATATTAACTTCGTCTATCTTTTCTATCAAGCTTTGTGAACACATCACATAGTCAATGACACTTGCTCCATTGTATGTGTTGCAAGTGAAGTTCCTAGACCTTTTCCATCTATCTAGACCATTACAAATAATTAAGTTGAAATCCCCACACAGTGTAAGCAACTCCTCTCCAAAATGATTGCTAACTTTGTCATCTTTTGAACACCTCACCCATTGGGGATTCTCCTCTTCAGTGATCCAAATAGGATTGTTATCCTCTTGCAACAAAGATGCTAGCTTGATTATTTGTTGTTATAGCATTGAAATCTCCCACTAAAATAACTTCTCCCCGTTGAGAGTACACGATAATATCCTATTTTAAAGTTGCATACAGATCCTTGCCGTCAAGCCCCTTACTTTTGTAAGTTTTGAGACTTGAGGGGCAAAATAGCATGTTGTAATTCTTATGTGATTCTTTTTATCTGATGTTTTCAACCATAAATATTGTTTATTTGCATCTTCTTTAATTAACTGAATGTGACAACATTTTTTTCTTTCACTAAAACTAGTATTCCACCATACCCTTTGCCATTTTCTGCAACCTTGTTCCAAACTGTCAATTTCAAATAACCACCAAACGCATGAGTTTTGCAACCATTATGCTCATGATTTTCCGTGAGAAAAATCATGTCTCTACCTTCCACAATAGGCCCTAACCCAGGTCCCCTCCTCTAAGGGTAACCTCTACAATTCCAACAAACTAAACTTAGGTAGACCTCGCTAGGATTTGAATGCTACACAGTTTGCCACATAAGACTCAAATTTGAGTCTTCACCCCTTTTCATTCATGTTGCTCTTGTTGTTTTCGTCCCTATTATTGAATTCTCCATTTTTTCTTTACTGCCAGCTTGCTGCCCTGTTTTGCCCAAAGGCCCAAACACTGTAATAGCGGCTTTACCATTGTACAACCATGCCATTTTCCCTTCATTTCTTGTTGTTCTAATTTTCTCCACTTCATCCCTTCTCTCCTCTTGTTGTTTTTTGGTTAAATCTTCATCGAGGAAGAAGCGTGAGCCTTTCAAGAGTTTCTTTTTGCCCAAAAGTTGGTGTTTGTCCTGTAGGCCTTCCATGGTGAATTTTATGGGTCGAGGCCTCTCTTCACATATCCTCCCAACCCTCCTTGCTTGGCAAATTTTCCCTTCCCAGTGTAGTTTCTCTTTCAAAAAGTCTCTTGTCAAATTGAGAGTACTTTCATTCCTCCCATAATCTCTTATTCCCCTGATAATAAAGTTTTTTTTGCTGTCTTGTCATTCTTTGTGTTCTATTTCCTATGCTCTACGAGCACTTGCATCTTCTTCTTCCTCTGTCCTTTTGTAACCATTAGCGTCTTCAGCTCTAGCTTTGATTTCTCTTGGACTATCTTTCCCAATGTTCCTTTTTGCCTTCTCTTTGGAAATGTCTGTTTGTTGAGATACTTATGTATCTACCTTAGTTTGTTTAGAAATTATCACATCCCCGTTTGCTGTTATTAATTCTTTCATGCTTTTCCACGCTATCTTCATGCTTTGTCATTCTTGTTTTCCTATCTCTAGAGCCTCTTGTAACGTTGTTACATGTTCTTTTAAAATTCTATTACCTTCCATTAGACATCGGTTTGCAACTGTGATCTCTGAAATTTTGCGGTCCCTTTCCTGTTCTTTGGCTTCCAAAATCTCCAACCTTGTCCTGGCCTTCATCAATTCTTGGACATATAGATCTGATGACCAAGTAAGAGGTGTAGATGTGGGACTGTAAATGATTGATTCTTCTTTATTTTTGTTTTTCTTATTTATTTTCTTTCTCTAGATCAGTTTTCTTATCATTTGTTCCCATTTAAGGCGAGCATACCTACGCCTTAAAATGCCCTCATATTGCTTTGCATTTACTCAAATCCACTTTCCTGTTTTGTCTGTTGAAACAATTTTGACTTGATCCAAATGATTTGTTTCCACAAAATCTGAGATTTCCTTGTCATTTTTAACAATTTTACCATTTTTAGTATTGACAACAACTTATTTCCCTTTCCCTTGCAGCAATTTTTATGTAGCAACATCATAGACATCCCTGCGCTTTACGCCTTGGCTCTTCTGAGCATTTTCCATGTTCTCGGCAGACACTGCCTCTCGGGAATTCTAGGTTACTTAAGAGGGACTACAGTGTTCAGAAGATATGGTGACTCAAAGCACTCAAAACACTCACCCATAAATAGCCACTCACAAAATTAGCGTTTTTCGATTTTAAAAGTATTTTTCAATTATTGACAAATACCAAAAAGAAAAAGCCCATGTCCCATTAAAGGTCATTCAACAAATAGAAAATTAAAAATAACATTTAGAAAAATTGTTTTCAAATTTACCAAAAAAAAATTATTAAACATTTTGGTCGAAATTTTAGTTAAAATTACAAAAAAAAATTATTAAACATTTTGGTCGAAATTTTAGTTAAAATTACAAAAACTAAACAAAATATTGAAAAATCAAAACTAAAACTAAAACTCATTATTCTTCGGATGGACACTTATGGGACATTCCAAAATAATGTGACCATGTTTGTCAAAATCCCTTCATAACAATTGCGTAGTCCATTCCTTCTCCGTTTTGGATTTTTATGGGAATCATTGTTTTGAATTCTGTGGCAACACCTCCATAATCTTTTGGGGTCCTTTCACTTAGTTTTGTTTGCATCTCTTTCTCCATACTCGATCTCCCTTTCGTCCATCACCATCTCCATCTCGACTCCAGTGATGAGTAAGGCGACTTGAAATTAATATACTCCGCCCTAAGGTGTTGCAAGAGTTTTCAAAAAACAACCGTGGTAAAAGACAAAATGCAGAAGGAATCGACTATGCCATTGTTAATGGCCCAAATCCACAAGGCAATATAACGAAGATTCCATAATATATATGTTGACTTTATATAAAGTTAATTAAAATAATAATATAATTAGGTTATATATATATTTATAGTATAAAGCTATGAAGATATATATATAATATCAAAGTTATGGAGGAAAATGGCAAAGTTAAATACTTTCAATTTTTGTATCCAAATAAGCAATCATGATATAATATATTAGAGTATCAAGGTATGGTAAATTTGTTTATGTTTAAAGATATTGTTGGTAAAATTGGTGTTTGCTATAAATATAATATAAGTTAAAACAGTGTTGCGGGGAGCGCCCTCCCCTCCCCCCATCCTGCTTCTAATCTGCGCTCCGAGCAGGAGCGACTTAGGAGTGGATCGAGAGCGCGATCCCGTTAAAAAAAAAATTCTCCTTGCCATTTTGCGGAGCAAAGAAGGGAGCGTCGCTCCGGGAGCGATTTTTATAACCCGGGACTCAATTGAGCGTTTTAAATTTTGTAGATTCAAAACTTCACATTTCAAACATCATGGTTATATTTCTTGGCATTTTCTTCTTCTTATTTCCTTTTTTGGTTATTATGGTGTTGGAGAATAGAAAAAGGAGGGTTGAAATTGAAAATGAAGAAGGGGATGAACAAGGGGGAGCGAGTGGATTTGATGAAAACCTCGGTGAAGAGGAGCTGGAGGAGAGTGAACATGAGTCAACTCAAAAAACTAAACAAGACCAAACCCCATTGTGGAAATATGTTAATAGGCCTGAAGTAGGGAAAGGGGGTGGAACTACTAAATTTCATTGCCCCCATTGCAACAATAATTACACAGGTTTATATACCCGTGCCAGAAAACACCTCTGCGGGAAAATGCCATGAGGTGGAGATAAACAAATAGGAATCAAAACTTGTACAGGTGTGTCAGTAGCAGATAGAGCCAAATACATAAGGGAAGAGGAGGAAGCCCAATACAAATATAAAACATCAAAGGGTTTCTTTGAACCAAGCTCACAATCACATGCACAAAGAACTCCTTCAAGATCCTCCCAAGGCAGTGGATATGGAGGCACAGGGTCACCAGGTTTAAGGCGTAGAACCATATCAGATTTCCTTGATGAAGGGTGTAGGAATGATGTGGATTCAAAAGTTTACAGGTTTCTCTATGCATGTGGGATACCATTCAATGTTCTTCGCTCACCTTATTGGCACGAAATGGTTTCTGCCATAAATGATGCCCCTAAAGGATACAAGAGCCCTGGGTATGACAAGGCAAGAACTGTTGGACTTGATCATGAAAAAGCAAAAATATCACATTCTTTGAATAGAATGACAAGTTCTTGGACTGACCATAGGGTGTCCATTGTATCTGATGGATGGACAAATGTAAAAGGAAAGCCATTGATAAGTGTTCTTGCTGTGTCTATTAGTGGTGTCATCTTTCTTTCAACATATGATTACTCAGACAAGTTCAAGACCGCCATCAACATTGCAGAACCATTACTTGAAACAATTGACTGTAGTGGGCCATACAATGTCATCCAAATCATCACTGATAATGCTCCTAATTGTAAGGCAGCAAGAGTAATTATTGAGGACAAATACCCCAACATATTTTGGTCTGGGTGTTTGGTTCACACGATGAACCTTTTGATGCATGATATTGTTAAGAACAAAAACGAACATTACAAATGGATTGGTGATTTGTACAAGAAGGCAAACAAATGATAAAATTTATTACAAATCATAGCAATACCCATGGCCTTTTCTGCAGTCACTCAAGATTGGAGTTGCTGAAAATTGCAAGGATTATATTTGGTAGCTATTACCTCACCTTCAGGCGCCTTTTGAAGGTAACAGAGTCATTGGCTAGCATGTTATCAAGTCCACACTAGTAGGTATTAAAGGAAAGGGCTACAAATGCAGCTGACAGGCAAGGTTTTGAATAGGTGGAGGAGGTCGTTCTTGATGGTATGTTTTGGGCACGTGTGAGGCAAGTATTGGATTTCACCAAGACCATTTATCACATGATTCGGTTTGCAGATACAAATAAACCAGTGATTGGCGAGGTGTATGAGCAAATGGATACCATGTTGGGGCAAATAAAAGATATTGTTCATAACAATGATCCCAACTTGTACAAACTGCTTCACGATTGTGTGTGTGTACGGTGGGATAAACTTAATGTTCCACTACATTGCTTGGCATATATCCTTACACCAAAATACTACTCTACATCTTGGTCGGGCCAACCTGCACCAAGGGGTGGAGTTAGGACCAAACCCCATATAGATGAAGAGGTATATAAAGGATATTTGGAAGCATTAGAAAATTTGATACCTGACAGGGAGGAATGTGCTAATGTGCATCTTGAAATAGGCAGATACTTCAGTGTCACTGGTTTGTTTGGTACCTTTCATGCAATGGAAGATAGAGACAGATTTGATGCTCTCACATGGTGGGAATCATATGGCGGCCATGGAATTTTGCCAAAATTGGCAAAAAAAAGTTCTCTCACAGGTTGTAAATACTTCTTCTGCAGAGAGGTGTTGGAGCACCTACAGCTTCATACATAATGTGAAAAGAAACAGACTCAATGAAAACCGAACAGAAAACTTGGTTTATATGCACTACAACTTGAGGTTGTTGAGCCGTTACTGTGATCGGGCTTATGAGGATCCAACATATAAAATTTGGGACAACCACCCAGAGGATGATAATTTGGAGGATGGACATCTTGAAGAACTGGAAGAGGAACTTATAAGAGAGGAATATGAAGCAACAACCATGCCACCTCCACCATCCAATAGCAGTGCTCGAGTTCTGAGTCTTGTTCCTTTGTTGTCGCCACCTCCATCTACACCCTCACGTGGAAGGCATGTGCCTTCTAGTTCTGGTCATCGGTCTGTGCGGGAGACTCCTAGAAGACCACCACAGCCTGCTCATACATTAGACACTTCTCATGGCAAGGGCCACATGTAGTAGTAGATAATAGATTTACAATTTACTTGTCTTTTCTAGTTTCTATTAGTTTTCATAACTGTTGAGTCTTGACTCTTTCATATCATAATGACATTTTTTGTAAATAATATATGACTGTGACAATTTAAGTTTGAAGTTTGTAGTTGGCAATTATAACTCATTAGTAATGATTCCGAATTATGAATATGATGCTTTGTGAAAGTTGTTTCATTTCATTTCATAATTCATTTTATAACATTTCATTTCATGTTAGATATTATTTCTTGTAATGGTTAAACTTAGCTTACAAGTACAAATTTGGTGATCAATGATGATAAATGTTATATATTGAATTTTCAATTTTGAAAGCTTGAATTTGAAACTTTAAGATTAATGAATCATGATTCACGAGACTCAATATGTTGTAATATGTATGTTACTAACTTGTGGACGTGGTTGATGAAGATTATAACTTCTAGATGATCGATGTTATATGGCTCAATGATCAATCTATGTTTTTTTATGCTTTTTATATATATATATATATATATATATATATATATATATATATATATATATATATATATATATATATATCGCTCCGGGATTCGCTCCCAAACCGGGAGCTTTTGAAAATGTCGCTCCCGCTCCCGTTTTCGCTCCTGCTCCCTGCTTTCACTCCCACTCCCAAGTAACACTAGGTTAAAATATAAATTTAAATAAGTTATTTAAAGAATCACGTTGAGTAGATATAATGTTTGATAATAAGGTGTAAAAATACTTTTGAGATTAATGATGTAAGATGTAAATTTGTAATTATGAGTATTATGAAATGGAAAATTTTTATGGTATTAATTAGAAAGTAAGACGATGTCAAATATACAGAAAGAGGGGAAAAATTAGGAGTCATGAATAACTACAACAATGCTTAAAATTCACCTCAAAAGAATGATCTACTAACTCTAGTTTTAGAAATAATCCATCGAGAATGATTATTAAATCACATTCTATTTTCTTGTGGCTTCTTATACTCTGCATTCAAATTATGCATATGCACTTTCCAATTAATAATTAGATCACAATTTCATAAGAGTAAAGTATGATGAACTCTAAGACAATATCTAATGACTCACCATTAGCGACAAGCTTGGTGAAGAAATAATAGAAAATTTCCCCCCTCCATTGAGGGTGTTGCCCCTATGGAAAACACCTTCCAATATTTTTTTCATTTTTCATGACCCATGCATATATCCCTCAACTAGCTCTTAGTGCACCACTTTGCATGCTCTTGAGCATTATTAGAATTACCTCAGTAAGAGGAATGCCTCCTTGCAATGGGCACTAGGTCCCATGGCTCAAACAGGTCTCAATTACAACAAGCAAGATAAAGGGAGGATATGATGTCTAAAACAAGTAGTTGGTCTATGTTTCTAACACCCGAATAGATAAAAGGTTAATAATGGGTCACAATGGCTTAGAGAAGAATGCTCTCACACACACATTGGTTCCACAAATAGCTCACCTTTCCCCAACCAAATCAATATATGACCTACAATGTTTTAGATGTCATGAAGGAGGAGATGGTTGGTAATAGGAATACCCTCCCTATGATGGATGCCAAGTCCCATGGCTTGGAAAGGTGTCAATTCCAACAAGAAAGCTAAACGGAGGATGTCCAGATGAAGCAAACGGTCTATGTTTCTACCACCTAAATAGATCAAAGGCTAATAATGGGTTATAATGGCTAGGAGAAGAGTGGGCTATGTCAGACCAGGAGGTAACTCCACAATGTGAATTGTGATTTTGCATTAAGATTGCTCATGGATATATACATGGAGAGAGAGACTCTTGGGCTTCACCTCCCAGTGTCTCTTCATATTCCTAATCTCCTTATTTTCTATTTACATTATTTTACATGAATTTCCTAATCCCAAATATTAGGTGTCAACATTCCCCCCCTTAATCTCAAGGGATGTTGGTGAGTCCAAGCATCATTCTGAATCTTTCGAACTTTTATCTTCCAAGCACTTTGGTGAAGATGATTGCAATCTACTCATTTGTGGAACAATGGCGTAGATGTATTGCCTTGGCCTCAACATGATGCCGAATTAGATAGTATTTGGTATTGATGTGCTTTGTTCTATCATGGAACTTTGGGTTCTTGGCCATCTTTATTACAGAGGTGTTGTCAATCATGAGAGAAGTTGAATGCATTTGTTTCTCTTGCAAATATTCCAGAATTTTCCTGACCCACACAATTTCCTTTATTGCTTCAGCTGCTGCCACATATTCTGCTTCAATTGTGGAATCTGCTGGAACTGATTGTTTGCGGGATCTATAGGAGACAAATCCTAATCCAAGACTCATAGAATAACCTGAAGTAGATACCTCAATTTCTTTGTCTCCATCGAAGTATGAATCAGAGTATCCAACCAAGCTGAAGTCACCCACCTATGTATGCTCGAGTCCGAAGCCTTGAAACCCTTCAAGTACTTCAGAACTCTTTTTGCAATAGACCAATGTCCCTCACAAGGCTTTTGCATAAACCTAGAGAGGATTCCAATAACAAATGAAATGTTTGGTATGGTAGTAGTCAGGTAGTTGAGACTTCCTACAATTTGTTTATACTTTTTTACATCCTCAAATTATTTTCCTTCAATGGATGTGAGCTTCAAGTTTTGTTTCATTGGAGTAGTCAAAGGATTGCACTTAGCCATGCCAAACCTGTTCAACAGATCTCCAATGTACTTCTTCTAAGAGAGGAATATAAACTTCGGATGTTGAGTTACTTCAATACCAAGATAGTAGTGAACATAGCCCAAGTCAATCATTTCAAAACCTTTCCTCAATTCCTTCTTTATGGATGCAATGCAGCTCTCATTGTTCCATGTCATCAAAATATCATTACATACACCACACAGTATACAATTGTTTTGCCAACTTTCTTGACAAACAAATTTGCATCATATGTTCGAAGTTTAGTTTCAGAAGATGCTTTGTTAACTTCTCATACTAGACTTGCGGTGCTTGCTTGAGGCCATACAAGGATTTCACAAGCTTGCATACTTTTTGTTCTTAGCCCTTCACAACAAATCCTTCTGGCTTTGACATAAAAACATTCTCTTTCATATCTACATTCAAGAAAGCAATTTTTACATCCATTTGATGGACTTTCCAACCATTATGAGCTGCCAAGGCAAAGAGTGTCCGAATGGTAGCCCATTTTGTTGTGGGGGAAAAAGTCTCCTCATAATCAACCCCTTCCTTTTGTGCAAAACCTTTTGCCACAAGGATGGATTTGTGCTTGTCAGTGAGCCATCGGATTTATACTTGTTCTTGTATACCCACTTGCAGCCAATTGGTTTGGTTCCCAATGGAGCATCAACCAACTTCCAAGTGTCATTCTTTATCAAGGCATCATACTCATTTTGCATCGCTTCTTTCCATTCATCATGAGAAGCAGCTTCTTTGAAGGAATTTGGTTCAAAATCTAAAGACAGATTCATTTCACAATCATAAGAAACATCCATATCAACAGGTGAATCATAATCGTCTAAATCACCTCCATTTTTCCTAGTTGAATTTCTTGTTCCTGTCTTTCTAACCTCATCAGGATGAACACTTTCAAGTATCTTTGTTAGCCATTTTGGAGGATCTTTCTGAGATGGCCCAGGCTGCTCAGTTGACTAAGTTAGGACTGAATCAAGATTGAGTCTCCCAATTCTATCAATCACATCACTCAAATTGTCATCAATGGCTGGAGCTTCATGTGGGGGAGAGAGTGCTTCAGAAGAAAATTCCACAGATTGATCCAGTATAGGAATCCCCCCTTCAAGATGTGGAATCTAATTATCAAATTCTTGAAACAACTTTGCATGCTTGAATCTATCCAAACGATCAAGTTGCGGCTCAACAACATTGTCAACTTTGGAAGATTCAAGAAATATCACATCTCTAGATACAACAAACTTATTATTAACTTCATAATAGAGATGGTATGTTATGAAATCAACTCACAAAAGATAGAAAAGATAGATCAACGACTTAAAAATCAGCCTCTTCGAGGGGGAACCTCCTTTACATTAGACAAATGAACAATTCTTGGATGATACAAATGACAATACCTCCTTTCTATATATAGGAGTCTAAGGGGTCCCAATATAATCAGAGCCTACATAACAATAATATTGTAGGGGCGCAATAATAACAATAGTGGGCTTCTATGGGGCACAATAATACAATAAGGGGGTTGCACTAATAACAATAAGGGGTTACACTAGTAGTATAGGGACCTAACATGCCCCTCTCCTTCAAAAAGTGTTGTCCTCAACGCTTGAGTAGTTTTGGATGCTTTTGTATAAAATTCTGGTCCTCCCATGTGGAATCTTCAGCAGGTAAGTTCTTCCACTTGATGAGATACTCTGAAATTGATCGATTTCGTAGTTGTTGGTTCTTGTTTCTGTGATTGCTTCAGGTTACAATATGATTTTTCCTTCCTCGTCAAGTTCTGACAATATTATTTGATAGTTGAATTGAGGCTTCTGTGATCCATATCAAGTTTATGAGAAATTTTTCGGCGTTAATCACATGATATTTCATTTGTTGGCGTAATTGAATTAACATATTTATTTGAATATAGGTTTTTCCCCTAATCCATTCCATCTAACCATTTCCCGGTCAAATTTAGTCGTTAGACAATATAGCCGTTACTTGGTCAAGAATATAGTTGTTGGAAGCTCTGCTCTAACTATTTAATATGCTAAGCTAGATCTGTTTCTTCAACTAGTCCTGACGATGAACCACACTAGTTGGTTCGAAACGTGTCGACAAATGAAATATTATTTGATCTTGGAGCTTGTCACCTATAACCTTCTTTAAGCATGAAACATGTAAAATTGGGGGCACTCGGGAAGATGTAGGAAGCTCCAATTTGTATGCCATAGTACCAATCTTTTGCAGCACCTTGTAAGGACTATAATACTTTCGTGATAATTTATTATCCTTCTTAGATTGCTTGAGGGACATTTGTTTGTATGGTTGTATTTGTAAAAATACCCAGTCGCCTATATCAAAACTTCTTTCATTGCGATGTTGATCTACTTGTTGTTTCATTCGATTCTGCGCAAAAGTGAGGTTATATTTTTTCTTCTTGATATGTCCTTCTATCTTGAGAGTTTGAGGAGTGGTAATTCCTACCAATGCATTACAAGATATGGTTGGATTCATTTCTTCTTTCTCTGGGGTTGGTTCCTGGTGTATATCATCTTATTTTGATGTTTCTTGATCTTTTTCTTCCTCCTCTTCACAATACATATAAAATAATTTCTCCTCGGCACACCTATGACCTTCAGTGTATTTGCTATCACAAGTGTAACAAAGGTCATTTTCTCCTTTTTCTTTCAATGGTGTCAACCTTTTAGGTTGTGGAAGGTGAGGAGCAACAACAGTTCCATATTTATAATTGTGAGTGGTAGGATTTCTTGTTGCCATAATTTTTCTTTCAATTTTTCTTTCCAGCCTGAATGCCTTCTCCAATGAATAAGATTCCCAAAGACGAACCTCATGTTGAATTTTATCCTTTAAAGTTCCTATGAAGACATCAATCCCTTACTTCTCTGGAATATCATTTACCCTTATATTCATTTTTTTGGAAGTCCTCAATGTGCTCTACCATTGCACCCTTTTGTTTGAGATTTATCAATTGGCTAAAGAAGGTGTTGCTCTTTGTATCCCCATAATGTGTTATCATTTCCTTCGTGAAAATTGACGAAGTGGCAAGTTTTTTATGAGAACAAATCCCTTTATACCATAAAAATTGATTCGGTTCTAAATATAAAGATGCAATACATACCTTTTGTAACAGTTGCACATCATGTAGATGAAAATATTTCTCCATCTGTAGTATCTATGTTATGGGATCCTTGCCATAAAACTTCCTCATATCGATCTTTGGAATATGGTGGGTCTTCAATCCAATGTTAGATTCTATGAAATCATGATTAACATTTATTTTTTTCTCATCATGAGTTTCCTTTACTACCTTTTTGTCATTATGAGGCCTTTTTTGTAGCAGCTTTGTCCCACTTTCCTTCAAACCTTCCATGTCTTTCTTCAAATCTACTTTCATACCATCGATATTAGCTTCCACGGCACATATAAAACTATTTATCTTGGCTTCGATCACATTCTTCAAATCATCCATCCAATTTTGCTTACTAGGTGTTTCTATTTTCTTGATTCGAGTCATTATTTTTCTTTCTTTTAGGAGTTCGATCTTGAATTTGTTATCTCTCTAAAATTTCGGATCTCCAAGGTCTGAAATTGCGATCTACAATACCTCTCTACGTCCTCTTTCCAATGCCACCAGTCTGATCGAAATTGGATTCTTAAATAAAGGTTTATGTCAAATCTCCTATGATGACCTGATTATAGACTGGTTCAGTAGAGCGAATTTCTACGACCTTCCACGAGTCATTGTTTCAACCTTCAAACTTGTAAACAATACATAGAAAATTATAGTTTGTCTTCTTTCTGCAACTTCTTACGAAATTCCAATCTGATGCTCAGAGAGAAAGTTATGACAATTTTCCCAAGGTCACCTATTTGGGATGTAATTCAGGAGCCTGCATAAAACCTAAATGTCTTGGACCGTATCTCTGAAAATATAGCGAAACAAGATCTGAAATTTGGGCCTGAGCTTCAGCAAGATTTAGGCTCAAATGGGTTTTAGTTTTAGAGTCTCAACCTTCGTAGAAAACAAATTATAGCAAAAAATCCACAATGATCGGTTTGAGATGGAATTCTGGAGCTTGCAAAAACCCTAAATTCCTCATATCATATCTCTGAAAATATAGCGAGACAAGATCTGAAATTCAGACCCGAGGTTCATAAAGATTTCGGCTCAAATGTTTTTTTTTAGCTTTTGAAGCGTTGTAGAGAAAAAGTTATAGCGAAAATTCCACGATAACCTGTTTGGAGCAGCAAACCCTAGAATCCAAAGCTCTAATACCAAATGTTATGAAACCAAGTCACAAAAGATAGAAAATATAGATCAATGAATTAAAAATCAGCCTCTTTGAGGGGGAAACCTCCTTTACATTACACAAATGAACAATTCTTGGATGATACAAATAATAATACCTCCTTTCTATATATAAGAGTCTAAGGGGTCCCAATACAATCTGAGTCTACATAACAATAATATCGTAGGGGAAAAACAATAACAATAATTGGCTTCCATGAGGCATAATAATAACAACATGGGGACTATATGGGCACAATAATACAATAAGGGGGTTGCACTACTAACAATAAGGGGTTACACTAGTAGTAGTGGGACCGAACATGGTATGCTTTGGAGGTATTTGAATACCCCAAGAAGATACACTTACGACTCCTTGCACCAAGTTTGTTTCTTTGTTCTTTTGGTATCAAGGGATAACATGTGGAACCTGTCAGGCCAGGAGTAACTCCAGTTTGGCAGAAAACTGATTCGATTTATTTCATTAGGTAGCTATTGTTATATACAAAGGATGTGTCTGCTCAGTTCATCTCCTGGTGACTGTTCACATTCCTAATTTAACTATTTACACAAATTCACCCAATCGCAGAGGATTAGGTGTCAACATTCCCCCCCTTAATCTGAAGGGATGTTGGTGAGTCCAAGCATCATTCTGAATCTTTCAAGCTTCCAAGCGCTTTGGTGAAGATGTCTGCAATTTGCTCATTTGTGGAACAATGACGGAGATGGATTGTTTTGGCCTCAACATGATGTCGGATCAGATGATATTTAGTATTGATGTGCTTTGTACGATCATGGAACTTTGGGTTCTTGGACAACTTTATTGTAGAGGTGTTGTCAATCATGAGTGGAGTTGATTGTACTTGTTTTACCTGCAAATCTTCAAGAATTTTCCTGAGCCACACAATTTCTTTTGTTGCTTCAGCTGCTGCCACGTATTCTTCTTCTATTGTGGAATCTGTTGGAACTGATTGTTTGCGTGATCTCCAGGAGACAGCTCCTGATCCAAGACTCATAGCATATCCTAAAGTAGATACCCCTGTTTCTTTGTCTCCATCGAAGTCTGGATCAGAGTATCCAATCAAGCTGAAGTCGTCCACCTGTGTATACTTGATTCCAAGGTCTTGAGTTCCCTTCAAGTACCTTAGAACCCTTTTTGCAGCAGACCAATGTCCCTCACAAGGCTTTTGCATAAACCTGGAGAGGATTCCAACAGCAAATGAAATGTCTGGTCTAGTAGTAGTGAGGTAGATGAGACTTCCTACAAGTTGTCTATACTTTGTTGCATCCTCAAATTCCTTTCCTTCAATAGATGTGAGCTTTATGTTTTGTTTCATTGGAGTAGAAAGAGGATTGCACTCTGTCATGCCAAATCTTTTTAACAAATCTCCAATGTATTTCTTTTGAGAAAGAAATATGGATTTTGGATGTTGGGTTACTTCAATGCCAAGATAGTAATGAACATAGCCCAAATCAGTCATTTCAAAACTTTTCCCCAATTCCTTCTTTATGGATGCAATGTAGCTTTCATTGTTCCCTGTCATTAAAAGATCATCTACATATACCACAAGATATACAACTGTTTTTCCAACTTTCTTGACAAATAAAGTTGCATCATCAAGATCAAAATGATTGAAGTTGAGTTTCAGAAGATGCTCAGTTAGTTTTTCATACCAGGCTCGCGGTGCTTATTTGAGGCCATACAAGGACTTCACAAGTTTGCATACTTTATGTTCATGTCCTTTCATAGCAAATCCTTCGAGCTGGGACATAAAAACATTCTCTTTTAGATCTCCATTCAAGAAGGCAGTTTTTACATCCATTTGATGGACTTTCCAACCGTTCTGAGCTGCTAGTGCAAAGAGTGTCCGGATGGTGGCCCATTTTGTTGTGGGGGCAAAAGTTTCCTCATAATTGACCCCTTCCTTCTGTGCAAAACCTTTTGCCACAAGCCTAGCTTTGTGCTTGTCAAGTGAGCCGTCAGCTTTGTACTTGTTCTTGTAGACCCACTTGCAGCCAATTGGTTTGGTTCCAAATGGAGGATCAACCAGCTTCCAAGTGTCGTTCTTTATGAGGGCATCATACTCCTTTTGCATCGCTTCTTTCCATTTATCATGAGAAGCAGCTTCTTTGAAGGAAGTTGGTTCAAAATCTGTAGACAAGTTCAATTCACAATCATAAGAAACATCCATATCAACAGGTGAATTAGAGTCATCTACATCACCTCCATTTTGTCGGTTTGAATTTTTGGTTCCTGTTTTCCAATTTCATCAAGATGAACACATTCAAGTGTCTTTGTCAGCCACTTTGGGGGACCTTTCTGAGATGGTCGAGGCTGCTCTATTGATTGAGTTGGGACTGAATCAAGATTGAGTCTCCCAATTCTATCAATTACATCACTTAAAGCATCATCCGTTGTTAGAGTTTCATTCGGGGGAGAGTGTTCTTCAGAAGAAGATTCCACATGTTGATCTAGAATAGGAATCCCCCCTTCAAGATGTGGAATCTGATTATAAATTCTTGAAATGATTTTGTTTTAGTGAATCTATCCAAGTGATCAAGTTGCCGCTCAACAACATTGTCAGTTTTGGATGATTCAAGAAAAATTACATCTCTAGATACAACAAACTTTTTATTTACTTCATCATAGAGGCGGTATGCTTTGGAGGTGTTTGAATATCCTAGGAAGATACACTTACGACTTCTAGCACCAAGTTTGTTTCTATGTACCTTTGGCATCAAAGCATAACAGGTGGAACCAAAGACCCTGAGATGTTTTACCGAAGGAACATGTCCATACCACAATTCATAAGGAGTCTTGTTTCTTATAGCATTAGATGGACATCTATTCTTTATATATGTAGCACATAGAACAGCATCATCCCAAAACATTATCTTTACATTTTTTAAGAAAAGCATGGATCGTACCATATTCAAGATTGTTCTATTCATTCTTTCAGCTACACCATTCTATTGGGGATTATAAGGCACGGTTGTTTGATGTTTGATCCCATGTTGGCGAAGATAGTTTTCAAATTCATTTGATGTATATTCTTTTCCATTATCAGTGCGAATAGACCCAATATGAGATTGTGCATCATTTTCAATCCATTTATGAAAATTCTTGAATGTTTGAAAAGCATCAGATTTGTTCTTCAATAAATAAACCCAACACATTCTGGTGTAATCATCAATAAATGTCATGATATATTTATTTCCATTTGCAGAAGGAACAGGCATTGGACCACATAAATTTGAATGAATGAGTTCAAGCTTCCTATGTGCTCTTGAATGCGAATCATGAAAAGACTGTTTGCTATGCTTTCCTAGAATGCAAGCATCACATTGCTTATGTTTCCTAGGAATTGTAGGCAAACCAACAACACCATTTTTCTTCAATAAGCGGAGACTGTCATAGTTTAAATGTCCAAATCTAGCATGCCATAATAAACTTGATGGAAGTGTACCTTCTTCATGATGAGAAATATATGAGAAATGTTTTGCATGAGCAGAGGTTCCTTGCAGTTTGAGAAGCCTTTCTTCTTCTATTCCCCTCATCACAAGTGAGTGGTTAGATGCTTTTCTTACCTCAAGCTTGCCATCAAACAATGAATGGAGTGACCTTGCTGGCGGATGTGGACCAAGGACAGCAAGTTTCTTTTGATCTGTGGGAGATATAGAACATGATCCAGAAGAAAGTCTAGAAGACCAGGCAGTTTAAGCTTGATTGTGCCAAGCCCTGATGGCTTGATTTTTGACTGATCTGCAAAGTATACTGCTCCATCAACATTGTCAGTGAAATCTTCAAAAAAATCTTTTCTATGAGTCATGTGACAGGTTGCTCCTGAATCAAGCAACCAATCATTTTTCGAAGAAGCAAGTGAAGCATTAAAAAAATCTTCATTTACTCCAATGTTACATTGTGCCTCAATATAGTAAGCGGATTCAAGTGCTTTACCTTTCTCTGTATCATCAGTTTTACCTTTCTGATGATTTCTTTTCTGCTCAATTTTGTCCCATGGTAGCTTGCATGTAGAGGCATCATGTGATCCATTTCTTTTGCAGCGAATGCAGTGTAAGTGTGCCTTTTCTCCTTGAGAATGTCTGCCCCCCCTGCCTCTTAAATATCTTCCTCTTCCTCTTCGTCCACCTCTTCCTCTTGTAGAATCTTGAGCAGGATGCTTTTCTATATGAGCAAGGCACACAGTCTCTTCAGAAGATTCAGGGGCTATCTTCTTTCCAAAGGCTTTCTCTCTTTCAGCAAACTTTTTCACAAGAGAGTCAAAGGTTATATCTTTAAGATTTCCATTTGCTTGTAAAGACTCAAGATAATTGGAGTAAGTAGGATAGAGTGCCTTGAGAAAAGCAATAAGAGGGATATCCAGCTCAACCTTAGTGGATTTGATATCATGCATTATAGACTTTACTTCAGATGCAAGATCAAGAGGATCATTATTTTTCAGTTCAAGAGTGAAGAGTTTAATCATGAGCTAAACAACTTCAAGTGTAGAATGTGAGTCATAGAGTTCTTTCAGCTTTTGTAAAGCTTCAAAGGCAGTTGAATATGATGAAATATGGTGACTCACCTCTTCATTTACAGATGCTGCGATTAATGCATAGGCTTTGTTGTTCTTGTTTTCCCAAATGACGAGCTCTTTGTCTGATGTAGGTTGTACTGGGTCATTGTCTCCTTCTCCGACACACACTCCTTTCCACAACTCATTGAAGATGAGGGTGTGTTTTATCATCCGGGACCATTCAGGATAGTTCTCCTTGCCAGTGAGAACTATTCCTACCATAGAGATGATTGAATGCATTCTGTAAAAAAATACTTCTGCTGATAAAAAAAATACTTCTGCTGATATACAGTGAAATTGTACTAAAAAATTTCTGTGGGAAACAATTTTGGTTGTTTAATTCATATCACAGTCAATAATCAATCATTCACCGCGAGCTCTACAAAGTTGGAGCAGCAACGGCATCAACCGCGAGCTCTACAAAGTTGGAGCAGCAACGGCATCACAATTTCAAAGCTCACTGAAAAGACTAAAAAAATCACCATAAATCCCTTTGATTCTCTAGACTTTGAAGCTAGTAATAAAAAAATGGCAGCTTTAAAGTGTTGGACAGTGTTTAAAATATGGGACAGCATTAAAGACGTTTTAAAGACATACTAAAAAAATGCGTTGTCCAACCATATGCCAATCAATATATACCATTCAATATTCAACGCATTCAAATGGGAATGCAGAAACCCTTCCGCACTCAACTGATACCATATTTTTATCACCATATACGATATACCGCATTCAACAGTGTATACCATATACCGCATTCAACGTTGTAAATGCTTCGTTGAACAGTTTGAGAATACCTCCGGGACTGGTTGCACAAATAATAGCCGCAGACCCACAGTATTCAATATGATTTAAATATGGAATAAGCACCTCTTCGCTCGTGTTTTGGTTCCTCCGCGCCCTGAATTTAACCGCATCACATTCCAAATCAGGCTTTCGTCCTTCTCTTAATCAGATTATTCAGGAGAAAGAAATCGGATTATTCTCTTAATCTCTTATTCAGGAGTTCGATCAACGGCAGCAATAAAATGCAAGCAAAAGGCGGTACTCTACAGTACCCTGCTCATCATTCAGTCGTGTTGTTCTGCTGACAGCACGGGGTAATGTGAGGTTTCCTCTCGCGTTTAACAATCTTTGATAGTTATGCTCCGAATTGATTTGAGACTCAACGGCGCCAATTTCCAACACAGCTCGGAGAGACAGTAGTTTGTTTTTCAAGATTTGTATGCTATAGACTTCAAAGCCTCATAATCATATCAAACAGCAGAATGAGAGAGACGAATAGACTACGCAGAGATTGGAATCTAGAGAGGGCTCGTAGACTGCAACTTTCTGGAAAAGCCTGCGTCCATGGCAGAAACGTTTATGAATTAGTCATCCGCACAGTCAGGCAGGCAGGCAACGCATTCAAACGGATGATCAGTGGTCAGAGAATATGAAACGTTTATGGAGTCTGAGCGTATTCAACTGAAGAGGGCGCAGGAATCATAAATAGAATATGTCAGGGCAACGCATGTGTGGCAGACAAAACGTAGGTATGGCAGACAAAATTATAGAGAGGGCAATGGAGCAGATCAGGAGTTACAAAGACATAAAGACTAAACAGGGAGTTGGCTCTGATACCATGTCAGGCCAGGAGTAACTCCAGTTTGGCAGAAAACTGATTCAATTTATTTCATTAGGTAGCTATTTTTATATACAAAGGATGTGACTGCTCAGTTCATCTCCTGATGACTGTTCACATTCCTAATTTAACTATTGACACAAATTCACCCAATCGCAGAGGATTAGGTGTCAACAGAACCAAATACCTTGAGATGCTTTACCGAAGGAATGTGGCCATACCACATTTCATAAGGAGTCTTGTTTCTAATAGCATTAGATGGACATATATTCTTTACATACACAACACATAGAACTGATCAACCCAAAACATCAATTTTACAATCTTGAAAAACACCATGGAACGTACCATATTTAAGATTGTCATGTTCATTCTTTCAGATACTCCATTATATTGGGGATTATAAGGCACATTTGTTTTTTGTTTGATCCCATGCTGGCCAAGACAATCTTCAAATTCATTTGAAGTGTGTTCTTTTCCATTATCAGTGCGAATAGAGGCAATATGAGATTGTGCATCATTTTCAATCCATGCATGAAAGTTCTTGAATGTTTGAAAAGCATCAGATTTGTTCTTCAATAAATAAACATAACAAATTCTGGTGTAGTCATCAATAAATGTCATCATATATTTTTTTCCATTTGCAGAAGGAACATGCAATTGGCCACATAAGTATATATGAATAATTTCAAGTTTTCTATGTGCTTTGGAATGAGAATCATGAAAATATTGTTTCCTAGAATATAAGCATCACATTGCTTAAGTTTCCTAGGAATTGTAGGCAAACTAGTAACACCACTTTTCTTCAACATATGAAGGTTGCATAATTCAAGTGTCCAAATCTAGCATGCCATAAAAGACTTGATGGAAATGTACCTTCATCATAATAAGAACTGTATGATAAGTTTTGTGCACGAGCAGAGGTGCCTTGCAACTTCAAAAGTCTTTCTTCTTCTATCCCCATCATGACAAGTGAGAAATCTGATGTTTTTATCACCTCAACCTTGCCATAAAACATATTATTGGAGTGTCCTTGCTGGCGGATGTGGAAAAAAGACAACAAGTTTCTCCTAAGCTTTGGGAGATATAAAACATCATGCAGAAGAAAGTTTGGAAGACCAGGCAGTTTGAGCCTGATTGTGCCAAGCCATGATGGCTAGAGCTTTGATTTGTCTGCAAAGTATATTGCTCCATCAACATTGTCAGGAAATTCTTCAAAAAAAAATTCTTCTAAAGGTCACGTGGCAAGTTTCTCATGAATCAAGCAACCAATCATTTTTCCAAGAAGCAAGTGAAGAATTAAACAAGTCTTCAATTACTCCAATATTACAATGTGCCACAACATAATGAGCGGATTCAGGTGCTTTACCTTTCTCTTTGTCATGGGTTTTACCTTTGGCTTCATTTCTTTCTTGCTCAATTCTGTCCCAAGGAAATTTACATGTGGATGCATCGTGTCCATCTCTATTGCAACGTATGCAATGAAGATCAAACTTTTCTCCTTGGAAATGTTTGCCCCCCTTGCCTCTAAAATTTCTTCTTCCTCTTCTTCTTCAGCCACCTCTTCCTCTAGAAGAATATTGAACATGATTCTTCTCTCTATGTGCAAGACACACAACTTCTTCAGAAGACTGAGGAGTTGTCTTCTTCCCAAAATCCTTCTCTCTCAACAAACTTCTTCTCAAGGGAGTCAAAGGTAATCTCCTTGAGGTTTCCACTTGCTTGCAATGACTCAAGATAATTTGAATAAGTGGGATATAGTGCCTTGACATAAGTTATAAGAGGAATGTCTATTTAAACACCATTGGTTTTGATATCATGCATAATAGGTCTTATTTATGATGCTAAAGCAAGGCGAGCATCATTTTTCAATTCAAGACTGAACAATTTAATCATCAATTAGACAACTTCAAGTTCAGAGTGTGAGTCATATAGTTCCTTCAACTTCTGTAAGGCTTCAAAAGCATTTGAAAATGGTGAAATATGGTGACTCACCTCTTCATTTACATATGTTGCAATCAAGGCATAGGCCTTATTGTTCTTGTTTTCCCAAATGGCGATCTCCTTATCCGAGGTGGGCTTTGCAGGTTCATTATCTCCTTCTCCTACACAAACTCCTTTCCACAACTCATTGAAAATGAGAATGTGTTTTATCTTCCACGACCATTCAGGATAGTTCTCTTTCCTAGAGAGAACTACTCCAACAATAGATATCAATGAATGCATTTTAAAATGTATACTGCAAAAAAAAAATGTACTTATGGTGGAAAAAAATGCAGTTCTGGTGGCAAACATATGCACTTTTATTTCAATCATATATATATATATATATATATATATATATGGGACAAATGTTTTACTTGGGGGAGTTATTATAAGGGGGAGGTTGTATGTGGGAAAGGGTTGTATGGGGAGGGGGGTCAATGTATAATCGGTAGGAGGAGCAACGTATGACCGATGGGAGCAACATTCAATGGAGTTCCCACACAAAAAATGTGGTATGGAAAAATACCAGGGTTTCATTGCGCAGTGGGGAGATGGACCGATGAGGCCGATGGTATGGCAGGGTGGGGTTCCGCTCGTAGTGGGGAGAGGTACCAGTAAGGCCGAGTGTGAGCAAGTGAGGCCATCTAATAGCGGTGAGAACCAGGAGTGGTATTGCGTGAGAGGTGCCGAGATATGCGAGGGGAGTCGATTGTTGTGGTGGACGTGGGTACCACTGCGGGAGGAGAGGCGGTGGTATTATATATGCATTAATGAAAATGATTCTCTATCCAATCCTACGTGAACCTCAGAAACTCAACAGAGATGTGGAATGACTTTGGATTCAGTGTTTTTAGTGGACCTGGATTCGACAAGGTTTTGCCGTAGAGTACAGTTGGGTTGACATAACTATGAATATTTGCAACCCTTTCCCTTCCGAGTTCGCATAGATGGTTTTAATCGACATTATTACATAGGTGGTTTGGAGGAAACCAAGGATAAGGGTGTTGCACAACACAGTGAGAGGTTGGATGTGGTCGTAACACAATATTTTGCAGTCAGGGTATTACCAAAAGTGTGCAACCAAATGCATACAGGGTGCAGAGAATGGAGCAATGGAAAATGTGTTAGTCTGTAAAATAGGCAGAATAAGAAAGGGTTACAAGGGTAGAAAAGCTAAAATGGAGCTGGCTCTGATACCATGTCAGGCCGGGAGGTAACTCCACAATGCGAATTGTGACATTAAGAATGCTCATAGATATATACATGGAGAGAGAGACTCTTGGGCTTCACCTCCCAGTGTCTCTTCATATTCCTAATCTCATTATTTTCTATTTACATTATTTTACGTGAATTTCCTAATCGTAAAGATGAGATGTCAACGGGCTCTCGCACATGTGGACACCATAAACACCTCACCTTATCCCCAACCAAATCAATATATGACTTGCATTGTTTTAAGCATCATGAAGCAAGGATGGTTGGTAAATGGGGTCGTGGACCCCCTCCATATATGTTGTCAATCTCACCCCCCATCATATGGCTCAAAGAAATGCGATGGGGGCTCCTTGGTATCAAAAAATGGTGGGTAAATTCCTTTTTAAATTTTAGTTCATTATCACATGAGTTAACTGGTGGTGGGAATATTATATAGTTTAAGCAATAAGCATTATCCATGGATCTATATGGATATAAGGCCATTACCAAGCCTCAATTAGACAGTATGTATTGATTTATAAAGGAGTTAAGAAAGGTTCAGATATTACATACAATATGCATGCTTTCTAAACCTACAAATGCATGACATATGGTGGTGGCCCCCTTTTGGAGTATCAAAGTTATATTGTTAGCAATGGTCTCTCAAGATGGTGCAAAGGAACATCATAAAATAATAGTATGTGTCGAATGTAAATGAGTCAAATGGATAAACTTCTATGCTTAAAACTAATTATCTATCTTTATTATTCATAATCTTTCTTTATAAAACAACAATTTTGAATGGCCATTAATGAATACTTAGCAAAAAAATGATTAAATATTATGTACATACCATCCTATATATTAAAGAATGGTTAAATAGTAAAAAACTTTGATTTTCAAACTTATTGAAAAATCTAAATATTTTTAATTACTTAACAAAGTATTCTACCACATTCAAAATTACTATAAAATGTTTATATTAAATTACCTAACTTGAAACATATCAAAATACAAAATAAATCCTTGAGGGTTAGCTTAATTAGTCAAGTTCCTGTTTTAAAGCACCTCGCTAATGGGAGGTCACGGGGTCAAATCTCCTCGACACCCTTAGGGTTAGGCTTTGCTAATAAGCCAACAAAATGTGATCCCTTCAAGTAGATTTGCCTACATATTTCCTAAAAACAATCAATATACAAAGTAAAAAACATATCAATATACAAAATAATTACAAAATCTAAATATTTTAGATAAACCAAAAAAAATATTTCCCAACTTCCAAACTATAAAATGTTTACATTTATACTATCCAACTTTTAAGACAATCATAAAATACATGAAAACGCACAAAATAATTGTGATTTCATCCCTCCACCTTTATTCTCCTCTTTCATTTATGTTGTAGACATACTTATTTGATTCATATTTATTACTAAAGTTCTTCTATAAATTAAGTTATAATATTGTAAAAATATATTGCCTTTATATGAAGTTAAAAACAACAATGAATTTGTATAAGCTAAGCTATCACAAAACTAGCTAAATCTCTCCTTTAATATGGATGATAATTGAATTTAATTTTGGTGTTGCGTTTATGTTAAAATTTTAAATAGGTTCCGCCATGGAGAGTGGCTAGGAGTGGGCTTAACTCCCTTTGCCTTGATATGATGGGGACATAATTAAAAGGAGGGTGTGGTGCACCCCCCACCTGTCATAGTGCATGGATGTGCATCACTTCAGATGTGATAGTAGGTGATATGCATGAGGTGAAACATCATTCTAGTAGCATTGAGGGTAGGGGAGAGTACAAGAAAGTGGTTAAGGAGGTCACATACCATGCCCAAATCATAATTAGGAGAAAATTCACATTAGATTTGTGACACCATTGCACATATAGGAGGTTTTCCATGAGGATAACCACTGACAACTTAAATGGCTCTCAGGGATTTCGTAAAGCACCAAATTTTTGGCCCTTCCAACTCTCTTTGTTTAATTCTCCTTTGCCCAAGGCTAATTCCCGTTTTTGGATATTGAATTATCAATATTTCTACATTTTGGATCTCGGTATTGGTAATGATATGCATTTTAAAACATGCATAGTAGCTAAACCCAACCATGCCAAGGTTCTATGGCGTCATGATTATACGCAACTCCTCATTAGGATCCTACAACGCTCAAGGGTTTGACCTCTTAGTGGTGGTAACATTCTTCTTTGCAAGGCTTTGTTTCATTGTTGTTTCTCATCGAATAGTTTTATTTGCATTTGGTTTTGTTGTTGTTTGCTTTTATATTGTTGGAGAATGTAGTAGGGCAACTATTAATTCAAATTCTTCTTAACTTTAATAATTGCTTGTGAACTTTAGTTATCTTCTTATGTTTCTTTATTAGATATTTTCATCAAATAATTCTCAAGAGAAAAAAAAAATAAAGACAGTGGACATAAGAAATAGGCTCCAAGCCAAGGCAAAACCCCTCCAAGGGGAAAACCTAGAAAGAATATCTTCTCTTCTTATACAATCTGCTTCAAATGAGAAAACCAAGACCAAAACACCATAACCAAAATCCCCTCCAAGCACAAAGTCATCCTTTCAACATATCCCTTCCAAATAGATAGAAGTTGACGCTTGTCAACAAAAGCCAAACCTCGTCAAACTTGCTCCAAAATCAGATTTTGGCCTCCAACTGCAGAATTTTGGACCTGCAATTAATTCAGAAATCTAGGTCTCTTTAACAACTACAGAAACCTTATCTTTTTTGCACGTTTGGGAGAGATAGGTCAGAATTAAGGTCTCCTTCCTTCGCTTTCCTTTTCTTCTTGTTTCCTTATCTATTCACCCTTCTTTCATCCTTCTTCTATTGCATATCGAACTTTGTTGGTGAGTGCTCCAAATGAGGTCAAAGTAGTCTCTATATATACCTTCTTTATGAGGTCGAATAACCTCTTCCAGGCTAACTTGTCATTGGCCGGGTCGACTTATGCTAGGAGGGTTATTTTGACTTTCTAGACTCAAAATAAACTATTTTACATGATACACCTTGCCTATATGGGTCTTATATACATGACATTGACTCTCTTGATTCATGAAAATTAATCTTATGACATGAAAAAACCTAGAAGCATGAAGAACATGCTTAACGTAGAAGACCAATCAAAAGAAGCATAAAATCCATGCTTTAAAATAATAATTTTTCTTTCTTCTTTTGCTTGTTACATAAGATATACATATTGACAAGAGTACAATGATAATTATGAAGACTCAAACTAGTTATGTTTTCCAACATATATATTTTTTCTTGGTATCATTGCATCATTCTATTTATGGTATTTTGTGTTGTCGTGTTGACAAACTCCTTTTCTAAGTGTATGCATTGAGTTTGTACCCTTAATTTAATTTATTACATAGTGTGCCCAACCCTTTCCACGTTAGAGTTTACCTTTTATGGGCTTGCCTGGAACTTTGACTAGGCAAACCCTTGCTTCTCTTTATGCCCTCCCAATAACTCTTTATCGCTTACCATTCCAACTAAAATTTTCGTAGTCTTCATGGTGGTGAATGATTTGCAGTACTAACCTCTTCCTAGCCCCTTGTCCAGTGATAATCTCATCAATGTATGCCACTTGACACTTGGTATCCTACTTTTTCCAAATTGGAAGCTAGCTTTTCCAACTTAGTATTCGAATCTTTTTCACTTAATACTAGCTCCTTTGTTGTCATCATTTTTGCCAATATGCCCCATGGAAAGTTGGTTCATAGGCATAGGGGTGGCAGGCGAGGTCGAACAACTACCTTTGCTCTAATGGACAATCATGCCACCTCCTCTTTACAAGCTTGAGTCAAAGCCAAAGCTCATAGCTCCTTTTCTCGTTACCAGGATATTATTCCTTAATTGGTTCATCAGTAAATTGAACATGTGGAACTTGATGTGCACTATAGTCAACACTTTACCCTAGACACCCATGTCAACAATGCCACCTGAAAATGGATTCTTGATACAAGAACCTCCTCTTGGTCTCGATTTTCTTAGTATATGCAAGTTGTAAATGTATATTGGCACATAAAGAACCTCATGGGGCGCATACTCACAAATAAAGCTGACACCCAACAAATAATCAAAACCCAAATTACAGAGTTGGAGGATAAAATTGACCTCATTGATTGTAAGTTAACAATTTTGGCTAAGAGATTAGCCAACATCACCTTCTCCTCAGATGAGGAAGGTGATCCGCAGTTGGAGATGCATAGGGATCCTCCTCACTAGTTGTCATGCTCCATTGGAATTTTTTATATGCATTAGGTGATATATTTTGTTTAGCTATGTTGCAATATGTAAAGGGCTAGCACAACTAGCTTGTTTATAACAATTTTTGTCTAAAGGATGCTCTGATTTGGAGAGATATTAGTAATCTCAAAACTTTGAACTTGTCTTACTAGTAAGGTTTCGCTTCCCTTCGGGAAATCCAATAGTAAGCTATATTTGTCTATGTAATTTCTTTTTGAAGTAATGCAAAGTGCCTAACCGTACAAAAAAAAAGTTAATGAAGTTGCCATTTATATCATGACAATGAAATTTGTCAATGCATTTAGCTTTCTATTTATCATATTCATAATAATACATTTAATTATTTATTTATAAGATAAATTACAAATTTTAAGTGTAATTTAATTATCTATTTTGTTTGAAATTTGGTAAGAAATTGTTGGAATTGTAAATTTGATTTGTGTAATCTCTTTAATTCAAGTGCTTTAAGGATTTTTAAGGATGGTGGATCTATTTATGCATTCAAAAATACATTTTAAAAATAAAAATCGCAATCTCACCAAAAATTATATTATATTATTTTTGCTTTAAAAAGTCCAAAATATCTAATATTAAATTTTATCTACATTTAAAGGTTTTCTCAATAGAAATATTATTAAAAAAGAATTGAATTTTAATGACTTTTCACATTCCATGTGACCGACAAAGGTGTACTTAAATGTGGACCTATGATAGCTAATAATTGGCTTAATGCTCATAGTTTATATGGATATTGATTTTTAATATTTAAAAAATAACATCATTTTGTATTAGTTTAAATAACAATCATGAAGTATAATCCATGAGTCGCATATCGATTTTTTTTTGTGGGTTTAGTCCCCACTAGGTCTGAGGTTCAAATCTCGTGGGGAAGGGTTGAGGATGGAAACCACCTTTCAGAGAATTAAAACTATCCCTAGGGGCATCCAAAGTCGATTAAGCACAACCCTGCTAATAACATCTAATTGGTGGGTAGATCGTTCTTCCATCCAACATACAAGTTGCCCCAACCTATGCTCAACCTAGTTTAAAAAAAATCATGAAACTAATATAATCTATCAAAAACCCATGAGGTGTAGACTAGTTGGTTTGAGTGGCTCCACTGAGCTTCGCACAATTCTGGGGATAACATCCAACTGTGGATTAATCATTCATCCATCCAATAAACAAGTTAGCTCCAACTTAAGCTCAACGTAGTTATCTCTCTCATCACTCTTTTGATGTGGATGATAAGTGAAATTAACTTTCACAATATATTTGAATTAATTTTTTCTATAAATATATCACAAAATCATTTTAAAAACGATCACTCTTTTGATGTGGATGATAAGTGAAATTAACTTTCACAATATATTTGGATTAAAATTGTAAATATGTTAGAAAATGAAGATGTCATTTACATCATGGCTATGACACTTTTGCCAAAAAAAATTACATCATGGACACTTTGCAAAGAAAAGTGCTTGGAATTTAACGACGAGATGATGATAAATTTATCTATTCATTTTTTTGCATTTGATGCATTGAAACATGTAATTACTTATGGAATAAACTAAAATAAACTTCAAATACGTTCTCATTAGTGATAATATTTGTAAAACTAAAATTTACATATTTTTTCATTGTGATGATGAAAGTCATAGTTAGATATGGAATTATGGAATTATGAAATTAATAATCGGTATAACATTCATAATTTGAAAAGAAAATAATAATAATAATCTATTGTTAAGGTTACAATCAAGTCAGACACCAAATTGGCATATGAGACCCCCTTGTTTATGAGACAAGGAACACGCTTTCACACAATGATTTGACTGTTAAAGTCTATTGAGGTGTACATACTCTACCCCCCTTTGGATTTGAACTTGTGACCTCTTACAAGAAAGCACATGTTCTTAACCAATAGGTCATGCACAAGTATTTTAAGATAAAAATTAAAATAGGAGACAACAAGGGAATATAGCATAAACAAGTTAAATGAAAACATGAAACAATGGAGTCCATTTACACATTAATTAATTAGTTGGATGTCACATGCTAAGGATTATATGATATATGGAGTAAATATTGGAGGAAATATAGTTCAACTACTCACACATTGATTCATACACTAACATTTCCATGCTTTATTAAGGATGAAAATTGTAAGTTTTAAACCTTTACAATGCAATAATGCATATATATTTTTAAGAAACAATAGAAAAGAAAATAGTATCCTTCACATCAGTAGTTGGAGATTTAATCCAAAAATCCTTAATCGGTAAAACCGTCAAATGTTTAGAGCCACACTTCTTATTCTTTGTATTAACTTCACCATTACAATAGAATATATAAGATTCCACAACATCCAAAACCCTAATCCATAAACCCAAATTAGATTCCTTAATCGGAATTATACTACAATAGGTCAAGAAACCATTGGCTAAAATACACCAAAAACCAAGCTAAATGTAGACCAAACCCTTGCCCCCACCACTATTGATTTTTCAAGTGCAATAGATACAAGCACAATTTTTCTGAATTATTCTAATTTATCATTAAGCAATTACACTTCATAAATTCAACCATAAACCATAAAGACAGTAGAGATCGCAATGCACAAAGAGAAAACACAATATTTACCCTGGGAAAACCCACTTGTTGGAAAAACTAACAACCTTTTCTTTAGAGAAATTCTTCAATTCAACAAGAGAGACATCTAATGTGGCTAGTCAAAACTATGCTTATGGTCAAACCTAGTCCACAACCCTTAATTCAAGTCTCCAGTAACTCTCTTTGATCAGATCTACCCTAGGCCTAAATTTTCCCTCCAGAATATGCCCAGAAAACTCGTCCTCCTAGAATTTCGGTCTGTCCAGAATATGTTGCCTAACAATTGTCCAGAAATTCAACCTGACCAGAAACTGCTACCCAGAAAAGTTCACACGTGTGAGTTTTAGAGAGAGAGAGATATATCTTTGTCCTTTTATTTCAATCCTTCTTCTCCTTTGTCCTTCACATGGATTCCCAAAAAATTTCTTCTTGTGATGAGATCAAATGGGACTCTTGCGGACGAGGTCGAATGCCTTTATATAGATGTTTTGCCTTCGCAAATGGGTGTGTCTCTTCATTGGGGCCAACTTGACTTGAGGGAGGTCTGACTTAGCAATCTTGGAGCCAAAAATTCAATTTTCAAATTTCGAAATTTTCTCTTTTAAATCCGACATGAAGAACATGTCTTATAATAAATATTTCAAGGTCTAAATAATCAAAATGACCTTAATAACATGTATTATAAATTATTTTCATATTACAATGACAAAAACATAATTATGAAGACCGACCATAGCTACAAAAATTCAACGCTCCCTCTTAGTTAGGGAGGTATTCATAATGACTAAACATATGTTCTTCTTGGGAACAAATTTCTCTAAGAAAGGGTTATATCAAATCATCACCATAATTGGGTCACAAATGTGACACGTGATAATCTAATAACATAAACCATATACCATAATCATGTCAAATAAATTAGACACATGGTAACTCAATAGCATCATCACGGTACCATCATTCGGGTTAGTACCTCAAACCTATGGCATCTCCTCACCATAATACGAGTCGGTACCTCAGACACACAATATATCATTTAACTTCAACTAGTCGCCACATGGAAACCAGACTAGTCTTGGTTCACCATAATTTGGGTCAACATTTTGACACACGATGAATTGCAAAATGGCACACTCTTAACAGAGTAATTCAGGACCCAATGCTAAATGAACTCGATGCTCCAAGACCATTCTTCCTAATTCGGGTCATACATGACATCGAAATAATGTCAGTCCTTAGGACCATTCTCCCTAATTCGGGTCCCAATACTTGACACAGGGATAATCTCCTTATTACAGGTCATAGTACTTGACACAGGGAGAATATCCTTATTATAGGTCATAGTAATTAACGCAGGGAGAATGTTAGTCCACGATGTTATGTCATCATCACTCCCTCTCAATGATAGAGGCATTCTACACAAATCCAAGCTTGTCTTTGAAGTATACAAACTTCGAACGGGACAGAGGCTTCGTCAAGATATCTGCAACATGCTCATCAGTGGAAACATGTTGGAGCTTCACTACTCCCTCCTGCACCATGTCATGGATGAAGTGGTACTTGATCTCAATGTGCTTCAACCTGTCATGGAACACTAGATTCTTAGTCAGCTTCATACAACTTTGATTATCACAATATATCACGGTCGGCTCGAGCACATGATCAAATAGTCCCACGAGTAACTTTCGATGCTATATTTCTTCACAACTCGCGAAGTTAGTTGCAATTTACTCTGCCTCGATAGTACTGAGTGTGACAAATGTTTATTTCCTACTCATTCATTAAATCAAAGCGGAGCCCAAAGTGAAGAAACCTATGGATATGCTTTTCTTGTCTTCAGCACTCCATGCCCAATCTACATATGTATAACCCTGTAGTTGAATATCGTAATTTGAGACATATCTCAAACTAAAATCAATTGTACCACAAAAGTATCTCTGTATGTGTTTTGCTACAATCTAATGATCATGTCTAGGTTCCGCTTAGAACTGGCTCAACGTGTTGATTGCAAGGCAAATGTCTGGCATGTATTAACTATATACATCAACAAGTCAATCGACTTTCAGTACATCAATGGATCTATCATATTAGAATTAGAGTCTCTTAGCTTCCTTAGATTTGTAACCATGGGAGTCAGTATCAACTTGCAATCAATCATACCAAAATTTTGCAGGATCTTGATAATATATTTTCCCTGACCAAGAAAGATTTCACCGAGCTTTTTCCATGCTTCTAGCCCCAAATAATAGTGCATCAATCCAAGATCCTTCATATCAAATTTGAAATCTAACTCCCTCTTACACCGAATAATCAGATGCTCCATACATGTCATAAATAGGTCATCAACATATAACAATAGGATCACAAGTTCATTTTTCTCAACCTTGAAGTACAAGTTTGGATTAGCATTGCTTTTGGAGAAACCAAGTCTTGTCAAATAATTGTCAATTCGTGTGTCAAATAATTTTCAATTCGTGTATATCAAGCTCCCAGTGCTTTCTTAAGTCCATACAAAGATTTCAACCTGCATATGTGAGACTCTCTGCTATGAACCTCAAAACTTTGAGGTTTCTCAAGTACACTTCTTCTTCAATTACACCATTAAGAAAAGAAATCTTTACATCCATTTGATGTAAGTTCTAGCCCATATAAGAAGCAATAGAAATAATGGACCTAATAGTAGTGTACCTGGCGACTAAGCAAAAGTCTCATTATAGTCTTCTCCCTCTTTTCAGGAGAAACCTCTATTCACAAATTTTGCCTTGTATTTGTCAATGCTACCATCCACTCCATGCTTAATCTTGTATACCAATTTGAAGGGCACCATTGATTTATCTTCAGGTGTAGGCACGATTTCCCATACATCATTCTTCATGATTGATTGGTATTCTTCCAACATTGCATCTTTCCAAACTTGTTGTTTAACTACTTTTTCATAGGTGGAAGGTTTAACATCAATAAGAGTAGTCATCAATGTTGCATAACCAAAAAACCTCTTGTTTTCCCTTAAGGTGCCACATGGTGTTTCATGTACTTCTACTTCCTGCAAAGTGGATCTCATCAAGCTGACCTTTTCTTGGTTTCAGGAGCAATCGGGTCCACTGGTTCACTTAGCCCTTCTGGCTCTTCTTGATGATCAACGGGATGTTTAGGACTTGATGGACCAAATCCTTCTTTCTTAGGAGCTTCATGTTCCTCATCTTCATCAATGTCCATTTCTTTAGACTGTTGATTTGTGTAGCTTGGGAGGTACTCCACAACCCTAGGTACTGGGTTTGTGTGAGTTGGCACCACAAAAGCACTTTGTGGGCGAAGTACCCAAGAAGTGGATTTTGCACCCAAAGTTGTGGGCATGAAACCAAGAATGATTTTGATGGTTGGATTATTGTTGCATGTGTGGTACCCTTAATGGAGCAAGGGGAAACTAAGGAAACCATAAAGGCATTGTTTAAATGAGATGAAAGAATTTTTATTTGTATGCAGTGGGCTAAAAAACATAATGTACAAGTCGACTTGGCTTGAGAAGTGCCCTTTGAAGGGTTGTCCATTGCACCTAGAGAAACATATAAATAAGAGAAGAGGAGAGCTCATTTGAACCACATCACAAGTGGAAACATCATAAGGAGAAAGACATTTGAAGGGTTGCAGCTTATAGGAGCATCTTTCAAGAGAAGTATGGACAAATTTGTGGACTATCTTTTCTGTGTTTGGAAGATCAAGTTTAGGTAGTGCTAGTCGAGGCTTACAGGAGGAGTTATGGGCATAAGGACGAGCCTGGTTATTCTCTATGTACATGTCACAAATTGGTTTTGTGTTTTGTAGTGGGACGAAAGCCTGTTTTGGGACGATTGAGAGGCCTAGCAAGGAGTTAAACCAAGGCCACATCACATTAGAACAATAGCGCACAGGAATGGGCTTTGTAGAGGAGGATATTGCTGTTGTTAGAGGAGTTTTGAGGCCGAGTTTTATGACTGGTGCATTGTTGTACAAGCGCCCTAACCAGGTTCGAGATACCTCAAGGATATGATCATGATCATGACCTTGAAGGATAGAAGGAGTATTTTGTTTGAAGTATGTTTTGTGTCTTTCTGTGTGTGATGTATTGCTAGGCGATGTTTCCATATTGGAAAATGGAGGAGCAACCTAAGAACATATTGGTTGGAGGATTGTAGTGGCTTGCTTCAAGCCCTAAGTATAGTCCCTTGTGAAGGACAACAGGGTTGTTAGAAGGGCAGGGTGATTGGGGCCCTCGGAGTTGACTTTTGAAGGAAGAAATGGAAGCCAAGAGGGATAGTTGTCAAGGCCTAGCTCAATGAGGTTTAGTGGTCAACTTCAGTGAGAAGAGGGAAGCCTCTGAAGCCCTAAGATCTGACATCCTTGAGCAACAATGTGGCATAAGTGGGTAGTGTGTTGGAAGACCCTATGTGCTTATGTCCTTGAAGGAACAAGGAGAAACTAGTGGGAAGATTGATTTGGCCAAAGTTCAATGACCTAAAGGAGAAATGTTCATTGAAAGTGGTAGATTGTGGAGCTACAAATTGGAAGGCAAAGGACTGTTAAAAGTGTTCAAAGTACATGGACCAAAAGGACTGTGGATGTGCACCAACAGAAGTAGGTAAGTTGTACTTTTTTCAAGGTAGAATTGTCATCATAGTTTTTGTTGATACCAAGCCCTAGTTGTCTTGTATTAGGGTTGATTGTAAGGGCCATGATCCCTGGTACGAGGGCCCTAGATTGTTGTGTTAAATATTTGTAAGTTAATGAAGTTAGCTTGAAACTCGTGTCTTGTGTACTAGTTGATTCATTGCTATTGTTTTTCCCTGTGTAAAGTAGAATTGTTGTGCTATTTCAGTGCGTTTGTGTTCAAGATTTAGAATCAAACCAAATTCTTGAGTGTCTTGGAAAATTCAAATTGGTATCAGAGCTACTTTGAAGGGTTGTGAATTAGAGTGTTCACCACTTACAACTCAAGAGGGAGTTGGTTCCATTGATGTTGAACGACTAATATCAATGGTAAAGTTATAAGTTGCTCTATGATATGAGGACAAGATGGATGGGTTATCTAACTATAGTCCTTGGAAGGAAAGGATCAAGTTGGTCTTGATGGTGAACAAGATCTATGATTTTTCCAACAAGGAGATCAAGAAACTGACTAACCCTAAGGAGTTGGAAGTGTATGAGGAGTTGGATACGAAGGAAAAGTTGATCATCCTAGATGGTGTCAAGGATCATTTGATACCTCATATATCCAGGAAGAACTTTGCCCATGAGATGTGGAGAGCTCTTCAAGATTTGTTCCAGAATAAGAATGAGAATTGATTGTTTGTATTGAAGGATAAGTTGAAGAGCACCAAGATGTTGGATGGAGAAGCAGTGGCATTGTATCTGACGAGATTGTCTCGGGTTCAAGATGAGCTTGTCGCCATTGGTGAAACTGTTACAAATTTTGAGTTGGTGAGGATTTCTTTAAAAGGGTTCACCGAGGAATGAAATCCCTTCATCAAAGGAATCATCACTCAAGAGAAGCTTCCAGACTGGAACAGGTTGTGGGATGACTTCATTTAGGAGGAAATGCAAGATGAGGACCTTCATAAGAAGAAGACTTCAAATGATAATGTGTCTCTTCCAAGGAGAATGAAGGGCAAGTTGAAGAAGGACTTGATCAAGATGAAGTGTTTCAGTTGTGGTGAATATGGTCATTATTCGACAAAGTGTTCGAAGAACAAGAAGGGAGATAATGAGAAGAAAGAAGTGAAGGAGATAGAAGGTTTTGCTACTATTTTTGAGTTGGATGAACTCTCAAAAAGATTGGAGAGCGGGGATTTTGCTCTAGTATTGATGAGCCCCAAAAATGTACAATTATTTGGGCTCATTCAACCTCCTAATTTGGCTTAGTCCACCATTCTCATTTGTTTATTGCATGTTTTTGATTATTTTTATGTTAATAGAGTGAATTTGGTTAGTAATTATGCCAACAGGTCTAATGGGTGCTTTGTGTAGCCTTGTTGGTCAACTTGGAGACAAAATTGAAGGTCTTAATGAGCACTTGGCAGCCAAATTCGTGGGAGAACAAGCTAGAGGATTTGTAGGAAGGTGTCCCCCTCATTTATGGACCCTTACCTCGAATTCTCCACCATCAGCTCGGAGTTCAAAGGCCACCAAATTAATGAGCACAAGGGCAGCCAAGCAAGTCAAGTTGGACTGCTGTTAACTCCAAGTCTTGGGCAGCCAAGTCCCTAACTTTTAGGAGGACTGTTGGGTCCTCAAATGGTATAAATAAGAAGGCTTGGGGCCTCATTTTGTTTAGCTAGTTGGTAGTCATTTTTGGTAGCTAGTAGTTAGTCATTTCGTAGCAGCTAGTTAGTCAATTTGGTTTTCGCTCTTTGTAAGCCAGTTTTGGCATGACATTAGACTTTTGATTATGAATAAAAGCAAGCAGTTTTGGATCAGATTTTGAGTTTTTAAAGGAGCCTAAAGCTCTCGGGGTTGGGCCCAACCTGAGAGCTCAGGCCTCCTTCCTTTGTATCAATATTGTTCCTTTCGCATTTCGTTTCCATTTTCCTCTACATGCATTCGAGTATAGTTGCTGATTTGGATTTCCTGTAGAAGTTAAACAGATTGGTTTTATCAGTCAGAATTGCTGTAGTTGTTTGGAAGTAGGCTGAGTAGATTAGAGTGAATAACAGTTAACAAAGAACAGGCTGACTGTATGCTCATGATCCACCTCTTTCTAGAGGCAGGGATCGCAGACTGTGCTGCCCATTCAAAAACGTTTGCTTACATGTTAATGCTCTCTTGAACGCAGTCTTGGTGATTGATAGAAGTGTCCATGAGTGTCAATTTCTTGGAATGCTTCATTGCTTCAGTACCATATATCAGTTTCCTTCACGAATACATTGTTGTTCATTGGTTTAATAAGTTGTTGGCATAAGTTAATAACTTTTACTTGCAGGACTTGGATGATTTGTCAAATTTACACCGTGCAACGCTACTCCATCGCTCCTTAGCCTCATCCACCGAGCCTTAGACCTCTTCACATCCCTATTTCACCTCCATACTCATTCCTCCATCTTTTTCCCTCCATCCATGCTCCAAAATCCCATTTCGAAGCATCCTGTAGAAGAATTACAGAACATCCTGTAGAAGACTTACAGGACTTCCTGTAGAAGCCCCTGCAGACTTCCTGTAGAAGTCCATAACCTCGGTTGCATAGCATCCAGACCTTTTGGAACTCTCTGAAAGAATGCCAGGGATCCCTTAGACCCTTCCTGAACCTTCCAAACCTTCCTCAAAGCATTTTCATCCTGTGATTCATTCCTGCACAGTGGAAAACTAGTTAAGAGCTCTTGCATGACAATTCTCATAAATTAGTCCAAAATACAAAAAGATGTTTTCTCTAGTGAAAGGCAGTATAGACACATGCATTTGATCATCATAGAAGTAGTGGCACCTTTTTTTAAGTTTGCATCTTCATTTTCGCATTAGTTAGATTAGCTGGTAAAATTAGGGTTTACTAGGGTTTCCATGCTTTGGTTGGCTTTCAGTTCATTTTTGCCAAGTAGATTAGTTTTCTTTGAGATAGCTTTCATCCATCATTTAGCAAGCTTCTTCTGAGAGCATATAGAAGTTGGCTTGAACCCTAGCGGACTTGTGCCAGCTGACCAAGTGACAGCTGCGACAAGAGCTAGTACTTGTGCATACAGCACCGTCGCTTCCAAGTTTGTACGAACTACCAGGTTGATAAAATTAGAGATACGAAGCCCCAGGAGTTGTAGCATTATTGCTACAATACTGGAGCTCACCATCTTTTTGGCGTCGTTGCCGGGGAAGCGGCAGAGTATTGGTGATTGTTGCTATTCTTCTATTTTCTACTACAACTTTCTGCTAAGTAGTTTATTTCATTTCCATTCTGCAAAAGTAGCATAGACATTTCTTGTTTTCATAGATTAGCATTTCCTGCTTTCATAGATTAGCATTTCCTGCTTTCATAGATTAGCATTTCCTGCTTTCCTAGATTAGCCTTTCAATTCCGCAATTTCAATTTTGCAAGCATAGATTAGCATTTCAATTTCGCAAGCATAGCCTAGCATTTCATTCCTGCAATTTCATTTGAGCAAAATAGATTAGTCCTTTCCTGCTTTCATTTCAATTCCGCATTTTCCTTTTAGCAAGATAGTTAGTTGCAGTTCAATTTATTTCAATTTTGCAAGTAGAAGTAGAAAAAAGCAAAAATCAACCAAAAAGATTTCATTTCATGCTTTGTAGGAGTAGAGATAAGTTAGAAAAATGATTGCACAACCCCCCCTCTGCTTCACACAGCCAACGTTCTTCTTCGATGGCTGTGATGAAAGAACCCCTGGGTGGACATCAAGACATATCTGAAGAACCTCTAGGGGAGAAAAAGAAAGAAACATTCCTCTGGAGCAAATGGCTACAAGCAGAGATGTTGGGAGCAATATCTTGTCCAAAGATGAATTTGAAAATCAGATCGAAGATTTCAAGAGTGATATGAGGCAGTTTCTTGCCATGCAACTGGATACCTTGCGGATCCAAAAGAAGCAAGAAGAAGCCAAGAGGGCTTTGGTCATTTTTTGTCCTAGGTGCCTTAAAAAGCATCCTAGGAACGAATGTCCAATGCACTCCCTAGGAGTGTGTTTCATCTGTGAAGAATACCATCCTACAGATCAGTGCCCTTCCTTGCCCAGAATCAAAGCTACATATCAAAGAGCCAAGGGAGCCATTGAATCACTCTATTATATGAACCAAAGGAGGCCACATGGACCTAGATCTTACCAGCAGGAGATGCAAGGGATACCCGAGACCTATTATGACCCTTATCAAGCCACTTTCATGCCTTCTTGGGATCCCCCTGCTCATCCTTCCTGGTCTACACCTCCTCCTTGGTCATATTCTCCTTGTTCCTTCACAGATCCATATTATGCCCAACCAGTTGCTCATTCATTTCACTCTTATGCTCAGCCACAACCTCAGTGGAATGCACCTTATCAGGAGTGGAGGCCCCAGTATAACTCTCATCCCGCTCATTTTCCTCCACCACCTGCTCATCCACAACCATCGCCTCCTCCTCCACCAAGGCAACCCCAAATGCCTACCCAACCACAATGCCATCCATCTCCATCTCAAACTCACACCTCCACTCATCTACCCGTACCATTTCCAAAGCCATGCAATGGAGTAGCTCAACCCCATTGCAAATCTGAGGCACAACATATCCAAACAACTCCTCTTGAGCCTAATGATCTTCACCAAAGCTCAGGAAGAGTGTTGCAAAAAAGAGATCATCTTGAAAGCATTGAAGGACCAAAGGCAAAAGAAGATCCAAAAGAAAAGATCAAAGAACCATGGGCTGCACTTGATGAAGAGAAGAGATCATAATCAAAGATGGAGAAAGTTCCCTCATGGTTACCATCAAATCTTCCATGTATTCAAGAGAAAGATCAGCAAAAGGAGGAAGATGAGAAAGTCATGATAGAAAGTGACATGAAGAATGATCCAGATCAGCAAAGGGACCAAGGATATCAAAGCTATATTGAGACATGGTTCCAGACAGTCACTAAGTTGCAGCAGTACTCTCTTCCTCAATTATGTTTGATCCCTTCAAAGTCAGATCATTTGGTCTCTGAGATCTGGATACCTGTCAGAGCATGCATTTCGAGCCTCCACATCATTTTTTCTCTAATCTCGATGTGCACATGGCTCCATTGGAAGTATTCTTATACTTGAAAGGAATTTTGTTTTTCAAGTAGGGTAGGGTAGGAAAAATGAAAAAAAAAGGAAAAAAAAAAAGTAAAGAAATGAAAAAAAATGAAAATAAGAGAAAAATAAAAATCTAAGGTGAAAACCCCCTCGGAGGCGCCTTAGATTGGCTCATTGATTGAAAACCTCCATGAGGCGGTCAATGGGTTGGAAAGAAAAGAAAATAAAAAAGAAAAAGATCTTTGGGTGAAAACCTCCCTTGGAGGCGCCCAAGGCAGGCAATTAGGGTGAAAACCTCCATGAGGCGCCCTAGTTGTTTTTCAAAAAAAAAAGAGAAAAAAGAAAAAGAAAAACAAAGCTAATCATCATTGAATAATTTCATGTTGCATCAATGACATTGCAGGTTAAAAGAGGACGTTTCATGGCAGGAGGAGCACTCAAATCAAGGTCAAAGGAGTTTTTGTGCCTTCTACAGGAAGTTTCGTATCTTCTACAGGAAGCTTACAAAAAAGCCAAATTGATCTCCAAAGAGGACCTGAAGGCTTGGAATATGTCCATGAGGCCTACACTCATCTATGTTTCCATTCCTCACCCCTTTTCCATCATTTTTTCATGTCATTATGCTTCTTTCCTCAAAATTGTGTCTTCTACAGGAAAGCTCTGAATTTCTACAAGAAACATCCTGTAGAACCTTTGGACGAGCCAAATCCAATTTCAAAAGTGAATCTGATGGTGGGAGCCTATTGGTTAGGCCTGCAAGCACTTGTGTGTCCATCCCTTGCCTTCATCCATCATTTTTTCCACCTCCTTGTGCTTCTCATTGTGCCTCTACAGGATCTTCCTGTAGAAATTGTGGGAAACTAGGCATGCATTTCAAAAAGTGGTTTGGCGAGCATGGTAGCTTCCTCAAGGGTTCAGAAGCCCTCATGCCATCTTCCAACTCCTCCTCCATCATCTCCATACCTGCATCACAAGCAAAATTCATTTTGTCATCCCATGCAAGCACATGCAAAAAGCCTTGAAGCAAAAATACATAGAGCAGAATTTGTTTTTGCCATAACTTGAGAACCATGCATCCATTTGACAAACCGTTTTATGGGGGATTGTACAAGGTCGATGACAACATGCCTGAGCAATGTCATGCAATCCCAGTCCACGGTTTCCAAGAAATCAGCCTCCATCACCATCAGCCATTTTTGCATTTTCTCCATAACCGTGCATCCGTTTCAAAACCTGTTTCATGGGGAGATGCACGTGGGTGATAGTAGCCTACCCAAGCAGTTTCAGCCAATTCCGATGTGCGGTTTCCGAGAAATCGAGCTCTGAAATCTTCAGCCATTTTCCAATTTTCTCGAAATCCATGCATCCATTGATCACGAATTTGCTATGGGAGATGCATCATGATGGTAGGAACATGCCCACCAAGTTTCAGCTCAATCCGGGTTGCCGTTTGGGAGAAATGGCAAAAAGAAGTTCTGGTCCTGTGAAAATTCAATGGCAGCAGTTTCAGGATGCAGATCTGAACGTGGAAATGAACTCTTGTTGCATGCATCTGGCCAGAGGACACCTGCACAAGAAAACCAGCCATGAATCAGCAACCAAGCCATCATGCAACCATAAAATCAAATGCATGCAGCAATGACAGCCCACAACAGCTCACAGCAGCCATTCAACTTCGAGGTACGTGACTTAACCTTTTTCCTCTGTTTGTGTAGATCTAATCTAAAGCAATGCATGAATGAATGAAATGAGTGGATTCAGCCAAGAAGGGAGCCACGTCCAATTGCACTCAGCAAGGCAAAAATCACGCAGCATGATCAGTCATTCACGTGGAAATTAAAAAAAAATGGTTAGTGGTAGATCTATGGAACTAAAGTGCACAGGACATTAGCTGATTGACAGATAGATGAAGACATGCAGTTCATAACATCACTGCAGTTCTAAAAAGCCAGCGCACATGTTTGCCACCTCACTCCACCCAAAAATCACGCAGAATTAATGAGCGCTCAGCTGGAAGTCATGAACTGTTAGTCAACTTGCACTTGCATCATGTTAAACTGAAGTTTACATCCTCTGCTTCCACAATCGGCTTAATCTATCGACCTCCGCTGAGTTTCCTACCTATTTTCGAATTTCTCTAGTGCATCGGGCTCACTCGAAGGCCGAATCACGTTCTACAGGAAGGCAGAAACAGGCTTCTACAGGAAGCCCGAAAACAGAGATAGGTCAAGATATTCACCAAGTAGCTTGACTAGAAACTCTTGTGTGAAGTTGAAAGCTTCCGAGTCAAATGAAAATGAGTAAAGAGGTACAAGGTCCAGTTGCATCTGATGACAATACCAACGAATCTAGGTTACAAATCTAATATACATCATATTTCTTTATGATGGGCAGTTTAAAATGCCTCTATTCTTAGAGATTTATGCATGTTTTTCCGAGGCCTAGATTGTTTGGTTGTATTTGTCTTGGTTAATGTTGTATGTATTTTTCACCAAACAGGGATTTGCATTTGTGACTCTCAAGACTGTGGAGGCTACTAAGTGAGCCCGTAAGGAACCAAACAAAACCATGGATGGAAGGATTGTTACTGTGAAACTTGCAGTTGATGGTCAGAAGGACAATTTATCATCATAACCTGTAGTATCTCCACAAATGCAGACAACTTATGGAATAGACTATCCAAGCCTGAACTCCTACCATCAGCATATTGATGAGTCTGAAACCAGTGCTTATAAAAATTTCTATGGGCTTCCTCATTCCTTCATTGCTAAGATAATCACAGAGACTGAGCCATGGAATCAGGCTGTGGCATTGCTCTACAAGCTCTGCATTGAATCTTTTGGGCAAATCATATACATATATTTGCCTTCCTTTGCATTGTTTCTGGCTTGGATCCTTCATGGCCGCAGGCATTGAAGCAGACCTAAAGGCCTCCATTTGCATTTTCACTACATCCAAGTAAGAATGAGCACCCACTGTTTCCGTTTGCAGCAAGGAAAAGGAGAAAATTGAGGTAGAGAAACTAGCTAAGGGCAGGGAAACGCAGGGCAGACCATCACCGGAAAAGTCGCCAAAAAAGAAAAAGGAAAAGCAGAAAAGAAAAACAGGATGCTGAGACCAAAACAGTGAAGACACTTTCTACAGGAAGCCAGAAATCAGCTACAGGGCTTTCTACAGGAAGTCCTGAAAACACTATTTTGGCTTGGTTTTGATTGATTGTCTTGTGTCTCCTTGTCTCACTGATGTTTGTGAAATTTATAAAAGAGGAAAGTGATTCCAACTTGGGACTTGGGTGTGTTCGTATATTGCTACTTATTCCATTTACTAGTATGCTTAAGCACAATAACATGCTTACCAAGGCCTTTGAAAAGTGGGGTGAATTGGTGATGGCTTCATTCTGCTAACTGGTCCAACTTAGCATTTGAGGATTGTTGGCAAGATGTTCATCTTTGATGATTTATGTGAAGATCTTACTTTGGAGCTGAGAGGTGATAGTTGATGGTATATTTGCTTTCACACAAAGTGCTGGTGAATTATCTTTGACAGAGAAGAGGGCACCATTTCTCCCATATGATTGCATATACGTGTGCACTCATAACAAGGCCGAGGATTCACTAACAAAAGTAGCAGACTGTTCTACAGGAAGACAGAGGACTGTTTCTACAGGAAGCCAGCGAACAGTTTCTACAGGAAAGTTTGAAAAGAGGGAAGCCAAAGGAGAAATCGGCCAAGATGATTAGCCAAGGAAGTCACCAAGGCCATCAAAGACAAGGGGAGAGATTTGGTTGCTCAGAGGATGAGCAACACTTTCAGTAGGGGGGTGATGATGAGCCCCAAAAATGTACAATTATTTGGGCTCATTCAACCTCCTAATTTGGCTTAGTCCACCATTCTCATTTGTTTATTGCATGTTTTTGATTATTTTTATGTTAATAGAGTGAATTTGGTTAGTCATTATGCCAACAGGTCTAATGGGTGCTTTGTGTAGCCTTGTTGGTCAACTTGGAGACAAAATTGAAGGTCTTAATGAGCACTTGGCAGCCAAATTCGTGGGAGAACAAGCTAGAGGATTTGTAGGAAGGTGTCCCCCTCATTTATGGACCCTTACCTCGAATTCTCCACCATCAGCTCGGAGTTCAAAGGCCACCAAATTAATGAGCACAAGGGCAGCCAAGCAAGTCAAGTTGGACTGCTGTTAACTCCAAGTCTTGGGCAGCCAAGTCCCTAACTTTTAGGAGGACTGTTGGGTCCTCAAATGGTATAAATAAGAAGGCTTGGGGCCTCATTTTGTTTAGCTAGTTGGTAGTCATTTTTGGTAGCTAGTAGTTAGTCATTTCGTAGCAGCTAGTTAGTCAATTTGGTTTTCGCTCTTTGTAAGCCAGTTTTGGCATGACATTAGACTTTTGATTATGAATAAAAGCAAGCAGTTTTGGATCAGATTTTGAGTTTTTAAAGGAGCCTAAAGCTCTCGGGGTTGGGCCCAACCTGAGAGCTCAGGCCTCCTTCCTTTGTATCAATATTGTTCCTTTCGCATTTCGTTTCCATTTTCCTCTACATGCATTCGAGTATAGTTGCTGATTTGGATTTCCTGTAGAAGTTAAACAGATTGGTTTTATCAGTCAGAATTATTGTAGTTGTTTGGAAGTAGGCTGAGTAGATTAGAGTGAATAACAGTTAACAAAGAACAGGCTGACTGTATGCTCATGATCCACCTCTTTCTAGAGGCAGGGATCGCAGACTGTGCTGCCCATTCAAAAACGTTTGCTTACATGTTAATGCTCTCTTGAACACAGTCTTGGTGATTGATAGAAGTGTCCATGAGTGTCAATTTCTTGGAATGCTTCATTGCTTCAGTACCATATATCAGTTTCCTTCACGAATACATTGTTGTTCATTGGTTTAATAAGTTGTTGGCATAAGTTAATAACTTTTACTTGCAGGACTTGGATGATTTGTCAAATTTACACCGTGCAACGCTACTCCATCGCTCCTTAGCCTCATCCACCGAGCCTTAGACATCTTCACATCCCTATTTCACCTCCATACTCATTCCTCCATCTTTTTCCCTCCATCCATGCTCCAAAATCCCATTTCGAAGCATCCTGTAGAAGAATTACAGAACATCCTGTAGAAGACTTACAGGACTTCCTGTAGAAGCCCCTGCAGACTTCCTGTAGAAGTCCATAACCTCGGTTGCATAGCATCCAGACCTTTTGGAACTCTCTGAAAGAATGCCAGGGATCCCTTAGACCCTTCCTGAACCTTCCAAACCTTCCTCAAAGCATTTTCATCCTGTGATTCATTCCTGCACAGTGGAAAACTAGTTAAGAGCTCTTGCATGACAATTCTCATAAATTAGTCCAAAATACAAAAAGATGTTTTCTCTAGTTAAAGGCAGTATAGACACATGCATTTGATCATCATAGAAGTAGTAGCACCTTTTTTTAAGTTTGCATCTTCATTTTCGCATTAGTTAGATTAGCTGGTAAAATTAGGGTTTACTAGGGTTTCCATGCTTTGGTTGGCTTTCAGTTCATTTTTGCCAAGTAGATTAGTTTTCTTTGAGATAGCTTTCATCCATCATTTAGCAAGCTTCTTCTGAGAGCATATAGAAGTTGGCTTGAGCCCTAGCGGACTTGTGCCAGCTGACCAAGTGACAGCTGCGACAAGAGCTAGTACTTGTGCATACAGCACCGTCGCTTCCAAGTTTGTACGAACTACCGGGTTGATAAAATTAGAGATAGGAAGCCCCAGGAGTTGTAGCATTATTGCTACAATACTGGAGCTCACCAAGTATCTCATTTCTCTGAGGGTCCCATGGACAAGACTACATGGTACGTCGACATTGGTGCGTCGAAGTATATGACAGGTTCATGTGATGTGTTTGAGACTCTAACTAAATGGGACTCGAAATTGCACATGATGGTTGGAGACAAGAGTCATAAAGAGATCAGAGGGTCAGGTGTCGTGCCATTCAGTATGGAGTCAAGTCGGTTGATGTGATTTTAGGGTGTATTTTTTGTACCGAAGCTTAGATACAACATGTTGTTTTTCTCAGTGATCAAGCATAAGGGGTTTGAAGTGATTTTCTAGGATGGGAAAGCTAAGCTCAGGCCCAAAGGCTCTAACTTTGATGGAGTGGTTATTAGAGTTATGAAGCATGGTTTATATTAGCTGACAAGAAAGCCTATAAATCATGAGAAGTAGAAGCAGGTGCAGGTTCCTGGGGCTCAAAAGGAGCCAAGTTCAAGTGGGTGTATGCAAGTTCAGAGGGAGAATGTGCAGCCCAAGAAGAGTGTATGGTAAGTGGGGAGAAAGGGGGCTTCTATAGCTGGAAAGAAGGAACCATGGGATGGCCTAAAAGCATTTTAGGAGAAGAATCAGGAAGCTTCTTGTGGAATAGACACTATCGAGAAGAGTGTAGTTCATTCTACAGGGTGTGTTGTAGTGGTGAATGTCATGAGGTGGGCTAGTGTTTCCAGGAGTGATGATGATGACGAGATATTCCCAAGTGGTGGAAGTACCTCCCTCGCTAAGAGGGAGTGTTGATTTGTGTAGATTGGGAGGTACTCCACAACCCTGGGTACTAGGTTTTTAAGAGATGACACCACAAAAGCACTTTGTGGGAAAGGTACCCAGGAAATGGGTTTTGCACCCAAAGTTGTGGGTGTGAAACCAAGCATCATTTTGATGGTTAGACCATTGTTGCATGTGTGGCACCCTTAATGGAGCAAAGGGAAACTAAGGAAACCATGGAACCATTGTTAAAATGAGAGAAAATAATTTTTATTTGTATGTAGTGGGTTAAATGACATAATGTACAGGTCGAATTGGATTGAGAATTGCCCTTCGAAGTGTTAGTCATTGCACCTAGAGAAACATATAAATAAGAGAAGAGGAGAGCTCATTTGGGCCACATCACAAGTGGAAACATCATAAGGAGAAAGACATTTGAGGGGTCACAGCCTATAGGAGAATATTTCAAGAGAAGGATGGATTTGTGATCTATTTTTTTTGTGTTTGGAAGGTTGAGTTTAGGAAGTACATGCCAAGGCTTAGAGGAGGAGTTCAGGGCATAAGGATGAGGGTTATTCTTTGTGTACAGACTGTAATTTGGTTCTATGTTTTGCAGTGGGATTATAGTCTATTTTGGGAGGGCAGAGAGGCCTAGGAAGGAGCTAGACTAAGGCAACAATACCCTAGAACAATAGTGCACAGGAACATGCTTTGTAGAGGAGGATACCACAATTGTTAGAGTAGTTTTGAGGCCAAGTTTTAGGGCTGGTGCATTGTTGTACAGGTTCCCTAAGCAGGGTCGATATACATTGGGGATATGCTCAAGACCATGACCTAGAAGAGCATAAGGAGTTTGATGTTTGAGGTATGTTTTGTGTCTTTTTGTGTTTGATGTATTGGTAGGTGATGTGTCCATATTGGACAGTGGAGGAGAAGCCTAAGAATATATTAGTTGGAGGATTGTAGTGGCTTGCTTCAAGCCCTAAGTACAATTTGTTGTGAAGGACAATGTGTTTGTTAGAAGGGCAAGGTGATTGGGGCCCTAAGGGTTGGCTTTTGAAGGAAGAAAGGGAAGCCAAGAGTGCTAGTTGTCAAGCCCTATTTCAGTGAGGTTCAATTGTCAACTTCAGTGAGAAAAGGGCAACCTCCAAATCTCTAAGATCTGACATCCTTGAGCAGCAGTGTGGTAGAAGTGGGTAGTGTGTTGGAAGACCGTATGTGCTTGTGTCCTTGAAGGAAGGAGCAGCTAGTGGGCAGATTGATTGGGCCAAAGTTCAGTGACCTAAAGGCGCAGTGTTCATTGATAGTGACAGATTGTGGAGCTACATATTGGAAGGCAAAGGACCGCCATAAGTGTTCAAGGTATGTGGACTGAAAGGACTATGGATGTGCACCAACAAAAGTAGGTCAGTTGTACTTTGTTCAGGGTAGATTGGTCATCATAGTTGTTGATTTTAAGCCTTAGTTGTCTTGTATCAAGGTTGATTGTATGGGCCATGATCCATGGTATGGCAGCCCTAGACTATTGTATTAAATATTTCTAATATAACAAAGTTAGGTTGAAAAATTGTGCCTTGTGTACTAGTTGATTCACTGTTATTGTTTTTCGTTGTGCAAAGTAGAAGTGTTGTGGCATTTGAGTGTGTTTGTGTTCAAGATTTAGACTCAAACCAAATTCTTAAGTGTCATGGAAAATTCAACATAAACTTCCAATAAGCCACATTCTCATCAAAGGTTACATCCATGCTCACTTCAACTTGATTTTGTCCTGGAATATATATTCTATATGCCTTTGATCATTCATTATAACCAACAAATATTCCCTTCTTCCGAATACTCTAACTTTCTTCTCTTATCTTTAGGAACGTGAATATAAATAGGACAACCAAAAATTCTCAAATGACCAACCCAGGGTTTTTTTTCCAATGAATGCTTCTTCAGGAATCTTGTCTTCCAAGATTCGATGAGGACTTCTAAATTGAATGTAGATAGAGGTCATCGATGCTTTACTCCAAAGAAACATAGGCAATTCTTAGTCATGCATCATCAATTGTTCTGTTCTTCCTTTCAACGACTCCATTTTGTTGTGAATTCTAGGGGCCTATCAACTCCCTCTTAACCCCAACTTATTTACAAAAGGAAATGAGCTCCTTGGATGTATATTCTCCTCCATTGTCAAATCTCAAGATTTTGATCTTCTTTCCCTTCAAGATTTCGACTTTAGCTCTGAATTCATGGAATTTGTCAAAGACTTCATCTTTCGTTTTCATGAAGTAGATCCACATCTTACAAGAAAAATCATCAATGAATGTTACATAATACAAAGAGCCTCCAACAAACTTCTCTGTCATAGGACCACATGCATCAAAATGATTTAAATCCAATACTTCCTTGGATCTACTTTCGCTTCTTGGAAAAGGTTTTTTTGCATTCTTTCAAGCGCACATCATTTGCATACCCCTTCATTCTCTTCCTACAAATATGGAACCCATGAAACCATATGCTTTAAGGTTGGCAAAGCTTTATAATGAATATGACCATATATTCTATGCCAAAGCTCATAAGTATTAATATCATTATGTACAAGTGCTTGAGGAGATTGTTTCAAAAGTATATATAATCTTCCTTCACGAACTCCAATTACTCTAATTGAATCAATACTAGAGCCTTTGGACAAAAAAAGAAATTTTCCATCAACAAAAGCTACTCTGTCTCCTTTATCTTCCAAGCATGAAATAGATACCAAATTCTTCTTCAAACCTAGCACATATAATATTTCGTTGAGATGAACAGTATCACCTAATTCTAGCTTAATGGATGTCTTCCCAATGCCTTTTACTGCATAACTATGGTTGTCTCCAAGTTCCACCTTTTGTGCTAGCCTTCTTTCCATCAGACTTATGGGATTATCTCAATCTCTCATCATGTGCCTTGAGGCACCACTATCTACTAGCCATAAATATTCACTATCTGCAACATAGCCAGTAAGAGCAGAGAAATAGAAGAAATTTTTATCACCTGGTTCTTCATTCTTTGGTTTCTTTAGAAGTTCTTCAAAATCTGGTGCAAAGGCATGTTGCTTCCCCTTTCTCTTTTTATCATTTGATCTTTCAAGACAATCAGGTTTAAAGTGACCATACTTGTGACATTGATAACATTGAACCTTTGACATGTCTCTCTTTCCTTGAGGAGCAGATCTTATTTCTTTGTCTTCTTCCTTCATTTCCCTTTTCCCCGTTTCTTCTTTCAAAACCAAACTTCTTCCTTCCTCCACCGTTATTAAGGCATGTTGCATATGCTTGAGAATCGCCTTCGTCAGATCTTTGAATACTTCCTCTTGATATGAACCTTGATTTTTCTTGAGTACAATTTGCCCATAGTTCATCAATTTTTTTAGCATCCTTTTTAGCACATATTCGAGCTGCAAAAGCATCCCATGATTCAAGTAGACCGTTGAGTATTGTAGTTACTAATTCTTATCAAAAATAACTTCATCAATTGTGTCTAGTTGATCTCTTAGTTGAAATATCCTCATGAAATATGAGGCTCTGGTATCATTTCCTATCATTCTAACATCGCGAAGTTCATTATTCAAACTCATGGCTTGACCAATATTAATGATGGTAAACAAATTGGTTAGGGAATCATACATCTGCTTAGAAAATTGAAGACTTGAAAAATAGGGAATCAAGTGATCTTTGATAGAGTCCATAATGATGCTCATGGATGTAATATTATCCTTCTCAAACTTAGTTTTCTCTTCATCCTTTTCAGGTTTAGTGACCTTTCCTTCCACAATACCCAAGAGACCTTCTTTTGCAAGGAGAAGATCAATCCTTGTCTTCCAAGCCCTAAAGTTTGTAGCTCCTTCTAATTTGTTTCCTTCCTTCATGTGGGAACCCATAGTATAATAAGGTGGAAACTTCTTCAAGAGTGATCTCAACGTCCTTTTCATCACCAAGGCTCTGATACCATGTTGACTTTTCAAGTTCAAGAGGTACAAGCACAATATTTCTAAACTCTTGGTAATTACTTTGAATGATATAGATATTCTTTTAACAGTTCCATTTCATCATTAAGTAATTATGCTTCAAAAATTCAACCATAAACCATAAAGAGAGTAGAGATCACAATGCACAAAGAGAGAACACAATATTTACCCTAGGAAAACCCACTTGGTAGAAAAACCCAACAACTTTTTTCCTTAAAGAAATTCTTTAGCTCAACAAGAGATACATCTAATGTGGCTAGTCAAAACGATGCTTATGGTCAAACCTAGTCCACAACTGTCAAGTCAAGCCTCCAGCAACACACTCTAATCAGCTTTGGCCTAGGCCTAAATTCGGCCTCCAAAATATGCCCAAAAAACCCAACCTCCCAGAATTTCAACCTGCCCAGAATATGTTGCTCAACAAATTTCTAGAAATTCAGCTTGCCCAGAAATTGTTGCCTAGAAAAGTTCACACGTGCGAGTTTTAGAGAGAGATGAGAGCTCAAAAGAGAGATATATTCATCCTTCTATTCCTCATCCTCCTTTGTCCTTCGCTTGGATGCCCAAAAAATGTCTTCTTGTGATGAGATCGAATGGTGCTCTTATGGAGGAAGTCGCATGCCTTTAAATAGATGTTTTGCTTTCGTGAATGGGTGTGTCTCTTCATTGGGGTTGACTTGACTTAAGGGAGGACCGACTTAACAATCTTGGAGCCAAAAATTCAATTTTAAAATTTCAAAATTTTCTCTTTTCAATCCAACATGAAGAACAGTTCTTACAATAAATCTTTCAAGGACTAAATAATCAAAATAATCTTAATAACATGTATTACAATTTTTTTTTCATATTACAATGATAAAAACATATTTATGAAGACCGACCATAGCTACAAAAATTCAACAACCATCACCTGCTGCCACCCCCCCCCCCCACCCCCCACACAAAAAAAAAAAAAAAAATATATATATATATATATATATATATATATATATATATATTGGGCTTCACCCCTACACCCATTAGCAAGGGGATCTCACTAACACAATACAACTCATGGTGCTAAACATGCAAGGGGCCTTATTCAAGTCTAGAACAAAAGGTATAAAGAAACAAGCAAACATGGAAAGTGTGACATTTTATTGTTAGGATCTTGTGTGATTAATACTATCTATGGGTAATAGCCAAATTTATTTCATTTAGCAAATCCAGATGGGGTGCTACTAAATTTTCCTATCGATAGTGGGCATCTCAAAAACTTTATTCTTGAAGAAAGAGTCTAAGAAAGAGGAGTCTAAAAGAAGACTTACCTTGTACTAGAACATATTAGGTTTTGAACATTTTTCTAGTTTTACCTTTCTATAACTTTTTCCCAATTTTTAGCTAGATCAAGCTTTAGGAAAAAGTCCGCAAGGGGTATTTTGACCCCATAATGCAATTTTTCACTCCATGCCCAATGGATTAAAATGTTTGTTTGCTTCACCCGAGAGTCTAGTACTTGGCGCATCACAGGAAAATGACATCCCAGAAAATGAGCCAATGTTGTCCCTCTAGGACACCTCTCAAAAAATATTTCTTCAATGGTCAAGACCCTTGTGCAAATACTTTGTGTTAGCCCTTAATGCACCATGTTGCGTGTTCTCCAACTCTATCAACATTACCTCAAACAAGATTTTTCCTCCATACAATGGTGCCAAGGTCTTTGGCTCAAACAAATATCAATTTCATCAAGTATAATAAAGAGTGGATGTCCAAATAAAAAAAATGGTTTGTGTTGCAATCAACAGAATAAATAAATGTCTAATAATGAATCAAGATAACTTGGATAAGTATCAGCTCACACACATTTGTGCCAAAAAAAACTCACCTTATCCCCTCTAAATCAATCAATATCATAAATCATTTTCAACGTCATGAAAGAACGAGGGGGCAACGAGCCCTCCTCCACCATTAATCTCATTCCTCATCGTATGGCTCAAACAATTTTGATAAAAAAAAATCTTGATAACCAAAAATAAATGTAGATGCGTACCTTTTCAAATAGCACCTCATTATCACATAGGTTAATTGGTGATATGAAATCTGAGAGTCCTAAACATTTGTCATTGGGGCATGAAGCCACCATGGCATAACCTTCTGACAACATAGGAATATTAGAAAATGTTTATGGTGGAGCCCATCTCTCTCTTGATCAAATTGCCTTTTTCTTAAAAGACCAAGAAAATGTTCCGCAAAATCTTTTTTTCTCGTCGATCCCATTTCACCGATGTTTAGATTAGTTTTTTTTTTTTTCAGAAGAAAAAAAACATCATATATTTATATTAAGGATATATAAAGGTCTAGATACAAAAAACTATAAGAGACTGTTACGGCAAGAAGCCCAGCCCTCCTACTTTACCTTCATGAGTAGTGCCTAAGCATCATTATCAGAATGACCAAGATCGAGATCAGGACAGCAACATAAATGACTGTGAGGAGAGACAGAACTTCTCCCAGATTTGAGACCCAGAAACTTTTACAAAACTTTTTACAAAATTGTATCTTGTATCAAAAACGCAGACCATGAAGAATATGACAGTTGCGCCCAATCGACTGAAATGAGGAACCATGTTCAACAGGATCATGAGACATAGAAACATACCGAGACCAGCAGAGACCAGTAGCAGATCTAGAATCACGTCATCAAAAGAGAAGCATAATTATACAAAAAACTTTTAATGTAGGGCCTCATGACAGGCCAGAATACGCTGGAATATAGCCTGGATAGGCTCCTTAGAGTCTTGAAAAATATGTGCATTCCTCCAGATCCATAGGGGGTGGACAGGTGCCTCACCGATTTAGATTAGTTTTGGAAGTAATTTGTAACCCATTGAAGTAAATCGCAATTACTTTTTGCAACTAATTCTTGATTTACAAGTAAATATTATTACTTTTTATGAATGCGAAGGAATTTTGGATACTACAAAAATATTTTATGTATAGCCTAATTAAATAATAATAATAAATTAAAAGAAAATTAAATAAATAATAGTAATAAGTTAAAAGTTTTTTTTTTAAATGGAGAGATGGTTTTTTAGTTAATAGGATGGGAATGTTGTAATTTCTTATAAATATTTTTTCTTTTCTTATGTTAATATACATAAAACTAAAATTAAAAATAAAATAAAATAAAAAATTTATATTTATAATTATAATGATAATTCATTATAAAAAAAATTTGTAAGTTGTGGTAGTATTTTTCTTATCTATTTATAAAATCAAGTTGTTCCATAAATAGCAGTTTGGTGGCCTCAACTTGCCCATATGTGAAAACAAGTCTGGCCACCTGAGTCTATTATAGGCCATCCAGTAACAAAATTTAATCAGTCTTTCAATCCAAGCTAAGTAAACAGCACATCTAAAAACACTAATCATGTTCCAAACTAACATAAAACCACTGAGAAGAAAATGTTATCCGCAAAATGAGTCAAACTAGAAACTACAAGAAACTAATCCTTTCAGTCATCTTTGTCCATTTCCATAGTTGTTGGCGCTGCCGCCAAGTCACCTGGTGCTGCAGATAGCTTCATTAACCGATGTTGGATTTCATCCAACTTGTTGTCTTGCATAATCATGCTGATTTGCAGGTTTTTCATATCCTTTTTTATGTTTGGCATACCTTGGGCTATTTCTGCCATTTCACCGGCCACCTGCTCCAGAGCCCTGGCTAGTAAGCGCTTCAACACCCAATAAACGTGCAGGGCTTGCCTGTAGAGTGTCATCCTACCTCTGGTGTGCCCTGGGTCGGGTATAATATCCCCCCATTCCTCCATCTCAGGCTCAAACTCCTCCTCCATGACATTGTCTTCCATCTCCTGAATTAGCTGACGAATGTCAGCGTCCGTGCTTTCTTTGTATGTGCGCGCGGCTTCATGCACCGTCGTCCTTATGGATTTCCTACTACGCCTCTGACTCGCTGGTGCCGAGGTCGTCGAGTCGTTTCTCCCCAACTGGCTCTGACGCCCCTACCTCCACGACCCCTGCCTCTACCCAAGCGAGCCATCTTTCCCTTTACTACCTCCTGTTGACAAATATCGGTAGCAAGAGTTAGCTTTCCAGGAATTACCCTCATCCCATAAGCCAGTATGTCCCTATCGCTGGGCTTGCCTTCACCCCTCCAGTCTCCCCCATAATTCTGGATATTCGCTAGTCTCTCTCCCTCTGGGCTAAAAATGGTCGGGGCCTCTGTTCTCCTATCCCCCACACAAACTGCATACTTAGTTTTCTCGGGCTGCCCCTTTGCCCTGCTCCTACATTCCCCCTGCATGTCGTTGTTTTGTTCCTCACGCTCTCTCACCATACAAAACTCTGACTCGTTCAGACCCAACCCTTCCTCTTCATTTCCCAACTTACCCCCTTCCTCCAACCTACTATGCATAACAAGGTGCAATGTTGTCCTGCTCAGACACAGCCCTTCCCCGGCAATTCTCAGCTTTCCCTCCTCCTCCAGCAGACTATGCACGACAAAATGAGGTGCACGAGTTGAGGCTAAGGAAACATACCTGGACTTGTGTTCTACCGCCGAATAATCTGACGCCCGCTCTGCTCTGATCTCCTCCTTCCTTCGTTGCACATAGGTCTCTCTTCCTCCCCTATCCACCCTCATGAACCCCTTCCCATCTATCCTACATCCCATCCCACTCCCGCCACCGTTTTTTCCTTCCTGTCACCTTGATGCCTCGAAGCTCCCTCAAGCATGCAGGATGCCACCTCGTCCGTTTGATTTATGTTGAAGGCAGATGGTTGCCAAACTGGCTAGCCTCTCCCCTGCGTTGTTTGTCTGTTCGTACTCCCCACTTCCACCAACCCGATCGGGGGATGATAATTCATTATAATTATAGTTTATTATAATTAATAATAAACTAGGTCTAGATCAATTTTAATTATGGATCTACTAAGTACAAAAAATGATTAAATCTCTTAAGATACAATTCTCTTTTAAGTGAAAAAAAGATCTCTAGAAATTAAAATGGATTTAGGTTGATCTCTAATTCTATAATTAAATCTAACATTAACTAAATTCTAATTATTACCATTTTATTCTATCTCAATATTTTTATAAGCCAATATTTAACCATTCACCTTTATTATTTAAATATTTACAAAAAAAAAAATTATCTTTATTGACGATAATTGGTTGAACTTCCCCTTTTTTTTATTTCCATAATTTTTTTTATTAATAATAATTAGTTAATTCTAATTTATGTTATTTTAATTAATAAATTTCTTTAATTTTTAATTAATTTAATAATTCAATATTTAAATATAGTAAATTAATCTTTATTTCCTTAATATTAATATTTTTTATCCATTACTTTTATTTTATTTTCTCTCACTAACCATCCCTAATTCCAATTTTCTCAATAATTTTTTTATTATGTAACTTATTATTATAGTATAAAATCATTAAAGTTGTCATTTACCCTAAAACAATGTAAACTTTGAAACGGGAACTGATACTGTTACCCGTTTCGTAGAGATAGCAAAAAAGTGACCTGATTTTGAAAATGGGTGATGCAGAATGCATATGTTTTTTTTAGAGCATAGTTTTTGGCACTTTAATTTTTTTTATGTACATTACGTTTTAGAATCGTAGTGATTTTCATGTTGATTTAAAAAAGTGAGTATTCTACATCACCCCCTTATTTTAAAAAACCTGTTTTTTGGCTTTAAATTTTCTAATGTATAAAATGTAAATAATTATTTTGTAAATTTGATCGTTTTTGAAGTGGTCATTTTCTTCACATTTTCTTGTTTTTTATTTTAATTTTAACTTTTTTTTAGTGAGGTTTTTATTGTTTTGCATTTTTAAATTAAGAGGTCGATATTTAGAATTTTCGATATTCTTTAATCCAACTCTTTTACAGGGCATTGACAACAAACAAGCAGTGCACATCACAGCTCAACCAACATATTCTTGAGCATAGATGCTATTTTAGATTTGTTTTTTAACCTCTTCAATTTCTTGCACTGATAATATGAATGTGTTGTGCCTTATTTTCATAAAAAGTTCACATCACAGGGCTAATGTAATTTGTCTTATTTTTTTTTAATCTATTGTAACAACGTAAATATCTATCTCTCTTTTTGTGTCTTCATATAATTATGTGTATCTCTATGTAAGAAAGAAACTATATAGGTACAAATAGAAAGTAAATAGTACATCTATCTTAAGAAACTAAATAATATATCTATTTTAAGAGGAACATGATTATTCACAAATGAATGTACTATCTATTTGCGATGAACTTGATGATATATCCCGGGTAAAAATAAGAAATTACAGTTATAAATACTACTACAACTACAGAGTATCAAGTTCTGAACGCACAGTTATAAATATTGTTACAATCATCGAATATCTGTATTTATTTATCTTGTATTTCAAATGCCAAATCCAAAAATATGAATTAATTGATTTAGGTCAACAATATCAAATATTGTTGTTAATAAGACCTACACAACATTATAATCCAAAAATATGAATTAATTGATTTAGCTCAACAATATCAAATATTTTTGTTAATAAAACCTACACAACATTATGATTCATGATACAAATGCCAAATCCAAAAATATGAATTAATCTTGTATTTCAAATGCCAAATCCAAAAATATGAATTAATTAATTTAGGTCAACAATATCAAATATTTTTGTTAATAAAACCTACACAACATTATAATTCATGATACAAATAATGGCGATAAATTTTATATACATTATATATAGGGAAAAATCTCCCAAAAAGGAACCAGCCATTTGGTTGAAGATTAACTTGGGTCCCTGCGTTTTTTATTCGCACTGCCTAACTTTCCATTCAATTCCATATCCTACCTAGAGAATGTAGGATTATAGCTTAGTTGACGAATTGAAATGATGGTTAACAATATTATCGGCCTGTCTTTTTATTCAATTCCATTTCTTACCGAGCAAAGGAAGGAATGTAACCCAGGTGAATTGTCATACAAAAAGTAAAAATGAATTGCACTGCCAACAAAATTGCATGACAAAAAGTAGAAGGACGATTTTAAAAAATGACTTCCTCAAATTTAACAAAAGACAAATCCGATGCAGCAAAACTGAATTAAAGCGATTCTGAGAATCGCCGGGTGGTGGGGCGATTCTAAGAATCGCCCCGCCACCGCCTCGCCACCAGTAGAAGGACGATTTAAAAAAATGACTTCTTCAGATTTAACAAAAGACAAATCCGATGCAGCAAAACTGAATTAAAGCGATTCTGAGAATCGCCGGGTGGTGGGGCGATTCTGAGAATCGCCCCGCCACCGCCTCGCCACCAGTAGAAGGACGATTTTAAAAAATGACTTCTTCAGATTTAACAAAAGACAAATCGGATGCAGCAAAACTGAATTAAAGCGATTCTTTAATTCCCAGTAGTGATTGCAGGTTATAAGCAACTTGAGTCGAACGCTCGCAAGAGAACCAAATAAAACACGAACTCGCTCGCTTGCAGATGCACTTCTGATGGCAATCTCACGCTCGCTTGAAGATGGACTCGCTCGCTTGCAGAAGAGAAACAACAGACGATACACTATACAGGCCAGATAATAAAGAGAAACAGTAATTCTTTGGAAAGCCTCAAAATGCAAACATCTACAACGCCTCGAGAGGATCATAAAACCAATATCCCAACTTATTCATTTCATCATCTCATTCAATGCATGAGAATCTGGACAAGACAACGCTGTTGAAAGGCTAGAGGAATTAGTGACCGATGCCGAGTCCAACTCTTCCTTCTCCCGAATTGGCGTGGTTGGGAAGGGTGGTTCCGGCAAGAGTCTGCTTCTGAAAACGGTTTTCAACAGACATAAGGTGAGGGATCTCTTCCGCAATGGTTTCTTGCTTTGGCTTACCATTTCTGGGTCTCCTTCTATTTCAAGTCTTAGGAAAGAACTGTTCACACAAATAATCATGCAGAGAAAGGTTATAGATCCCAACACAAATATGAACGAAGAAGCTATAACCATAGGTCCGTTGAATGAGGCTCTGCAAGGGAAGAGGTTCGCCCTCTTCTTAGACGATGTGTGGGAGCAGGGTGCTGAATTGCTGGAGGAATTGGGTGTACTCCGCCTAATTCAACTCTCCAACTCCAAAATTATTGTCAGCTCCAGGAATTCCAGCCTGCTCTTATAGATGGGAGTTGCAAAGGAGTCCACAATCACAGTGGGCGATTTTATGGAGAATGGTAGTTGGCATTTATTTCGTTATTATGCATTTCCATATAATAATGGAAATGTGGTCGAGGGCATCGATGAGGAAACGGCCAAGGTTGTGTGTCACAAGTGTGGAGGGCAATGGCACGCACTACTGATGCAAATGAGTGGAAATTTGCAGTTCAAAGGTTGCCAAACGCCAATAGCAAAGGCGATGAAGTTGTACATGATCGCCTAAAGTTGAGCTACGACGCACTTGCCAGCTACGGCGTTCATCTCCAATTGGCCTTTCTTTACTTAGGTGCTGCCTTCTTAGAAGACGAGGTTGTTCATGTCGAAGCAGAGGCGATTTTGTTATGGATGGGAGAAGGACTCCTCGGAAAGAAGAAGGTGGAAGATGAGGGTGGCCACGACCCATTCGAGATGGGAAGAATGTACGTCAACATTCTGGTGGATTGGTGTTTGATGGAACCGACCATGAAAGACGTGGATGGGTGCATTACGTGTTTCCGGATGCACGACGTCCTACGTGGACTGGCAATACAGATTGCTGAGGCTGAAGAAAACTTCTGCTGCCGCCAAGGGAAGGGTCTAACAGCTGTGAATGAAAATGAATTTTCACCCTGCACTCAATGGGGGTAAAGAATAATGAGGAAGCTCGTAAAGAAAAGGAAACCCCAAATACTATTTTTTGCTTCATAGAGGCACTTTCACAAGTCAAGGTTGAAAATAAATTTGTGAGCATCATGAGATTAGGAGAATCAATAAGCTTACTTTATGAGTTTGGATGTTGGTAATGAGACCTTTTCCTAATAATACAAAACATTAACAATAGTGAGTAATCTACTTCTTGCTAACGCTAAATTAATAGTTAGTAAACTAAATATTTTTAATTTTTATAAATCATACAAATCTAAAAAAAATTCAAATAAATTTCTAAAAAACAAAACAATTATAATTTAATATACAATTTATCCAAAATAACTTCTAAACCCTTAATTCTTTTTTACATAAAACATAAACGCCCTCCAATTTTTTACTACTTTTCAAGATTTCCTATAACTTTAAACACCCTCCAAATTTTTATAACCTAGAAAAACTATAACCTTAAACTTTTTAAGGCCTCAAACATTTAAATTTCTATTAATAATTTTTTACTAAAAAATTATTTCATCAAAACTTTGACCACCCAAAACAATTAACTTTCCGCTAAAATTTCTACGTGGAACTTTATCCAAAAATGGAGCATTTTCAATTTTTATAGTACTGCTAAGATCATCCAATATGACCTTCCTTATATATATAAAAAAGTTCGTAGCTTCAAAATCTTTTTCATCTTTCTGTTTTTTGGTTTATTTTGGCAAAATATGCCCAACCACTGATTTGGCGACGATTAGATTTGACTGAATCAGTGGGCGCGAGTATATGATATCTGTGTAGACTTTTTTTTACGTAAAAGACTTGCGTATAAGGATTCTGCCATAGCATCATTGGGATGCGGGAGAACTGTCACGATAATTTTTAAAATAAAATGGAAAGGACCACCCTATTTTTACACAGCTCGTCAGGCAGTAACCCTAACCCTAAACCTATTGTAAACCTGCACTGTTCAACGTCGGATTTTCTTTGTTGAGCACGGGGTGAAGTCATTATCGTGTTAGTTCTGGAATGGGGGACTGTGACGAGTCGTTGTCTGTAGGAACATAAAATGTAATAGTGGATGGATGAGTTTGGGTTTGTATGGAGGAGTAACCAATTATTATGGCAAGCGTATCATACGCGCCGATCACACCATCAATGCTTGGGTATCAGAGGTTGTTATGATCGAGGATATGGGTTCATTCATTGCTCCAGAAATATCTTCATTGCTATTGGCTAGAAACAAAGCATTTAATGAAATTCCCAGAAAGGTGATTGGGAGTATGATCTCCCTTAAGGTTTTGGATTTGAGCGCCACGGACATCTAGTCATTGCCAGAGAGTGTGGGTTGTTTGAAACCGCTGGTGTACCTGAGCTTAGCATGGGTGCCCATTAAAAGGTTGCCTGCATCTTTTACAAATCTCGCAGCCCTCCAAATCCTTGATCTGGAAGGCTCTGAAATCATGTAATTACCATCTGACCTTCAGAAGTTAAGATCATTAAGGTATCTGAACCTTGACAAGTGTCATGATTTGAAATGTGTACCAAGTAGTATTTCCAGCCTCACGTCTTTGCAAGGTTTGCACATTAGCGACTGCGAGAGTATGACGTGGACAACAGGTCAGAAGAGATCCCAAAAAACGGCTTTGCAAGGTTTGCACATTAGCGACTGCGAGAGTATGACGTGGACAACAGGTCAGAAGAGATCCCAAAAAACGGCTTCAATCAACAGTTTGTGTAGTTTAAGGCAACTCAAAAGTTTACATTACACAACTATGGAGCAGCTATTACTGATGGGACTCTGGGAGTATGGTTGATATTCATTTCATCATCCCATTCATTTCATGTAACCACTGTTTGGGGGCGATTCTGAGAATCGCCTCATAATCGCTCCCCACCCATCCGGCGATTCTTAGAATCGCCCCAAACAGTGCTTACATGAAATGAATGGGATGATGAAATGAATATCGACCATACTCCCCAGCGTCCCATCAGTAATAGCTGTTCCATAGTTGTGTAGATGTAAACACTGTTTGGGGCGATTCATGAAATGAATGGGATGATGAAATGAATATCGACCATACTCCCCGCGTCCCATCAGTAATAGCTGCTCCATAGTTGTGTAGATGTAAACACTGTTTGGGGCGATTTTGAGAATCGCAGGGCCCACCCGGCGATTCTCAGAATCGCCCCAAACAGTGCTGGCATGAAATGATAATGAAATGAATATCGACCATACCCCTAGCGTCCCATCAATAATCGCTGCTCCATAGTTGTGTAGATGTAAACACTGTTTGGGGCCCCACCCGGCGATTCTCAGAATCGCCCTAAACAGTGCTTACATGAAATGAATGGGATGATGAAATGAATATCGACCATACTTCCCAGCGTCCCATTAGTAATAGCTGCTCCATAGTTGTATGAATGGGATGATGAAATGAATATCGACCATACTCCCCAACTTCCCATCAGTAATAGCTGCTCCATAGTTGTGTAGATGTAAACACTGTTTGGGGCGATTCTGAGAATCGCCGGGTGAGGCGGCGATTCTTAGTGCTTACATGAAATGAATAGGATGATGAAATGAATATCGACCATACTCCCCAGTGTCCCATCAGTAATAGCTGCTCCATAGTCGTGTAGATGTAAACACTGTTTGGGGCGATTCTGATCTCCAATATGAAAATTTTTCCAGTTTAGGGTTTCTTGCATTAGGAGGAGTCGCGTTGATGACAATTTCTGCTTTGCATGCGAGAGGTACAAGGTTCGATACCGCGCATCTTCAATATGAAAATTTCCAGTTACAGGGTATGCGAGATGTACGGGGTTCGATACCGCGCATCTCCAATTTGCAAATTTCCAGTTACAGGGTTTATCGCATGAGGAAGGTTCGCGTTAATGACAATGGGATTCGATACCACGCATCTCCAATATGAAATTTTGGTTTTTGTTCGCTCTGCGGGATTTCTACCTAACAAATAGTGGATGGTGTACATACATACAAATGAACACACGCATATTAATAATATAATTATAATATACACCAAATGAACACACGCATATTAATAATATAATTATAATATACACCAAATGAACACACACAGATTAATAATAAAAATATTCTATTTACATGATATAAAAATAAAGTGGCTCTTCTTGTGTAAACCTCACCATTGATATATGCTCCTTCCATGATAGAAGAACTATTTGTGGAGACGTGGTCACTAACTTCAATGATGGATACTAAACAAACAAGTTACAAATATTTTTGCAAACCATATCACTAATGTTGAATAGGTATTCTCCAGAGACTACTAGATGATACATTGAACAAACTCTGAGAGGACCAATAAATTATAATGCTTATATAATCTTAGGACTATGTTGCAAACTATTTTTGCAGACCATATCACTAATGTCAACTAGGTATTCTCCACAAGCTACTAAATGAGAATCGCCCGGGTGGGGGGATTCTCAATTCCTAGCCGTGATTCTAGATTATAAGCAACTTGACTCGAACGCTTGCAAGAAAACCAGATAAAACACGAACTCGCTCGCTTGCAGAAGAGAAACAACAGACGGTACACTATACAGGCCAGATAATAAAGAGAAGCAGTAATGTTTTGGAAAGCCATGCAAACATCTACAACGCCTCAAGAGGATCATAAAACCAATATCCCAACTCATTCATTTCATCATCTCATTCAATGCATGAGAATGTGCACATCTTATTCATTTCATTGACGCGTTTTTCATTTGATTTCATGGCGTACATTTTGCTAACAATGTTGACAAAATCCAATCCATTTAATGTTGACAAATATGATCTATTTAATGAAGTAAAAAATTACAATAATTTTTTTCCCTTTTTGGAAATGAAGTTCTAAAACATCTTTAATCCAACTCTTTTACAGGGCATTGACAACAAACAAGCAGTTCCCATCACAAGGCTCAACCGACATATTGTTGAGCATAGATGCTATTTTAGATTTGTTTTTCAACCTCTTCAATTTATTGCAATGATAATATGAATGTGTTGTGCCTTATTTTCATAAAAATTTCACATCACAGGACTAATGTAATTTGTCTTATTTTTTTTTATCTATTGTAACAACGTAAATATCTCTCTCTTTTGTGTCGTCATATAATTATGTGTATCTCTATATAAGAAAGAAACTATATAGGTACAAATAGAAAGTAAATAGTATATCTATCTTAAGAAACTAAATAGTATATCTATTTTAAGAGGAACATGATTATTCACAAATTAATGTACTATCTATTTGCGATGAACTTGATGATATATATTGTTATAGTTATGGTATAATAATATATTTTTAGTTAATTTTATTAGGAATTCACAAGAGATTAGATATATTCGTTTAACATTGAAAGCTTTTTATCGAGGATTAAGAAATACTTCTTTATTATATTAATTTATCCATAAAAGTCATTTACTTTTTAAAAAATAAATTTTCTTACTTTCACTTTAGGTTTGGTTTTTGATCCAATGGGTTTGTATCACTTGTATCAATGGGTTTGAAACTAATTTCTTCATACAAACCCTTGTTACACTTGTAACGTTTCAAGATTTAGGGTCCCACAATATTTTTTACTGCATTGAATCCATTTCCACCATCAAAAACAAGATTCAAGCACTACTGTGAGATTTGTTGAGAAAAAAAAAGGGGTCAAATTTAGGCTATTTTTTAACCTTTGGGGAAATTTGCTATGGATTATTCAATTTTGAAATGAAGTAGATTTAGGGTTTGATAATTTAAATTATTCATTTATTAACTATATAATTAAACTAAAATCTAAGAAATATTATTTTGGAATTAAAATTTTTGGTATTCAATATTTAGATCTTTAAATTAGATTTTATTTAATTGTTGAATTGAGACTTCTGTGATCCATATCAAGTTTATGAGAAATTTTTCGATTCCTAGTCGCTTTCTTCCAGGTCTCTATTTATTTGATCTGTTAGATTGTTATAATATATTCAATTATTTTATCTGATTAGTTAAAATATTTTATTCTTTCCCCCTTGGCCTCTTTTTTTTTTAAGTTCCTTTATAACTGTCTACCATCTTAATTTATTTATTTATTATTTTTATATATCATTTATTTTTTTTTTAAGTTCCTTTATAACTGTCTACCGTCTTAATTAATTTATTTATTATTTTTATATATTATATATTAATAAATCTAATTTTGTAAGGTAGTTTAATCCTTTAGGTATTTTCTTTTATTTGTTAATTATATTTTTATTTTTTTATTTTTTTTCAATTAACCGTATATTATTTTATTCAAATAAATATATATATATATATATATATATTATATTTAATTTTATTTTTTTAAACTAACTTTTAACTTAACCACTTATTTTTATTTTTATTTTTATTTTTTTTACATAATTTTTTTTTACATTATATATATATATATATATAATAGTTAGTTATTCCTCTTTATCTTGTTAGTTATACGTTCTACTCTATATTTATAGTTTCTATGTTTCTATTAAATAGTTAATATTTTTAACTATTTCTTAACTCAACAACCAATTTAGTTAAAATTACTTTATACATATAATTTATATATTTAACTATTTATTAACTCATCAACCAATTTAATTAAAATTACTTTATACATATAATTTATATATTTATGTAAAGGTAAGGTCCTTATTATAACTTACTTTTAATTTATAACTAGTTTGTTTGACCCTGGTCCCTAGTCAAATTTAGCTGTGCATAGATGGATCTGATTTTTCAACTTGTCCTAACGATGAACCGATTTTTTTTTCAACTTGTCCTGACGATGAACCACATTGGTTGGTTCCAAACCCTCGACAAATGATTTATCTTGTGATTTACGCCCAAAAATTTCTCCTAAAGATTTTATTTATTTAATTAATATTTTTTAATAAATAAGATTGAAATTTCAAACTTATTATTTTAATTGCGTAGACTAACTTATAAACAAAATAGACGGGACAAAACAATTTCAAGAAGGAATGTGATTTTTTGTTATTTAAAATGTATTTTTGAATGCACAAATGGCAACCCCTGAAAAACCAATGGGGTGCTTGAATTCTAATTAAACAACTTAAACTCAAGTTTATAAAAATCTCTACCAAATTTTGGTTAGAATTAATCAGAAAAATGTCATAAAAAAAACCCTTTAAATAAATTATATTACTTATGTAACAAATAAATTTTATTATTTTATATATATATATCAAAAAAAAAATTTGATAAAAAAAAATTTGACTAATTAGTAGAATTATAAATTTTAATTATTAAAATTAATTTTAAATATCGAAATTTTTGAAATAATAAAATTTCATTATCAAAAATGTTAACTTTTCATTATCCAATTATATTAATTAATTTATGAAAACATTACAACACAACTAATTTATTCCAATGAGTTTTTAGAATTAATTTAATTGATTAATAAATACCAAATCATTCAACAATGGCATATATACCACTACTAGGATTATGAGTGTTATTAAACACTAAATTAATATATATTACTTTTTTATTAAAATTAAATTATATAATTTGCTTTTTTTCTATCTCAGTTACTGTAACTTAAGTTTATAGGAAATTTAAATTTTTAAACTCATAAAAATGAGTTTATTTTTTAGAGTTTTTTTACAATGAACTCAATACACAAGACACACGGTACAGTTAAAATTAAATATTATGATATAGAGAAAGTCCATTGTTCATATACTAGAAAAAACTAAGAATTTCACTAATGCAACATTTATTCCACCTATTAAGTCATTAGGTCATTTTTTAATGAGATTTCAACTTTGTAGTAATCTCAAATTGTGCAATAAAATGATACTCAAATACCTCATTAATCCAAAAACCATGAATAACACCATATTACTTGATACTTCACCAAATACTACTTAAACCTGTCATATAATTTCTATTTAAAAAATAATAAAAAATTATTGTGTGGAAAAGAGCATTCTATAACCAATATAAGAGAGGTAATTTCCTTAGTGCTCCACTAAGGTTCTACAGATGTCCCTCCTCAGATAATCAATAAAAAAACCTGTTAACTATATTTAAAAATAAAAATCAATATGCAATTAGTATTACACAACTTAGGATTATTATATTTAAAAATAAAAATCAATATGCAATTAGTATTACACAACTTAGGATTATTTGGATGTTTCAAATTAGACATTTTTGTGATTGTGTAAGACACTGGGTTTTACCACATTAAACACAAGTAAGCAAATTTTTCAATTTAATAACATCATGATCTTACATTATGATGGTTCTACTTTGAAAACTTTGAGATTTTGTAAAATGATTTGGACAAAAGAATATTAGTTATGAAACAAGGAACTTAAAAAAGATGGTTAATTGAAGGCTAATACAATCAAACTCAACCCTTTCCATATAAAATTTAAAACTATGACTTATACTTTGCCCATTCTTATGAAAAAATGATTAACTGAAGGTTAATACAATCAAACTCAAAGCTTTGCACAAAAAGAATTAAAACTAAGACTTATATTTTGCCCATTATTTTTCATTTTTACTCTAATTCAGCTATATTTAAACTAAGGGAGGGTATCTGCAATGTAGCCCTTGTTCAAACGTGGTTATTGGTTCATACTTTTCAAAATTCAATAATTAAACTAAGCGACATGGAAGGTTAGCTATCCGGCCTTGTTTGTAAGTGAGTTTAATAATAACTCAATAATAATTAATTATTATTTTGCACTATTATTTAACCAGTTCTGCTACAAAGGCTAAGGTTTAGTAAAAATTATAAATGAAGTGACTTGCAAAGTGTTGCCTAGTCTAAATGGAACAAGTGCTAAAATTAAAGGTGATGTGCTAACTACAAGTTGTAAGTAGGAATTATAAAAGGCAAAATGAGGTCAAAAGTTTCAAGCCTAGCCCATTTTTCAGTTCTAACCAGGTGGATTAGCACCAAATACAACGCAATGAAGTATTATGAACACCAGTGTTCAATTAAACCCCTGTGGCATTCTGCCTTAGTTTAGAAGGAATGGTGGATGCAGAGGGGAATCAATCGCCCATTACTATTTCTTTTCTCCCTGGGAACATTTTTGGTGTAATGGGTATGTGGAGAAACCCAATACCAAGCTAAATCAGCGCAACCCTTAGTGCCTTTTTTATTGCTTGTCCATTAATGTCAAAATTCTTATGTGAATCCGCTATCAACAGTCACACTGATGAGATTAATTCTAGCAATTGCTTTCACAATCGTATGTTTTTACTTCATAGGTATTCATTTAAATTCGTCGGATCTATCTTACATATCCTATAAGTCTGGTGTCTGGAGTTTGCAGTCATCGGAAAGACATTATAGACAGTCCTCCCTAAACTGCAAATCCCTTTTTCCTTGAACCATTTGCCATTTTGAATCAGAAGATTGTGATTGTTGTTCAGAAGATCATTCCTATGGCTGAAATCTATTGTGTTACCTTGCTGTCTGGCTTCTTGGTCTCTCCCAAAATTATAACAAATCTTTTATCTTGTTTTTAATGAATTGCCAAGTCAAACACCACACAGCACCTTGCCCCCTACAACAAGACCCGTCTGAGCTTCATAAATAAATCTTGTTCCCCAGTGATAGGCAGGAGCAAATCCTACTGGGTTCCCTTGCTGTTTGGCTGCTTGGTATCTTCCAAAACTATAACAAATTTTTCATCTTGTTTTTAATAAATTGCCAAGGAAAACACCATACAGCACCTTGACCCTACAATAAAACCCGTCTGAGTTCATAAATAAATCCTGTTCCCGAGTAATAGGCAGGAGCAAAACTTTAGAACAGTTGAGAGTACCCCTGCCCGAGAGCTAGCTTGAACGGCTGGAGTGGTGCATGAAGGTGCCAATGCACATTATGCCCCAGCATTTGCGCCTCGTGAGAGTGGGGACGCCCCAAGGAAAAACATAGGGCAATAGGAACCCAAAAACACTGTTACAATATTTGAAATGGATTTTTACCTATTCCATGTTTGGAAAGTATTTGGCTCTGTACAGAAATACAGTGAAGAGGAACGGGTAAAATAGAAAAGGAAATTGCTAAAAGAAAAGAAAACTAAAATGGCCTTGAAATAAAATGAATATTTTGGGGTTTTATGGACAGTTTAATTGGTGATTGAAGTGATATGAGATCATGTAATTAAGAGATTCAAGGTTCAATCTCTGTTGTAACCTGGTCTAAGGTCTAAGGAGAAGAAAAAAAGATAAATGATAGGCCCAGATATACAGTAGTAGTTGACAAAATCGACCCTGCATCATGCAAGTACAAGGCTGACCCTTGATTAACAAAAAAAAAATTGATTATTTTACAAGGCTGACCCTTGATTAACAAAAAAAAATTGATTATTTTTTCGACTCAATTCGAGTGCCATACTACCCGCAAATTTTCCAACTGTTGCTTTAAGATAATGCAGTAAATCGTCATAAGACCAAAGAAAATTAGAAAAATTAAAAACGCTGTAGGAGAAAATGAATATTTTGTCAAGTCAGTTCTTTAGATTCAGACGACCTGCAAATTTTCCAAATATTGTGCTGAGAATTTGAGATAATATAGTAAATCTTCATAAGACCAAAGAATGACAGAAAAACTAAAATAGCTTTGAGATGAAATGAATATTTTGTCGAGTCAATTTCATACTGTCATACTACCTGCAAATTTTCCAATCGTTGCATTAAGATAATGCAGTAAATTTTCACAAGATCTAAGAACATCACCCAGCCTTAAATGATCTGCGTCATATTCAACCGCATGTGAGCAAGCACTATAGGGCGAGCGTTGGATATTGGATAAATCACCGCTCTTTGCCTGTTTCGCGGCATGTATTTAATTGTCTCTTGTGGATCCGTTAAGTTTTGTAATATGTCTGTTTACTAATACGTGCGAAAATGGCAATCATGATTCTAACCCATGGTGTAAATTTGTGAATGGCAAAAGGATACGCTTTATAACCCATGGTGTAAATTTGTGAATGGCAAAAGGATACGCTTTATAGTACCAACTTTCCGCTTTCAGGATGGAAGAGGGTTTATAAAGGAGGCGTACTCTTATTTCACTATAGGGGAGACATACTCCTATTTCACCATGCAATTTGTGGATTTACTTCCTAAAAAGCAAGTTGTTCGTTTCTGCTGGCTGCGAATTCTTTACTTGTACCAACAAAAGTGTATGCTCCCTCAATCCGTTCGGAAAGGTGTCTGGAGTAATTTGGGCATTGACTTCCTTTTCTAAAATCCATGCAAACGCAAATAAAGACTGGATCATTTGAAGAGCACATCTAATGCAAAAGCAAAATGAAAATTGCAAAATGAAATCCTCGCCTATCTCAGTCGGTGAATCTTTCTTGAAGAAAAATCAAATAAATCAGCTTCAAGGTACACGCCATCTACTTTCTTTTTTCTATTTAGCTGCAACGCTAGACATCTTGTTTCAGGTTTTAAACCTTGGATGGGTAAATTTTTGCCTCGTCCTAGGCATTATCTGCTTCGTCTTTATTGAAAAATTGCTATTTAATAATGTGGTGTGTATCATATTGGAATTCTATCTTCGCAAATGAAAGTTTTAACTAGGACATTTGTGATCTAGCCGCCCATCAATTATTTCTCTGAGGATAATTATCTTTTCTAAACTACTCTGACGATGTGGACTGCTTGAGATACGCAATTACATCCGCCCGTTCTTCAGGGCTTTCCAGACCATGGAAGAACTTCTTAGTTCCGGGTATGTACTGCATAAGGATAAAGAAAACGAAGTCAGAACTTACGTAACCAACATGGGGCACGAACCACCCACTCAAAATAACAGAAATTAGTGAAACGAGACTCTTAAGGACCAGAGCAGTATAACAGAGAAAAAAATGTGAAATAGCAGACAGCTCAGAAACTGTGTCCTTTTTTTTGAAGACAAATCATCCATACAGCTTTCTATGTTATATAAGTACAAGCAAAAGCGAGTCATCCACCCCATCTTAAAACAGATGTCATACACCATTGGCCAAGAGTGACCTTAAAATCAAGGCTGAGTAGAGACCAAATTCCAATACACCGATAACCAGGCAAAAACTTCACAATTTGGACATATACAACATCACTCTCACCTTTAACGTGAACTCTGTAGCCTGTAAACACAGAATATGGAGGGACGTTGAATAGATGAAAAATTAAATTCTTTTGTCATAACAAAATATTCCTGGCAAATATTATCATATGGGAGATTTTGCTATTTGATAATAGTTAACAAACATTTGACTGATGTTATCAGAATAAATGCCCTGTCTTCATTTCATATATCATTTTCAATTTACGTATTTACGTGCTCAGTAGTTAAAGCCCGTCATCTGTTTCCTCCTCTGTCTGATTTAAACATTCGTTCTCAGAGACAGGTGTCCATATTGGAGCTTGAATCATTATCACTGCTTATCACTTCACTCTCCAATGAGTTTAGCCCATCCTCATCTCCTGAACCAATTTGAGCCTTCGCCCTTGAAGTCCTCTCTTCCATCATTTGCCACTTTACTATCCAACGGTTAGGGCTACCCAATGCCATTTTCCTCGAACGAAATTGCATGCTTCTCCATTTATCTTGACAATTTTACCTCTAGTCAAATTTGGCTCATACGTTTTGGACATCGTGCCAGATCACATGCATTATTTGAATGGCCAGGTTCTCTAGTACTTTGGGCGGAATTTAAATTTGGTTATTCTTAAATTACATGCTTGAATTATTTGATTCTGCTATGTCCTTAACCAGATACACATTGTCTCAACTCCACAGGTCCTCTTGTTAGAAATCACAAAGGTAGATCTACCGTGAATTCTCTAACAGCTTAAATAAGATAAAGAAGCTGAAATATAACCATGCTTTGATGATGAATACATAAAACTTCAAGAAAGTGCACAACAAAAGTAGAGCGAAATAGTATAGGTATCCCTAAGCAAAAGGAATAAACACACTTGAATGAGATGATATTACAAATGAGAGAGTTGGTATATTTATACCAACTTTATTAGGGCTAAGGAATTAGTCTCAAGGACTAATGCATTAACCTAAGATACAATAAAGTGTATTATGGGCGTAACAACCCACAACTACCTACAAGTCAGCCCATTAAGCCTCAATCACCCATACAGTAGGCTAGCATGTGACCACGAGTTAAGATTAGTCAAATTATCTCAACACCTCCCTTAAGCTGAAAAGGGCCATAAAGAGAGTTTTACATCCGTAAATTATCACATAAGATCACCATACCACGTCCCCTTCCCCCAAATAATGCTAAGTTGGCATCATCAAAAGTCATATTGCTTATAAAGGAAGTTTTCACGATTGATATTAGGAGTGATTGTGTTAAAAAGGGTCTTCGTTATGAAACTCATATTTATCAAGTAAAGGAGGGCCATTTGACATAAGGGCTAGTGATGGTGGTGACTCTGACCATTGAGAAGGCTAAGCAAGAAGAGTGGCAATAGCCCAATGGAAAAAGATGGCAAAAATGAAATAATAGGATCATCGTCTTCATCATCGTCATCATCCATCATCAACAACTTCAAGCAGAACCTATCAATATTGAACTAGATATCCTTGGAAGTAGAGGGATCACCATCAACAAAGGGCCCACCATTATGCAGCGCATCTAGAGAGGACCCATCACCATGATACACATCTCAAGTGAACTCATCACTAGAATGTTCATCAAAAGAAGACTCATCACTAGAATGTTCATTAAAAAGAAGTCTCATCACTAGGCATCATATCCTTATCAAAGGAGGTAAGGTTGGAAGAGACTTTCAAAATACAAAAGGCATCAACTAAACAAGAAGACCCATAAGTCCCCAAATACTATCTAGGAGAAGAGCTTGAAAAGGTACACATGGGTGCACCAAGAGTCAATGAAGATGTGATAAGATCCACTATAACATGCTAAGAGTCATCAACAAGCAACTTTGTTGAAGAAGAACAAGTGTGTTCCATAGAGACGTGTTATAATCACCACCAAAATCATAATTTGGAAGAAATGGGGGAAGAGATGCTAGCTAACCATGAGGTACAAGTCATCAAAGATGGCCTCATGATGCTCTGCCACAAGGTGAGCGACAGGATCATAAAGACAAAAGTAGGTACCCCACTTGAAAAGACTTGCTATAGCCAACCATAGTTTCGAAACGAGTATATTGGACATGTGATATCAAGTATACTGAGAAAAATCATCATTAAGGGTAAGGAAGTACTTGGTTCCCTCAAGAGAAGAAGTGGCCATGGGACAACAAATACCATTTTGTATTAAGTCAAGGGGTAAAGAGGCTCGTCTTCAATTGTCCTTTGGAAAGGACTCCTAGTGATGTTTATTGATCACACATCCCTCACAAACACTACTAAGAGAGTTGATATAAGGCCTTCAACAAGGCAAATATGACACATGTGCCTCAAGGATCCATAATTGGTGTGATAGAGACAAAAATTTATAATGTATTCTCATCATCTGAGTTAATCACAATTGCGATGAATTTATTCAAACTTGGACGTCGACTTCCCAACTTCTATATATGTTAAGACTCATCACAATATCTAGAGATGACGACTTTAAAGTTGTCATTGATGTCTTTAACAACCCATCTATCGAGCCAAAATTCCACCCTTTTATTGGTGAGTAATATGCTAAATAGAGAGAAAATTTTGTCCCATTCCAAGAATGTGGAGAACATCTTTGTACTAAGTATTATCAATTTGAACAATATAGCAACAAGAGAGTGCCATAGTTGAGTCATCACCAATACTTACATGTTGACCTTTATGGTGATCACTATAATCACCATAATCACCTTTATTGGTGTGTTCCATTCCAAGAGCATGGATAACATCTTTGTACTGAACATTATTGATTTGAACAATACAACATAAGAGAGTGCGAGAGTTGAGTTATCACTAATAGTTACCTACTCACCTTTATGGTGATTACTATGATCACAAAGGTGTCAACGGTTAGCCATGTGTCTAGTAACCTCAAAATATGTAATTCAATATTGAGTAGAAATGGAGGATGAAAGAGCAATGTGCATAACCACATGAGCAAAATCACAAACCTTGTCTTTGAAGACATCATCATCTCTAGCTAGTGTTTTAAAAACCGATCAACTTGGATTTGGACTCAACTAAGTCAACCCCAAATGGTATCGGCTCAACCATTTACAGTTCAAAGACCAAATTGATATTAAACCAATGCCCTAATTCTAACAATACCCTTTTCTTAATTGGTTAAACCCTAAACTTGGTAAAACATATTTTGCCTAGTATTCTAGCACACAAAACATATTTGTTATTTTCATTAATGATACCTAACAATATTAATGTTAAAGATTTGTTGGGTAGAGGGGTGATTTATGCAAAGTGAATTTTAAAGAAAGATGCTACAGGAGACAAGGATGGAGCGATCAATCATAGACTATGTTTCCTCATAAGGGGAGTGAACACCTTATGTTGTTGGGGGTGAGCACAATGACCTCCTCACCCATACTACCAGGAAACACGGCCGATCCACCATTGAGTAAGACATTTTCATACAAGTCCATGATTCCTACATCACTCTTCAAGATATAAGTAGTCTTATGGGTGCCCAACACCTTAATTGTGATGAGAGGGGTAGGTAATAATAGACATCTTTATGTCAATTGCAGATTTCGAACATCCAATAAATATGGAGTAAAATCAACAATTGATTTCTATCCATGCCTATTAAATGTCCAGATCTATAATTAACTTTGACTTTGTTGTGTGCTCATTAAATATTTACATTTCATATTTAAATATATAATTAAAATAAAAGCAAAAGACAATAACGTATCTAATTTTCTCTTAAGTATAACTTGACCCAATTAAAATAAACTCAAAAGACAATAACATATACTTGACCCCTTTTAAAATAAACTCAAAAGACAATAACACATCTAATTTTCTCTTAAGAATAACTTGACCCCAAATAAATATATATATATTTATAAATAGATATGAATTTCAATTTTTTAACCAAAATTAGTAAGTGTTGAAAAGGCTTTAGATTTTAAAGGAAATCAAAACATGTTCAGCGTAAGAAAAACTGCCATGGAATCAGAATAAATAGATTATTAACTAAATAGTTCTCTCCACCATTGACAAATGGAAAGATATTTAAAGCAATTAAATAAGTCCTCAAGTCGTTGTGGGTATTTCATGCATTTAATAGTACAAAACAATTGCATAAAAACCATGCTGCACGATTCATGTGAAAATTTACATATGTAAATAAAAGTCTTGATCTATGACACGGCAAATCTCATCGGTCACTAAATTTGAAGAATTATGAATAAAAGGACCCACTGAAGAATTATGAATAAAAGGACCCACTCTTGTTACCGGTCACTAGATGCTCAAATTATTGGAAAAAAAATAATATGGAAATTGAAATTAATTTAGATTAAAACATAAATAAAGTAGATTTAATAAGTATATGTATATAGTGTATTAGATTTTTAATTTTATATTTTATATTTTTGTTAAGTAAAGTTGATTTTATAAGTATATGTATGTAGTGTATTAGATTTTTAACTAAATAATTTTATATTTTATATTTTTGTTAATTTGATTTGGTAGTAGTAAATTTTATTGAGCATTTATTTAGTTTCATGTCAATACAATATTTATTGGAATTTTCTTGAAGCTATTTCAACTAATTTGCTAGTGGTTAATATCTTTGGATATTTGACTAGTTTAATGTCAAAATGTATTGGAATTTGGAATTTTTATGAGGTTATCTTTATGAGTTTACTAAAGACAGCTTTTACATGTTTATCAGTTAATATTGGCACATTGTGATGAGGCTGAGGGATAGACATCCCCTTTAGCATGGTTCCCTCAAATGATCATTGATAGGAGTGTTTAAATGTCTCAACACTTACCAAGTCACAAGTTCATGTTAGTATTGGCTTGTGGGTTGTCAATATTAGCTACACCCAATTTTACTTGTCACACACACACACCTCCTCCATATTGGGTTGTAGAGTGTTTCTCAGCTCAATTGTGGCAAATTGGAAAATCTCAAAAATGTATGATGTTTTACAATCCCAGAGACATTTATGAGATTTTCCTATTTGAATTGAGTCAAGAAATGCTCTACAACTCAATATGGTGAAGATGTAGGCTTCATAAAATGAAACATTACATCAAAAACAATAAAAATAAAACATAATGTCAACTTAATTAAAAAAGTAATAAAATAATAAAAATAATTAAGCAATTCAATTCAATTTGTTATATTTTATTTTTATTAATATAAATAATAAACATTTTTTTCAATCAAAAAAAATCATAATATGCATATTACATTAAAATAAAATTAAATAATAATGTTTCATATTCATAACCATGATATTTCAAAACTTCATATTTAAATTTAATTAAAAAAAAAAAAAAAAAAAGAAGAAGAAAACCTTAATTCTCTCTATATATAATAAATGAGAATTATAAAAACATGTCACAGAAAAACCTCAAATCCATATATATATATATTAACTATATCTATTATCAAGGTTTAAAAAAAAAAAATTATAGACCATTCTTCAAATTTTGCACAAAAATAAGTTTGTATCTTTGAGAGATTTGATCATTCTCAGTGTTTGGTATATCTCGAGTTAGAATAGATCTATAATAGTCATAATCTAACCAAACAAGTTCCATCCAAATAATATTTTTTTATTGATGAAATGCTATGAAACCGGATTCGTCCCCCTACCCTCTCATGTCCTGAATCGAGCGAATCGGACACAATTTGGTCAGATTCGTGTCCTTCCAGTTGTGTCCAATCGGGACACGAATCCCGAAAAATACACTTCCCTGCGATGTTAAAAGGTCGATTTGGCCATTCTATTTACACATTAACCTTTCTTCTTGGTTGTGGGTTTGTTGTGGGTGTGTGAGAGCAAAGAGCAGAGACTATGGGAGCATTTTCTAGGAGATTCAAGCAACAATAAATATATTTTCTCTATGTTTTTTACATTTTTATTACAGCAATTTGCATGTGCATTTCTTTTACAAATTTGTGCATTTTTATTTTATTTTTTACATCATTCGTTACTTAATCAAGGGCAGCAGGGAAGAGGCAAAGGAAGGGGAAGAATGTCCCCCTTGGAGATGCCCCTCATGTTCCAATTTCATCAAGGTCTATTGCAAGTGGGGCTGAAATAGTAGCTTCAAATGTTGAGGGTTACAAAATCCTTAAGATAACAAATATCCCTTGTTGAAATATGTCACAAGAGAGCAGGGGACAGGCAACAAGATGAAGGGAGGAGTCAATGTTGCTTGGAAATGCAGTTATTGCAAAACTAATTTCATGAGCACATATTTCCGTGTGAAAACTCATTTGTTGTCTTTACCAAGTTGTGGAATTGCATCTTGTACAAAAGTGCATTTAGCAAAGAGAAAATAAATGGAAAGAGAGGTCAATGTTGGTATGGAAAATGTGGCTACAAAATCTAAAAAAAAACAAAAATGATGACCCCCTTCCATTCTTGAGGAAAAGCAGCAACAAATTCCCATTTGAGAGTTCTGGTGGGGGACAAGCAGCAAAAAGAAAAGCAATTGCACTTGGTGCAATGGACAAAATTTTTCAGAAAAAAACGGGAAGAGCTTGATTTCACCATTGCCTTTTCTTTCTATTAGAATTTCATATCCTTTAATGTTGCACACTCACCTCTATTTATTGAGATGTGTCGAGCTCTAACTCAAGGGGCTCCATCAACGTATATGCCTCTTAGGACATAGAAGCTTAGAACCACATGGTTGACGAATGCAAAAAAAGAGGTGGACAAAATGCTTGAGCCTATTAAAGCAGCATGGCCAAGATTTGGGTTAGCACTGTTTCTGATGGATGGACAGATCCAACACGGCATCCACTTATCAACTTCATGGTGTCTTCCTTGAATGGTCCATTTTTTTTTAAATCAGTGGATGCACTTGGACAATACAAGGATGCACAATATATGGGTGAGTTGTTTATTAAAGTTATTGAAGATATAGGTGTTGATTCTTGTGTGCAAATCATTACAGATAATGCACCTATTTGCAAGGTTGTTGTCATGATTGTGGAAACTAAATATCCACAAGTTTTGCATTGTCCATTCATTGAACTTAGCACTTAATCTATTGCTTCTAATGTGATTTGGATTGGAAGCATTACTGAGGATGCACGGCATATCTACAACTTTGTACAAAATCATACAAATGCCCTCACTATCTACAAGGAGTACACCAATCTATCATTGTTGAAGATTGCAGATACATGATTTGCCTCAATCTATCATTGTTGAAGATTGTGGATACACGATTTGCCTCTTCATTCATCATGTTGAAGAAGTTGAGGGATGTCAAGACCACTCTTGGGGCCATGGTTATTTCAAATTTTTGGTCTTTTTGGAGAAAGACAAATCAAGCAACCTCAAAAAGAGTTAAGGACACAGTGTTAGATGATGCTTGGTGAGAGAGGGTAGATCGACTTATTAAGATCATGGACCCTATCAATTCTTTACTTCGATTTGCAAATACAAACCAACACATCCTAGGAGAGGTTTATGAGGGATGGGATTCCATGATTGAGTCTGTGAGGAGCATTATTTTACAAAGTGAGTGCCTCGAGTATGAGACATCATCAAAGGCTTTCTTCACCACCATACATTATATTCTTGTCAGTAGATGGGACAAGAATTCCACACCTTTACATTGTTTGGCTCACTCATTGAACCCAAAATACAACAGCCATGACTAGTTGAATGGTAGACCTTCCCGCAAATTCCCTTTTCACATGGATGGTGAGATCTCACAGGGGAGGAAAGATGCATTTAGGCAGGGATTTTTCAGGATAGAGCATCCCTTGATGAGGTCGAGGATGCCTTTGCAGAGTTTTCTACCGGCACTGATCGATTTGCAGGATATTATGTGATTAGAGACAGGGGACTAAGAAGCCCTATTCTTGGTAGGAAATTCATGGGGCAACAAGCCCTCCTCTACATCAGTTAGCCATTAGGCTCCTCTCTTAGGTGACTTCATCCTCTTGTTGCAAGAGAAATTGGAGCACATATGGGAATTTGTATAGTGTCAAGAAGAGCAGGCTTGAGCAGTCCAAGGCCGAGACAATGGTGTATGTGCATAGCAACCTTTGTCTTATTTAGAGGTAGGGGGATGAGCGGTTGAAGAGAAAAATAAAGATGTGGGATGTCTTTCTTGATGATATGGGTACGGACAACAGTGTTGAGTTGGCAATGGCCAACTTGGATCTCAATGAGTCAGTGCTAGAGCCTGTCACATTTGATGATGGAGATACTATAAAGGGGTCATCCTCCACACCAGCAAATGCAGAGATTGTTGATTTCTATAGCATTGGATGTGCTCTAACCTCGAGATTTTACAGAGAGGCTAAGACACATCCATTCTCCAAGACCCAGAATCATTCGGGAAAATTCCACCTAGAGATGGTTTACCTAAAATAATTAATCATTTTTAATGTATTCCTAAGTCTAAACTTAAGAAATGTGATTAATTAAAGGGTATTAATTAAATCTGGTGTGAATCTAAATAAAGACAAGGATCAACTCCCAATTAATCTTAGCCTTTGATTATGTTTTAATCTTGGTCGTTGGTGCTCCAACGAGAGATTATAAGAAGGAGATTGATGGGCACTTGGAGAACACATCGAAATAGTGAGATCTAGAGATCGAATTTCTCAAGAGTAGCAGTGTTGAGTTGTCAGAGAGAGATCGGGTGATCTTCTTGCAGTGAGGGGTAGGGATAGTAGACCGGAGGAGACTTTTCTAGTTCCGATGAGTGCAAGGCAGAGAAGGCATCAAGAGGTTCAAAGAGGCAGCGCAGTGTTTCAGAGGGAGTCCACAATTTTGTTGGGAGCAACGAGATCTAGTGCCAGAAACCGGGGTGTGAGACCGGAGGGCCAGAGAGTCGAGTTCCAGTGAGCAAATCGATTAGCCGAAAGGGTGACGCCGTCACTGCATGAGCCAACGCAGAGGCAACGTGGGGCTAGCTATCTAGATCCTAGATCAAAGTCGGATCGCTAATGACAGTGTGAGAATATTTCCCACTACATCTTTGCCAGTTTATTCTCTATATCAGATTGTCAATTTGGACATCTAAAGATTTGTGCTCAGATTACTACTGCATAATAATTAAAACCTTCAACTGTTGCACCGGTTTTCCCACATTGAGTTTTTCCAGGGACATTTGTCCAAAAACAACAATGTATTTGTGTGTGTGTTTATTTCCCCTATGCAGTATTTTGTTTCCACAGTATTTTATGTTGTGAAGGTTGCAGTAGATTTTATTTCGATGTTTACTGTGTAACACTGTAAATAACTTGATTCAAAAATTAGCAAGTATGAGAAATTTAATCAGTTGCTACAGTAGGGAATTGGATCACCGATTTTTCACATGGTATCAAAGCACAGATCGTAAGGCGAAGAGCTCAGAGCAGAAGAGGAGGAGGTTCGAATTTCTGCATAGGCAACAATTAGAAACCCCAGGGGCAGCGTATTTCCTTGGCCAGAAGGGTCAGTTTTTCGTGGAAATTTTACTTCTCTGAGTGAGTCGACAGAGAATAAAAATTTTCAGATTGAAGAGTCCCATAGGTAGAGGGAGTAGTAGCAGTTTCTTTGCAGAGCAAATCTTCCCCTGGGACACAGATTTTGCAGCAGTTTGCTAAGTGCAAATAGCGTCGGGAGGAAAGAAAAACACACACAGAGGGAATTCTTTCCTCAGGGGACTTCTGGCCAAGAAGTTCGAATTTTCCTAACAGAGCAACAGTAGTTGTGTACAGAGTTTCTCACTCCATAAGGGAGTGCGAATAGCTAGGCAATGCTACGTAGAGGAGAAGAGGAGTTCGACATTTTCAGAGAGATGGCATCAACTGGGTTGAGAGATCAATATCGGTTGGATGGAGCCTCCAACTATGTGATCTTGAAGGTTAGAATTTCTTGCCTTCTAAATGAACATGATCTCAATACTTATATCGATTATGTGGTAGTTATACCCGTAGATGCAGATCCGCTTAAGACATACAAGAAGGAGATGGCGAAATCTAAGAGGTTGATTCTCGATGGGGTTCGAGATCACGTGGTATCTCACATAGCTAGCAAAGATATTGTCCGACAAATGTGGGAGGCACTAGATACGTTGTACGAAGGATCTTCTGAGCAGCGGAAGATGTATCTTGAGGAGACGCTGAGATGCAAGAGGATGTAAAAAAGGGAGCGTATAGGCTCTTTCCTTACTAGGCTTCAGGATGTACGGGATCAATTGTCTTCAGTAGGGTCAACGCCCTAGTCTAACGATTAGCTCTGAACAGTGTTTCCAAAGAATGGCAAGTTTTCATCCAAAGTATCATGAGTAGAGAAAAGCTGCCAGATTGGGAATGTATGTGGGTTGATCTGCAGCAGGAGGAGATGAGGCGAGATCTAGTGAAGAGCACCATCAGTGATGGTAGCAACAGTAGTGGGACAAAGCAAGTAAAGGAAGAGGAAGATGTGGCCCTCGCATTTAAGGGGCAGCAAGAGCAGCGCAGGAGGAAGAAGGACATTTCCAAGGTGAAATGCTTCAGATGTGGTGAGCTTGGCCACCACATCACTCAATGTCCTCTCAGAAAAAAGGGCAAAGAGGAGTAGCGGGATCAGCAGGCTCCCTCCGTTGAGATCAATAGGTTGTCCTCCAGACTGGAGGAAGAGTTTGCCATGATCACCGAGTTACCTCCAGTGGTGAGGTGGGGTGATTTACTTTTGTAGCCACAGAGAGCTACAAGTTGGGCAAGATTCTCGAGGAGGTCCACCTCGTGAATCAATACCTTGCTATGGAGCCCATAGCACGTAGTAGCAGGATGGATTAGTGGGAGTTGATGCAATCGAGTGCCAAAGTGACAGATGCAATAGCTAGTAGTGGTCAGCGACTGGGCAGCGCAGAGCAGAGTCAACAGCAGCACAAAATCTAGCAGCAGTCAAAACTCGAGTGACAAATGCATCATACTGACCACCGTTGGTTCAGTATTTTGGATGTTTTTCGATTGCAGTTGCAGCAGCAGCAGTGGGAGAGGGTTGCAGTGCAGATGCAATGTTGGCAGCAGTTCAGCAGAGTTAGCAACAACATGGATGTAGCGATCAAAGTTGCGCAGTAGTTGATGGATAGCAGAGCCAAACATCAGCAGCACAGCAGGAGATGGTGCGGAGACAAAGTGATGCTTCAATGGGTTGAAACACTAGAGCACATTCCTCGCAAAGATGGAGTTTTGATTTCTGTAGCATCAGATGTGTTATAGCCTCAAGATTTTGCAGAGAGGCTAAGACACATGCATTCTCCAAGACCCAAAAATCGTTTGGGAAAATTCCACCTACAGATAGTTTAATTGTAATAATTAATCATTTTTAATGTATTCCTAAGTCTAAACTCAAGAAATGTGATTAGTTAAAGGGTATTAATTAAATCTGGTGTGAATCTTCTAGATAAAGACGAAGATCAACTCCCAATTAATTTTAACCCTTGATTATGTTTTAATCTTGGTCGTTGGTGCTCCAATGAGAGATTATAAGGAGGAGTTTGATGGGCACTTGGAAAACACATCATGATAGTGAGATATAGAGATCGAATTTCTCAAGAGTAGCAGCGCTGAGTTGCCAAAGAGCGATCGAGTGATCTTCTTGCGGTGAGGGCAAGGATAGTTGACCGGAGGGGACTTTTCCAGTTCCGGTGGGTGCAAAGGCAAAGAAGGCATCGAGAGGTTCAGAGAGGCAACGTAGAGCCAGGAAAAGGCGGCGCAGTGTTTCAGAGGGAGTCCGCAATTTTGCTAGGAGCAGTCAAGATCTAGTATAAAAAGTTGGGGTGTGAGACCAGAGGGAAAGAGAGTCGAGTTCCAATCAGCAAATCAATCAGCTAGAAGGGTGATGCAACTCCTAGAAGTTGTGATGCAATGACTGTGTGAGCCCACACAGAGACTGCGCAAAGGCAACGTGTGGCTAGCCATCTAGAGCCTGGATCAGAGTCGGATCGCCAGTGACATTGTGAGAATATTTCTCACTACCTCTTTGTCAGTTTATTCTCTGTATCAGATTGCCAGTTTGGGCATCTAAATATTTGTACTCGGATTACTACTGCATAATAATTAAAACCCTCAATTGCTGCACCGATTTTCCCACATTGGGTTTTTCCGAGGACGTTTGTCCAAAAACAACAATGTGTTTCTGTGTGTGTTTATTTCTCTTGTGCAATATTTTGTTTCCATAGTATTTTATGTTGTGAACGTTGTAGTAGATTTTATTTCGATGTTTGCTGTGTAACAACGTAAATAACTTGATTCATAAATTAATAAGTAGGAGAAATTTAATCAATTATTGTAGTAGGGAATCAAGTCACCGATTTTTCACAGAGATGACTTTGATACAAAGGAGGAGCATGCAGCAGAGGAGAGCAATCATGACCATGATGATGAGTATAGTGATGTTGATTTTGATGATGAGAATTGATGACTCATGAGCTACCTACTGCCTTGAGGCTTGTAGACTTGTAGTTGTTTTGTATTGCTATTTCTATTTGCCATTGGCATTGTACTACCTATGTAACACATTTTGATTTTGATGACTTAATGAGAAAACTAGAATATCTTGTCTTTCTCCTATTGGATCATTGATGAATTGAATATGTGTTATCATTTATCATTTATATCACAAATGTATTTGTATGCATAATGTTACTTTGTAAAACTTACATCTAGATGAAGATCTATGTTTGAATCAATGAATTTATATCATGAATGAGAATTTATGTAAGAAATATCTAATTTTTAATATATATATATAGTATCTTGTTATGCGTCCGACACTCAAATTCCTGTGTCCTTTGTGTCCCGTGTCAAGTGACTTAGATGAAAAGATATTTTTAATAAAAATAGATATATTATTAACCTATCACAACTAAATTATTACACAAAGATATTTTTAATAAAAATAGATATATTATTAACCTATCACAACTAAATTATTACACAAGTCTAACTTGTGTAATAGTGTGTAATTACATCAATCCGAAATTATTTGGTAAAATGTGAAATATATAATAATAAATAAATAAAAAATAATATTTAATTAAAATGAAAAATAAAAATATTTCATATATAAAAAAACTAATACAAAAAATAGAATTATATAGAAATAAAACTAATATTTTACTAAAGCCCCAAGGGTTAGCTCAGTTGGTCAAAAATCGTGCCTCGCCATTGGGAGGTCACAGGGTCGATTCTACCCGAAGCCCTTGGGGTTAGGTCTTGCTAGTAGGCCGAAGGGCGATTAGCCCAGATTTTCCCATGGACGTAACGACCACTCACTGACCAGGGTGTTCGTGAACCACAATGTAAAAAAAAATTAATAATAATATTATTTTACTATAATATTATGAAACATAAAAAAAATGGTTTCTTAAGTTAAAATAATAAAATTATAAATAAACTTTTTGAAAATCCAAAAAAAATATATATATATATATAATAAAATATTATTTATTAATACATTTAAATTCAATAAAAATATCATGGAATGTCAGATGGTTTGAACAGGTAACTTAAAATAATCAAAATCCTAAATGAGCTCCTCGAAAATCCATATTCAAATTAAGATATGTTTTAAGTGTTTTAGAACTAATTGGCTTGAAAACTTCAAGGAGATTGTAAATCCATTGCACCAATTTACAACTTTACACAGATGTAATTTGAATAAAAACATATCAAGTTACCCTCGTATCATGTGAAATATTGAAAAAATATAGCGCGTTAAATTTAGTTAAGTGCTTCTCACACACCCCTAATAGCCTTTGCTTAAATTTTGATTTATATTTATAACCCACCAGCGAAATCATCAACCACAGTAAACATATTAACATGAATCAACCATAAGGATGCTTTGCGCCAAACGAATATTTTGTTTGTGGGTGCAAAAAGGAAAGATTAAAATATACTCGAGAAACAAACCTTCCCATCCAGTCTCCAACCATTTTTGAAACAGTGAATATTAAATATGACAGCGTAGGCTATCACCCAAGATCCGAAGAGATTGAAAAAGAGATACTTGAGAAAACCACCTGTAGAATTCAAACTTGAAAGGAACTTGAAAGGAAGAACCCCAAACCTCCATGGATATACATCGAAAACAGAATTACCCATTATCAATAGCCTTTTACCATGGATATATCCTTAACCCTCTCTCCCCACAAAAAAAACCCAGGCACTTCAAAGCTAAGAATAACAGAAAAGCTAAAATGGCTTTCGGATGAAATAAATCTTTTCATCAACTGAATTTCATACCATCATCCTACCTGCAAATTTTGCAATCGTTGCACTGAGATAATGCAGCATATCTTCACAAGACCAAAGAGCATTACCTAGCCTTAAATGATCTGCGCTATATTTAACAGCATGTAAGCCCATGGTACATGGTCTAAATGTGTATAGGCAAAAGGGCACACTTTATTGTCTCAACTCTCAGGAGTGGGGAGGGTTTATATGAGAGGCAGACTGTTATTTCAAAATTCACCATGCGCATTCATTTCCTAAATGGCAAGTTGTTCATTTCGGCTGGCTACAAAATTCTTTACTTGAACTAACAACAGTGTACGCTCCCTCAATCTCTCTCTCTCTATTTTTGTTTGGAAAGATATATGGAGAGTAACTTACGCATTGACTTCCTTCTCTCTAATTCACGCTAAGGCAAATAAAAAACTGATAATTTGAAGATTACATCCTTACAAAAGGAAATAAACATTGCATAACGAAATCCACATCTATCTCGGTCGGTGAATCTTTCTTGAAGAAAAATCAAATGTATCAACTTCAAGTTACACGCCATCTACATTTTTTTCTATTTAGCTGCAACGCCAGACATCTTGTTTCAGATTTTAAACCTTGGATGGGAAAAATTTTGCCTCGTCCTAGGCATTATCTGTCTCATCTTTATTAAAAAATTGTTATTTAATAATGTGGTGATGTGTCGTCTCGAAATTCTATCCTCGCAAATAAAAATTTTAGCTAGGATATTCTAATCTAGCAGCCAACAATTATCTCTGAGGATAATTCTCCTCTAAACTACCCTGACGATGTGGATTGCTTGAGATACGCAATTAGATCCGCCCGTTCTTTAGGCTTCTTCAGACCAGGAAATACCATCTTGGTTCCAGGTATGTACTGCACATGAAAAAAAAAAGCATTAAAGTCAGAACTTACATAACCAACATGGGGCACGAAGCACCCACTTAAAAAGGCTTGCACTCAAAATAATAGAAATTACTGAAACAAGATCCCAAGGACCCAAACAATATATCAAAAAAAACAAAAAAAGCAGAACGTGAAATAGCACACATAAGAAACAGTGTCCTATTAAAAAACAAATCTTTCATACAGCTTTGTATGTATTAAAATTACAAGAAAAAGCGAGTCATCCACCCCTTCTCAAAACAGATGTCATACACTATTGGCCAAGAATGACCTTAAAATCAAGGTCAAGCAGAGAGACCAAATTCCAATACACACACAATCAAGGGATTACCAGATTCATCCACCCCTTCTCAAAACAAATGTCATACACTATTGGCCAAGCAGAGAGACCAAATTCCAATACACACAAATTCAAGGGATTACCAGAAGGTGTTGGACAGGAAATCCTAGCAACACAGTTTTAAGGATTGTAATTGTAAAAATAAAAATAGGTGATGGAAGATAGAAGATCAGTGCCTAAGCCTGCTTATATATATTAATATATGTGTGTGAGAGAGAAAGGAGGAGGTATGGAATCAAAGAGCAAAACAATTGGAAAGAAATGGAAATGGATGCAGGTACTAGGAACCAAGGGAAGCAAACATGTGTCCCTTAGACCTCCAACGCTAGCATCCTTCAATCTTCAAATATGGTATAAGCTAAGTCACCTGACCGGGGATTCAGGATTCATAGGATTCGGGATTCGTAATACGGACACGTTGACCCCCCAGAACAGGGCACGTAGGATTCGTTATATATTATTTTATTAAAAAAAAATATATATATATATATATATTTTAAAATATATATATATATATATATATATATATATATATATATATTTAAAATATATATATATATATATATATATATTAAAAATTAGATATTTCTTACACAAATTTTAATTAATGATACAAATTTATTGATTTCAAACATAGATCTTCATCTATAGCATGCATAGTACATACAAAATTCAAATACATATCAGTGGTCACATAAATCATGATTCATAATTCATAACTGAAAGACAACTTACAACTACAAGATAGTAAGATGAACACATTGACCATTGTAGTTTTCTCATTAAGTCATCAAATCAAAATGTGTTACATAGGTACTGCTGGTGCAATATAGAAAATATAAAACAACTACAGGTATACAAGCCTCAAGGCATCAATCCTCAGAATCAGCATCAATGTCCTCATCATCATGGTCCCCACTGCTCTCCTCTGCATCCTCCTCCTCCCCTGTATCCATAGTCGCCTCTGCATCTACTGTTGTAGAGGATGACCCCTCTAAGTCATCAAATCTAACAGGCTCTAGCACTGGGTCACTGAGATCCATGTTGGCCAATGCCAACTCAACACTGGTGTCCAGACCCATATCATCAGGAAAAACATCCCACACCTTTGTCTTTCCCCTCAACCACTCTTCCCTCTCCCTGTAAATAAGACGAAGGTTGGTGTGCACATACACCATTGTCTCTGCCCTAGACTGCTCAAGCCTGCTCTTCTTCACACTATACAAATTCCCATATGTGCTCCAATTCCTCTCGCAACAAGAGGATGATGTCACCTGAGAGAGGAGCCTCATGGCTAACTGCTGAAGAGGAGGGCTTGTTGCCCCATGATTTGCCCACCAAGAATATGGCTTCTTAGCCCCCCTATCTCTAATCACATCATAACCTCCAAATCGACCACTGCGAGTGGAAAACTCTGCAAAGGCATCCTCCACCTCATCAAGCAATGCACTATCATAAAAAATCCGCCTGAATGCCTCTTTCCTCCCCTGTGAGATTTCACCATCCATGTGAGGAGGGAATCTGCGAGAAGGTCCACCATTCAGCCACTCATGGCTATAGTATTTGGGGTTCAATGAGTGAGTCAAACAATGTAAAGGTGTACAATTCTTGTCCCATCTGCTGACAAAAATATTCTATATAGTATCACAGAAGGCCTCTGGTGATGTCCCATACTCGGGGCACTCACTCTGTAGAATAATGCTCCTCACAGACTCAATCATGGAATCCCATCCCTCATAAACCTCTCCTAGGATGGGTTTGTCTATATCTGCAAATCGAAGCAAAGAAATGATAGGGTCCATGATCCGAATAATTAGATCTACCCTCTCCCACCAAGCATCATCTAGCACTGTGTCCTTCACTCTTTTAGAGGCTACTTGATCTGTCTTTCTCCAAAAAGACAAAAACTCAGAAATAACCATGGACCCAAGAGCGGTCTTGACCTCCGTCAACCTCTTCAACATCATGAATGAAGAGGCAAACCGTGTATCAGCAATCTTCAACAATGATAGATTGGTGTACTCCTTGTAGATAGTGAAGGCATTTGTATGATTTTGCACAAAGTTACGGATATGTCTTGCATCCTCAATAATGCTTCCAATCCAAAGCACATCAGAAGCAATGGATTTCAGTGCTAAGTTCAATGAATGGACAATGCAAGGTGTCCAAAACACTTGTGGATATTTAGCTTCCACAAGTATGCCAGCAACCTTGCAAACAGATGCATTATCTGTAATGATTTGCACACAAGAATCAACACCTACATCTTTAATAACTTTAATAAATAACTCACCAATAAATTGTGCATCCTTGTATTCTCCAAGTGTATCCACTGCTTTCATGAAAACTGGACCAGTCAAGGAAGACACCATGAAGTTGATGATTGGGTGTCGTGCTGGATCTGTCCATCCATCAGAAACAATGCTAACTCCAGATGTTGGCCATGATGCTACAATAGGCTCAAGCATTTTTTTGCACCTCTTTTTTTGCCTTCGTCAACAATGTGGTACTCAGCTTCTCTGACCCATGAGGCACATACCCTGCTGGAGCCCCTTGAGTTAGAACTCGGCACATCTCAATAAATAGAGGTGAACGTGCAACATTAAATGATATGAAGTTTTGATAGAAGAAGAAGGCAATGGTGAGATCAAGCTCTTCCCATCTCTCTTTTTGGAAAATCTTGTCCATTGGACCAAGTGCAATTGCTCTTCTTTTTGTTGCTTGTCTCCCAATAGAAGTAGAACTCTCAAATGGAAATTTGGTGGTGGTTTTCCTCAAAAATGGAAGGGGGTCTTCATTCTTAGGTTTTCTTGATTTTGAAGCCACATTTTCCATACCAACAGTGGACTCATTTTCCAATTATTTTCTCTTTTGTAAAGAAACAGCTTTACAAGCTCCAATCCCACAACCTGGTAAAGCCAACAAATGTGCTTTCACACAGAAATATATGCTTTTGAAAGCAATGTGACAAAAGTTGCATTTCCATTGCACATTGCCTCCTCCCTTCCCCTTGGTGCTTGTCCCATCCTCTCTTGTGACATATTTCCACAATGGATATTTATTAATGTTGTCTCTAGGTCCTCCTCTTCCATCAACATTACTTGCAGCAGACTCTGATGATATTGAGGGAGGAGGGGCATCTCCAATGGAGACATTCTTGCCCTTCCTTTGCCCCCTAACTGTTGCCTTTGATTGAGCCATGAATATTGTAAAAGAAATGAACAAAACATGCACAAATTTGTAAACAAAAAATCATATACAAACCACTATAATAGAATAAGAAATGAAAAAAAATGGAGCTGAAATGCACTTACCTAGTGCTTGAATCTCCTTGCCGAATGCTCCACTCCCTTAGCTCCTTGCTCCAAACCCTTCTCTCCTTGCAAACAACTCAAATAGTGCAACCCAAATGATAAACAGCGTGAATGAAATAAAGAAATGCAGCCTTTTTTAACCCCGCGACAATCGCTTTTCTGGGACACGAATCCTGGAATCGTGACACGTTGGCAAAAATAGAGATTCGTTTAGGATTCGACGAATCCTAATAGGATTTGAAGAATCCAAGTTTAGGATTCATTTTTTTGGGCGAATCGTACCAGACACGCAGGATTCCGATTCGCAAGGCTATATGGACGAATCCGGTTACTTAGGGTATAAGAGAGAACTTAACCAAGGTCAGTTCAAAAAGTGCTTGACGAAAGGTTCAAAGAGGATTGGAGCGGATGTAGCTTCAAGGATTAGATCAGACTAACCAATGTACCCTAGAGGCTTGGTCCAACCACCTTGCAATTTAAAAGATAAATGAGGGAGGGAACTTAACCAAGGTCACCTCAAAAGAACTTGATGAAAAACTTGGTCAGGGGAATAAAGAGATAAAAATACCAACAAAACTATGGTGAATATAAATAAACCTCTTTCCATCAACAAAACACAAGATTGGAAGAAGATAATTTACATTTATTCGCCCATATCATCAAAAATCACCAATAATTATCAGTGAAAAGCAGTCTATCAATGTCAGCAAAGCCTTCTGAGAAGATATACCAAAATCCATCAGGAAAATAGAACCATCCATTTCAACAAAACCTTTCAAAAGATCATTCTACTTATTCCTCCATAGCCAAATTTAGGAATCAAGAGAAAATTTCAGAAATTTCAGACCTCCTAAGGGATTTCCCCTCAAATTCAACCATTCCAAAATGAAAGGAAGTGCACCTCTATTTATAGAGATGGTGCTCAACTGCCCTCACATTAAAATAATAATTTTCTAAGCTAAAATCCCTATTTTAGCCTACAGAGGGGCAAAAGGGCCCTATTCAATAATAAATTAATCCAAATTACATCAAATGTGGGAATTTCATGCCACATGTAAAAATTCTAACAGGTAGAAACCCACCAAGTGACAAATCTCCAAAAATGAAAGGGGAATAGCAAGCTTTTTATGCTGCATCCAGCCTCCAAAGGCCCTTCAATGCTCCCTTGCTTCCACCCAATCAGCAAATTAATCTTCAAGCATTGGAAAGAAAGCCTTTAATGTCAACTATCAGCCTCCATATCACCATCCAAGTGGACACCCTAGCTCTCCCAAGTGGGCACAAGAAGATCGCCAAAAGACTATTCAAACCCCAAAGTGCCCAAAAGTGGGCCTTGACTCTTTTCCAATCAAAGCCTTTCTTTGTCCATTCAAAATGGGCACCGAAGTCCCATGATTGTGGCCAAGTGGGATTCCAAAAGCCATGCACCAGCCCCCCAAATCACAAGAAGAGCACTTAGGGTTCCTCCCACACCAAATCATACCAATGAATTATCAAGGTACACAAATGGACCTTATGATAAACATTTAACCTCCCAAATGCCCCGAACAATGTGTCTTCTTCAAACAATCCTTGCAGGGCTGGTCCAAAGGGTCTCCAAGTACGTCTTGCCATGTGGGTAAGTAGTTCTTTAAGCCTTTATCAATCCTCCCAAAGGGGCAAGCTTTGCTTCCAATTTGGTGAATGGGCTCCCAAATGTGACAAATGGGTTCAATAAATGCTCAATCCCAATGAAAGGTCCCTTATGCTGACAATATCGTCCAGCAAATAAACACGTGGACCTTTAGAAGTGGACACCCTAGCTCTCCCAAGTGGGCACAAGAAGCTCCCCAAAAGACTATTCAAACCCCAAATTGCCCAAAAGTGGGTCTTGACTCTTTTCCAATCAAAGCCTTTCTTTGTTCATTCAAAGTGGGCACCGAAGTCCCATGATTGTGGACAAGTGGGATTCCAAAAGCCATGCACCAGCCCCCAATGTCATCATGCAACTTGTAAGCAGACGCACCAGCCCCCAATGTCATCATGCAACTTGTAAGCGGACGCACCAGCCCCCAATGTCATCATGCAACTTGTAAGCGGACACACCAGCCCTCAAATCACAGGAAGAGCACTTAGGGGTTCTCCCTTACAAAATCATACCAATGAATTATCAAGGTACACAAGTGGACCTTATGACAAACATTTAACCTCCCAAATGCCCCAAACAATTAGTCTTCTTCAAACAATCCTTGCAGAGCTGGTCCAAAGGGTCTCCAAGTACTACTTGCCATCTGGGTAAGTAGTTCTTTAAGCATTTATCAATCCTCCCAAAGGGGCAAGCTTTTCTTTCAGTTTGGTGAATGGGCTCCCAAATGTGACAAATGAGTTCAACAATGAATGCTCAATCCCAATGAAAGGTCCCTTGCGCTGACAATATCCTTCAGCAAATAAACACATGGACCTTTAGAATGGCATTTTTCTTTAAAAAGATATAACCATCTACACTCGTTGCTACAAGTCAGCCCTGTAATTCTTTTTGAACTAATTATAAACCTTCAAAACTAAAGGTCGACTCTGAGTACTATTAATTCAATTGTAGGTTACACAGGTTGGCACCAAACAGACTTTACTTTGAATGAGATATATATATATATATATATATATATATCATTCCTATATGCTCCACACCATTCAAGTCACCCAACCACTCAGCTTTAGTGCTGCAGGATGCTGTGGCTTTTAAGCTCGCACAGGACATCTGTCTTCTCTTGACAGGCAACATCTATTTTCATTTCTGAAGTGGTACCACCGCAGCCTGATCCAGTGACACAGTACTGAGAGCAAGAACCTCCTCTATCCGGATCATTAATTTCTGAAACTTATGCCCAGGTCTGCAGAATAGTCTTCAAGGAATGTATATAGCTTGAAACCTGTTATAGGATCAGCTGGGGCATCTACTTACAATTCGAGGCATGTCTGTAAGCAACTATTATTAAACATACAGTGAAAATTAATTAATTAATGATGGTTCTATTCAAGGACAAACTAAATTAGCCAGAGTTTGATCAAATTTGTGCAGCCACATCTCTACTTCACTTCAGCAGGTCATTTCCTGTGGCGGATACAAATATTTGACTTTGACGTCCACCAACCTTTCCATCAGTTTCCAAATGCAGGAACCGTTTTTGGCACCTAAAACAGAACCATTTTGTTGGTGGAAATGTCACGGATCTAGTTTTATGTTAACAATTATGATAGGTCTTTTGTTTCCTTGTGCCTAAGGCACTTAATAATTTGTAACTTTTCTCTTCTTGAAATACAAAGTTACTATTTTCTAGTTCTTCAGAGATATGACAGATTTTTTGGCTACCCCCTTTATGCAACCATCTTGCACTATCATATCAAAAAAAATTACAAGTAAAATAAACAATTCAAGCCAATGCTCAAGGAAAAAACTATACTTTGCAACGCTCACTAACTTATAAATCCAAGATCATGTAAGATGACATGACAGCAATGACTAAAAGGGAAGATCCGGTAGGGGGAAAAAATGGATTTTAAACGCTTCATTGTGGCTAAAAACTCATTTCAAAGAGGATCTACAAGAAGTAACACCATTTTCAAACTCTACAGGAGGATCCAAATTACAACCTTCAAAGTGCTTCAAATGTTAGTGTTACCTTTGACAGGAATGAATTTAAAATTTTAACATTGATTTTTAATATTCGAGATAAAAATCTCTAAAACTTGCCCATCATAACTACCAAAAGAAAGGCTAGTCCACAAGCTCCCCGTTATTTACACCTTATCAGATTATGCATTCTAACAACACTTAATACTAACACTCGTGATTTTGTGCAACCAAGGGAGAGAGGAAACAGTTGCCCACCCTTAGAAAGGGCTCCCAACTACCCACCTCAACAAACATAAATCTTGTATGAAATGGCCACCTTGCTAGCCTTCATGGGCAAGGGGAGGCAAGCTCTTCGATTCACATTAAATTCAAAGGTTTTTCGTGCTTGTCTCATTCATTTCCCATGGTCACTCCATTCTTTGGCATTTTACGATTGGCACCACTAATTGTTGTCCATGGATATCCATAAATTATTTAATAATTTATCCCTTCTTGTTGTTGGCACTCTCCATCCTGCATACCAACCCAACCATCAACCTGAGAATGCCTTTGCTCACTTGTCCACTACACAAGAAATATCCCCTTCTTGTTCTCCTTCATCCATGGATTGTGATGTGTCCACCATGCATTCATTCAACATTTGTTTGGTTTCCTCTACCTAGTTGCAGAAGGTGGATACAATCTGTTAGGTTCGACCATATCCTTTCTTGGGTTACCATTTATTTCAATCTAATATGCCCAATCATTTGGGCCTATTGTTGTGGGGAACTGTGGAGTCTGGGGAAAGAAACTGAATGACATGGCTATGTACTCTCTAACCACCAACAGTTGGATTGGACAATCATGATAAAACATTGTATGCTCTTTCATTTTCATGTTTGTAGTCATGGTGTCCTTCATGTTGATGATAGCAGCATCGAATAGGTACTGTTAAAATTTGGGGCAGCTATGGGATGAATTTCCCATGAGAAACCCAACTACCCCAAAAGAAACCCATCTTGCCCCAAAGAGAAAACTCAAAATTGGATAAAGAAATATTATTATTGATGGGCTCGGAACCCCTATTTCGTATGTCATAAAGGGCAAGCAATACTCAAGACAACCCTTCGTGGATTCAAGTCAAGTATTTATGTGGCAAATTATAATGGCACAAGTTCAGGTCAGCCTCACTCAATGAAGGGTGATGTTGGCACTTAAAGAGCCGCTTGTCTCCTCCAACCATTAATATAAATAGACCACATTGGAGCTCATTCAAACACACACATCTCTCTTGATCTGCAGCCAATCGAGTCTGTAATCTTCAGCAAAGGAGGAGAGGAGAATTCTTGTCTTGGGTGAAAGGTTCATGGTTCCGTCCAGCTGCTTCTTGAGACCAAGTTCGGAAGGGAAATTTTCTGTGTTGGGTATGGTTGCTCTTGAGGTCAAGGCTGAGCCCTATTATCCTTGAAACAGACCTAAAATATGCGGCCTGTTGTTGCATACATCTGTGGCTTAGTATGACATACTTCTGTGCCTCCTGTGGGAATCTCTGCGGCCTAACAGTGGTATCTATTGCAGCCTAATCTTGGCATCTTCTGCTGCCAAATCTTGGCATCCTCTGTGGCTTAATCTTGGCACTCTCTGTGGCCTATTTCACCTAATGTTTGCGGCCTAATCTCAGTTCATATGTGATCTCTCTCTGTGGTTATATATGCAGTCTATTGACCTTATCATATGTGGCCTAATGACCTCATCATGTGCAACCTCTCTCTGTGATAAAGGGGACTTTTCCAGCAAGGTAAGTGGCCAACATTTGCGATCTCTTTGACTTCTCTTGATGCAGCCCTAATGGCCCTAACTCTGTACAGTCAGGAAATTATTTGTATGGACTTTTGGGCCTAATCTGGTACAGCCATTATGGGTTATGTTGCGGCCCATTTGAACAGTGTTTATGTGCCCTAATCCAGTGATGCATGAGCTGCGATATTCGTGCTTTTGACAATAATGAATCGCAGAGAAACTTTAGATACTTGACAGTGATACATGGCATGATATTGGTTCCTTTATGACAGTAATGTTTGGGCAAATCTTTTGTGTTAGTGACAGTAATGCTTGGGCATATCTTTAGTGCTAATGCCAATTATGTATGGCAGAGCTACTCATGTGCTAATGACAGGGATATATGGCTGTAACAATTGTGCTTATAAGTTATGACATCAATGTATGGCAGTGATGTATGGATATATGACAGTGATGTGATTCTTGACAATGACATGTAACAGTGGTTCTTAACAGTTCTTATTACAATGATATATGGCAGTGTCCATGTGACAAAGATGGCAGTGATATATATATGGCATTGATGTGACAGTGATGTGTGATAGTGCCTCTATGACAGATGTGACAGTGCCTCTTTGATAGTGATGTGAGACAGCACCTTTATGATAGATGTAACAGTGCCTCTATGACCAACATGTGTGGCTGTGCTTTATGAAAGTGATACTTGTGACAGTGATGTCTATGACCATGATGTATATAACAGTGATGTGTATGACAGTGATACTTATGACATTGATGTCTATGACCATGATGTATATATCAGTTGTCATAAATAAGATGACCCATGTGGAGTTTGGCCCTAGTTGCCAATTTTAACAACAACAAATAATTATTTCCAACACAACTTGAAAATATGGCCTCACTCTCCAAATATATGTCACTACTAAACAAAATAGAATCCTTATACCAATTGATAGCATCTTATACAAGTTCCATGTTTATGCCCTCATCATTTAATTAAGCTTTGTCAAGTAATGCATCATCCTAGGATTGAGCCTAAACTAATTTAAGTATAATGTGATATAATAATACTCATCTTATACAAGTTCCATGTTTATGCCCTCATCATTTAATTAAGCTTTATCAAGTAATGCATCATCCTAGGATTGAGCCTAAACTAATTTAAGTATAATGTGATATAATAATACTTGCTCTTTTCGGCCCTTGAGTTATTTTATCAACTCATTGTCTCTGCAATGATTCTCCCTTACTTAAGGGTAAATAGCACTTCCTCACTAAACTCAAACATCACTTGTAAGTTGTAACCTTCAAGCCCTAAGTTATGGTCATCACCATTAATGCATTTAATCCCCTTCTAAAAGACGAATTCAACATAAAGCCTGTAAAAAACAGCTATGAACTTCCTTATACTTGAACATTACTTGCTAGAGCCAATGTTTTCCATCATTCCACACAACTCAACCAATTGAATAAACATCTAGCAATGTTCTACACACTTTGACATAAGGTGTTTAACAACCCGTAGCATTTTTCAAAGCATCATTTCCATCCTCTTATTTCATATATATTTCCCATTTAGATTTCCCCCATATCCAATTTTCAACATATAAATTTTTATAACAAAGCTCCTTCACCCTAATATCTACAACTTGCAAAGTTTAAAGCCAAGGGCATTGTTTTTGTTTCCAACTTTAAAGAAGTGTTGCTTATAGTCTCACAAATGGGAAGTTTTATATTATTAACTATACCTGTACATTTGAGAAAAAAAATCGAAGTGTCTTGAACCTACTTATAAATTAACTGGCATACAGTTGTAGGAATCGATTTGTCCACAACTAGGGATTGGTGATATTCATGATATCTTTCTCTCTACTATTGCTAAAACTTCTTAACTATATCTTGAGCCTACTCCTGGACAACAAACATTTATTGTGTGAACTGTATTTCTTGGAATCTATCCCATGTTGCTCATGAAGAGCTTTATTTTGTTGAAATCCCTTGTGTTAGTCCCATACTAGAATTATAATTTTCTTGATCTTTACTATGCATAGAAATCAACATTGTTAATGTGCACTAGATTTAAATGTGAATTGGATGCATTCATTGTATTGAGCAATGAATTGCATATTTGCTATATAGAAAACATGACTTTCATTTAGAAAAATTGCATATGAATACAATGCCTCAAATTGAGGAGGAAAGTAGGAACTGGGAATAAATTAGTAAAATATCCTCATAAATTGGGCTTGAAAACATACCAATCAACACTAGCCTTCAAAGAGAAAAACTAGACACATGCAAATAACAAAATTCACATTGCATGTGGCTACGTTGAACATTAAACTTTTTAATCAATTAGATGGACGAGTACAAAGTATGTTGCGCTTCCTGCATTTGCTTAATCCATGTAATTCGAGTTCCCTACATTTGCTTGTTCCAAGATGTTGAAATTGTAGCGATGGTCAGTCTTTATAAAATTATTGGTTTCATTGTATTTGAGAAAAACAATTTTATTATTTTTATTTATAATTTCAAGTGGCTCCACAAGTGCTAGGCTGGCTCTTCTAGATGATCAATTCGAGTTGCCCATAAATTCAAATGACGGCTAACTGGCTTGCCTTGACACTCTCTCATTCGGATCAGATGATAGCTAGTTGGCTTGCCTTCAAACTCCCTCATTCGGACTACATGATGGCTAGTTGGCTTGCCTAGAAATTCACTCATTCGGATCACATGATGGCTATATAGAGAGGTTAATTTGCTCTCCTTGGGATGCAATTCGAACACGCATAGCTTACTCATCTGCTCTCCTATGTGAAGTGGTCCAAGATCTGTATACCTGCTTATTACATTTATGATCTGAAATCAAAGGTTCGAGATCTGCTCATTATACTTAAGATCTGAAATCAAAGGTTCGAGATCTACTCATTATACTTATGATCTGAAGTCATAGGTTTGGGATCTGTTCATTATACTTATCATCTGAAGTCAGAGATTCAAGATCTGCTCATTATACTTGTGATTTGAAGCCTAGTGGTCTGAGATCTACTTTTTATTCTTGTAATATGAAATCTAATCTGTATCTGATCTGAAGTTCGAGCCTCAAAAAGGAGATTCGAGCCTTGTTTCTGTAATATGGTGAGAGGATCAGCCTCTCATTGGTGATCTTGTTGAACATTATGTAGCAGACATTCTGGAGGATATCCTAGCACTTGTGGAAGCCATCTTATGGTCGGTGTTATCCATGTCTTGATGTACTATTGAAGGATCTCACTAAGGAAAGGTTTTATTGGGTTTCCCCTTAAGGGGTTTTGCCCTGGTCTCTGACTAAACATTGGTGTCTCTTGTTTTTGTGCATTGTGATCTCTACTTTCTTATCACTCCTATTGGTTGAATTTTCGATGTATAATTACTTGATGAAATTGACTAAGCTAAACTAATGGTAAATAATATCACAAGTAATTATTTGTAGATTAGAAATGGTTTTTCAACACAAGATTGGATACCATTTTGTTGCTTGCACCCAAGTTGGCATAAGAAAACTATATTTCTAACTTATGCATGAGACCCTTAGAAGAATCAGAGGTTTTGCATATAAATACTCCATAACGACAGTTGGACAAGTTGGAAGTAAATGGGGAGGTATTGTAGCAAAATAGTAGTAAGGCATTTGAATGTTTATCAAATCTTGATAGAACCAACTATTCTCTACCATTTGATCCACTGAATTGATCAACCCTCTCCTCCTTCAATCTTGTTTGTAGTCTTGTCAAACTCCTCCCTCCTCTCTTGCTCCTTTTGAAGTCTTCATAGTTCCTTCTGTTGTCCTTTCTCATGGCTTACAGTGATGTCCTCAACGAATTTAGGACCAATGCACTTAGTAGCCTATTTGTCCCCATACACTATAGTCCTTCAAAAGGGGGGTAAAACCCCAAACCCCCATTGTGGGCGAGTTTTGGGTAAGTTGGGCGAAAAACCCAAATCTGGGGCTTTGAGTAAGACACACTCAACCACTTAAGAAAGTGAATCCCCTCAAGGAAGTCTATAAATAAAGGAGACTTGGATTCATTTTGGAGGATCATAGTGGATCATCTATTCTGTTTTTGAGCAATAGCTCTGAGGGTTTAAACCCCTTATTTCTATCCTGTCAATTTCAGTGGTGAAAGATCCTACCCTAGTTGACACATCTTCCATCTTCTCTCTGTGTTTTGGGCACAAGAATAACTCGAGGAAGGATCTAAAGTTTCATTGGTGTCTTTGTTCGTTGGGTCGATCTTTCTCAATCGAGAATCAGGGCCTGGTTGTACAGCAAGGATATTCTTGTTGTTATTTTGGACTTGGGTTTCTCTGGATAGAGCAACGAATTTGGGACTAACTGGATAGTGAAGCAAAGGAATTAGTGAAAAGTCCATTGATAGAAAAATTCTGGAATGAACGTAGTTCTGGGCAAGCAAACATCTCTGTAGCAAATCGCAATTCGAGTAAACTTTTATATGTCCACTCGTTTGGATTACAATTGCATCAATCGAAATATTTCTGAGACAGACAGCAGCAAGCAAACGTAGTTTCGATTGTGGATCGTAAAACGGGATTTTGAGGCTGAAAGAAAGGAACAGGGGTTCCTGCTGTGATCTGAAACAGAACTAAATTAGCATTAAAACCCTCGCGGTGGATTGAACAGGGTTGAAAACTTGTGCTTAGTAAACAAAATAGAGACGAGGGTTGTAGATAACGCGTTGGAAAGGAACCAAGCCCTTCTGAGACTACGTTGTGGAGACCCTGTGGCAAACAAATAAGCATTGACCACGATTACATACAACATTGCGACAGGTCCGAGGCATAACTGGTATCATAGTCGGCCTTTATTTCTGTAGCGTTCATTGCATCAGGATCAGTCTCAATTTCAACAGTCTCGCCAGGTCAAAATTTCAGGAGTGACAAGTAGAGGGCTTAAGAGCTTTTAAGTGACAGATCCGCGATTATGTATCACTTCTAGCTAGTGCGTCAAAAAGGAATCCAGTTAGAATAATTTGAATATTTCTAATAAAGTTCTGATGAAGTGTTATATTATTGTGGTTAGAATAATTTGAGATTCAGTTTGGTTTATATTTGGACGTAATGTGTGGGATTTGTCTTATATGGCATTATTATTTGATTGGAGCTACTGGAATTAAATTATATGATTTTATTTTATCAAAAATTACGACACTATTGTTCTTAAAACAGTTGATCTATTGAGTGGACTATACGCCTATATTGGAAAAAAAAAAATATTAACTGCTACAGGAAACCCTAGGGCAGAAAATACCTTAGGCCACCACAGTGGTATCAAAGCACAAGCATCCTGCCAACTTGTGGTGAACGGTAGTTTATGCTTCCTGAACACACCAACAATGTCACTGTAAGAAGAAGGAAGAATAACCATCATTCCGCTATGGGAGACACAGTAGAACGTGACCTGGTATCTTACTACAAGAATTGTTACAAGGGCAGCAGCAGATGAATCAACAGTTGCACCAGCAAGGGCAGCAAATGATTCAAGTGTAACAACAGATAGCTCGGGCCTTGACCCAAGGGCAGCAACAAATTGCACTGCTAATCGCTCACCTCACCCGCCAGCCAAATGTCGCTGCCACCAATAGGACTACAATTGAAGGATGTGAGAATCATAAACCCATCCCACCTATCAACCAAGCCAACAGCAGGAGGCATGGTCGGCCACACTTCCATCTCAATTTACAGACAATCAGGTGCCAACAAGCTAGGAAGCAGTTGAGCCAAATCAACTCCTAAACACTTATGTTCAGGACTATGCACGATTGGAAGAAATACTCAAGCAGTTATGTCTTTCAAGGAGTACAATAACTTTTGGTACTCGAATAGACCCCAAGGACAGCCTAATGGAGAATTAGCACATAAGGTAAGTAAATTTCCTTTGCCCTCATTTGATGGATCATCTAAATATAAAGCAAGGGCTTGGGTGCAAATATTGGACACCTACTTCAGGCTCAATCCTATGGCTGAGGCAGACGCAATTCAATTTGCCACATTACACTTAGAAGGGGAAGCGCATGAGTGGTGGTATCACGGTCTAATAACTTTGGGACATGCTAACATCACTCTTATGAAGATTTTACACAAAGACTAATAGAAATATTCAACCGAAAGAACCCAGAAATCCACTTCAAAGAACTGGCACTACTTAAGCAAACAAGATCACATCAAGAGCTTATCGCAGAATTTGAAAGCACCACGGTTATGGTGACAAATATATTTGAAGAGTGATTAGTTATGCTTTTCACTGAAGCATTAGTTGAGCCCCTAAAAGAATGGGTCAAAGCATGCAATCCCACCACTCTTCAAGAAGCCATCAAGAAGACTCGCGACTTGGGTAATGCAGCCATTAAAGCTAAGGTTTCATCCAAGACTTTCATCCCTCCAAAAGATAAGGAGAAGAAGCCTTTCCAACGTGATGGTGATGGGCCCAAAAGAGACAAACTAGATGGGGAAACTCAAAATAAGCTGAGGAAAAAGCTATGTTTTACTTGCAGGGAACCATGGGAACCTGGTCATCGTTGTTTAGGAAAGGGGAAGATTCACTACATCGAAGTATTCTCTGACGACAAAAAAGAAGAAGAGACCACTCCAAGTATAGACGAAGAGCCACCGCAAAAGGAAGCAAAGGATGAAGAAAACCCTGACAACTACATAAGGACCGCCACAAGAGGAAAGCCTCGGCAAAGAAAAGAAGACACGACCATAAGTCAAGATTGCAACTCTTTCAGGACACCCAACTATTACACCTTCAGGATCAGGGGAGTCGTCAAGGGACAATGCATCACATCACTAATTGATGGAGGAGTCATGCACGACTTCATTGATGCAGCACTAGTAGCAAAAAGGGGACTTCCCACTCAAGAGTTTGAGGGCTTGGATGTGATAGTTGCAGATGGGTACAACTTGGATTGCACACGAATGATCCCAGGTTTGAGTGTAACTCTTGGTAACTATACTTTTACCAGTGATTTCTATGTAATAGATCTTGCAAACCTCAACATGGTACTGGGAGTTCAATGGTTATATTCATTGGGCAAACACACAATGGATTACCAAGCGTTGGAAATGGAATTTAGAGCACCAAATGGCAGTAAGGTCGTATTAAGAGGCATGTCAAATGGCGAGCCACAGGTCGTTTCATTAAGAAGGATGGAAGCCCTTTTTAGGCACGGGGATATAGCATACGCATCAAAATGTAAGGTTATGACCCAAAAGACTCTTGGCAATGGTAAACCGCAAAGAAGGTTGATATTCAGCAAGTACTCGACGAGCATGCTCCAGTGTTTGATTACATTCCTCTGGGATTTCTTCCTAAACGAGGATTTGAGCATACTATTGTGCTGGAAGAAGGAGCTAAGACTGTGATCACCACATTGTACCGGCATCGGAAGAAGTTCAAAGACAAGATAGAAAAAACTATTTAAGAATTGTTAGCTATGGGACATATTCGACCCAGCTCAAGCCCATTAGCATCATCTGTGGTTTTGGTGAAGAAGGATGGCACATGGAGAATGTGCTTTAACTATCGAGCAGTTAATAAGAAGACCATCAAAAACAAGTACCACATTCCTCGAATTGATGAATTATTGGATGAGCTACATGGAGCAACATATTTCTCAAAGATTGACCTACAGTCCAAATACCACCAAATTCGAGTTCGGGAGGAAGACATGCCCAAAATAGTATTTCGTTGCCACTATGGACACTTTGAATTTCCAGTCATGCCATTTGGGCTAACCAACACCCCCACCACTTTCCTATCATGCATGAATAACATTTTCAACAGGCAACTAAGAAAGTTTTTGTTGGTATTCCTTGATGACCTCCTCATCTATAGTAAGACGTGGGACGATCATTTGAGACACTTAGATCAAATTTTGAGCATCACGCAGGAACAGTCCCTTTATGCCAAAGCATCCAAATGCGAGTTTGGGTTGACAAAGATTCTTTATTTAGGGCATATGATCAACGCACAGGGGGTAGAGGTCCACCAAGAGAAGATCCAGGGAATAGTGAATTGGCCTACACCTAAGACACTAACAGAGTTACGAGGCTTTCTTAGGCTCAGTCAATAATCTCTGACAATATGATTAACTATGGAAGTCTCCAATCACTCATAGTTTATTAAGGGGTTCTCCCAGCTAAGTGTGCCCCTGACAAATTTGACAAAAAAGGGGGCATTTAGGTGGACGGAAGCAGCTGACAAGGCATTCAACAAGCTCAAAGAAATAATGAGCTGTGTCCAGTACTAGCCCTTCTTGACTTTGGCCAACCATTTATATTAGAGTATGATGCGTCCGGAGAAGGAAAAGGAGTCGTCCTAATGTAGAAGGGTCATCAAATCGCATTCAAAAGTCAAAATCTAGAAGATACAGAGAGGCTTTACTCCAGATATGACAAAGAAATGTTGGCCATGCACACATTGGCAAAGTTCAGACAGTATCTGGTGGGTAATAGGTTCGTAGTCAGGACAGACCACAACATCCTGCGACATTTCTTGGGACAAAGGGACCTGAATGAACCACAATAGAAATGGTTAAGAAAAATTCAAGCTTACGATTTTGACATTGAATGTGTGAAAGGGAAGAAAAATGTGGTGGTTGATGCACTCTCCAAGAAACCAACAACTTGCACCCTCATGGAGCTCAAGGAAGATTGGAAGGCGCACCTCTCCGTCGAATATGGTAAGAACTAGTTTGCTTGCACGCTTTTTGACCGGATTATCTAGGATGACAAACAGGTACAAAATAGTCAATGACATCATTTATAATAAAAACAAGATATATTTGGTCCCTAAATCTACACTTAAGGAGAAAATTATGAAGGTTACACATGATATTCCTTTGACCGGACACTAGGGGTTCTTCAAGACATACCGACAAATCCGAGAGCAATTCTTGTGGAAGGGACTCAAGGAAGATGTGATGAAATATATCAGGGAATGCATGACATGTCAACAAAATAAGGTTGAGCACACACCTTTCGCGAGTCTTCTCCAACCTCTACCCATTCCAGAACAAAAATGGGAAAGCATATTGATGGATTTTATCACCGGATTACCCAAAGCAAGTGGCAGAACTCTTCTTCGAAGAAGTCTTCAAATTTCTTGGGTTGCCAAAGAACATAATCAGCGACCGTGATAGCAAATTCATGGGTGCATTCTGGCAGGAACTTTTCAAATTAGTTGGAACTAAATTAACCCCTAGCAACATCTATCACCCACAAACTATGTTGCACAAAACTTCATAGAACCCGCCGTTTCGGGCTGTACCCATACCTAAAACTCCGAAACTTGGCCGAAACTCGACCATCATGTAATCATCTATTAGAGTTAATATAGACTTGTTTTTCCTTTTAAATTGTCAATTATGGGTCTTATTCCCATATATCTTGCAAGATAATGTGTTATTCACTGCTAAAAGGAAATAAGACCCATAAATGACATATATGACGTTTCGGTTGATGTTTCGGCCGGTGTTTCTAAACGTACCCATTTTGGAAACTCCAAAATGTTTCAGCGTTTCGTGCAACTTAGCCCACAAATTGACAGCCAAACGAAAATTTTAAATAAATGGATTGAAGGGTATTTGCGCAACTATGTGATAGGTCAACAAAAGGCATGGATCAAGTGGTTGTACCTTGGGGAGCATTGCTACAACACCACCTACCACCTATCCATTAGATTGACACCCTTCAACGCTTTGTATGGGTATGATGCACCCTCCATTGATTGAATCTTCGGAGGCAGCAAGGCACCTCTTGCCAAGGATTGGATATAGGAGAGTCAGGACATTCTTAGGGTACTCGAGAATATTCAAGTTGCTCAGAATCGGCAAAAATGTACGCAAATCAGCACCGGACCAAGTGTAGTTTTGAGGTAGGGGATCTTGTTTTCCTACGATTGCAACCTTATTGACAGTCTACACTCAAGAAGAGCGAAGCAAAGAAGCTGAAGCCAAGGTCTTATGGTCCTTACAAAATTCTCCGAAGAGTCGGTGAAGTAGCGTGTGAGTTGGAGCTACCAAGTGATAACAGAATCCACAATGTATTTCATGTATCATGCCTCAAGAAGGCTATAGGCCAACAGGTCACCACTTATGTTGAGCTGTCACCATTAGATGAGGAAGGACAATTGGAATTGATTCTAGAATTGATAATGGTCATTCGAGAAAAGAAGTCAAGGGGAAGGGTAATTACAAAGTACCTCATCAGATGGAAGAATTTACCAGAGGAGGATGCAACAGGGGAAGAACAACAAATTTTAAAGCACCCAAATTTGCAATTGCTTGAGGGCAAGCAATTTCAGGCAGGGGAGCTGTGATGTCCTCAACAAATTGAGGCCCAATGGACTTAGTAGCCTATTTGTCCCTGTAGGCTATAGTCCTTCAAAAAGGGGATAAAACCCCAAAACCCCCATTATGGGTGAGTTTTGGTAAGTTGGGTGAAAAACCCAAGTCTGGGGCTTTGAGTAAGACACGCCCAACTCAACCACTTAAGAAAGTGAAAGCCCTCAAGGAAGTCTATAAATAAAGGAGACTTGGATTCATTTTGGAGGATCATCATGGACCATCTCTTTTGTTTTGAGCAATAGCTCTGAGGGTTTAAACCCCTTTCTTCTACCCTATGAATTCCAGTGGTGAAAGATCCCACCCTAGTTGACACATCTTCCATCCTCTCTTTGCGTTTTGGGCACAAGAATAACTTGAGGAAGGATCTAAAGTTTGATTGGTGTCTCTGTTTGTTGGGTTGATCTTCCTCGATCGAGAATCGGGGTCTGGTTGTATAGCAAGGATATTCTTGTTGTTATTTTGGACTCGGATTTCTCTGAATAGAACAGCAAATTTGGGATTGAATGGATAGCGAAGCAAAGGAATTAGTGAAAATTCCATTGATAGCGAACTTCTAGAAAGAACGTAGTTATGGGCAAGCGAACATCTTTGTAGCAAATCGTAATTCGAGTAAACTTCTATACGTCTACTCGTTTGAATTACTTTTCCATCAATCGAAGTATTTTTGAGACAGACAACAACGAGCAAAAGTAGTTTCGGTAGTGAAAATTCCATTGATAGCGAAATTCTAGAACGAACGTAGTTATGGGCAAGCGAACATCTTTGTAGCAAATCGCAATTCGAGTAAACTTCTATACGTCTACTCGTTTGGATTACTTTTGCATCAATCGAAGTATTTTTTAGACAAACAACAATGAGCAAAAGTAGTTTCAGTTGTGGATCGTAAAACAAGATTTTGAGGCTGAAAGAAATTAACAGGGGTACCCACTGTGACCTGAAACAGAACTAAATCAGCGTTAAAACCATAGTAACACGAGTACCGCTCCCAGGCATCGGAGAGCAAGTAGCCCACGCTCTCACGCTCCTAGGAGCTTAGGAGCTGGTAGGGAACGTTCCAAAATCGTCAAGAGCTTCAACAGGTACTTTGGAGCTTTTCGGGAGCTTCACTGCAATAGATTTTGACGTTTCAAGTACCTATTTTAAGCAGATCTTCACCTTTCAGATACCTATTTTGAGCAGAAAAGGTACTATTTGTTTTTCTCTAGGTGACACATGTCAGGTCAAGGGGCTAGACCGCATGGGCTCTGTAAAGCAACAGAGACGTGGAGATGTAGCAAAGGTTTCAACAAAATATAGACAGTTGCCAGTCATTCCTTAGCAACTTCTGTTGCAAATCTTGAAGTTCAACAATTGCAAATAAGTATACTTTCTTGAATTCTATCTTGAAGCCTTAATGATAAGATTCAACAAATTACAGTGATGGTCAAAAAAAGAAAGAGTAGCGTGTTAGTTAGTTTCATTTTATAAATTTCCAAACTTGAATTTCAAAGTTGAATATAATATAGTGTTGCATGAAATCACATAATAATCAAGTAATAATAGCCTTTTTTCAGTTTGGGAGTTCTGCATGTTTCTTTCCTGGCAAGGCATTTCATTGGCAAATTGTTGATGGCTTAATATTTTGATTTTTTCTGGCAGTGTTTCATAGTTCAATCTTTTACATATTTCATTGCAAGATGGAATCTGCAGGATAGAATTTTATTGGCAAGTTTTGGATGTAAATTAATTAATTATTTTTTTAATATATATTAAATTTTAATATATCATATTATTGTCGCTCCCAACTTGACGTTTCTTGTAAATTTGGGCAAAGCTTGTAGCCGTGTCGGATACTTGTTCCCTCGTACCCGCATACCGAAAACTCATGCAACACATAGGGCTAGAGTAAAACCCTCGTGGTGGATTGAACAGGGTTCAAACCTCTTTCTTGGTAAACAAAGACGAGGGTTGTAGCATCTAGCATAATACCACGTTGGAAAGGAACTGAGCCCTTCTGAGACTATGTAGTGGAGAGTCGGAGACCTTGTAGCAAACAAATAAGAATTGACCACGAATTCCGTAAAGCAATGTGACAGGTATGGAGCATAACTGGTATCATAGTCAGCGTTTAATTTTGTTGCGTTCATTGCCACAGGATCAGTCTCAATTTCAAGTTTCAACACAGTCACGCTAGGTCGAAACTTCAAGAGTGATAAGTAGAGGGCTTAAGAGTTTTTAAGTGACAGATCTGCGATTACGTATCGCTTCCAGCTAGTTCATCAAAAAGAAACCTGGTTAGAAAATTTTAATATTTCCAATAAAGTTTGAATGAAGTGTTATATTAGTGCGGTTAGAATAATTTGAGATTCGGTTTGTTTTATATTTGGACGTAATGCATGGGACTATTTGAACTATCTTACATGGCATTGTTATTTGATTGGAACTATTGGAATTGAGATTCACTTTGGTTTAAATTTGGACGTAATGTGTGGGACTATCTTATATGGCATTATTATTTGATTGGAGCTATTGGAATTAAATTATATGATTTTATTTTATCAAAAACTACGACACTACTATTTGTAAAAGAGTTGAGCTATTGAGTGGACTTTGCGCTTATATTGGAATATATATATTAACTGCTACAAGAAACCCTATGGCAAAAATTACCTTAGGCCACCACTACACTTGCCAATTGTTTTCATTGCTCTTTTTCTTGCCTTTCCCTTGCTCTTTAAGTTCAGAAACCAATAGGGCAGCAAATTAGGGTTGATTTCTATTTCATGATAATTACTTGTGAGTGTTTGTTGACTTCTTATTAATTAATGTTCTTCTTCATCGAGCAATTACCAAAATACATGAAACATGAAGATCACAAAGAGACAAAAGAACATAGATGTAGGTTTTCCAAGCCAAGGCCAAAAACCCATAAGTGGGAAAACCCAGAAAATTTCCTCTTCTTATAGAATCAGATCAAAGTGAGATATCCAAGACCAAAACCTCCACAAGTGCCCCAATTCAACCCTCCTTCAATCCTTCTTCTTGTTTGTCAAAATCAACAAAGTCAATGCTGGTCAAACATCTAAATTTTGGCCAATCCCTGAAATTTCGTCCTCCCTGAAATCTCAACCCTGTAATTTCACGCATGTAATACCACAGAAGCTATCTCAAAAACTCGAACGTGTGAACAAAAAACTAGGTCAGAAAAATAACCTCTCTTTCCTTTTACTTCTCTCTTTCTCTCCTTTGATTTCACTGAAATACTCCTTCTGCTGCACAAAATTCATAGTGGATGATGGATGATCAAATGAGATCGAAGTCTCTTGTATATATAGTTGTCCAAATGGCCGAATGGGTGCCTCTTCTAAGCTGACATGTCTTGGAGCCAACTTGATCTTGTGGGGCCAATTTGACTCTTTTGACACAATAAAAAAATTTCTTTCTTTTTCTTACAAAGAGTCCAAATGGACTTTAACTCAATTACATTTTCTTCTTGACTAAAATGACCCTAAGAGCATGAAGAACATGCTTTGACTAGGAAATAATAATCAAATTAATATTTTTTTCTTTTTCTTCATTTTGCATTTTCATGAAATACATAAGGATACAAGTACATTTTTCAACATTTAAAGCCTTTCTTGCTTTCAATGTTCAATTGCAATAATCCTTCCAACCCTCATTTGCAAGATCCTTCTTCTTTAACTCCAATTCCAACATCTTCTTTTTTCTTTTGTTCTACTTCAACCAAAAGTATGACGTGATCCTCTCAAGTTACTAACTAGGAACACCTGCATAATCAAATAAAATGTTTCAATCATGTATATGATTTCTCTCTCTCTCTCTCTCTCCACCAGCAGCCTTAGAAATTCTGAGAGACATTGACCACCTTTGGCCAATTATAAGGATCATTTGAAATTTGTTATTCTTCTTCATTTCCTTCTCCATTTGCTTCTTCATCAACCCAACCCCATTATGTTCTTCCACACGTCCAACATTTGCAAAAATAATCGACAACTACATTGTTCTTCATATACACTTGCAATGAATGCATTAGAACTAATAACAATATTTTAATTCATATCCATCATGGTTTCTGGTAACCACTCAAGTCGGGTTATTGGCATAGCAATGTCAATTACTCATTGATGCTTTCCGCTGCTTGACAAACCTTCAATCATATTCAATTTTGCAGTGTCATTTTGATTAGAATTTAAAAAATTCTGTGTGGTTTGTGTTATGCAACAAAATCCATATTTTCTTCAATTGCACTATCATCTTTTTCAATAGCAAACTAACATGTTCATCATTATCACCTAATGGATGTGCCCTTGAGAGAAGCTCAACATGTTCAACATTTGCATCTACCGCAACATGTATATCAAAAGCTTGGCTGCAAGCCACATCATTCGTAAGTGCATCATAATTTAGTGGCTAAATTCCAGCTTGACTAAATACAACCTTAATATTGGAGTGTGTTAACAGCCCTGTAAAATATCTACTGGCAAGTCCTACTATTTGAAACTTCTTTACTTCTATCACTATGTTCTCTGCCATCCAATCTGCTCTCTAAGACACCCACATCTAGGGGTTGCAAACTACGAGTATTGTGTGTAGGGAAAATCAACAAGTCTATGGAGATCTTGTTTGCCTCCTCCGTGGTTTGTCAAGCTTGTGGCCACCATGACCATCACAAAGAAATAATTGTTTGTCCATAGGTGAGACACCATCAAGTACAGAAGCAACTAAATGGTAAAGCCAATTCACAAACAATGCTTTAGTCATCAATGCATTGGGACATGTAGTCATACAGTATCTTAGCTCTAAAGAATTTTCTTCCCCTTCAATAAACAAAATCCAAGGATTCATAGACTCTTCTCTCAAAGAGCACTTTGGCACATTTTTGGCACATTGTGGCATGGCAATTAGTGACATGCCACAATTCCTTCCTGCGAGTAAACCAATCTTGTCACAATTCCATATATCTTGTGGACTATATGATTGTTCTTCATATGCCTTGGACAGATTGTTATAGAACTTGGCCTCAATTATTGGACATAAAGTCAGAACTGTCTTCTATCTAGGACCTCCATCATTTGTAATACTATGGATTCCATTTCTTGAATCCTCCCCACCATAATTTCCCAAGAAATCCGTTTTTGAATGGATTCAGCCTTAACTAACAGATTTGGGAAACATTAACCTTCCGATTGTCTCAACTCTAACCCATGTCCCATTTCAGCTATCTCCTAACACCAAACAGATATTTCTTCCTCCTCTTGTTCAACAAACATTGTAACAGGCTCTTTCCTCTTTGTATGTGTGAGACCATTTGGCCAATAATGCAATCATGTTGGTGCAATTCAATTTTGTCTTGCAGCTGCTCTTCCAGAGTATTCAACATCAATGATTCCCTTCATCTTATATTTTTTTGTCCAGCCTCTGATAACACTATTTTTTTGTTTGAACTTGCACCTTGCATTGTAATTGATGCAGAAGCAGCACATCCAACATCTGTGTCATTATGCCCTTCAACATCTGCATTAATATTCTCTTTCACATCAACATACTTTAGCTCCCCATCTAACACAGAATGTTGTGTGTTCCACTTGTTACTAGCCTTCCTGCCCCACACACAACCCCCCTTGTCACTAATCTTCTTGCCTCCCACACCCTACACCACCAAACCCCCCACCAATATAAGCAGCAAAATTGCCTCTTGTTATGACTGTAAAACTCATTAAACATACAAATAATGTGCAATTAATCTTTGATCAAATATGCAGGTGGAAATGTTGTGTTCTTTATAGACTTGAAGTTAGGGCCTAGGCATCATCAGCTTCTAAAAACTCCTGTTTACTACCACAAGAAGTAGCATGCAAATACACCTTGCAAACATGGCTCAATTAATCAAATGGGTTACTTAATTTACAGCTTGGCCAGCAGAACTACTAGAGACTAGAACAACCACTGCCATTAACAGAACTCGAGTGCCAATTATTCTGGCATATTCAATCAAGTAAATTGTATACCCTTACAATGGATATCATCCAGTTTGAAGATAATTGCCACTTTATACATTTGTCTGACCAATTATCATTCCAACAAATTCAACCTATTGATTGATACCTGAATAGTTCCTAATTCTATAATATTCTGAACTTACGTTATTTGAAAACAGTTCAAACCATGCCATAAACTTTTTCCGTTTATAATGTTTCTACATCTGCACAAGTGCAGCTTACAGCAAATATTATTTTTATTATTTCTTCTGTGGATTTGCAGACCTAGAAGAAAAAAAAATTAAGATTATTAGACAATGGTGGCATTTTTTGGTTAAAAAATAGAAATGTTGCCTTTCAATAAAACCAGAAAAACATATTGCTTGATACATGAAATGCTTCATCTTCTTCGTATACTGAAAGCATTCCAAATATAACCACCAAGATTGGAGTCTTGGGAAGCCTATGCCCTCCTCCTCCAAGGACTTCTCCATGTTACTTCTCTCAAGCTGAATAGAATAAAAACTGTGGTTGACTCTCATAATATATTTCGACATCTCCATTTGGCCTCTTTCCCTCAGGATCTCAAATTAAAATCCATATTCAAGAGAATTTATTCACTGCTAAATTGTCTAAGGGCTCACTCAGTGCATCACGTGTGAAGGCATAATTGGGTTGTGGATCATCTTGTAAACAAAGGGATCAGTTTGGATAAGGCGCCCTTATGGTTAATAATAGGGTGGGATATCGACCCATTCCTTAATCCCCTTAAACCATGGTTTATAAAATAAGACTGGGGTTGTGGGAGCTCCACTTGGCCCAGAATCGTGTTGGGCACCTGGAGGCTCCTTTAATTAATTAAGGTATATGGAGATATAAGGACATAGGTTACCTCATGCAGGTGTCAGAGTTATTGCATGGCAGGCTGGTTCACTTGAAGTTTGAGTGATGCAACTAATTCAATGGCGCAGATCGTGGTAATGGATTGTAGAGATGTTTGTCGTATGCTGCCTCTTCCTCTGGAATGCAGCAGGGGACTGTATCTGAGACAATTCAGGCTTTGATGGGAATATTTGACACATCTCACCAAGCTCCGGTGATGGCCTGCTTCAGGGATGAGCATTCTGGTGTGTGGGAAGAATTGGTTTCACATGGGACTTGATGTTGTTTAATTCAGGAACTTAAGCCTGCAGGGGAGTCAGGGGATAGCAGCTGTCTCTGGGCAAATGTATTGGGTGAGAAAGCAGGTGTGGTACCCCTGGCAACTTTCCCTGGTCAGCATTAGATTCTGTTTAGAAAAGGTGTCTCTGCCCAATAATCATGGAAGGTGTGCAGGAAGGTCTGTCTTTGAGTGCTGGCAGTACGCTTCACTATCTTAGTAATTCCGTGGTGCAGCTTTGTTTGATCTAGCACGTGGATTGGTCCTGCATTAATCCTCAAAATTGGATAGTATTGGTGTACCTGAGGATGTTTCGATGGGATTATCAAAAAAAAAGTAGAGCAGGAGATTGAATCGCTGCATAAGGATATTCTTCAATTGCAACTGAGGTACAATCAGGTGGCTACCAGTCTAGCATCAACTATGGAGATTTTGGTTGAGCAAAAGGTGCAAATCTAACAAGCTGAAGATGAGATTAGCACCCTATGGAATCAAATTGTGGAGCTTCAGATGGGCATGAATCATACCAGTCCGGTCTCTTCCATTTCTGGTAATTCTGTCAGTTATGCTAATGCAATGATTCCTAATTTGAATGCTCAGACTCCTTCTATGGGGACAGAACAAATGCACAGGGAAGACGATAATTAACTTCAAATTCAGTTAGTGTGAAAGTTAAATTTTCTTGGCTCTTAGGCTTGTTTTGGTGGCTGTATACCTTTAGAAGAGTTTGGAAGACTTCTTTTGTGGTTTTTTGCTAGTCATCAGGCTGGAAGAAAAGACTGAACAGCTTAGCCTGATTCACAAATTTCATGCTCCTGCTATATTATTGTGCTACCAAGCGCAGATTTGAGTATAATATTATAATATTATATGTATTTCTTATTACAGTTAAAAAAAAAGATATTGTCAGCTTCTAAAAACTCCTGATTACTAGCACAAGAAATAGCATGCAAATGGACCCTGTAAAAAGATGGCTCAATTAAATGTGGTCACTTAGTGTACAGCATGTAGCACCCTGCAGCATTACTAGAATAACCACTGCCATTAACAGACCTCGAGTGACCATTTTTCTGGCACATTCAGGGCTTGAGCAAATAAACACTAGTCTCTAGTCTTTATTACAAGCCAGTATCATCCAGATCGAAGCTAATTGCCACATGATGCATTTTTCTGCCAGATTATCATTTCTACAAATTCAATTCATTGATTGAATAACAAGATATTTACTAATACTATAATGTTCTAAACTATGGATAACTGACTATGGTTACTTGACATTACACTGAACTTTTTCCTTTTATGAAGTTTTACATCAGCACAATTGTGGCTTCTTACAAAAATTATATCTTTTGTGGAATTTTTCTGGAGTTTGAAAAAATAAATGAAAAATAATTAGATATTGGAAGTATTTTTTGGTTAAACGATGAATGCACTGTCCATTAAAACCCAGAAAAGCACATCACTTCATACATATATGAGATGCCTTACCTTCTGCAGACTGCAGTCCACAGAAAACATTCTAAATATAATCACTAAAACATCATACACTTCTAAAACTCCTGTCGAATAGCGCCACAAGTAGCATGTAAATGTAACTCGTAAACATGGCTCAACTAAGGAAATGAGGACACTTAATGTAAAGTTTGTAGCATCCAACAGCATGAATAGAATAGCCACTGCCACTAACAGACCTCAAGTGCCCATTATTCCAGCATATTCAAGAGAGTAGCACTATTCTTTCTCACAAAGCATATCATCCAGATTGAAGTTAAATGTAGTTAATGCATTTCTAGGCCTGATCATCATTCCTATAAATTTAACTCATTGTTCCAACACCAAAATCTTTCCTGATTTTATAATGTTCTAAGGTTAAGTTATCTGAGAATTGTTCCCTTTACAGTAGGCCATTATAACACTCAAACGCTCCCTAAATAAAAAAAACTCACATGATGATAGCATTTCTACCACTGTAATCACAACAGCCGCTGTCATAAGGTTGTTATTGGAACCATCTCAACATCACACAAGAGCACTAGGCCACCTGCTTACCAATGAAACCTCCTCGACTCCACCATGAACTAGTTGAGTGTGTTCGCAGCATAACAAATAATATCCAGCCTAGTGTTAACCAGATACATCAAGGACCTTCAACTGTTTGTACAAGGTGGAATCCACCAACTCACCCTTAGAAGCACTTAGCTTCCTCAAGTTGGTGATCATAGGTGTAGACATTAGCCTGCAATCCTCCATCATGAATCTCCGCAAAATTTCAACTGCATACTTACCCTGCCCAAGGAAGATCTCTCCTGGTTGCTGTCTCACATCCAATTCCAAGAAGTAATGCATCAAACCGATGTTCTTCATCTTGGTCTTCAAAGCAAGGTCCTCCTAGATCTCTCCTGGTTGCTGTCACACATCCAATTCCAAGAAGTAATGCATCAAACCAATGTTCTTCATCTCGATCTTCAAAGCAAAGTCCTCCTTGCACATCCCAGTGAACCTCTCCAATCCCATTAAGAAGAGATCGTCAACATAGAGGACCAAGATGAGCAGCTCACTGTCAAAAAGTACATAATAGAAGTTTGAATCCACCTCACTCTTGGTGAAGCCCAATCCAAGTAGGTACCCATCAATCCTAGAGTACCATGCACGAGGTGCCTGCTTAAGTCCGTATAAGGCCTTCTTCAATCTGCATACATGGGACTCTCTCCCATGCACCTCAAAGCCTTGAGGCTACTCAATATACACCTCTTCCTCAATCACCTCATTGAGGAAGGTAGTCTTCACATCCATCTGATGTATCCTCCACACCATCTCTGAAGCAATAAAAATGGCCGCCCCAATAGATTCATATCTAATGATAAGAGCAAATGTCTCCTCATAGTCTACTTCCTCCTTTTGGGAAAACCATCATACCACAAACCTCGCTTTGTACTTCTTGACACAGCCATCTACTGCCTGCTTGATCTTGTAGATCCATCGAGAAGTGACCATTGACTTTCCCTTAAGCCTCAGTATTATCTCCAATATTGTTCCTCATGATGGAACTATACTATCCCACCATGGCGTCCCTCCAAACCTACTAGTTTGTTGCCTCTTCAAAGGTAGAAGGCACGGACTCCTTGATGTTGCTCGTCAATTCCAAATAACTGGAAAATCTGCCTAGTGGTCTACTCTCCCTGAAAGTGTTGCTAGGATCCTCCACATGCTCCTCGACATCTCTCAATGTCTTCTCATCCCATCTTAGCCTCCTCCTGACAAAGCTCAAAGGAACATCTCACTCCTAGTCTAAAGGCTATGACTCTCCTACCAGTGTTGTTGGTCCCTGCACAACCTTCAAAGCCTTTCAATTCCTCTGCCACTACTGGATCTATCTCGAGTAACCTCCTAAAGGTCCTACCCTCCTCAAACCTAACATCCCTCCTAACCATTATCTTCATATGTCCTAGAGTGTAGACCCTAAGGCCTTTAAGTCTCACTATATCCAACAAAAATGCCCCTCTCTGATAAGGGCTCCAATTTAGTCCTCTTCTCTGAAGGAATGTGGATATACACTAGACTAACAAATATATGATGGTGGCTCACCTCTGGCTCTCACTCCTATAAAATCTTTCTCATAAGTCATGTCCTCCACTACCTTGTGAAGACCCCTGTTTTGTAGGTACACTATTGTGTTACAGGCCTCTGCCCACAAGAACATAGGTAGATCCTGATCATGGCCTTGGCTGCTCTGGCTATACTCTTGTTCTTCCATTCTGCCACTCTGTTCTATTGTGAATTCGAGGGCATTTTTAGCTTTTTTTAATTCCTACTTCGCTGCAAAAATCCTTAAACTTTTTGGAGGTATACTCACCCCCATTGTCTGATCTCGGGAACTTGATCTTCTTCCCAGTCAGGTTCTCTACAAGAGCTTTGAACTCTTGAAACAAACTGAAGACCTCATCCATGGCCTTCAAGAAGTAAATCCATGACCTCCTAGAGTAACCATATATGAGTGTCATAAAATAACTACACCTCGAGATAGAATCCACTGACATAGGACCACAAATGTTGGAATGAACCAAATGCAATGCACCCTTGGACCTTGACTACCTGCTAGGAAATTCTACCTTGGCTTGCCTGCCAAGCGTACATCCCTTGCACGCACCATCATGCTCTATACTAAACTCTGAAAAACCAGTGACCACCTCCTATAATAACAGTAGAGCCCTGTAGTGTAGCTGTCCCGGTTTCAACTTTTGCCTCTAAATACTAATGACATTAGACCAAGTCTTTGTCTTATCACTCTTTATTATTTTTGAGTGATCTCGAATTTAGATACTAATGACTTTAGTTAGACCGAAACTTCGACTCGCCACTATTTAATATTTTTAAGTGATCTCCATTTACTATTTCAGACGTCAGTGTCTACAATTTTACTTAGCACTATTTAGAATGATGAATGAGTAATCTAAATCAATGCATTTCGTTTATGAATCTGAATCTACATTGTGTTTATATCATTGATGTTGTTATGAATTTGCATGGAGATTGATTGTTATGGTTGTTGTTAGGATTTTTCATTTTTATTTTTATAATTTTAGAGACAGTCTCGTATGATCGAGACCACAACATTCCCTATCCCCAAGAATTTCCCGAAATTCATGGGGGTGTCTCCACACATCCACTATGTGCATTTCCCCACTCTTGTGTGGGGAAAACTTGGTGGAACATTGATAAAATCATATTCCACCCTAGCACTACCTTATGTTTATGATATATAATCTATGTTACCAGAAACGCTACGGGAGCATTCGTTTCCGAAAAAAAACGCAAAGAAAACGGAACGGTACGGAAAACGCCGTTTTGTACGGTCGTTTTCGTTTTTCAATACAGAAACCGGTTTCTCCAGAAACGAATTGTTTTTGACATCGTTTTCTGAGAAACGTTGTTCTGGTTCCTTTGTAATGCTGATCTCATTTTTGTAATGCTGGTCTCATTTCAATTGGACGTTGAGCAGAATAAAAAAGGCAAGATTGGTTTTCCTAGAAATGTTGCTAATGTTGGTTTTAATGTAACGTTGAGCCCAATTTAAAAAATGAAGGTTGGTTTTGTGGATAGTTTTTAGAGGCGGTTTCATGGTCTATTGTACTTAGTCTAAAATTTCTTAAACAAAATTGTCTATTTAGAGATTTTGTTTGTTAAAATTATATTATTGGGATGTGTTGTCTATTGTTATGTCATGTTTTTGTTATGTTATGTTTTTTAATGTTCTAATTATTTTTTCTTAATTTTTGTGTTAGTTTATTTAAAAGTGTATGTAGTGTAGAGTTTTTTTTATAGTTTTATTGTATTTAATATTTAAAAGTTGTTTTTTTATACAAAACTATAAATTTAAATGCACACAGTTACATTATATATTATTTTTATTATTATAAAGATTAATTTTTATTATAATGAGTTAACAATAAAGTCTTCCTTTTTTCTATGCAAAATGTCAGTGGAGGGAGTAACACTTATTCCTATAGTAAGATAGTTGAAGGTAGTAATAGTTCTAAACAACCCTCTACTTTTGGCTCAATTCCCCAATCCCAATGGAGCTCAATTTAATCTTCACCATCCTATTACCCACTAGGGAAACTACATCCTAGTAGTTGCTTACCAAATACTACAATATAGCCCAAATTTGAGGTCCGCTCAAATAATATGGGAGAATATACACATGATATGTGAGATCATGTACTCATCAGGAAATTTCTAGGGATATGGCCTTCAAAAAAATCCCACTCTCACTAGGTCCAAATCAAGTGGAAATGGAAAGGTCAAATCAAGCTTGAGTTCAATGCCAAAGGTTTCTTCACTATTAGAGGATCAAACATGGGTATTTGAGAATGAACTATGTAAGCAACACAAGCTTTGTTTCTCACTATGAATATTCTAGAATGGTCTATGTGAGCAACGAAAGCCTATGAGCAACTATGTATGAACCACATTATTGGAGAATGTGGATGATGTGTGCTTTGTTTTATGTTTTTCACATTTTTCTTGTTTTTTTCTCTCTCCTCGTTTCTTGAATGCGAAACCTCCAAACTTCGTTTCTCGTCCCGTTGTCGTTTCTCGTTTCGTTTCCGGTTTCTCGTTTCTGGTAACATAGTATATAATTGAACAAAACTGCAGCAACAGAAAAAAGCCCGTTAGAACAAGCATACCTTCTTTGGATTCAAAAGATATTCATACAGAGTATCCTCGCCCCAAATGACAGCCTTGTTTTTGTTGCCTGCAGAATAAGAATATCCTGCAGTTGTGCCAGATTGCCTGCCAAAGAGCCCATGCAGATTTGGCCCTACATCCATTCACAAGTTCCAATGCAGCAGTATAAGTGTAAAGATTAGACACAATAAAAGGTTGTTTTCCAGAAAACGGCAGTACTGCTTTTTAATATCAAAGAAGAATGTAGATTTTGACAAACTTGCAAAGCAAGTTACATGGGAAAAGGAATGCAAATTTGAGAAAAATGAATTAACAAGATTGGAAAAAATATATGTAGGGATCAATATAATCATAAGACCCCAGCTAAAATTCCGATTTTGGGGTTATATTCTCCATCTTGACCAGACCCGAGAAAGCAATGGCGAACGCTCGTCTTGCTAGAATAAGCAGAGGAAATCCCTAATCAGCCAATCGATAGCCACATTGAAAAGCTAACCAGAGTAGACCCCAGACAAAAGAGCACCATATGCCCTTTTCCAGATCGTAAGCTAATTGGAGAAAAAACACAAATCAAAAAAGAAAACGGATTGGAGTTACGAAAATTCAGTCTATTGAGCATGCCTTGTTTGTGTCCTGCACCCTTGTCAACCGTATGGCATTGCGCGCATTTCGTCTTGAAGATTTTCTCTCCGGCCTTAGCGTCGCCTGGAGGAGCCTCCGAGAAGGTCGCCATTGATTAATGTTATTGATACTTTGATTGATTGAGTCGATCTATCGATCCTCTGCACGGGAAACACACGCACCACTATCTTTCTCCACGAGAAAAACAAATAAATGGTTAATTATAAACCCTCCTCCATGCCCACAGTATCTTCTCGCATCTTCCCTTTCCCTGATTTAGCGCTTGTCGATTTTTCCACGATGGCTTCGTTGTCCACGTGGTACAATCCACACTTTTTCTTCAAAAAAGTTTCATACGTGGCATGTGCCCATTGGTTCAGGGAGACTGATCATATACGCGTCACTGCTGGCAAATTGATCGGTTTGTTCCAACTTTTTACCGCCACGGACTTTTTAATTTGCGGAATCGGGTAGAATTCTTATAATATTGGTAATTTTTGAAAAAATATATATATATATATATATATATATTTTTTTTGAAAAAAAAATTAATTTTTATTTCGAAGTTTGATAGAAAAAATATGGAATATATTAAGCAGATAAATCTTATAATATTGATAATTTTTGAAAAAAAAAATATATATATATATATATATTTTTTGAAAAAAAATTAATTTTTATTTCGAAGTTTGATAGAAAAAATATGGAATATATTAAGCAGATAAAGAAGCAATCTGTTTTATAAGTTATTTTTAGACTTGTGCATGTTAAAATAATTTATTTTTTTTATATATTTATATTTTTAATAAATTTTATCATTAAATATTTTGATTTTTTAAAATATATATTATTTTTATAATGTATATTAGTTGGGGGCATTTAGATCATCGTAATGTTTTATTTATTTTTATAGTAGACACTTTTACGTAAATCATCTTATTATGTAATATGTAAATCAATTTCAATTTAAATATAATTTAATACAATTTTTAAACACTGAAAAATAATAATAAATAAATATTATCTATTAAATTTATAATTAAAATGATCGAATTAAAATTTCATATCAAAAATATTAAAATGAAAAATCTATAAAAACATTAAAATCATTCATTTTTAATCTCACCAAAATTCATATAAAAATTCTCATTTGAAAAGTTATAAAAAAAAATCAACAAAATTTATATCCAAAAAATCATCAGAAGATTCCAATTTGAAAAGTCATAAAAAGGTGGTACAAATGATTGTACTTTAATTAAAAAGGACTATCTAATTATAGAGTTCAGGCTTCTGTGGATCTTAAGCATAGGAAAGCTAAGTCTTCCGCTTTAGCTGAACATGCTAAGAAAACCAATCATCATGTTTGTATTGAATAGGCTAGTGTTATTGCTAAGGTTTCGCATTTCCATCATCGAAAATTTAGGGAAGCGCTTGAGATTGAAAAGAGACCAAGCAATCTCAATAGAGAGGATGGTTGGAAAGTCAGTAGGTGTTGGGTCCCTGCCCTCTCTTCCTAGTCGGTTTTCTGTCCTCTTTAGGTTTTTTTGACTTTTATCTTTATTTTTACTGATTTATTTATTTATATATATATATATTTCACTGATATTATTATATTTATTTAATATTAACTAATTTATTTATTTTTTATTTATTTATTTATTTATTTTTCACTTTTTATTTTTATTTTAATTTTTGTTTATTTATTTATTAGTTTTTATTCGCGGATTTATTTATTGATTTATTGATTTATTTTTAAAGTCCTTTATGTGATCTCATCATTATTATTTTTTTTCTCCTTTCTTTTACTTATTTATTTAATTTTCTCATATTTATTATTTCTAGCAGCCTATTTCTTCTGGTATTTTAAGGTCCTTTGTGACTATTTTTCCATTTTAATACCAATTAGCTTATATTTTTTATAATACTTATATATTGGCACCCATTTCAATTATTTTTATATATTGTATAATACTTATAAATTGGCACCCATTCCAATTATTTTTATATATATTTTATATTATAAGGTCCTTTATATAACTAATTTTTCCTTTCAAATTCTAATCAACTTATATTTTTAACTAATTTCCTAACTAACATAACATCCTTTGATTTTCTTTATTATATTCAGATATTATAAGGTCCTTTATACAACTTATTTTCCTTTTATTTATTAATTAACCTATAATTTTTAATAATACTTTTAAATAAAATTATTTTATATATTACTTTATATATTTTTATTTAGGCATTTAACTTATTCATATATTATAAGGTCATTTATTTAACTAAATTTCCTTTTAAATTATTAATTAACTTATAATTTTTAATAATTATTTCTTGAACCAAATACCCTTAATAATAATTTATTTATTTTTATACTAATTAAACTAATATAATAATTTTGACCCCGGTCCTAGAGTCAAACTAGCCGTTGGTCAAGTTAGCTGTTGGAGGCTCCACTCAAACTATGAACCACACTAGTTGGTTCGAAAGGCCTCGACAAATGATATTCCATGTGATTTTCGCCAAAGAATCTCTCTCAAAGAAAGACTATCTAAATTATCTAGGCAATTTTTAAAAATATGAAATAAAAATTTAAATTTATTTATTTATAAATTATTTAATTTAATTTTAAAAAATAATTTAAATGATTTAATTATTTATATCAAAATTATAATGAATAAAAAATAAGAAAATCATATTTATTTTAATATTTTAAATAAGTTAATAATAAAGAGAATAGGTATAATACATGTTATTAAAAACAATCCGAACCAAGACCCAATGACCCATAATTTTCTGACAATTAACATAAAAATGACTTGTTTTTAATTATAAGATCAAATATATTTCAGCATTTCAAGTAAGTTGATTTTTTTTTTAATAATTTTCATTCTTCCAAAAGAAAGATGCACTCATAGTGCATTGTAGGCATAAAGAGAGCAAGTATGATAAATGTTTACGGTATATTATCCCAAAAAAACATTAACCAAGACTTGGTGAGCCATAATTTTCTAATATTTAGTATAAAAAAAAATACTTGTTTTTAAGATTATATATATATATATAAAATCCTGCATGTTGTTCTTGGATGGGCCACAAACCCTATTCCATATTTGGACATGTATATGTATGTGCACGCAAAAAAAAATTGAATCTTTTATCTAAAAAAATCCAAAATAAGAGTAAGAAGCAAATTTATGCAAGCTTGAGATATGTCCACTTATATGACAAGCATAGAATCCTCATAAACTTGAAATTGTGAGCAACCATTTTCCCTTACATATGCCAACAAATTTTTGCATGCTAAATATTTTGCCTTGTTATTTGTACCCACACCAAAATCCATTTTAACATGATAAGAGAGTTCGGGATAAAAAAATATAAAACAACCTCTAGTGTTATTTGTTGTGTCAGTACCATCAAAGTGGAGTCACCATCAAAGAATGTTATGGCTTTATGCAATCACAGTTTGTCTTTCAAGTTAGTTAGACAATTTCATTAATCTCATTACCCGAAATCAAATTTATTCATAAAATATGAGGAAGCACGAGGAGAGCTTCTTATTGCAAGTTATATAGGATATGTTAGGTGTAATGTTAAAGAAGTGAAAGATGAAAAACATTTTCTTAATTTTATATTTTTTTAAATTTATTAATTTATCAATTCATAAAAGTGAAAAAAAATTCATAAAAAAATTTCAAAATTTTTAAACCTAATAACACTATGTTAAATCAAATTAGTTTTATTTTGTTTTTTTTTAAATGTGTTTCATGGAACCTAGAGATTACAAGACAAATTCCCCACATACTAGTAACTGCTACATCCACAAAAAAATTGTACCAAAAAAATTTACCTAAAAAATTTATCATTTATTCTTGACTTAACCATAAAACTTGACCCCAAAAATCATGAGAAAATTAAACCCTTAACGAAAAAAACTCAAATAATTGAGCCAATCCTAAAAACTTTATTAAATCAAATTAGTTAATTTCATTTATTTTTTTAAATTTTGCATGTTTTTTTTTTAAAGTCTAAACTATTTTTTTTATAATAAAAACAATTTGATAAAATAGAATAATCAGTTTTAGTTTTTTTGTTATAGTTTTATTTTATAGATAAAAATTGGTCTTTAGTGGGCAAAAAATATCACTTTAGATGTAATCCTACCTACCCGGGTAGTTACGAGAAAAAATTGTTACCCTCCCTCCCTACTTTGAAAAATATAAAGTTTATCCTGCGTTTTCTCATTATAAGTTATTTTTTATTTTTATAACTTATAAATAATTTATTTATAAGTTATTAACTTGATCACGTGTGATGAAAAACCTAAGGTTTACTTTCAATACCATTATTGAAATAAAAAATAGGAATCCAAAAAAATCTCCCAAATATATTATCTAAAAATAATCATTATTCTAATCTAGATGAAATAATATTAATTTCTAACCTATAATATAATTATTAATGTCGTTTTTTTTTACACATTTTATAATATATATACATTTGTAACATTGCTATCAAAGTTGTAAACCTAAAATAAACTTTTCTAGTGTTTAATATTTGGTTTAACCATTTATGAAAAGCTTGAAAGTTGTTTTAAGTTGTCATTTTTATTTTTTATCAAAAATAAATAAATATTCAAATAATATTTGAGATGTTACTGTATTGAAAAGTATTTTACACTTAAATATAATATAAAAAAGATGATGTAAATGAATAAGACTTATAGTTGTTATGCAATATAGTCCTTGTATCTATCGCTATAGTTATTTAAGTGACTAAAGGTTGTGTGGAGTGCGGAGAAAATTTTGCACAAAGCTTTTCGCAAAGTAAAAGCTTTTCACACAGCAACTTTCGTACAAGCTTCCTCCGCATAGCTATTTCTACACACGCATCTTCCTGATAGCTTTATCTGCACAGTCATCTCTGCACAACTTCTTCTGCACGCGCTTCCTCCGCACAAAGCATCTAGTTAACATGAGGTATTTGGTTTGCGTTGACAATGGGGCGTGGATAATGTGGCGGTGGAAAATAAGAGACTTCTTGGCACAAGTAGCTATGATACATAGCGTTGTTAGGATATGCTAAAATGAGGGTGCTCTTACTGTAAGTATTGAGACTATAATTGTTCTAAAAGAGAAGCTTAACGCTTCAAATGTTGATTCAATTTAACCATATTAATTAATAACTTAATGTTATTGCTTATAGTTGGCATTCAACTACACATTACTATACCTTTTAATTAGTTTGATTGCAGTAACCTAGAACATTATAAAAATTGAATCATTGTATAGAAGATTGATGTGCGGAAGTCGACACAATGAGTTGAACTTTCGCACAATGGTAATGTGGATGCGGAGGACTATGTCTTGTAGGGGCCACCAATCGAAAATCAACTTGGGAATATCAAGTTGAAGTTAAACTCTTAAATATTTAAATATTTCAAGCTTGGAAAACTCCCAAAATAATGTTTTTGTTTTGGATCTGCTTGCATAATCACACATAAATTTAAGTCCTTGACACATTGAATGCTGCCAAATCCCACAGTAAATGTTACAACTGACCATAGTAAATGCAAATTGTAGGAGCATTGCATCTCTCAAACGCAAGGTCGTTGCTATACTCCCGACTACAAATTGCAGGCATGGCATCACCCTCCTACAGACCAACCAGAACCCACTAGACTAGCCCACAATTTTTCACCGACATAATATGTTTTCCCTATGCCATTGTGTTTGTCCCAAAAAATGTATAGAGAATGCGAAGGATAGGGTTTTGGTAATGGCATAACAGATCACTTTTATGGCAATTTTTCTAAAATTAGGCATATGTGCGGAAATGCAGAGAAAGTCCATTATGCAGAGGAAACTTTCAAGCACCCACATGTATGCAAAGGACCCCCATTTTTTGCAATGATCCATATTTGTTGTTTGAGTAGTCAATTGAGTAAAGGTTGAATTGTTCTGGAATGCAACGAACTTGTAACTGCATCAATGTCCAGATCATTAAGTAGAAGCTTTGTTTATGGTTATCTTGCTAAAATTAGGCACATGTGCGGAAGTGCGAAGGAAGTCCATTGCATTGAGGAAGCTTTGAAGCTTTCATTGTGCGGAATTGTGGATTTTGTACCAAAGGCTTTTGTATATTTTTTCTCGAGGAAGCTCGGAAGCTTTCATTGTGCGTATCACCAGACTCGTTGAAATCTTTTACTACTAATATTTAGTATTAAATAATCCATATTTGTTGTTCACAATAGCACTAAGGCAAGCAGTGGACCGATATGATATTTTTGTTAATATTTTAATTATAAATGTGTTTTTATTGCTAATATTTTAGTATTAAATAATCCATATTTGATCTTGTAATATTTTAATTATAAATAATGTGTATTTATGTATTCTTGAATATCAGCAGTTAATTGAGTAAAGGTTATGTACAGTCCGAAAAAGTTTAGACCACTAAGCACAAGCTTTGTTTATGGTTATGTTGTTGAAATTAAGCAAATGTGTGGAAGTACGGAGGAAGTCCATTGTGCGGAGGAAGCTTTCAAGCTTTGATTCTGCAAATGTCTGCATTCCACACTAAAGCCTTTTGTAGATTTCTTCTTAGAACAAATGTGTGAGTGTTGAGTCTGGCTGCCGAAAAGTTCAAAGCTAACGTATAGTATCAGTTTTCATTTATCAAATTTAATATCACATATTATACTCATTATTTGTGTAGTATAACATTAGTGTTTATAAAATATTTTATTACATAATTACGATAGATTTTTAGTAGTTGTAAGGGGCAATGCGAGATCAATGAGACACAATCGTTGAAATCCAAGGCCTGCTTGAAAATGGTTATTGCCAGTTAACTATGTAGAGTTCTATTGCTATTAGTCAAAAACGTTAGTCATAAACCTTCAATTCCAAAAATATAAAAAAGGCACTAGCACATAGCCCGTACGCTAGGTTGCAAACGAACTAATAGTTATGTGAATCGACCTGATATTGTCTCTTTAATGCTAGATTCAATCTAGTTCAAATGTAGTTTTTTGACTAAATAGTTCCAGACTTATTTCTATTATGTTGTGCCTATATGAAAATGCAACATGAAAATGGATATTGTTATCCAACCATAGTTTTGTGGTGATGTTTAGAGAAAAATGGTTTTTGGCAATGCAATGATCCTACAGATTTTTCAGATGTTGAAAGTTTTGTTAGATTGTTGCAAAGTTTACAAGCGAAGCTTTTGTTGCGCAAAAAAACTTATAATGGTTTTGGAATGCTAGTTTTTAGCATAACACAAAACGACATAAACCATACGAAGTTGTAAATTGTTACCTAATTTACTTATTTCAGTGAACAAAGTTCATTTAATATTTGGATAATACGACAAAGGAAAAAAGGCATTCAAGTGGTGAATTGACATCTAGGATCTGAAATTACTTTTGCAAAGTAAAATTGGTCAATAACAAGGCAAGTATACATAGTAAATGTGTTGGATACTCGTTAGTTCAGTGAATAATTATGGAAAAGGCTTTTATTTTTTGACAAAAGAGCTATAGTTAATGAGAATAGAATGTGGTTTACGATATTAATAAAATAGTATTTCGATATTGATTTCTAAAGCATGCAAGACAGATTAATCATGAAACATACTCATTCGGATTAGACTATGTCAACTTGGAATTTAAGTAAAATGTATATGATTTAAACTAATAGATTTTACAACAGTCTTTTCTAGTTAAAGATTAGGAAAATCAGTACTATCCACACTGATAATGATTATTGGCTAGTGGATACTATTAAAATCCATAGTAGTTAAATGTCGTTTTAGAACTTAGATGTCAATTCACCATTTAGATGACTTATTGCCTCTGACGTATTATAAATATGCTTGATGCATGTAAAATCAATTTGTCAATGTTCATTTTGTTCTAGATTGGTTAGTAGGTTATAGGTAATCGATTTGTTTTATTGATTTGACACTGTTAAGTGTTTTAAGGTTTTGCTTTATAATTTATATATATATATATATATATATATATATATATATATATATATATATATATATATATATATATTTGCATTTGTTACTAACAGTGAAGAAATGGCCCAAAGAAACAATGGCAAGGGCACAGAGGAAGAGGTACATGCAAGGAGCGAAGATATCTTAATGCTCAACCAAGATATCTTAATGCTTAGCAAAGATATTTTAATGCTAATGGATAAAATACTAGAACTTCAACAAATGCTTAGGCATCTAGAAGATGAACTAGATACTGTAAGAACATTGTTAGAAGAGCTATTGCAAACGAGGGACAAATGAATCGTTCTCATTTCTAGCAGCATAATCAGTACAAGCATTAATGCGCATAAATAATGGTTAATTAGTAAAGAAAACACTACCAATTTTTTTTATTTGTTGTTGTATTTGTAATATTCTTGACAAAGTTAAAGCAAAAAAACATATCAAACTACTCTGGATTACAGATCTATGTATAAATACAATATGTCTTATAATTTAAATCGTAATCTTGGTTATTCGGTCTAGAAACTCATTTCAGCTGTGTCTGGTAACAAATTATTTAGATATTTGTTTAAATCTTGTATGGAATAGTTGTTTAAATAGAAAAAAATATCGAATTGGTCGACACTATAAACAATGTAAATCGTGATTGTAAAGTAATGTCACTTAAAACTACATTGTAACCAACTTGTAATATTGCCTAAGCAGTTATAGAACTTGCAAATTTGATAAATCAAGAAAACAATGTAAGAAACGACACTGCAAAAATGCAAAAAACAACATAGCATGGTACAAAACATAGAGTCAGAACAAAAATAGTTCATTGGATTACGTTTATGTACAATGTCATATTAGCATTTGCATTGGTAGAAAAAATCATATTGTTTTCTCTGATGATTACATTGTTAATCTTGTTCCCATGAGTATAGTATATTGATTGATAATGTGAAATCAGATCCCAAATATCGAGTAAAACGAAAGAGTTGTTCAATAAAAAAAACATTTCTTGAATCAGAAACTTTGAGGCAATGTTAGTATCCCTCGCAATGCAAGGGACACGCATTGTGTTGTTACTAAATTGTTTAACAACGTAAACAAAGAAACTTGTCATTGTATGCATACAACTACATTTTGATGGTTTATCATAAATGTACCATGCATCTCGGAGTTGGTCAAGATTTCAATAATATCTGTTTTGTCCACACAGTATTTGTCATAGGAAATTTGTCATAGTGCAGGTAATACTCTTTATAGTTCAACGCCCCTCTGAATACACTGTTTTCTAGTCTTGCCACTTTCATGTATGATGTCATTTAAGTGTTGAAAATAAAGAAAGCCAAAGTACTGCTTGCAAGCATTGCAATAAAGCATACTTTTGTTCATAGTTCTAGTAGTTGTAATTGGAGTACTGCATCTGGTGCATATAGTTTCGAATGGGTTCGTGTATATGGTAACCACTCTCAGGTATCCTTGAAAATGTTGTAAAATTGATATAGAAAACATACGCTTAGTAACATGAAATCAAATGTCTTTTTTATTTCTTATTCTTTATCCATGTCTATTGAAACAATATGATATAACTTACCGTGCATATTCCACTTGGCGAGGAAAGCAGATTTCTTAAACTGTTAGCTTTATTTCCCATGTTCAATGCACATATGAACGTTGATTATGAAGTACAAAAAATATTTCTTATTTTTTAACTATATTTTTTAGCAAGATCAACGGAAAAACATTTTGTTGCAAATCTCTTTGAATTGAAACACATGCTGAAACAAGTTTATCGTGTACTTTAACCTGTTACATATGCAACACTTGTAAAACAATACATGAAAACCGTACAATAGATGAAGAATGATTTTTCCCCGAACATTGGGATATACAGACCTACGCATATGTAACTTGTTTTTTATTTCAATGAAAATTGGATTTTCTAGTGGGAAAAAAACAAACAGATGGATAATAACTTCATAATAATAAAACTTTGAAATAAAATAAAGCTTATTGTAGCATTGCCATGTGTCATTGTTGTTGTCTTTGATTTCCAGTGCATATTGCGTTGTTGTTTGTGTTATCAAAATTCCAATAGCTACAATTGTGCCTACTGAAAATGCATCGTCATTACGTGACAAATTTGTAATCGTCGTGTTTGGAGAAAATCGGTACTCTATACAAACAGGACAAATGTTTTCTACACTGCTAAAAATATTTAGACAAATAGTTTTTTCACAATCACCGCTATCATATTTGAGCTTTGGAAGAATTTTCAAATCTTTAATAGAAACACCGACATTTGCAACAAGCTTTGACTTATGTTGCTCAATTAATGATGTTGGCACAAGCAATGTTATTGTCATTTCCGCTTTCTTATCCGTTAAGTCTGCATGAAATATTGTTTTTGACTTATTTGCTTTGTCTAAAAATATTTTATATGTAACCAAGACAACTCCGTGAAAAATCTTTCCAAATATATTGTTACTAATATCTTTGAACAACAGTGCGTAGACTCGACCTCTTTTTGCCTAGTCATGAGCATTGAATTGAAATAATTTTTTTGTTTTTTGTTTTGTCTATTGCAATATTTGTTTTTGTGGTATTGTTCATTGTTATCTCTATACTGTCGTTGATATCCATTGTGACATCATTCGAATTCGATAACTTTTGCATGTTCACACATATTACACTGAAATTATTGCTCAAAAGGACATTATAATTGAAACTTAGTCAAAAATTTTAAGGAATTTAGACTTCTGTGATCCATAACATTGTTTAGATAATCTTCGGCAAAATCACATAACAAATCTTTTGTCGACGCGTTTCGAACCAACCAATGTGGTTCATCGTCAGGACAAGTTGATTTATCTTATTATGTTTTCATTAGTCAAAATTGTTTAATGAAAACATAATAAGATAAATCAAAATCATTAGTAGTGTACAAAAATTCTAGATAGATTTTAGTTTTAGAAAATACAAAAGTTTTATAGAAATGTTCAAAGTACGCTTTTCCTTGTAATTGTAGTCCTGGATCTGAATCTCTAAATGTCATATGTTTCCTAGAAATTTAAAAAGTTTTCCTTTTAGTTATAGTACATTAAAAAAATATGGGCCAAAAGCGGTGGGGGCTAAAAAAAAAAAACACACACACACACACAATTGTGTTGTGTAATGCAAATATAATCAAAGTACAATAAATAAAATAGAAGAGTGCCTCTTAGAAGAGTTACCATTGTCCTTAACATTATATGTTCTGCTTGTATTTATTTCCGCTGCTATGACGATATGAGTTAGTTTAAATATACATAAATAAGAAAAATAAGAATTTCTAATTCCATAGCACTAAAGTACTTCAAAAATAGCAAATTAAATAGTATTTGGACTTTTTATATCATTGCCATAGGACTATAATGTATATTATATAAACGTTATTAGTACTTGCATATAGAACTAATCGTACATTGTTAACCTGTCAATAATGCTACATGTTTTGCACTTTCATTCTAAATGATAGTCACTCACGACATGCAACTACTGGAACATTACCATACAACCTAGACGAGGATTCTATTTATAACTAGCTCCTCTAAAAACTAGTTTGACATGCATTCGTAATGTGTATGCTGAAAAGATTGCATGATGAACACCTGACAAATGCTTCTACGAACAACACAACCAAAATTAGTTGCTAGTGTTGTGACGTTAGCAAATAAATATTAAACATATGTATTAGATACTTAACAAAGTTGGATTGTGTTGTCACTGCTACAACACCCTCCAAAATTTTGCTATATTCAAATTTTGGAGCCTACTTTATGTCATGTGAAGTGTCACCTTTGGTCGTCAAGTGTTGTTTTATGTTTTTACACATGTTTCAAGTGTCCATGTCCCTTCCTAAGTGTTGTTAGATCATCAAGAGTAGCAATTGTACACTTTGTAGTCATAGTACACTTTCTAGCCACAAAACACACTTATGTGTCACAACTGCACATACTTTGTTTGTTGGACTTGGAGTGTAATGCCCCACTTAATCTTATCATGCAAATTTTATTAATGTTTACATTATTTGAAAATATTGAGAAATATTGGTGAATACCTTCAGTTAAGAAACTGTAAATTTTATTTATTGATGTAAAATTTATTATTTCTATTATTCAAATTCCCAACTTGTCTTCTCAAAATTAATCTTGGATAGGATATGGTCTCTTCCATTATTACCAATTTTATATTCATCTCACATTCCCAAATGTGCTCTCACATTTACTTGAGAGAAGACATGGTCCTCTCCAATTAATTACCCAATTTTATATTCATATCACATTCCCAAATGTACTCTCACATTTACTTGGGAGAAGACATGGTCATCTCCAAATAATTACCAATTTATATATTCATCTCACATTCCCAAATGTACTCTCACATTTACTTGGGAGAAGGGAAGTCAACTGTAAGGATGAGTGAGAAGTTATGACGTTAATGAGAGGTGGTTGAGGTGGAGAAGGGAGGAGGGGCATAGAAGGGGAAGGACGAAGGGAGAAAGAGGGATGTTGGGTCTGGCTTTTGGTTTTGGTTGACTGTGATTTTGAGGAATTGAGAGAGAGAGAGGAAGGGAGTATTGTTTATCTTGGTCTTGGACACACACACTACATCTGATTGGACTTGGGCTTGGAGAACCAGGGAACCTGTGGAGGTTTTCTAGGCTAGGAACTACTTCCTAGTTGGCTGGGAGGTAAATCCAGTCGGTAGTCAAGAGGAGCGTTCCAGCAGGAGCAGTAGCTCAAGGGCATCTCCACCGAGCCATCGATACAAGTATTCCTTTATGCATAGATTACTCATGTAAGTGATTGAAATGAAATGTTCACTATTAAAATTGTAGGGATTAGTATTTAAATGGAAAATTATCATTTTTTAAATGTCTTGTAAGAAAATAAACTATTGCCTCTTATTGCATTTAAATTTAGAGAATATAGATCTGTTAGAAGACCCTCGGATGGGACCTTACATGGAGAATGTTTGCGAATTGGCATTTTGATGTATATTTATTAGTCTTGGGTCTTGTCTAAGTTTTACTAATGATTTGATATGTGTTATGCATGATCTTTCTCCTAACTTAGTGTGTTTTTCCATGTTTCATCCTTCCAGACTTAGACATTTTTCCTGACTTTGAAAGCTTACCCTCTAGGCCAGGAAGAGCACACAACATACTTCCAGGGCTTAGTGGAGACCCTCCTTGTTAGTTAGAATTATGTATTGCACCTAGATGAGTCCTTTCTCTCCCTCCCAGTGCATAACGCATTTCTAGTCAGCATACCCTCTTGTGTATTTCTTATATCTGCACCCTGTGCCAACCTTTGTCTTTGTCTCTCAGTTGAGCGCACTATGCACTTTTAGTGGGAAGTGATGCCTTCCCTTATGCCTTGAAAGTGTGTGATACACCCTCTTTGTGGCCCTAACCTTCCCCCCACACATAACACATTTCCAATGAACAATCATGTTATCTTACCTCTTGTAAGTGTGCCTTGCACCCTTCAAGCCTCCTACTCCTCCAAAACTATGCATGGACCAATATTAGTGATTAATAAAGCCCTCCTTTGTGTCTTGCAAGTGTGCCTTGTGCCTAAAAGGCCTCTCCCTCTCTCCTTTGCACATCGTTGAGCCATAGTCAGAAAATTTTCATAAAACATGATACAATAGGATGTTTTTGAGCTAATGTTTGCTTGCCATGAGTGATCTTCATCAGCAGGTGTTCAAGAAATCCTGGCAAGGATATGTGAGGAGATTTGGCAATAAAGGTTTCCCGAGGAAGAATCTCGAAGACAAAAGGCACAAAGGTACCATGTTGTGATAGTTGAAATAACAATGGATTCTGATAATCAAAGTGACTCATGAAAACTCCATAATCTCAAGAAACCCTTTGGAGGGTAGAAGGAAAACACAATGCAAGATTTGTTACCAGTATTGAAGACATAGTGGTAGTGTTGTCACTTTTTAAAGAAATCCATGTTACAAGTCAATGTGGGTCTAAGTCATCAATGTAAATGACTTGTCATGTTATCATCACATGATGATGTAATGTTGGAAAATATTGTAAATGTAAACATGTGGAAGTCCAAGAGTCATATATGGACAAAAGAGTCACATAGAGAAGTTTGAAAGTCTCATGGAGGACAAAAGGTCACATTAGAAGTCCAAGAGTCATGAGGAATATGAAAGGTCATTCCTCTTGTTATAAAAGAAGCTTCATTACTCAAAGAAGGGACTTTTCACCTTGGCTTCTCCCCCTAGGAATTAGAGAAAAAATCATTCTTTTGGAGAGAAAAGAATGACTTAAGGCTCTGCTATTGGAGCTGGTAGTGTCTCATTGTATCAATGTATCTTGGAACTTTCACTTAATAATTTGAAGCTCATTGAGCCAACACACTTTCATGCATATATCGTGAATGTAATAAGATTATTCATTATATGTTTGTGGTGTGTGTTTTGTTCTTACGTACTAAATAAATTGAACTAATTCATTGGATTTGGTGCTCATCTCATTAAATGTGTGTTGTAATTGTTTTAATTATCATTATGTCCATGCGAACTATTTCGTTAGACAGTTAACAATTCTTTCATATGTATGTGTGTGCGTCTTTATTGGAACAATACTAATACTTTTCTTCTAAAGGCTCACTATTCTTCCCTTATGGTGAAAGAATATGGATACATATTACAATTGAACATTTCATAAGGCATACTTGCTCATTCGAAAGTACATGTGTGTTGCTCTCTCATGCTAATGGTTACAACCAAGGCAAATCTTTAAGTAAATGGAAGTCGGGCCACATTTCCGGATGGCAAATGATGTGAGGTCTAATTGGGACTTCATATCGGGGACACCCCCTGTATGTCGGTGGGATCTAGCACTGTCAAAACACTGGTAGATAGAAAAAAATCAATAATAATAATAATAATAATTGAACCTCGTAATTCATGTCAAGGAAGTGGTTTCGAATTAAGTAGGAAGAAATGGTGTTTAGAAATGCTTTGCTCAGCCACATTAGGGTTAAGGTTAACAACCAAGGTCGACCTGCCCTCAGAGTCGTGGGATGGGGGTCCTGGAGTAATGGTAGCCGTTTGATGTCATCCGAGGGCGGCAGCGGCGGCACCTTACTGGAAAAGGACGAGGTCACAGAGTGTGTTCTTAGTGTTGTTAAGAGCATCCCGAAGATCGATCCTTCCAAGATCACTGCGGCCGGCTTCCTTCGACCCACAGGCTGGTGCTGGCTTCCACAACAATCTTCCTTACCATTCTGCACGCGCTGCCGCTCTTGCGACCTCCATCGGCAGTCCTCTTCACCACTCTGCACGCGCTCTCCACGACACTCCGCAGCGACCCAAGATGCTGCTCAAAACCAAAAAATGCAGCCTCAATCGATCCCTGCGTGGTTCGATCTTGCCACGGCCACCGATCTCCTCCACGGAGCATTTATGCAAAGACAAAAAATGCAGCCTTCTTGCCCTCACACAGGTCGGCGCAATTTTCCGCCAAGCCCTCACGCCGATCTGCAAATAAAAAGGTGCGTAAGTCTTAACGGTGAAGATCCCTCAGATTTCATCTCTGTCGTAAGCAAGCAGCGGATCTGCTTCTCGAACTTGCCAGATATGCTTGCAGAGGAGAAATCCCCTCCCTATCATCGCCATGGCAGATCTGCTCTCGGACACACAAGAGGCCCTAGCACTGTGTCTAGGCACTTCTTTGACTCCTTTCAGATCCAAATTTCTCAACCTTCAGGCAGAACCATCCTGCAATGGGTCAGTTCTTCAGATTTGGTGCTGGATCTCAAACTGGATCTAGAACGGCGGATTGGGATCCCTTCAGGCCTTCAGAGACTTCTCTTTCAAGGTAAACAACTTGAAGACCTTCTTCCCCTCTCTTCTTACAACATTACCAGAAACTGCTCTTTGGTGTTAACCCTTCGTTTGAGAGGAGGTGCAGCGGGACAGTCATCCTCTGCTCCTCCTTTCTCTTACAAAGATGCAGTACACTCTGAGAACCCCAAACCCCCAGAAGCCCTTAAACCTAAGCCTTTTTTGGTTGACAAGATAGAGGAAGTTCCCTCTGTTGAAATCACCCATGAAGGTCTTGCAATCCAACTTCAAGATTTTGCAGAAAGAGCCATCATTTGCAGATTTAACGAACTGTGGCAGCAATCTCAAGATCTCTATGCATGGATCCATGCAAACTAGACTCATCATTGTAAGATCAGTTTTTGTTCAAAAGGATACTTCATTGTTCTATTTGAGGAGAGTAAGCATTATGAAAAGGCTTTAAAAGAAGGCCCTTGGTTCATGGGAACTACAGCGCTCTTCTTGACTCCTTGGTTCCCAGATTTTGATCTAGCAACTGCAGTCATTACCAGGACACCTGTATGGATCAGGCTTCCAAACTTACCTGCCCACTTATGGCATTGTGCAGTCTATAAAGCTATAGGAAACACCTTGGGCAGTTTCCTTATGGGAGATTACTAGCGGGATAACAAAGGTCTCTACACATATGCCAGAATATGTGCAGATTTAGATTTGAGCAAAGGACTTCCAGAACAAATCAATCTCAAGATCAACGACTTTGTCTGGACCCAGACACTGGATTACGAAAATACTGCATTTCGTTGCCGCTATTGCCACCAATCAGGGCATCTGCAGAACTCCTGCCCTTTTCTCTCGGCAAAAAAGAATAAGGATAACCTCTCCAAACCCAAGTCCAAACGATGGGTTCCATGCTTTCCACCTCCAGTTGTGGATTCTGAATCCTCTAGCTCTGAAGATGAAGGTAGCGATGCAGAATTGGATCAAGCCCCTCATTCTGTGGTCCCTTCCACCGATGGTCCAGTGCATTCCTCCGATACAGCGATCGCCCAGAAACATGTCCATATGACCTCCTCCTCTGATTCATAAAAGGAGGGCCCCCCTGTGGAGAACACCAATCTTTGAGTTGTTATTGCTCATTCACCCCAGGATGGTTGGGTCGAAGTCAAAAAAAGGAAAGGGAAAAAGCTTCGTGTTGAGGCTTCTGCCCATTCTGGGTAGAAGTCAGTCTTTTTGCTTCCAGCCTTATGTTGTAGCTTCTTGCTTGTTTCACTCCTTCTCCGGAACCGAGGTTGATAGTCCTATCATTTCCGGTTGCCGGTTTTCTGTCTCTCTTGATTGTATCATCTTGTACCATATTTTTGATTAATAGAATTAGTCCAATTCAAAAAAAAAAAAAAAAAAATAATAATAATAATAATTAATTGAAAGTCAACAAATTTTGATTATGAATGTTTAAGTTTAATGCCTTCCTTTAAAAAACAAATAAAATAATCAACGCCACATGTTCCTAAATGTTTAATTTTTTTACATGGTTCGAAATAAATTATTGGTTGGTAAATATGAGTAATTTCATTAATTAAATGAAACATTAAAGCTATAGTTTGAATAATTCCATTACCATTGTGGAAATTTGTAAAAGTAACAATCATTTGTTACTTAGCTCCACAATCGACTCTAAGAAATAAACCTTAATTAAAAATAGAAAACACATATGCTTCCAATATAACACAAATGCATATGTGCTGCATTTCACAGCAAATTCATTGTGCATAAAAATTTCACATATTAACATTAATAGTTTAACAATAATTTCCCTATGCACCACCCGTTCTCCTGCACAATGAAAATTAACAATATTCATCATTATGTTCTACTGCACATACCTTGTCTTGTTGAAAGAATCATAGCTTTAAAATCAAAGCTCTATGCAACTAATCTCTTGCACATACTTCGTACTCCACACAATAAAAGCTCCACACAAAGAAAGATTGTAACATTAATTTAATCCCTGTCGAATAAAGTTCCGTATGCAACCCCATTCTCCCGCATATACGTGGAGCGAATGATGGCATATGTGCGGAAAAATGGAGGTGAAGACCAAACAATGCTTATGCGAATCAATTTCTCATACTATTCCTCGACCAACTAATTTGAGACCCATTTCCATTACGATGTGCTTATATGAAGTTGCAACATGGAAATGCATATTCAGTTTGCTTTAATGGTGATTTGTGAAGTACTTTTTAGTGTTAGTTTTTGATAATATTCAGAGCAAGATGATTTTGTCGCGATGTAATTATTTATGTTTCTTCGATTAGTGTTTTCTTGTTTAGAAATATGGGCCACCCAAATGCGTATTTCAAAGCGCGCTCCGCAAAGTCTATTAATAATAAAATAAGCATTGTTCTTGCGCCAAAGTGCTAACGAAACTTTCAAGTTTCATTGTATAGACTTCCACACTTCGCACAATTTACCAATATCAAATTGCAAATGTACTAACTCCAAAAGAGTTGAAAACACATTACAATTAAAACATGCCTCTGCACTTACGTTATTCCATAGAAATTTCATAAATCCTTTATTCCACACATGCATTTGTTCTCTACATAGCCTCTACACATGAAAAACCACATCCGCGCAACTAATTTTGGACTCAACAATGCCCTTTCGTTAGTCATTGACATTTGAAACTGATATTAATAAATGTGGGTCCCAAATATCGTAGGCAAGAAGCATTCATTGCGAAATACATTCCTAAATAAGAACCAAAGAAGATATTTATATATTTATTATTTTAATAAACATTGCACAAAGCATTTGTTCTCTGCAGACACTACCTCTGAACATCTATTATCCCTCTTGCACCTCCCTCTTTCCGCACAAATTATGCACATGGATTTGTTCTCTGCATAACCTCCAGACACGCACAACCACATTCACATAACTTTGTCCGCGCAACTTATTTTGAACTCAATAATGCCCTCAATCATTGGCATTGATACGTTGTGAAATACGCCCCTAAATAAGAATTAAAAAAGGGATTTGTATATTTATTATTTTAATAAACTTTGCATAAAACTTTTGCATAACATCCACACGCACAACCACCTCCACACAACTTTGTCCACACTCAATAACACCCTTCAATCAGTCATTGACATTCGAAACTTCACACACACTACCTCCGAACAACTAACTCTGCACAACCACCTTCACACATCTCCTTCTGCACAACTACTTACGTAGTTGCGAAAAACATTCCTAAATAATAATTAAAAAAAAGACTTGTATATTTATTAATTTAATAAACCCTGCACAAAGCTTTTTTCACATTCGATTTACCGCACAACACTTCTTCTTCACACGAATTGTAAACACGACTTATTTAGCACCCCCATCTATGCAAAACAAACCCAGATCTCCCACACATACTCTTTAATAATATCAAATGGAGACCTGTTCAGTGCCTCCGCCCCTCCCCGCCCTCCATCTATGGAAAAAAACTTGCAACCACATCAATTCTCGCATCATTGAGCTGAGCACTAACATAACATTGTTGTTGTTGTTGTTGTTGGTTTTTTTTTTTTTTTTTTTTTTTTTTTTTTTTTTTTTTTTTTTTTTTTTTTTTTTTTCTGAATAAGACTATGCTATTATATTACAAAAAAGGCAAAAATTACATCATCTTTGGTACAACAGAGCCGTAGCTCTGTGATTCCTATCGAAGGACTGACAGTAAGCTCAGGAATGATCATCTCCAAAATTACATAAGACCGACACTTGAACCAAATCGACATTCATGAGACCGACACTGAACAACTGAAACACATAAAGACTGGAACAACTATGGATAGCCGTCACTGTAACAGATAAGGACAGAATTACATAAGGACGAAGACCGGACACATATAAGATAGCGGTGAGAGCAGACAGTGAAAAAATTCCTTCTTCAGAAACCTGAGGCGAACTGCAGAGCGAACTAGTCATCATCAGTGGTGTGCACATCTTCCTCCGCTTTGCATCTGGGAATCTTGTGGATGTCCGGTTCGGTGAGAATGTCACGCTGCACAGGTTCACTTGGGCCTGCCCCAGGGTCTGGGGAGAAGCTGTCTTGAACAGGGCGCAGCATGTCAATGGCGGGAACTTGCATATCTATTGTAGGAGCCAACCCAGGAATCCGCGGAGGGCTGGCATGAATAGCATCATCTTCACCTCGAGGATTGCTGCAATGCTCCACCGAAACCGTAACAAAGAAAGTTGAATTAGACAGAGTACAAGGAATACGATATCTCACCATGGGATGCTCTGAGTGCCCACAGTCCATAATCTCTCGGTGTTCCGCTGCTCTGCCTCTGCCAACTGCCCGTCCCCTGGAGCGCCTACGGTTGGAAGAGACCTCGATTGAGGAGGAGGGGGAGGGGGCTTGCCTCTAAGACGAAGCCCGCCCTCTGGAACTCCCGCGCCGGCTTATCAGTCATTGACGCTCTCGCTGCATCTCTAAATTGTGTGAAGAGCAGGTATACCCCGTCGCAGCCTCCCTCGGAACCAGAGAATGAGCACACACCACCTCCGAGCACTCGAACCTTATGCCAGTCAGCGGGAGATTGACAGAGATGCCAAACATCCCCGAATTGTCCCAATAGCAGGAATACCCCCTCGCAACCTCCCTCAGAACCAGAGATTGAGCCACCACGACCTCCCTCAGAACCAGAGCATGAGCAAACACAAACTGCGGGAGAATGACAGAGAGGCCATGGCTTTGTAGCGCCATTTTCCCGTTACCAAGAAGGGCAGTAAATGCCGAAAGGACCCGACTGCCATTAACCAACGCCTCCGAACTTAAATGCCTCACGCAGCAAGCCCATATGCTAAGCGTCCTGTTATACGTGGCTCGTCCGGGCGGACACCTGCCCTCATGACGAGCCCCTGACCTGTTAAGCATTAAAACCACCCGCATCCGGGAACTAACATAACATTGTTATGCAACTGCATGTCATACAAATTGAAAACACAATTTATTTAATATTGCATAATAAGAGTATGAGTTATAGCGACTTCATTGAGGGATATGCTACTAAATAATAATTAAAAAATAGATTTGTATATTTATTATTTTAATAAATAGATTTGTATATTTATTAATTTTATAAACCTTGTGCCAAGTTTTACTTGAGTGAAACTTTCACTCTGTAGGTAGCCCCGCACACCTGCCTGATTACACAAGAAATGCTCTGTAAACTACTTATTTCTCTTGGGAAAACTTGATAATTACAATAAAGGTACTTAAATTTTGTTTTTTTTTTATTCCAAATTGAGAAATTTCATTCACACTAACAATAAGGTTCATTGCGAACCCAATTCAATATATATGAAAAAAATGGTTACCACTTCGCAGTGTTATCCAACTTGCCATTATTTCATAGCATTAAAATATTAAATATTAAATCATGATTTTCAAAGCATTGAAATATTAATATTAACGTGTATTTTCAAAATTAATACAAAATGGTTCGCTTGGGGTAGCTCAATTGGTAATGGTCGTGGAAATGAAGTCTCGCCGAACTGGAAGTCTTGGTTTCAAATCTTGTGCTATCCCCTCGATCGGGGTGAGAAGTTGGACATAATGAAGATGAAGTCCTACCAAACTTACAAAAAAATAATACAAAACGCAAAGCTTTGAAGCTTTTGTTACGATTTTGAAAGCATTAAAATATTAATATTAACATATAAATTGTTACTAATTGAGTTAATCGACAAAACAAGAAGGTCCACTCAAATTTGAAACCACAACACGTCTAATGTTGATGCTTACTAATAGTCTAATGTTCATATTTGTTTACTAATAACCTAATGTCAATACGATTCTATGTGAAAATGCAGAGGCTTAAATTATGCAATGGGACAACCCTCGAGCACAAGCACTAATGTCAACAAACACCTTTTGCAGATTGAGTACGGTTTAGGCACTCTAGCAAAATCAACCTCTTATGCACAATATTTTTTTTTCTAATCAATTTATTAAAGGTTTTGCTCTTCGCACAATGAAAGCTTTGTTTATGGTTATCTTTGTGTAAATAGGCATATGCGTCGAACTACGGATGAAGTCCATTGTGTAGAGGAAGCTTTCAAGCTTTCATCATACAACCTTCGTACTCTGCACAATGAAATATTCCTATACAAGGAAAGTCATTCACAAAAAGCTTCGTCGCCAATTAATTCGTTAAAGGTTACGTAATGCAATGCAAGACCAATAGAAATCGAAGTCACATAAAATTGATATATCACTTTCATTTTGAAAAAAATAAAATAAATAAATAAATAAATAAATTTCATTATGTACAATAGACATATACGAAAAAAGCGCGATGAAAGACCTTCCCAAAATATCGTACTCCACACAAATTTAAAAATATGATGACAATGAACATTATTCATGTTTCATAGCAAAACAAATTATTCTCATGTTTCATGTTATTGGCATATATGTATCGATGACATAATACAGGTGCTCAAAGCATAAGTCTATAACATTAAGCAATACAATCACAATAAAAAGAATAATATCGAGTTTCACAATTCAATCATCATAGTTATGATTTAAATAAATAAACATAATATAAATGCATAAAATATCAAATGATAAGCATTAAGAACTTTGATTCTCAACGATAATCGCTTGTATCAGTAATGAAAATGCTCAATGGCTCAGTTCATTAGCTCATTCACTATGTTATTTTGACATCTTCTCTTTAACTACTTGCTTCTGCATCCGACAAAAGTAAATGCATGAATTGTAATATGCAAGGAGGGAACTACAAAAGAAAACAAGGAATTTCATTTAACAAGTAGACTATGTGACATTAGTAAAATTAACAAATCACGATGATTAAATACTAGTAAACAGAAAACGAATATGCAAAGATTTAAGGACAATTACAATTTGTGAAAGCATATACACTAATTGTTTGACTATCAATTGCTTTCTGAATGCATGCCCTCCTGAACCAATGTCTTTAACTTAGGTTGAATGAATTCTTTCATTGACCCCATTGTAATCTCTAGCATTGCATGTTGATTGAATAATTTTTTTCGATCTCCATCACCTCTTCTTGTAACTGAGCAGTTAACACAAATTTCGTATCATTAATACTAACAAATCCAACTAGACTTTCGCTAATTTCTTTTGAAGTAAAATCAATTATATCATCAAATTGTTATGCCATTGATTGTTTTCTCTTATCCAATTCAAATGTTAGTGTATCTTTTGTAATCAATACATAATTTTGTATAATGCATGCACTGTCTAGATCTCGAACAATTTGAATCGCCTTTAGAAACACATTGCTTCTCCTATTCTCTATGCTGTCATATTTAGAAATATTTTTTTCTAGTGTAATGATTCTTCTTGACTATCCAACTTTGATTTGCCTCATTCGATTAACATTTGGTAGTTCTTCATTTTTCTTACATAGATTAGATAGCAATTCAAGCCTTTGACTAAAAGCAAGTCATTGTTAACGAAATGCTTGTATTTGTTATTATTACTTCTTATCAAATCGACAAATGAGTTAATTTCATGTGCTAACGGTAGCAGAACAAAAGCCGATTGCCATACATGTTCAATGATTTCTAACCTCTAGCATATATTACCGATAATATGACATTTGATTGCATTAACTAGTTGCGAAACTCCAATAGATCCATGAGATGTATTAAAAGCATTTTCCAGCATTTATATTGTTACTTTCAGTACCACATTATCTACTTTCCATTGCTCAATAAACACTGCAAGCACATTCCTGATAGCTTCATGCAATGTCAAAACATTCGTGGCTGCAATTCCAGACATACAAAGATTCGTTTCTGCTGTATCAATAATTTTTTTACCATGCATCCTTACTTTTTCAATTTTCAACATTTTATTCTCTCTTCAGTTGATCCAGGTGGATGTTGGTGGCCACCCACCTATCCCACTTGGACTCTCACAAATATCTCTTTCAGTTTTTCAGTTTCCGTAATTGTAGCACAATTTACTATCTTTAGCATTTTTTCGGGTCCTGAACTTCCGGAGTCGTTTTGAGGCCTTAAACGACGTTTTTTGGGAAATCTGGGAGCAACATGGGTCCATGGGCCAATGTTTCTCTTCCCAAAGTTGTAGTGCTTGGATAGATCTTTCTAATGAGCTATTATATGCATCAAACGAAGATCGGGTGCCAAAGTTACGACCCTGGGAAGTTAATGTACCAACTTACCCAAAACGGGGCCCATAATTTGGTGTTTCATCTTCTAGGGTTAGGTTTTGGGATGTTAAGGGTTTTCCATTGTTTCTCAACAATAAATAGGCCTTCAAGCCGCATTGTAACACATTTCAGAGGCATGTAGCTGCCACATCCCTTCTAAGAGATAAGCTACCATCGCCCTAGCTGGTTGATTTCCATTTCTGTTTGTAAGCATATTTCAGTATTTTACATTAATGAAATGAAGTATTATTTTTGCTGCGTCTCTGTGTTTATGGTTACCTCTATAATTTGTTGCGTCCTTGTTTAAATCCGGATCATCAGTCGTTTTCATCTTGAAAAGTGACAAATTGATCATCGAAAATAGAAAATTCTTTGGGAATTTGCTTTGTTATTGTTTGATTTTCATTCAAAGCACTACTAACCCAATTCGGTAGCGGAGTTTCAATCTCCTTGTTGATAACTTCTTGAATTCTTCTTGTTTGTGGGGGAATTTTGCATCTTACCAATTCAATCATCTACATTTTCTCCGGAATAAACATTTGACGAAGCTCCTTGTCATCTCTGACAACTGATAGTTGGCCGTGAATTAGTTGTGTATTGAACATATTTTCATTTTCTTTCACTTGAAGATGAAGTGAAAATAGTTTCAAATATGCAAATATAAGATTGTGCATTTTTTCGCTCCTTCGTTTACACTTTGTTTTAATGTTAATACTCGATTCTTCAACAATTTCTCTAATAGTAGTTTCTTCTTCTTGATTATTGCCTAGAGCACTATGACTCTTTTTGCTTTCACTGTCAACTTCTGTCAACAAGCTCTCGCATTTGATCGCACCTAAATGTGAAATAAATAAGACTTCTTGATCAACGTCTCGCTAGCCTTCAGTGTCTTTTAAATTAAAACAATACAAAGACTTTGCAAACTCTTCAAGCTAGCTTCCATTCTTCATGGTTACTCCACCAACAGTAAATGGAAAATAAATAATTTGTTTCTTCTTTTTTTGTTTAAATTTAACTTTCTAATCGTAGTATTGTCTGCAAACTTTGGTAACAAAATGCCTGTCCTTAACCATTCTTGGAAGCAATAGTGATTTACCGTGAAACCCATAAAATCAAATAACAATATTATTTCCTCTTTCTTCATGTATCCCTTTCTCCCAGAGGAAAACTTGTGCTTCAAAAGATATTCGATGGGGATCTCGTCCAATTATCATGCAAATAATTTGCTTTACAAAAATATCTTGAATTAGACAAAAAATTGAAATAGCTTCTTGTTTCCACAATATGGGATAGAAAAATTGCATCGATTCTTTGGTAAAACTAAACTTAGGGTTATGTGGCAACTTATCAAAAGTATGACTTGACACGAGGGTTGTTATCACCTACGCCATCATGAAGAACCTACCACTTTTGAACAAATGCACTAATTGAAAGCACAATTCATTTGAAATAAGATCATCACATATGAATACACAATTTTTTTATATGAATAATGGAGCACATAGAGAATGGATGTTGGGACACTGGTCATAGTTTCTTGTCCCATTAAATGCACATAAAGCGAACAAAACTCTCTAAACGGTTCTATAAACAAAGTAATATCTAGAGAGTAAAGGTCAGAAGGAACCTCAGAAGCTGGTGAAATGAACTCTTGTATGATTTTCAAACCACCTGCTTGTGATTCTAAAAAACTATTTGTTTTTGACAAATCTAAGCGCATATCCAGAATCGATAACTTCAATATCCGCCTGAATGTCTCTAAAGTCAAAGAAATACAAGTATCTTTGGCCAATAGCCTAATTGTTTTTATTGTTAAATCAAATTTCTATGTACATATATAAACGATTTCTTTGAAATCAAATACTTCTAGAACGCATGCAACATTCGCTAATCTGGTAGACCAAATCTTATCACTGCTCTTCTCATGCGCAGATAGATTCACATATCGTTGATACGTAGTTGACCACTAAAAGCTTTGATCGATAACCGCAAGTGAGTTAATAGTATCAATACAAATAACTTCTTTCCTACCCCTCGAAGTCATTTTTGCTCTATACTTTTAAAATATTTTGTCAACCAACCACCACTTGTTACTACTCTGCCTGTGAAATCCATTCTACATCACACTTCCAATATATAGCAATTTAGTATAGCAAAATCTGCATTTACGAGAAATAGGAGAAACCATTTTCATAATTTAAACGTGCCACAATTATAGCCAGAAAATAGTAGAAATTCCGACACGATTTTTAGAAAACCAGGCATAGTTTTTTGGAAAATCAGATTACAGTTGTCAAACTGCAGGATTTTCGGTATCAAAGTAATTGTTGATAGTACTAAATTTTCTGCCTTTTTCCATTTCCGTTATCTATTACTATTATGCATGTGAAATATGTTTGATGGAACATTTGAATAAAATAGCAATTAAAAAATAACAAAGCAGACGTTTCCGAGAAATAACAGAAATAGTTTAAAAACAAATCTTGAAATTCGGAAACCAGTTACTCCATGTACGAAACAAATTGAATGTGAATCTTTTCTAATAATGACAACTAACTTATAGGCTGTCAACAATCACATCCACTACTATATTAATGTCAGTTTAGAGTTAATAACATTTACATTCTTGATTACGTGTCAATCCGTCCATTCGCCAAAAGGGTACTGAACCTTTAACGTCATTATTTTGTGTATGAAAATGAGGAAACCACACTCCACACAATGAAAGTGTTTTTTTCCCTTCTTCTTCTTCCTCTTTCTTCCACTTCTATATAATGTGATTTTGTAATTCCACATCTCTTCCATATACAACATGCGCCTTCCCAATTGATTACAATCACCATTAAAACGTCAGCCAAAACATTATTTTTAATTGTTTCTTGCAATTGATAATTTTTATTATTAAATAATGTTATTTAACTTAGTTATATGATTTTTAGGTTTATTGTTGTTTAATAAAAGCTTTCATTATGCATAAATAGCTTTGTATGTACGATGTAAGCCTTATTATGGGCTTAACGAAAGAAAAACTTCGCAAAGTGAAACAAGGTTTTATATATAGCATGAGTTATATAAATACTTACTTTTGTAGATGCATTTGTTCTTCGCACAACCTCCACACATCTACTTTTGTATTCAATATCACTTTAAAAATACTCATTTACAATTGACTACTGTAACTTTTATGATTTACAATATAAGCTTTAATATGGGCTTCAAACAATAAAAAGCCCCCCGCAATAAAATGGGTTTATATATTCAATGAGACTTATTTAAATAGTTATTTGCTTCAAGTAAACAAACTGTATATGTCTATAACTAAATTACTTACAAAGATTGGTTCACAATTGACTATTGCAAAACGAAATATGGAGTTTTTTTCACAGTGCTTCGAAAAAACAGATCTCATAGTTCAATGCATTATTATTATCATTATATGTTGTTATGTAGAGCTTTTACTCTAGGCAACTTCCTCTGCATAATGAAAACTCTCATTCTAATCCCGACAAAATGAAAACTTTGTACAATGAAACACTGATGTGTGCAATTCTCGCTTTTGTACATGCATTCATAAAAAAGGACAACTGGAATAGAATAACCAGGCTTTTTGGCCTAGCAAGCTTCCACAATTATCAACATTGTTACAACAAGTGTAATTGTATTTAGATTCAAATGTTAGTCACAACAAATGCAATAGATATAAGTTCAAATGTAAAACATTATCTAAGAATTATTGATATAACTGGTATAAAGTTTCAGTATTAAAATAGAGTATACAGAAATCCATTTTAATTATCATTCATTACATAACATTAGCTAATATATAAAAGCTCAAAGCAAATACTAGAAAATAGGTGTTCAATTATTATTTTATGTACAACGTATGAGAACCTAGGTCCATGCAACATCCCATGTTAAACGTTATCGCACAATTGTTTACATAATTAGTAAACATATTGAGAGATAGAAGAGACATTAATAAGAATTCAAATAAGTTATGATTACATAGCCATGGTCCAAAAAATAACCTTTATTGCATAAAACATTTATGAAAATGCTAATACTTCAATCACATTCATCCCAATGAAAACTGTGATTGAAATCTCGTTAACTGTAATCTCTAAAAGTCATCTACAATAGGTAACAAGGAATTTCATTAAGGAATTATACTATTCCATCATAACACATACATAAGTTTTAAATAGTAAATGCTTTGACAATAAAATAAATGTTCCAAAATATTAAAATACTTACAATATGCAAAATCACAGTATGATATTCTTTAGACCTCAGCTATCTCTCGCAATCAAGCTTATTGTAACAGATTCCTTCACTTTTGCTTTAATGAATTCTTTCATCAGAGAAACAATAATGTTCTACTTAACACATTCATTTAATATCTCCTCAATTTATTTTGCTTCTTCTTGCAATTTCAAAATAGAGGTAGAGTACTCTTCGTTGACTAACAAAAGTAATTAGCCATTTGCTAATTTTTACTGCAGTAAAATTAGTTATATCATCGAACTCCATTGCTTGTTATTATTTCAACTTTTCCAAATAAGCCATCAACGTCTCCTTCACAATTAATCTAGATTCATATGTAATACATGGGCCGTTTAAATCCTAAACTGTAGAAATTAGGTTGTATATTTTGCAACTGCTCATGAAGTTTTAATCAAAATCACAAGACACAAATCTACACTACTGCTCCATGGACATTAATTCACAATTTAGAACAAAAATATCAGACATGCAAGAAGAAATAGCATACATGCAACAAGTATTTCTATCTAGGGAAAGCAATCTGCTAAAAACCCTAATGCCTGCTTGCATTAATCAAATGAATAGAGATGTATTACAATTTTTTTCCTCAACTGAGCTCACCCTACAAGTGTAAACCTATCTCTCTACTCACTGAAGGCCTCTAAGCCAGAGTTAGTCAAAATTTTCCTTGGTTTGAGCTCCTATTTCCTTGCATTGTACCTTGAGCAATTAAGCCCCTATTATTTAGGAAAATACTCAAATTGAATTGTGCAATTCCTTAGGTTGATCATCTGATTGCATGCAACACCTATACGTTCAAGACTAGTCTACAAATGATGTTACACTGCCTTGGAATCTCCACCTCAACTAGGTAACTTGAATTCTCTGCATGCACTATCTATTTTGGGTTGATTGATAAGTTAAATGGATGACCACTGAGTTTGACTGAAGTCCCACTACTTAACTGACCTTCCACTAGCTCCTCCAAAATTTGGAACTAGTTTAACTGAAAATAACCTGAGATAACTGACCTTGATTGCTACAAATTAGCAATCACACATGAATAATTGAACTCTAACTCCTCCAACTTGAATTTACTAAGTAAATTAGGTGACACAAGCCATGTCACACAAGTTAACATCATCCAAGTTGTCTGTTGATGTGGAAATTCGAATTTTCTCAATTTAATCAAGGCAAAATCAAATTAAGAATTTCTTGCTACATTTTTCAACACTCCCTCTTAGCAAGAAAGGGATTATCAACCACCCCTATCTTGCACATATGGAACTCAAACTTCCCTCTTGACAAGGCCTTTGCCAAAATGTCAACATCTTGTTCCTCTGTCAGAATGTACTACAACAACATTATCCGCCTCTGCACACAGTCCTGTAAATGGTGATACCATATATCTATATGCTTGGATCGATCGTGAAAAACAAGATTTTCATAGAGCTTGATGCAACTCTGATTATCATAGTAGATCACAGTTTGATCCATCATCTAACCAAACAATCCAACAAGTATCTTTCTCATCCATATCGCCTCACATGTTGCTTGACTGGTAGCCATGTATTCTACTTCTATCAAGATGAGTGCCATAGATCTTTGCTTCCTACTGTACCAAGAAACCGTTGCAAACCCAACAAATAAAATTCCACCTGTTGTACTCTTTCGGTCCGATGGACTCCCCACCCAATATGCATCTGTGAAGCCACATAGCTTCACTCCCTATGTTCATTTTTACCATAGTCTAAAATGGGTAGTGCCTCTGAGGTATCATAGAACATGCTTAGTTTCCCTCCAAAATAATTTGGTTGGCCTAACCATAGGTTTCCTTATCTGGTTGACTACATAGCACATATCTGGTTGTGTGTTCACAAGATACATTAGTGAACCCACCAACTGTCGGTAAACAATAGCATCCACTTCCTCACCTGAAGTGGCATCCTCTTTCCTCCATTTGGTCACTAGAGGTGTCTCCATGGGTTTGCAACTGTCCATGCGGAACCTTTGAAGTATATTGTTGCCATACTTGCCCTAAGAGACAAACAGTTCCCCATCACCTTGCCATACTTCCAATCCAAGGAAGTAGTGCATGAGACCCATGTCCTTCATTTCAAAATCTCTTGCAAGGTGCTCCTTACAAGATTCGATCAACTACTCATCACTAGTTAAAATCAAGTCATCAACATATAAGACAATAATCAACAATTTACCTTATACCAAGATATGATAGAGGTTTTCATCCGCTTCACTTTTGGTGAAGCCCAAACTGGTGAGATAACTATCGATCCTGGTCTACCAAACACAGGGTGCTTGCTTGAGACTATATAACACTCGCTTGATTCTGCACACATGAGACTCCCGATCAAATGTCTCAAAGCCTTTGTGTTCCTCGATAGACACCTCCTCGAATGTTGTTTTTACATCCATCTGGTGGATCTTCCAGCCCAGCTATGTAGCCAGAGCAATAATTGATCTAATGGATGAGTACCTTGCTACGGGAGCAAAGGTGTTCTCATAGTCAATCCCCTCAACTTGAGAGTACCCTCAGCTATAAATATGACCTTGTACTTTTCTATGCTTCTGTATGTTGCATGCTTTACCTTGAAGATCCATCTCGAACCCACAACTAATTTATTTGCTAATCTTGAGACCACTTCCCAAACATTATTCTTTACAATGGATTTGTATTCCTCCACCATTGCATCAACCCATATAGGTTTCTCTACTACTTCCTCAAAAGAGGATGGCTCAGTCTCTACAAGCTCAGTGATTAGAGCCATGTAGCCAGTGTACCGATTTGGTGACCTTCTCTTCCCATCTTGATTTGAAGGAGCACCCACATTCTCCCTCACATCTTGCACAAGTCTCTTAGCTTCCTTGGTCCTTTTCCTGCCTTCTCTGGATGGTTCTACTTGAGTGGTTGTCTCCACTCTCTGCTCCTCAATTTGTGGTTGCTCCACAACTTCCTGAGGCTCCTCCTTTGGAGCTAAAATCTCATCTTCTGCTGGGATCTGAAGCTCCCTCTCAAGAGAGCATCACATGGATTTATCTTCATTAAATTTTACATCCCTACACACAACTGCCATTTTGAGGGATGGCATGTGCACATGGTAGTTGTGGGGAGTTTCTGTGTAACCCACAAATTCCCCCAATTCTATTGTCGGCTCTAGCTTCTTTCTTGATTCTTTGGAGACATGGCAGTAAACAGAGGCTCCAAAAATACTGAAGTGCAACACATTTGGATTTCTCCCCGAAAAAACCTCCTCCGGTGTAATCATGCCAAGAATCCGACGAGGACTTTGGTTCTGCAAATATACTTTTGTGCTGCATGACCTAACCCACAAATGTAGAGGTAGGCCTTGATCATGCAACATCGTCCTCACTGCTCCCACAATGCTATCGTTCTTTCTCTCAGCCACCCCATTTTGTTGTGGGTTGTGGGGTGCTATTAACTCTCATCAGATTCCTTCTTTTGGACAAAAAGTTTTAAATTCATTTGACACATACTCATCTCCATTATCGCTCTTGAGAGCCTTCACCTTCTTGCTTGTTTATTTCTCAACCAGTGCCTTGAATTCTACGAACTTGGAGAATGTCTCATCTTTCTTTCGCATGAAGAAGATCCAACACTTTTGTGAGAAGTCATCAATAAAAATGACAAAATATTTGTGCCTAGCAATGGAGGCTATAGAGAAAGGTCCACAAACATAAGAGTGGATCCTTTCAAGGAGTGCATGTGCTTTGTTGTCCCAATTATGGAATGTGGATTTTGTGTACTTCCCCAAAGTACATCATTTGCATACATCTTACTGCTCAAGTGTTCCTTTAGGGAGGCATGTGGTTATCTGTTTCATGATCTTCAAAGCGCCATGATGTAAATGGCCAAGTATACTATTCCAAATTTCATTGACATCGTGGCTTTGCACCTTCTCTGCCTTTGTGCTTAATGCAACACAATCCTCCACATCTAGCTTGTATAGGTTCTTCACACAAACCCTGATCTGCTTCACCTGTGTCATGGCTATGTGTCTCAAGATAACATCATAACCACAATCTTCCAACACTGCAACAAAGATGAGATTTTTCTTTAGGCTTGGAATGAAAATGACATCCTTGAGCCTGAGGGGGGAGGCGGACTCCCTCTAAAAGGTGAATTTACCAATCCTGGTCGTGCTATACCTTCCATTGCCTCCTATATTGACGTGCATCTGCAAATTTTTCTCCTCCAGGCCACTGAAAAAATCTCTATTGCCCATCATCTGGAACAATGCACCTAAGGCCAAGTACCCCACACTCCCCATCACTATGTTGGGCATGCATGTAATGAGGGTATAGTCAAGCTCAAACTTTGAAGCCAAAGCTTCACCTAATGCTCCTCCTAAGGTCTTCTTGGTTGTCTTCATTCGTGGCATAGTTCCCAAATTGATGACAATGGAAGCATTTAATTTTTGACAAATATTTTTTCTTGTCTCCTTGACTGGATTCTGGTTTGGATTGGGATTTCTTGCCTTTTACCTTCATTTCCTTTCCATCAAATGCAATTTTTTCTTCATTCTCACCCTTAGATGAAGGCCCATCTCTGGTATTACACCTCATTTCCTCTTATACTAAATTGGACCATGAGTGCTCCCAACTTGGTAGTTTTTGCCTCCCATTCACCGAATCTTGATAGCTATGCCAACTCTTGGGAAGGCCCAGAAGGGCTAAGGTTACAAACTCTTCTTCAGGGACATTAACATTGACCCCGCCAAGTTCATCATGACACTGTGTAAACTTGCTCAGATACTGTGAAATTTTGGCATTCTTGTGCATCTTTATACTTCAAAGTTTATCCTTGAGTGCTAGTTTCATGTGGTCACTTCTATTCTCAAAGAATTTTTTTAGTACTTTCCACATTGCGAACAAAGTTTTTTTTTCATGGAGGTTCGAGACAATATGGTCCTATACTCCCTCCAAGATTATTCTCCTCTCCTTGCCTACATCTTTCTTCCACTTAGCAAGGTTTTGGGCATCAAATGCTTAAGGTTTTGCAACATCTATCTTGATGTACTCTAGCAATACATTGTCATCCAATACTACCTCCATGTGGTCCTTCCATGCAACAAAATTAGAGGTGTCTTCCAAGGCATCCTCTAGCCTTAGTCCATTCAAGGCCATCTTCTCAGCTCTGAAGAAATCCTGCTACATTGATCTTCAAATTCAAACCTTTGAGAAACAACTTCGATTTTTTTGCTCTAATGTGAATCCAACTCTGATACCTTGTAGAAATTAGGTTGTATATTTTTTTTAATCGAAATCACAAGACACATATCTACACTACTACTCTGCAGACATTAATTCAGAATTTAGAAAAAAAATCTCAGACATGCAAGAAGAAATAACACACATGCAACAAGTACTTTTATCTAGGGAAAGAAATCTGCTAAAAACCCCAATGACTGGTTGCATTAATCAAATGAATATAGATGTATTACAATTGTTTTTCTCAACTGATCTCACCCTGCAAGTGCACAACCTATCTCTCTGCTCACTGATGGCATCTGACCTAGACTTAGGCAAATTTCTTGAGGAATTAGGCCCCTAATATTTAGGAAATTCCTCAAATTGAATTGTGCAATTCCTTAGGTTGATCATCTGACTGCATGCAACACCTATACACTCAAGACTAGTCTACAACTGATGTTACACTGCCTTGGAATCTCCACCTCAACTGGGTAACTCGAATTAACTCGAATTCTCTACATGCACTAGCTATTTTGGGTTGATTGACTAGTTAATTGTATGATCACTAAGTTTGGTTGAAGTCCCATTGCTTAATTGACCTTCCACTAGTTCCTCTAAAAGTTGGAACTAGTTTAACTGAAAATAACTTGAGATAACTGACCTTGAATGCTACAAATTAGTAATCACACACGCATAACTGAACTCTAACTCCTCCAACTTGAATTTACTGAGTAAACTGAGTGACACAAGCCATGTCACACAAGTTAACATCATCCAAGTTGTCTGTTGATGTGGAAATTCAAATTTTCTTAATTTAATTAAGGCAAAATCAAATTGAGAATTTTATGCTGCATTTTTCAACATGAGAAATTGCCACCGTCTTGAGATACGCATCTGCTCTTCGATTTTATATGTCTCCACACTTAGAAATAATGTCTTCTAGCGTTCTTATTTTCCTAGACCATGCAGCCCTGATCCGCCCCTTCCAATCAACATCATGCAACCCTTGTTTATCTTTTTCTAGTTTGGACAGTGAATCAAGCTTCTCACTAAAAGTTAATAGATCACTGTCTACAAATTCCTTATCTTCCTCCATATCACTTTTGACCAATTTGACAAAAGATCTAATTCTCTGCTTTAAATGTCATATATAAAAAAAAACTTGCCTTGCATATTCAATCATCTATAATCTTTTAGATACATTACTAATGATATACAATTTCACTACACTCACAAGATTGACAGGTTTCTCAAATCTATTAAATCTGCCACGACTAGAAATTTCTAATGGTGGTCTTCATATCACTAGTGGAGTCTTCAACAAAGCACTAGGCTCAAGGTACCTTCTAGCTCTTTTATTTTTGCCTTTAGCTCCATATTTTCTAGTTGTCGTCAACGAACATAATTTGCAAACGCTTCACCACCAGCTTGATGCAATTTCATCATCCATAACATTGCGACCAAAGACAAATCAAAATTCAATTTTGCCTAATCAACAACCTTTCTGTTGGAAAGTTGTATGCTTTCAATATTCAATCTCTTATTTCCCCTATCATAATTTGCATCTTGCAATGTGACAAAACGATCATCGAAAGTAATGTACTCTTCAACAATTTCCTCCATTATTCTTTGATTTTCTTACAAATAAGTACTAACCCAATGAGATAGTACAAAACTATCAACTTCTGTTATGAAACCAGCTCACAAAAAGATAGAAAAGAGAGATCCACGCCTTAGAATTCAGCCTCTTCGAGGGGGCAACCTCCTTTACATTACATAAATGAACAATTCTTGGATGATACAAATGACAAAACCTCCTTTCTATATATAGGAGTCTAGGGAGTCACAATATAATCCAGCCGACCTAACAATAATAATATAAAGCCACAAAAATAACAATAGAGGGATTCTATGGGGCACAGAAATAACAATATGGGGGTAATAGGGGCACAACAATATAAATAAGGGGTATAACTACAATAGTAATGGGGTAATCACTAGTATTATAGGGACCCAACATGCCCCTCTCCTTCAAAAAAGTGTTGTCCTCAACGCTTGAGTAGTTCTGGATACTTCTGCATAAAATTCTCATCCTCCCATGTGGAATCTTCAGCGGATAAGTTCTTCCACTTGATAAGATACTCTGAAATTGATCGATTTCGTAGCTGTCGAGTTCTTGTTTCTGTGACTGCTTCCGGTTCCAATATAATTTTTCCTTCCTCGTCAAGTTCTGGCAATATTGTTTGAATTGGGAGCTTGTCACCTATAACCTTCTTTAAACATGAAACATGGAAAACTGGGTGCAATCGAGAAGCTGCAGGAAGCTCCAATTTGTATGCCATAGTACCAATCTTTTGCAACACCTTGTACGGACCATAATACTTTGGTGATAATTTATTATCCTTCTTAGCTTGCTTTAGGGACATTTGCTTATATGGTTGTAGCCGTAGGAATACCCAATCACCTACCTCAAAACTTCTTTCACTGCGATGTTGATCTGCCTGTTGTTTCATTCTATTTTGTGCCAACACTAGGTTATCCTTTAAGAGTTGGAGGACTTGTTGTTGATGTTCGATGTGATGTTCCACTGCCTGAACCTTAGAATTTTCTCTTAAATATGATGTGATGGATGGTGGTTGATACCCATAAAGTGCCATAAATGGGGTCATTTTTGTTGCTGTATGGAAGGAAGTGTTATACCACCATTCAGCCAGAGGCAACCATTTGACCCATTGTGTCTGCTTATCAGATACAAAGAAACGAAGATATCCTTCCAAACATTTGTTTACTATCTCAGTTTGCCCATCAGATTGAGGATGATAAGATGAGCTATGAGCTAACTGAGTACCAAGACAAGAAAATAATTCTGTCCAAAAATTTCCAGTGAAAATGGGATCTCTGTCACTTACAATAATCTTTGGGTTTCCATGTAGCTTTTGAACTGTTTCCATAAATGCAGTAGAAACTGTACTGGCTTTAAATGGATGTGATAATGCACAAAAGTGTGCATACTTGGTAAGTCTGTCAACTACCACCATGATGACACTCTTTCCCTCAGACCTGGGTAAACCTGTGATAAAATCCATTGAAACCTCCTCCCAATGTTGGCTTGGAATGGATAAAGGTTGTAATAGACCCGGTGTCTTAATTGTTTCAACTTTATTTTTCTGGCAAACCAAACATTCCGCCACAAAATTTTGAATATCTGATTTAAGGCCATCCCAAAAAAATTCCTTCTTAACCCTGTGGTAAGTTTTTAAAAATCCTGAGTGCCCTCCTAAGGGAGAAGTGTGCAATTCCATAAGAATCTTTTGTTTTAGCTGGGAATCCTTACAGAGGTATAAGCGATCTTTGTACCATAACGAATCATTTTTCCAGCTAAATGTATCAGAAGTACTGGAATCTTGTTGTAACTTTCGAATAAGTGCCCACACTTCTTCGTCATTCTTCCATTCCTCCCTTGCTTCGTTTATCCAATCTGGTTGGATAATAGAAATGGCACACAACAATGCTTCCACATCCTCATCCTTTCTTGAGAGTGCATCTGCCACAACATTTTGCTTCCCTTTTTTGTAGATGATTTCAAAGTCATAACCCAACATCTTTGTGACCCACTTTTGTTGCTCTTCAGAGGATAATCTTTGTTCTAAAAAGTATTTAAGGCTATCATGATCCGTTTTTACCTTGAAGTGTCTTCCCATTAGGTAGGGTCGCCATTTCTTAAGTGCATGGAGTATTGCCAACATTTCCTTCTCATAAATAGCTTTGCTTAAAAACTTTCCCTTGATTGGACGACTTTCAAAAGCAATGGGTCTTTCATCTTGCATTAGAACAGCACCAATTCCATTTCCTGAAGCATCACATTCCACAATAAAGGTTTTTGTGAAGTCCGGTGTAGCTAAGACCGGTGCTTGGCACATTGCCTCTTTAAGATGTTCAAAGGCCTTTGTTGCTTCTGGAGTCCATGAAAATGAATCTTTCTTCAATAATGTTGTTAGAGGTGCTGCTATTCTCCCATAATTCTTAACAAACTTGCGATAATACCCTGTCAACCCAAGAAATCCTCGCAGATGCTTTATGGATGTGGGGATTTTCCATTCCTTAATGGCTTTAATTTTGCTAGGGTCTACCTTAACTCCTTCATGAGATACAATATGACCCAAATATTCCACCTCCTGGACTCCAAAGAAACATTTGGATCTTTTTGCATATAATTGTTTCTCCTCCAATAGTTGTAGCACCCTGTCAACATGTTCAACATGATCCTTCCAAGACTTGCTGTAGATTAGTATATCATCAAAAAATACTAACACAAATTTTCTAAGGAATGGTTTGAAAATTGAATTCATCAAACCTTGAAATGTTGAAGGTGCATTGGTAAGGCCAAAAGGCATGACCAAAAATTCATAATGACCCTCATGAGTTCTAAATGCCGTTTTCGGAATGTCTTCAACCTTCATTCTGATTTGATGATATCCCGAACGAAGATCCAACTTGGTGAAGTAAATTGATCCATGCAATTCATCCAGTAATTCATCAATAACAGGAATGGGGAACTTATCTTTAATAGTGAGCTTGTTGAGCTCCCTATAATCCGGACACATGCGCCATGATCCATCCTTCTTGTGCACCAATACTACTGGAGCTGAGAAATAACTTTGACTCGGTTGAATTATACCCGCCTCTAGCATTTCTGCAACCATACGTTCAATTTCACTTTTTTGGACATAGGGATATCTGTACGGCCTGATGTTTGGAGGAACACTTCCTGGAATTAGATGAATAGCATGATCATGATCACGCATAGGTGGGAGACCTTTGGGAGTCTCAAATACCTTGGAATGATTGTCCAGGACTTTTTGGAGATCTGGAGAAATAGATGATTCCAATGTGGAAACATCTAGCGAACATAATTGTGCAATTACACCTCTTTGCTCCTTTTTTAGAAGCTTTGTCATGCCATTAGAGCTGATTATCTTTCCTGGTTTCCCTGCAATACCCCTTAATTCAACTTCCTTTCCTTCCACAGAAAATTTCATGAAAAGTTCTTGAAAATTAAAAGCTATTGTACCCAAGGATTGTAGCCATTGGACTCCTAGTACAACATCAGCACCTCCCATTGGAATGGAAAGCATTGGGCTAGTCAATACATATTCTCCCATGGATAGCTTGATATTATGGCACTTTCCAGAACAATTTATTGTTCCTCCATTTGCAATCATCACTTGACACTCTGGTGCTGGATATAGGAAGCAATTCAATTCTTTTGCTACCCTACAATGAATAAAATTGTGGGTGCTTCCTGAATCAATCAACACTATTACCTTTTTCTTCTTGATTTGTCCTTTATCTTGATGGTTTGAGGAGTGGTAATTCCTGCCAATGCATTACAAGATATGGTCGGATTTATTTGTTCTTCATCTAGGCTTGTTCCTGGAATATATCCTCTTCTTTTGACCTTTCTTGCTCCTTTTCTTCTTCCTCTTCACAATCTATGTAGAATAATTTCTTCTCAGCACACTTATGACCTTTTGTGTATTTGCTATCACAATTGTAACAAAGCCCTTTTGCTCTTTTTTCTTCCAATTGTTGTGGTGTCAACCTTGTAGGTTGTGGAAGACTATGGGCAACAACACTTCCGTCTTTATAGTTGTGAACGGTATGCTTCCTAGTTGCCATAATTTTGCTTTCCATTTTTCTTGCTAACCTGAACGCCTTCTCTAATGAATCAGGTTCCCAAAGGCGCACATCATGTTGGATATTATCCTTTAAAGACCCTATGAACACATCAATCCTATGCTCCTCTGGAATATCTTTTACCCTTATGTTCAATTTTTGGAACTCATCAATGTGCTCCATTATTGAACCCTTTTGTTTGAGACTTATCAATTGGCTAAAAAAAGTGTTGCTTTTTGTATCCTCATAATGTGCTATCAATTCTTCCGTAAAAATTGCCCAAGTGATAAATTGTTTACGAGAACAAAGCCATTGATACCATACAAACTGATTTGGTTCCAAATATAAAGTTGCCATACGTACCTTTTGTGTGTTTTGCACATTATTGAGATCGAAGAATTGCTCCATCTGTAATATCCATGTGGCAGGATCCTTGCCATCAAACTTCCTCACATCGATTTTTGGAACATGGTGAGTCTTCGATCCAACATTAGAGTCTATGGAATCATGATTAACATTTCTTTTATTCTCATCATGAGTTTCCTTTACTACCTTTTCACCATTAGTGACCCTTTCTTGTAGCAACTTCTTCAATTCATCCATCTTATCATCCATGCCATCAAATTTAGCGTCAATCTTAGCTTCCATGCCATCCATCTTAGCTTCCATTCCCTTTATCTTAGATTCCACGCCATTTACCTTAGATTCCACGCCACTTATCTTAGCTTCTGTTAGCTTTTGTGAGCGTGACATTTGTTGCACTTGTTCTTGTAATTTTGATATATCATGTAGCATTTCTTCCTCTTCTTCATGAGTCATGCTAGAGCTTTCAGGTTCCTTACTAGGTGTTTGCATTTTCTTTCCTCGGGGCATCAGTTACCGATAATAAAGTTTTACTATGCCCTTTGAATTACGTTAAACCAAGCTTACACAAAAATTTAAAAAAAAAAAACTACACACCTTTTTTCACTTTATAGAAGCCTGATATTGAATCTGATGTATATCTGTAATTTCGGATCCTCCAATTCTGAAATTGCTACCTGTAGTAGCCTTCTGCGTCCTCTTTCCAATGCCACAAGTCTGAGCCAAATTGGATTCTCCAAGGAAGAGTTATGTGAAATCTCCCACAGTGACTTGCTTTTAGACTGGTTCAGTAGAGCGAACTTGTACGACGTGCCACGAGTCACTGTTTCAACCTTTGAATCTGAAACACACACACAAGAAACTACAGTCCGTCCTCTTTCTGTACCTTTTTACGGAATTTCAATCCGATCCTCAGAGAGAGAGTTATGACGATTTTCCCCAGGTCACCTATTTTGAATGTAATTCAGGAGTCTGCAAAAAGACCAACTTTCTCAGATCATATCTCCGAAAATATCGCGAGAAAAGCTCTGAAATTTGGACCCAAGGTTCAGCGCCAATTCTTCTCAAATGGGTTTTTTTTGCGACTTCTGAAACGTCACAGAAAAAAAGTTATAGCGAAAATGCCACGATGACCTGTTTGGAGCAGCGAAACCCTAGAATCCAAAGCTCTGATACCAAATGTTATGAAACCAGCTCACAAAAAGATAGAAAAGAGAGATCCACGCCTTAGAATTCAGCCTCTTCGAGGGGGCAACCTCCTTTACATTACATAAATGAACAATTCTTGGATGATACAAATGACAAAACCTCCTTTCTATATATAGGAGTCTAGGGAGTCACAATATAATCCAGCCGACCTAACAATAATAATATAAAGCCACAAAAATAACAATATGGGGGTAATAGGGGCACAACAATATAAATAAGGGGTATAACTACAATAGTAATGGGGTAATCACTAGTATTATAGGGACCCAACAACTTCCATGTCCACCTCTTCTTCAATGCTCTTTGTTTCAGGTGCAGTCTTTGACCTAAATGATTCAACCGTGTGCGCTCTTTCTGGAGTTACTCTACGATTAGGCTCTTTGTGATCCCCGCCACCTGATAACCTATTGGAAATCAATTTTTAGCTTCCAGTTTTTACTTTCCTTCTTTTACTAGCAGATGAAGTCGCACTAGTACTACGTGTGCAATATTGAGATTTCCCCATAGGGTTTGTGCCTCTTTTCTTAAATCTTTCTCTCGTCCTGATGATCTCTTTTTCAATAATATGTTCAACATCTACTACTTTTTTTTGATATTTCGTTGATACATTGTGACTTTTCTTGCTCTCCTTTCTACTTCTTGGAAACAAGTTTCCATACCTCATAAACTCAAGGTGTTTGGTGAAAATTCTTCCTCTATCAAATCCTTTAATAGCTTCAGCTTCACTTAAGTTGAAAGCATCCAAAGGATTTACAAAAAAGATAAAGTGGCCCGTATTTTTTACTCTCACTTTTCCAAGAATAAATGGAAAATAAATAAATTGCCTTTTCTTTTTCTGTTCAAATATAGATAGCCAACGAAAATATTTCCTCCAGACTTTAGCAACAAAATATGTAACACCCTCATCCCACATCTACCCAAGTAACCGACCAACCGGGGTAAATATGCGATGAAGAGTTACTATGATGGGATTCAACCTCCTAGGTCACCTTAAGGAAATGGAATCGACAAAAACACACCACACAAACCTTCCACCTCAGCAACAAAACTCCCAGGAGCCATTCCAACCACTTAGGTAACCAGTCCCTTAGACCAACTGAAGTTTTAGTGCATCAAACCCTTGGACGCTCCCTTGATATGGACAAGGGTGTGTCTAGGAGGCTCCAGAAGCTCCCATAGCAAGGGCAAGGAAGCTTTCAGGGAATTTTTTCCCTAGGGTTGTGCTCGCAACTCCAGTATTTGTGCCATTTTTCAGGCCTAGAGCCTAGGTCACTACCCAAAACTCAATGACAGGTTCATAAATGAAATTTCACAGCAGAACAAAGATACATTTGCAAAAACATCAACAAGGACTAGACTAGTCCCCTAATAGCCATGACAAGCATTTCATCAAACATGTCACAAATATGAAAGCTATAGGTCGTAACAACAGAACTGAGCATAGGGGTCTCATACTTATCTGAGATTTGCTATGAGGTATTGTTTCCTTATCACATTAGCTGCATTATCATCTATTAGGCCATAGATACATTGTTCATTCAATTATAAGTAAAACATGATGAAAGCCATACATCACCACTATCATAATACATATTCATTACTAGCATAATAACAACATAAATACAAGGGAAACAACAACCATATAATCCACATATAAACCAGTATAGTACTCATGAATTAACAAGGAGAAATAACTTCAAATTAATGAACGCAACGACCAACCAGGTTTGGGACTTCCATGAACCACCCAACCATATATTGGCTGAACCAAATATTTATTTCAGCCAATCACCCCCGTGCCATATTCCAGGCATGAATGTGGGACTTAAAACCAAACTCAACCAGGGCTTCCCGAGGCTACACCACCTCACCCTCATCAATAGAACCAGGCTTTACTGTAATCCATCCTGGATCACTGGGCCATAAAACAAGCATGGATGCCATCGGATTTCTCCACCTACAACGTGAGGAATTTCTGTGTCTCATAGTCTCTAGGATTTACTGTAATCCACAATCTAATCCAGGGATCACTAGGCCATAAATGAGACACCACCCTCCAGGATTTACTGTAGATCCCACCATTCACCGACAAGGATTCCTAGGCCTGATAAAGGGCAACCACCTCTAAGATTTACCATATATCCCTCCATTCACCGGTCGAGGATTCCTACGCCCACCGAGGCACACAATACCTATCTTTACTGCAACCCATAGTCCGGTTCAGGTGTCACTAGGCTAGTGGCTTTACTGCAATCCACAGTTCGGTTCAGAGATTACTAGGCCATGTGTTCTTTCTTTCGAAGATTCACCTCACTCAGCTTCGAATCCATCCGAAAATCCAGCTCAACCAAAATAGGAGAACCCCATCACACCATGGCTGTTCGAAAATGGCAAGGCTAGGTTGAAAACATTGTCACACCTGGAAAAACCCACGTCATGATAGCAAAGAACCACATGCAATACCATGCATGCCAAATCTAGTAAGGAAATCACACATGCAAATCGATACGTGTAAAGAATCTTTTTGCAACTGCTTGATTACGATCTTCCTTGCTTTCTCCTTCCTTCCTCTTGCCTTCTTTGTATTTCTTGATCCAATGCCAAAGTGCTCGAAGAAAACTCTAAGTGTCCAAGAGTATGAGAGAGAGAGAGAATAGAATGAGAGCTCCAAAACTGAATTGACAAAAAGCTACACTAACCAAGCCTGAGAAAAAGCTTGCCAACTATGCCTCAAAATCCTTTTTATCAATGAGGCCTTTATTTTCTTCATTTTCCATTATTTTCATAAATAAATCCCAATAAATACCTCATGCCTTTCCAAATACTTTTCCATTGCCTTTGCTAATTTCCTTATCCATAATAAATGGAATTAACACCCACTAGGATGTTTTTTCCAACATTAATCTTGGAATACATGTCCCATGACCTTGGTCTTATTTTTGCCTTTATTAACTTTTACATGGAATTTTGACTAGGGTTGTTACAGAACCCTCCCCCCTAGGGGAACACCGTCCTCGGTGTTCAATGACACCTACAACCATCGCTGCAACTGAATATACTGCCCATGGAGATTTATAACACAACGCATTGTAGTATTTACAATGACCACTGCTGAAAACATGACAAGCATACCGCTTATTGGAGGTTTATAACATAGCTCATTATGGTATTTACAATAAAATCACATATAGTCATGCACATTTGCTTCATCCAACAAATAAACATATTGTCTATTACGCTTTATAAATCCAACTTGATACAATATTTACAATAATACACACATATACACATATGCACATTTTCTCAACCAACAAATAAAAGGATATGATGTTTGCATCTGCAAAAAGGGAATCTAGAGGCTCACACCCCCACCCTCAAAGTAATACCAGGATTCACCTCCTTCCCAGGAAGTCCATAATCCACTGCAAATTCAAATCTGTATCCAATGTCTAGCGATATAATCCTGCGCCACTTGTCCTCTCAGCAAACAGTTATCGGCTCATTGTTCCACGGCACACTCCCAATGTGCATCTGATTCCATCTGGCAATGCTAATGACCAAAACAAATACATCCCTGACCTTGCCTTCTCTGCTACACAGTCCCTCAGGTAATCTGGTCACCTCCTTGCGTGTAGTCACACACCTTCCAAGTTCCACTGGCACCCCCATTCCTGGCAGTCCATCCCTTGGCAAGGCTTCCTTTCATCGGAAGATACAAAAACGAAGGCATATCCCTGCCTCAAAATGATCATATCGGTCATAAAATTCTCATGGAAATCAATGGACACTATTGGGTACCAATGTCCCACAATGGCCGTGCTCCTGAAGTGATTTACCAACATATTGTTGCATTTTCCAATTCCTTTTGTTGTTGCTAATTCTTACAATCAATTTCAACCACCCAACAGGGAATGTTCATGCATTCCTATACCAAACACATAATTTCCATTAGATTTAAAATAAATTGAAATAAATTCACATTGTACCTCATTGGTAGCTCGCAATAAGGTACACTTGCAATCCTGTTTACTTCCTGTTACAACAAGTCAAACTAGCATCTTTGACCAAATCATCATGTATAAACGTATCACATCAGGTTAGATCAAAAGACAACCATCATAGATCAAAATCATAAATCTCATGTAACCATCATGAACCAGAATCATAGATCACATGTAATCGTCATAGACCAGAATCATAAATCACATGCATAATAAAACTGAAATAAAATACTCATATTTATCCTTTAATCAATCCTTAGCTTCTACCTTTGTCTTTATTTTGTATGCACACTGGATCGATTTCCACACCCAGTTCCTTCTCTTCAACCATGTACACATACACTAGTGTAAATCACACATATATAACCACACACGACATACAACGCCATGCAATACATGCACCTACACCTGACATAAAACACATTCACCTACACCCAATGTACAACACAACACAATACATACTCCTACATCAGGTGTACACCACAACACAATAAATACACATACACCCGATGTACAACACAATACATATATGTACACAAAGTAAAACACAACGAATAAATAATTGATGATGCCACGACTACACAATGTACATGCGTAGTACCACATGTACATAACACAACATGTATGACATGCACATAATACCACATGTACTCCAGTACCACATGTACAACATGTACACAATACCACCTATACACAACACCACCTGTACAATGTGTACACAACATTACATGTACATGACACTACCTATACAATATGTACACAATAGCACATGTACACAACACCACCTATACAACGTACACAACACCATATGTACACAACACCACATGTATATAACGCCACATGCACGACATGTACACAATACCACCTGCACACAACACCACATGTACAACATGAACATAGCACCATATGCACACAACGCTACATGTACAATCATGCACACAACACCATATATACATAGGACCACATGTATAACATGCACACAACACCATATATACATAGCACTGCATATACAACATGTACATAGCACCATCTATACCCAACACTGCATATGCAATATGCACACAACACCATATATACAACAAGCACTCAACACCATAGGTACAATCATTGAATATACAATATGCACAACATATACACAACAATAGCAATGCACATTCAAAACCACACTGTCTCTACCAAGCAACCTTGCTTCCAGTGTATCTCCGCCATCCATGCTTATCCTAGTAAGCCGTAGATCATACTGCTTTCACTCCGTTGATGTATCCCTCAGTATAGCCTGTCCATAAAATAGACATAATATCAACTGATAACCACATGATACTGACCTCATATATTTTTCAGGAGTACTCGTCCTCCTTGATTCCTCATAAACCAGGAACCTCTTCATGTCATTCACCAGCGTAAGCAATCATTCCCCCACAAGAATGATTACTAACAACATTGTCAGACAACAACATACGTACCACATGATACTGACCTCATATATTTTTCAGGAGTACTCGTCCCGCTTGATTCCTCATAAACCAGGAACCTCTTCATGTCATTCACCAGCGTAAGCAATCATTCCTCCACAAGAATGATCACTAACAACATTGTCAGACAACAACATACGTACCTACACACACACACACATATATACATATAAATATTAGCATTAAACACTCATGATCCTGTCAGACAACGACTACATGCATATATATATACATATAAAGACATCAACATAATCATGATCACAACATAATTACCAGATACCATAAGGTAAAGGTTAAGAGAACTCCCTTTATCTGTTCACAACATGCACAACATTGATAACAACGATTCCCAACATAGCCAAGGCACCTGACACCTCAAGTCCATTTCTTTACCTTTCCTATACCTTTCTCATGATTGTTCTGCCATCATTCATTTATCCCAATGGACCCAACCAACTCAACCGTCTGTCATACTCTTGCCTTCAACTACCCTTATACATGAACCAACTTCATGTGAGTCTTACGTTGCCTGCTGGATTTCATTCAACTCTCCCTGAGATCCACTAACTTTCCTCTTTCCCAACCAATTCCCAAGACTCAAAACTTAACAAGCAAGCACAAGAAACAAACAAGAAGAAAATCATGAAAACCAATAATAATACAACACCGCAAATAAAGTGGCATGATCCTGCACTAGAAATAACAAAATTGCAAATCAAGCACAAGAAAATGACATAGCACAAGACTCTCAACAGACACTATGAATCAATCCCCATGGGTTCCCAGTGCTTCTAAGGGGAAGATCAACATGAACCTTCTTTAAGATTTCATGGCATTCTCTTTTGCCATGCAATCCCCTGCATCATACATCCATAAACAGATAACTATTAGTGCATAAGTAAACATAACAACATACTAGTTACCTTACCTTGTCATACTAATGCCAAGCATGTTACCCTGCAACTGCTCACAAATGTCAACCCCATGTTCCAAATATCAAGACAATCATATCCATCAATTTGAAATCAACCTTTATCAAGACTAACAACCATGTCATAATCCATAATCAACTCATAGTCATTAGACATAATGCTACAACTGTCACCTATTACACTAAAGTACATGTCAGTTATCTCAACACATATGTGTGAGTAAAACCATCTTAAAACAAGATCATTTCTTGATGCAACCTTATAGACACATACTCATATCATGTGATTAATCAAGCATTCAACAACATAGAGATGACATAATAGACAACAACACTCAAACACCGAATAAAAGACATAATTAAACATTCAAGCGCAAGACGACATAAGAAAGCTTATACCTTAATGTATCTCAGGGGAGGCTATCTTGTCTACACAATCAATCCAGATTAGCATGATATAACTTCATGACATATCAACTCAAACATAAATAAGGTCATGATATCCATAATAGTCACTAGCTAACATGTTCACATCATAAACTCATAAACATTTATCATTCATACATAATAATCACATATGCACAGTCAGTCTAGATTAGTATGGCATAATATCACAACATATTAACTCATAACTGAATGTCATAAACCTAACAATTTTCATAGACCAATCCAAATTAGTATGATACATATAACATCAAGATCTTAATGTAATAACCCTAATCATCAAGTTACTAGCATATAACAACAACAAGTTATATATCATGCTCATCAACAACATATAACCTAATCATCAAGTTATCTAACATAAAACAACAATAGAAATGCATACAACCACAGGTTACTATCATTCATGACTATCTGACACATGCATGACTACATAATCAACTAGCATCTATCATGTATGTAACCATAACATCAATAGAATGAAAGGCATACACATAACGATAATGCATATAACAATCCTTAACCTACATACATGCATGCCAAACATACAATATCTATATGACAATATTCTCTTACCCCAAATTCTAGTGTTGCAACCTCACTCTAATGATTTTCATCTCCTGCTTCACCTCAGTCAACACATCAACATCATAACATACCAACAACATCATGATGACCTGAAATGCCTACAACAACCATGCCCATAATAATGCATGCATAACAACATATAGACACTGCCATGCATAACAAATGCATATACAACTAACATGCATTCATGACAAACACACCTTGATAAGAACATCATCAACTCCTACATGGCAACACAACTGTGACAATGAAGACCACCATGCATACATAACAAGCACATATACAACTTACATGCATGCATGACAAACACATTCCACCCATCCAGTCCAAGTGCTGAACCATGCTCTGATACCACTTTGTGGTATCATATATCACCCATAAAGAATGGAAACCAGACACCACCCAAAGAGAATGAAACCCACTCTAATACCACTATGTGGTATCAAATATCACACAAGGAGAACAAAAACTAGAAACCACCCAAAGAGATGAAACTCACTCTGATACTACTCCTTGATATCAAATATAACCCAAAGAGAGCGCAACCCGCTCTAATACCACTCTATAACACCCTCATTTCACATCTACCCAAGTAACTGGCCAACCGTGGAAAATATGTGATAAAGAGTTACTATGATGGGATTTAACCTCCTAAGTCACCTTAAGGAAGTGGAATCGACAGAAACACACCACACAGACCTTCCAACTCAGCAACAGAAGTCCCAGGAGCCATCCCAACCACTCAAGAACCAGTCCCTGAGACCAATTGAAGTTTTAGTGCATCAAACCCTTGGACGCTCCCTTGATATGGATAAGGGTGTCTGGGAGGCTCCAGAAGCTCCCACAACGAGGGCAAGGAAGATTTTGGGGACTTTTTTCCCTAGTGTTGTGCTTGCAACTCCAGTATTTGTGCCACTTTTTCAGGCCCAAAGTCCAGGTCACTACCCAAAACTCAATGACAGGTTCAGAAATGAAATTTCACAGTGGAACAAAGATACATTTGCAAAAACATCAACAAGGACTAGACTAGACCCCTACTAGCCATGACAAGCATTTCGTCAAACATGTCACAAATATGAAAGCTATAGGTCTTAACAACAGAACTGAGCATAGGGGTCTCATATTTATCTGAGATTCGCTATGAGGTACTGTTTCCTTATCACATCAGTTGCATTATCATCTATTAGGCCATATATACACTGTTCATTCAGTTACAAGTAAAACATGATGAAATCCATACATCACCATTTTCATAATACATATTCATAACCAACATAATAACAAAATAAATACCAAGGAAACAAAAACCATATAATCCACATATAAACCAGTATAGTACTCATGAATTAACAAGGAGAAATAACTTCATATTAATGAATGCAACGACCAACCAGGTTTGGGACTTCCATGGACCGCTCGACCCTAGATTGGATGAACACAAATATTTATTTTAGCGAATCACCCCTGTGCCATATTCCATGCATGCATGTGGGACTTAAAACCAAACTGAATCAGGGCTTCCCGAGGCTACACCACCTCACCCTCATCAATAGAGCCAGGCTTTACCGTAATCCATCCTAGATCACTAGGCCATAAAACAAGCATGGATGCCACAAGATTTCTCCACCTACAACGTGAGGAATTTCGTGTCTCATAGTCTCTAGGATTTACGGCAATCCACAATCCGATCTAGGGATCACTAGGCCATAAACGAGACACCACCCTCTAGGTTTTATTGTAGATCTCGCCATTCACCGACAAAGATTCCTAGGCCTGATAAAGGGCAACCACCTCTAGGATTCACTGTATATCTCTCCATTCACCAGTCGAGGATTCCTAGGCCCATCGAGGCACACAATACCTAAATTTACTGCAACCCATAGTCTGGTTCAGGGGTCGCTAGGCCAGTGGCTTTACTGCAATCCACAGTTCAGTTCAGGGATTACTAGACTACGTGTTCTTTCTTTCGGAGATCCACCTCACTCATCTTCGAATCCATCCAGAAATCCAGCTCAACCAAAACATGAGAACCCCATGACACCATGGCTATACAGAAATGGAAAGGCTAGGCTGAAAACATTGTCACACCTGGCAAAACCCATGCCATGAAAGCAAAGAACCACATGGAATACCATGCATGCCAAATCTAGCAAGGAAATCACACATGCAAATCGATACCTGCAAAGAATCTCGTTGTAGTTGCTTGATCCTAATCTTCATTGCTGTCTCCTTCCTTCCTCTTACCTTCTTTTCCTTTCTTGATCTAATGCCAAAGTGATCCAAGAAAAATCTGTGTCCAAGAGTAGGGGAGAGAGAGAATAGAATGAGAGCTCCAAAACTGAACTGAGAAAAAGCTACACGGACCAAGCCTGAGCAAAAACTTGCCAATTGATCCTCAAAAGCATTTTTGTCAATGAGGCCTCTATTTTCTTCATTTCCATTATTTTCCTTCAATTTCCTCCTCACATGCAACTTGTGACCTTTCACCTTGCTTTTCTCCTAATTTCCATTATTTTCATAAATAAATAACAATAAATACCTCATGCCTTTCCAAACCCTTTGTCATTACCTTTACCAATTTCCTTATCCATAATAAACAAAATTAACACCCACTAGGATGTTTTGCCCACCATTTAGCTTGGAATACGTGTCCCATGACCTTGGTCTTATTTTTTCCCTGATTAGCTTTTACATGGAATTTTGACCAGGGTTGTTACAAAATACCTATCTAGAACAAACACTGGCAAAACCAATGGCTTATCTTCAAAACCATAAATTCGTATAATCGTATTGCTTTCTCTTTCCTCATATTCCCCTTTGTGAGACAAGAAAGCCCCAACCTCTATAGATATTTGAGAAGGCTTTTGTCCAATTACCGTTCAATACACTTACCTCACAAACACATCCTGAATTAAACAAAAATTTGAAGAAGTTTCGTGCTTCCACAATATAGGATACCAGAACTGCATTAGTTCCTTGCGAAACTTGAATATAAGATCACAGGGTAAATTATCAAACACATGCCTTGATACAAGAAGTGTTATCAGGTATGCCATCACAAAGAAGTCATTATTCTTGGGAAATATATGTAATCGAATAACTAATATATTCGAAATGACATGAGGCCAATCGAAAATACACTTATTTTTGTGTGTCTCATAAAACACATAGAAAATGCATTTTGGGACATGTGATGTACTTTCTAGCCCTATGACATGAGAAAAGAGCCAATAGAAATCCCTAAATGGTTTCCTAAACAAAGAAACATCTACAAGAGAATGATCTAAAGGAACCTTAGAATTTGCATAAATTAATTCTCGCAGAATGTCAATTTTGCGCCCTTTTGCCTCCACGAAACTATCTGCAACGAATAATTCTAAATGCTTGTTCAATTCTAGTAACTTGAATAACAATATGAATGCATTCAGCTTCAGAGAAACCTTTATCACTCCTATCTTAATTTCCCTGTTTCTTAAATTAAAATTATTTGCACAAAGATAAAACAATTTCTGTAAAATCAAAGACCTCCGGAGCACACCCAACATTCGCTAATCCTGTACTCCAAATATCGTTACTAGTTTTCTCTTCCATTCATAGATTCACATATTGGTCGTAAGTTCTCAACTAGTCAAAGTTATCATCAATATTAGAATGTGAGTTAACTGTATCACTACAAATAACCTCTTTCCTTCCCCTCATACCCATTTTTTGTTTGCAACAAAAAATACTATGTAAATGAATAACGTATTCAAATCCCGTTTCGCTTTACAATTCTCAATTTTATTCACAAACACTCACTATTACTATTACTCGTGTGAAAACCGTTACACACGACGCTTTGAATAAATAAAAATTAAAGATAGCAAAGCCAAATTTTACAGACAGTAATAGGAAAAAAAATTGAAATTCCAAAAGCATCTGATGCATTTACTTCGTAATTTGCTCTTGATTCAAGATCATTGATATATGTGTCATAAGAAACAAAAATTTACAATATAAAATAATAAACATTGTTTACCGAACTAGTAAATCTGCCCACATGACCAAAAAATCACCACAATATGACTTTTTTTGGTTTTTTTAATAAAAACCCGACAACACAAGTGTTAAAATATTTTTTTGTAATAGTGGAAATGGATTTAGCATCATCAAAAATCCCATTAGAAAAGTTGACGATACCGCTAAAAATCACTGCAAACTGGTTTTTTTTAGCTTTTTTTTTTCCTCTTTTGTTTTCTTAACAAAAATCCGACAGCATGACTGTTCACACCCGATTGACACCTAAGATCGTGAAAATTGACAACTGTAACCTCGAAGTAAAAAAAATCACCGCTATATTTTATCAACAACGTGCTAAAATTTCCTTAGTTTTTTTCGATCAATTTTGAAGACCCGTAAAACCATCAACAATATATACAAATAGTAAACCTCGAAAGGACATTTACAAATAAATACTATGCCAACATGTAGTCAACTACCTTCTATGACAAATCAAATTGACAACTAGTCCCCACTAGTTTGTAAAACCGAACTAAATTTGATTTATGAATGACTTGACAAACCCATTTTTCGCAGAATTTTTCAGGAAGTCACAAAACATATTTTAATTTTAAACTCTTTGATTGGACGCGAAAACAATTTAATTACTGGGAAAAAAACTTTAATTCGTAATGTAACAACCACAACTACAAAAAGCAATTTGTAAACCACGAAAAAATAATTGTTTTATGTTAATAAGAGAACATACATTAGAACGACTAAACATAAATAAAATACCAATAACTTCGAATAAACTACACAAGTCAAGGAACATAAACCAACACTATGTCATATACTTTCAACATAACACAAATGCATGCACTGTGACCTGTGTCAAAAGTGCTACACATGACACATTGAATAATTAGAAATCGAATAAAGCATAACTAATCACAATCCATTGATTTAATATCAACTTTATGAGTGTCATTAAAAACAAAAAACTAACATATAAAACAGTTCCAACTAACTGTAATCATGACAATCAACTATGAAACTGCCAAATGCGAAGAGGAAACCGACAAATGTAAATCAGTTTAAAAGTTTGCAATATTGTAAAACAAATCAAAGCTAATCACAATCCACTAATTACGTGTCATAAGAAATAAAAAATCATCATATAAAACAAGTTGAACTAAGTGTAATCATGATAACTAGTTAAGAAACTACCAAATGCAAACAGGAAACTGACAAAGGTGAATTGGTTTAGCAACTTGTAGTATTGTACACCTTTTGAATTCCTACACTACTTCTACTGTCCACAATTTAACAAAAACACCATTGAAGATGCAAGTTCAATTTCGAAGATAACAATTTATGTAAGGAAATAAAAGCTGAGACAATACTCCAAGATCTTATATGCAATTTGCAAGGAGAAAATGTTACACGACCCGTTATTTTTAATCACTGCAAACAACGTTTCCCCTCCTCAATATACTAGCTATTTCAAATGTCTGCAGTTGTATTTCCCTAGAAATTACCACCTGACACTATTTTACATATGAAACACGCTACAAAGGTAAATCTGCCATCCAGATTTTTTATCGTCCTGATGTTTATCCTTTGATTAATAGAAAATAGAGTTGTAGGTAAATACAAGTCATCTCAACATTCAATTCACTAACTACACACCTCTTCACGCATTCAAAAAACCACATAAGCACAAAAACATCAAATCTAGAAACATGATTTTCGTATACTTTCAACATAACACAAATGCATATGTGTGGAACTACGAAGAAAATCCATTTGTGCACAAAAATCTCTCATGCACAACCACCTCCGCACAACTTCGCCCGCATAACTACTTCCAGTCTCAACAATGCCCTTCTGTCAATCATTGACATTTGAAACTGATATCAATAAATGTGGGCTCCAGATATCGTGGGAAGGAAGTGTTCATTGCGAAATATGTTCCTAAATAAGAACCAAAGCAGAGATTTGTATATTTATTATTTTAATAAACATTGCACAAAGCATTTGTTCTCTGCACAAGCTACCTTCGAACATTTATTATCCCTCCACACCTCCCTCTTTCTGCACAAATTTCTGCACATGCATTTGTTCTCTACATAGCCTTTGCATATGCACAACTACTTTTGCGCTCAATAATTCCCTCATTCAATGGCATTCAATTGATATTAATTAATGACCATACTTGTGAAATACGTCCCTAAATAAGAATTAAAAAAGGAATTTGTATATTTATTCTTTTGATAAACTTTGCACAAAACTTTCACATAACATTTGCACACGCATGACCACCTCCGCACAACTACTTCTGCACTCAGTAATGCCCTTTGATTAGTCATTGACATTTGAAACTCTGTACACGCTACGTCCGAACAACGAACTCCACTTAACCACGTTCACACAACTCTTGTACAACTACTTCCGTAGTTGCAAAAAATGTTCCTAAATAATAATTAAAAAAGAGACTTGTATATTTATTATTTTAATAAACCCTGCACAAAGCCTTCCGCACATTCATTTTACTACAAAACACTTCTTCTTCACACGAATTGAAAACATAACATATTTAGCACCCCCGTTTCTGTAGAAGAGCCCTAGTTCTCCTGCACATACTCCTTAATAATATTAATTGGATATTTGTTCTGGAGCCCTATTGTCTGAGAATAATGAAGAAATCATTTATTTTCTCAATTCTTCGATGGGAATGAAAGGGAGGGCATCAATTAGCCTACCAGAAAAACCTAAAAAAAACTTGCAACCGCATCAATTCTTGCATCATTGACCAGAGCACCAACATAACATTGCCCCGGAACTACGTGTCACATGTATTGAAAACATGATTTATTTAATATTTCATAATAAGAGTAGATTTTATAGTCCAACGATTATGATAATTGTTAAAAGAAAATGATACTAGCTCCCTCTGCTCCCCCGCCAATGTCAAAGCACCCCTGTCTATGCAAAAGTCCCCAATTCTCCTACACATATTGCGTCCTCCACACAGTAAAAGTTTCGCACAATGAAACTGTACCAATTACTTTGTCCTTCGCACAAGGAAACATAATAATATTATTTCGACATTTGTTCAACCCCCCACCCACCCTAGGGGGGCTATGAAAACAACTTGAAACCACAACAATTCTCGCATAATTAAATCTAGCACTAACATAACAATGTCTTGCAACGACATCAATTATCGCATCATTGAGCAGAGCGCTAACATAAGAGTGACAATGTCATAGCAGTCATCAACGCAATGGCCACTCACAAAATTACTTTTATTTTAAATTTAATATGAATTGTCAGGCATTGAAAAAAAAACGAAAATAAAATTCCCTCCACTAGGGGAATTATGTCCCATCAGAGCTTCCTCAACCAATCGAAAATTAGAAATAATATTTACTGAAAATTTGAAAATTATTTTTGAATTTATGCAAAAATAGAAATATTAAGCATTTTCCTGAAACTTTGGTTAAAATTGCAAAAACACCTCCAAATAATGCAAAATCTTTGCAACTTGATTACGAGGCGAATGCTATAGTCCTTGACGAGGCAGAGACTAAAAAGTAATAGTAAAGTTAATTAGAAAAATAATAAAAAATAAAAAGTAATAAAAGTAAGAATAAAAATAATAAGTCCACTAAATTTAATTTATTATATTACAATTTTATTTTTATTAATAAAATTATACCTTTTTTAATCATAATATATGTATCACATAAAAATATAAATAATGAATTTTTTTCCTGGAGGAAAAATTGTAATTTCCATTAAGTGTAGTGAAAATTACATTTTTATATATGCACTTTGTGCATGCCAAAAAACTATTTTGATGATCAAAATAGTTAGCTATTAAAAACAAAAAATTTGGCTTTAAAGCCCATATCATGTCCCATCATATAAAATGTTCACAAGATAAATACATATCATCTGATTAATATATACAGAAAAAAGTCAAGCTATGTAAAGCATTAACATCCTGAAAAATACAACCAAAATTGAAAGTATCATAAAGTTTAATCAACCATCTGTATGCCTTCAAAGAAAGCCCTGTGGTAGTACTCTGTGGATGTGTTTTCTATTTGCTCCTAATTATTTTAAGTCCCCATATCCATTCTATACTAGCTTTGGAAAGAGCATCTGCAGTAATGTTCCTTTCCTTGTATATGCGAACACATGAAATATGATTAAAAGAAAGCTTTAACCTCAATACTTCCTCTAGAATAGGCAACAATGTGTGAGTGTGACATCTGTTCGTCTCATTAAACCATTTAAGAACAATAAAAATGTCTCCAAATATCTGAAGTCTTCTACATCCCTCTTCAATAGCAAATAACAATAACAATTTGAGACTAAGCCGTTCTGCATAATTATTAGATCCCCTTCCCAACCTACTTTGAAGCTTAAAGAAGTGATTTTCAAATATGTATAGAATTTCTCTCCCACCACATGTGCCTCCATCAAGGGATGCCCCATAAAAATAAGCCCATGGAATAAAATGATCCACTTCTTCAGTAGCAATGATCGTGGGTTTGTCAAATACAACTTCATCAAGAATTAGATTGTATATGGCAATGATTTTGACCGACCACTCTGTTAAAAGAGAGGAATTGGGATAAACAAATATTTTTACTTCTTGTAAGCCAAATACCCCAACACAAAATTGAGGGGAGGTTCCTAAATTTTTTTGGGACTGCACTTTCCCACCACAATTGTCAGGCTTCTTTGCACAAAGGGCACTGCCATCTGAGATTGAAGGATATGTGCATGTAAATGTATTTTATATTGCAAAAGAATATGGGTAGTAAAAAAGAATGTGATGAATTGTCTCCTCTGCATTTTTACACGAAGCGCACTAGCTTGGTCCCATGAAACATCATTTCTGAAGTAAATCCCCGGTGGGTGCCTTGTTTTCAAGAATGAACCAATAAATAATGATTGTTTATATTGACACCTCATGTTTAAATTTAGTTAATAACCAAAAGAAACTTAATACTTACATAAATTCCTTTTCAAAGATTTGTTTTCCTATGAGGTAAATTTTATTGCCTTCTAAATTGTGGGTTACAAGATAACACTGAGAAATTTTAGGTCAGTCTCTCACGAGTGAGACTAGACCATAGCCAAAAGTTCACTCTTCGTAGATAGGTAAGAGATAACTGAGTACTAATACAATCAAAGTTTATCATACAAAAGTTGAGAAACTGGCCTAACCAGTCTTGGAAATATACTATAAGAGCAAAAACCCAATAAAGTAGAAACATGACATAAATAAGACAGAAGGATTAGAGTCGATGGCAACAACCTGGATGGGATCCTTATGTATTCGAGAGTGCCGCCAGCCAGAGGTAGGATGTCGAGATGCTATTCAATGTGTTCCATCCATCGATCTAGGTCTTTCATATGACGATGCATATGCTCAAGGGAGTGGAGTGTATCCACCCAATTCTTATGTAGGTCCAATAGGGTTCTGCCAAGGAGGAACTTCATGTGCCAATAGAGGTCAACTATGTGCATATACTAATTAAATCGTCCACGAGGGTGCCCAGATTATGGTACCCAATCTTCCAACTCAGTAAGAGCCTCTGTGTTCGAGATTTGGAGCCTATGAGAGGTGCATTCTTCCTTGGTATAAGTTATTTCTTCCTAGATCGGGCCCGATGTGAGGTCGCAAAAGTGCACTAGAAGGGAGAGGTGATTTCCTCCAAGCGATGGTGCATACATGTGTTGCCTTAGTGGGCTCGCTTATGATAGTAAATTGTGCCCCTGTATACATGGGCGCATTACTGAGGCATGGAGGAGGTGTCAGAAAAAGAAAATTAAGTTGAGAAACAAGGGGGGATACATAAGATGCAAAAGGTTAGGGGGGAAGCCATGTAACAAGGCCACATGGAAAAGAGATAATGTAATAGGAACCATGACCACATGGAGGCACTAGACCCCTCCAAGGGAGGAGGGGAGGAAGGTGACAAAAGAGAAATTGCGTGGAAATAATGAAACTCACTAGAGATAAAGACCAATGGCTTAGGCCACAAAGAGAAAACCAAGATAAGGGAGAAAACAAAGAGCAAATATGAGCAAAGGAATACGAAGAGGGATAGTATAAAGCTAGAGGACAAAAGAGGGAGCACAAGGGGGATAATATAAAATTAGAGGACAAAAGAGGGGTCACAACACTAGAGAAGGATACCATGCCAAGGACTAGTGATGTTGTATATGAAATATGCTGCCAAGAATGGGTAAATAAACTCTAAAAGTGAAAAGTCTTGAGTGCAAGGGCGTGTGGACATCTTTTTGATGATCTTGCAGGAGGAAGGTAAGTGCAAAACAAGCTGAAAACTGTGAAGAATATGGAAATTACCATCTGTGTTCTAGTGCCATGGAGTAAGAGGAGGAGCGAGTCCACGTAATTGGTAATTTCCCAATTATTGAAGTTGATTTTTGCCAAGTTAGATCGTAGAGGAATAGGTCGGTTGAGAACAACAAGTGAAACTATTACATGCCTTTGTTGGCGAGATTGTCGGTTTGCACTAACTACCGTCTGCTACAAAGTTGGGCTTGGAAGGACGAGAATGCTTGGAGCCATGGCCACAATTACCATTGGATGTTACTCTGAACGAGTGGAGGCCAAACTGACAAGCTGATCACATGAAATACAACTAAGCGTTGAGTGCAAGGTGCTCAGAGCATTGATGGGTTGAATGATAGTTGGCATGCAGCTTGATTTGAACATTTAAATTTATCATAGGGGTGTGATGCCACGTTCCTTGGTCCTTTCTCCATATGGGACCATGGAAGCCCACCCCCCTTTTTCTTGTAAAGCACCCCATCTGTGGTTTTTTCTGAACTTTATATAAAAATATATACACATATCTATATATTAAATTAGACAATTTAAAAGTAAATAATAATAAAACATATCAAAGAAGAATACCATAGATACGTAGTATTTTTTTTTAATAGTGGGAAAACCTATCATAACTGAGTTGTGAAACCAACAACGTGTACAACCATCATTGGTTGTTATCCACAAATGCATGCCAATTCATCATTGTTATTCAAGGAAAATCATGTTACCTGGAATTACCTGTTGGTGGCATGTAAGAGGGTAGGCTCTCATTCCTGCCAAATGCCTCCGAGACTTGGATCGTTAACACGTTTCCTTATGTCTGAGGATGACGAGCTCTTAACAAACAAAAACTGTTTTAAGGCATATTCCAAGCCCAATCTATGTATTCTATATGACTTATGAAGATTTTAATGAAATTAAAAATAATAATATTTTATACAAAAAGTTTTTTATATGAAAAAAAATAGTTATAAATTATAAATCGATCTTACCATATAAATTAAAATAATGTCATTACATATTAATATGATTCAATTAATGAATATATAAGAACTTAAATACCTAGACTAAACTTTTTTAAAAGATAGATATATAATTTGTGTTATGCATATAATATTAAAAATTAAATTAAATTAAAAATAAATAAATAAATTATAAGATATATCAAAGAAAAATGTCGTGCTCATATGTATGTAGCCGAAATTACATTTATCATAAGGATTTTAATATAATAAACAATAAGAATATTTTTATCCAAAAAATAATATAGATTTATCTTAGTTCGAAATCTATAGAATAAATGTATGAAGGAACACATCTTTCCTAAAATTTATACTAAATAACTTATTCACATTTTAAAAGATTTTTTGTCTAAAACTTATAAATTAAAAAAAAATACAAATTTAAAATAAATTTGTACTATTACCTTCCACGGTAATTGCCGCATGAAGTATCGCCGACAAACTAAACTACTTAAATAGATCATTATATATTGTTGCATTAGTTGTAATTGTTTTCAAATGCAACTTTGAAATGGGATATGAATAAACTTTACTGGTATTTATGTTATGAGAATTCTTCGGCTTAAATCACATGACAGTACATTTGTCGAAACGTTTCGAACCAACAAGTGTGGTTCATCGTCAGGACAAGTTGAAGAACTAGAACATGGTTGCATATTAAATAGGGAGAGCAGATCATCCAACGGCTAGGTTTGACTAAAAAAATGGCTATAATGAAAAACGGCTATATTAGGTCAAACTTGATAAACTGCTAGATTTGACTATTCAAATTGTTTAATTATATAATATTATTATGCTAAAATATTATTATAATACTTATCATATGTAATTTATGTGAAAAGATAATAATAGAATTAGGGAAAATTGCTAGAAATAATATATCTAGGGACAATAATTGAAAAGATTTAATTATAACTAATAATAATTAATATATTATTATTCTAATAATGTTATAGTGTTCATCTTGATGTTAATGACTTGTGTAACTAATTAAAATAAATTTAAATAAATCTATGGATATTATTAATATTAACTAAAATGATCTTATAATAGATCCTTCAGATTAGTATTACTATCACTATTATTATTATATTAATATTATTAATATTGATATTAAAAGTAAAATTCAATATGATAATGGTATTATACTTACTATCAATGGATAAGGTATCAATTTATTAGTAATCTACTAGGAACCAGTGTTACTAGTTTTAGGGAAATTAGTAATTGTAAGGATTTATTATAGTTTTACAATAATAGAATTAAATTAAGGGATGTGTAACTAATTAACATAAATTTATTAGAACATAAATTAGCTATTTAAATATCTTATACTATATAATTTAATCTTGAAGGAATGAAAAGGATTAAAATAAACCAAGGAAGAAGGCCAAAGAAAGAAGGTTAAAGGATATCAAGGGGAAAAATTCTAGAACAAGCTATTAAAAGAGGGAGGGGAGGAAGGGGAGGAAATGACTAGGAGGTGAGGGCTAGGGTCTAGCATCTGCTGATCTTCCAACCGTCATCTCTATTGAGATTGCTTGGCCTTCTTTCAATTTCAATGGCTTCCCTAAATTTACGGTGGTGGAGCTGCGAAATTCTAGCAATAACATTGGCCTCCTCAATACAAACATGATATTGGTCTTCTCCTCATGCTTTTCTAGTGCGGAAGACTTAGTTCTCTCGTGCTTAAGATCAGCTATGTGCTCACTAATTCTTTGATTAATGGAGCATCCAGTCTCACCAATATAGGGGGTCCCACAGGAACAAGGAATAATATAGACCCCTTTCATGTCCTTAGGGTCGATAGGTTCCTTCACCGATTAGAGGTACTACGAATGGTGTTAAGGGGTCTAAAGGTCGAGGGGACATTATGTTTCCTAAGAATCCTCGCAATCTTATCAGTGGTCCCATGAACAAAAGGTAGATGGACCCCAGGAACATGATCTTTAGGTTCTTTTTTAACCACCAAATTTTTGGAAGCTTTGAGCAAAGCCTTTTGACCCAGGTATCTGCTATAACCATTCTCAGCAAAGACATTAAGGAGATGTGATTTCTCTTTCTCAAAGCTCGTGCCCTAAGGATCTCTGATGAAAAGAGCTTTGAGAAAGAGAAATCTCATCTCCTTAATGTCTTTGTTGAGAACGGTTATAGTAGATACCTGGGTCAAAAGGCTTTCCTCAAAGCTTCCAAAAGTTTGGTGGTTAAAAAAGAACCTAAAGATCATGTCACAGGGGTCCATCTACCTTTTGTTCAAGGGACCACTGATAAGATTGCGAGGATTCTTAGGAAACATAATGTCCCCTCGACCTTTAGACCCCTTAACACCATTCGTAAGTTCCTTCGATCGGTGAAGGATCCTATCGACTCTAAGGACATGAAAGGGGTCTATATTATTCCTTGTTCATGTGGGACCCCCTATATTGGTGAGACTAGACGCTCCATTAATCAAAGAATTAGTGAGCACGCAGCTGATCTTAAGCATGGGAGAACTAAGTCTTCTACACTAGCAGAGCATGCGGAGAAGACCAAACATCATGTTTGTATTGAGGAGGTCAATGTTATTGCTAGAATTTCACAATTCCACCACCGTAAATTTAGGGAAGCGATTGAGATTGAATGAAGGCTAAGCAATATCAATAGAAATGACGGTTGGAAGATCAACAGATGCGGGATCCCAACCCTCACCTCCTAGTCGTTTCCTCCCCTTTGCTCCCCTCCCTCTTTTCATAGCTTGTTCTAGAATTTTTCCCCTTGATATCCTTTAACCTTCTTTCTTTAGCTTTCTTCCTCGGTTGATTTTAATCCTTTTCATTCCTTCAAGATTAAATTATATAGTATAAGATATTTAAATAGCTAATTTATGTTCTAATAAATTTATGTTAATTAGTTACCCATCCCTTAATTTAATCCTATTATTATAAAACTATAATAAATCCTTACAATTACTAATTTCCCTAAAACTAGTAACACTGGTTCCTAGTAGATTACTAATAAATTGATACCCTATCCATTGATAGTAAGTATAATACCATTATCATATTGAATTTTACTTTTAATACCAATATTAATAATATTACTATAATAATAATAGTGATAGTAATACTAATATGAATGATCGATTATAAGATCATTTTAGTTAATATTATTAATCTCCATAGATTTATTTTAATTAGTTACACAAGTCATTAACATCAAGATTAACATTATAACATTATTAGAATAATAGTATATTGATTATTATTAGTTATTATTAAATCCTTTCAATTATTGTCCCTAGATATATTATTTCTAGCAATTTTCCCTAATTCTATTATTATCTTTTCACATAAATTACATATGATAAGTATTATAATAATATTTTAGCATAATAATATTATATAATTAAACAATTTGAATAGTCAAATCTAGTCGTTTATCAAGTCTGACCTAATATAGCCGTTTTTTCATTATAGCCATTTTTTTAGTCAAACCTAGCCGTTGGATGATCTGCTCCCTATTTAATATGCAACCATGTTCTGGTTCTTCAACTTGTCCTAACGATGAACCACACTTGTTGGTTTGAAATGCGTCGACAACTGTACTATCATGTGATTTAAGCCAAAGAATTCTCATAATCTTGACATGGATCACAGAAGCCTCAATTCAACTATTGGTATTATGTATTAAATAATGTCTTCGACATGATTTTTAATTGTCATTGAGGTTTTAGAGTTTCGAGGTGACCTTTTTTATTGCACCCTCTTCAATGTTCAATTTAGGTTTATTCATGGATCTAGCTCTCAAAGAACCACCTCCCTCGAAGCTCCCAAAGAACCACTTTTCCCAACCTTAATTTAAATATATTTATATAAGGTCAACCTCCTCCATCTTTTCTTAGGGTGTTGTCTAATTAGTAAACAATCTGGAGTTTTTTGTTGGAATTCGGTAAAACAAAATTGGTCAAATTTTGATTTTTTTTTTTGTTTAAATTGGGTTTTTGACTATATATGGATAAATTTTGAATCCAACAAATCCCTATCGGATTTTTGGTAAATTATAATGGAATAAGGCCATAAAAACCTCCAAAACATCTAACAAATAGGCTACAACCTTTCCTAGTGTAGGCGATGTAGTTGGCCAAAAGTTCTTAGAGGAAGCTCTATCTCCTCATGCTTTATGGTCTTGCCCAACGTTTTTTTTTTTTTTTTTTTTATTTTATCACATCATTGTTGAAAATGTTGTCTTTATTAACTAAATATTAAAGTTAAAAATGAGCTTCTTAAAAATATAATAAAATATTAAGAATGTAAATTTTATAAATAACTTTTATAGTTGTACTCGGGTTTGTTTCCTGGATGGTGCATTGGTGTTCTTTGTTTTCTAGGGTAGCAAGAGGTGGAGGTATTCTTTTCAATCTCGATGGAACACATGAAATAAAGTATTCATGGGGGTTTGACAAAAAAAAAAAAACAATCTCTCAGAAATGTATGGGCTTCTTCTTAGCCTCCATTTGGTTAAATATCAGGAGATATCTTCGTTAGTGATCATTGGGGATTCCCTCACCGCTATTCGACACCTCCATATGGGTTCCCTTCCTAAGAACAATCATCCATCCCTCCTTCACAGAATCAACAACATCCTTGAATCTTTCTCTCAAAAGGCTCATTACCACATTTTAAGAAGCCAAAATAAAGACATGGATTTTTAGGCTAATCAAGCATGCCTTCTTGAAGTAGGTTAGTATGAGATCAATGACACCCTAGGTTAGAAAGTCATCCCATGAAGAATCGAATTAATTCTAAAGTCTCCTCTCTAATCACTTGGTTAATTCTAAAGTCTCCTCTCTAATCACTTGGTTGACCAGACGAGGTTAGAAAGTTATCCCATGGAGAATCTAATTAATTCTAAAGTCTCCTCTCTAATCACTTGGTTGACCAGACAAATGCACTATGAGAATTATGTTTTAAAGAAATCTAAATCCCCCCTCCTTGTGCCCCCTCCCCCCTTCCTATATTAGTATTTTCTTACATCATACATTTTTTAGAAATCATGTCATTTCATCCGAGGTGGTGGATGGTAAGTGCGCAGGCCATGCGCCCAATTATTGCTTGAATGTGGCGTATATCTTAGTCAGACATCCCTCCATTCATTTCTCCACCTTTGTGACAAGTCATTTGTTGGTCTCATGGAGGGGTGAATTAATTTAATTCAATTCTTATATTCCCTCTAAAGTGTGGGATTTCTCTAGCTCAAAGGTGATATTCATGGTGTGCGTTAATATGAGAAGGAGGAAAATATTGGTTAGAGAGTGTGCCCTTGTGAGTTGAGTCAACTTCTATAATGGATGGTGGGATTATTTCTCCTCTGTAGACTCCATTGAAGATAAAAGTCTCCCATTCCAATGAGCCTCCCGCTCAGTGTTGAAAAGGTCATCTGCTTAATTTCAAACAAAGTGCACTAGCAGGGAATTCCAGTGTCTATTATTGGATCGGTTTCTTCATACAACACTGGGAGACAATGGAATTATTTCCCCTCTTGTGCGACAATGAATTTTCTGAATTCTCACACAGTTAGACTGGAATTTATGTCAGTTGTTGAGATGAGATTCTTTCCTTCGAATTTAGGGCATCACTAACACCCTATGTGCTTACTGTGGAAATAAGCAACCTTGTGTTTAGGGAGTGTTTTTCATGCTCCCCTAGTTTTGTGATTTTTCTATAGGTACACCTTCTCTTGTGTAAATCATGTCTTCATTAGTGCCATTAGCTTTGTTCTAATTTATTTCTTCGGTTGGGCATCTCCTTCCCTCTCTCCCGTCTTGCCTCTGCTCCCATGCTATGAGATTTAGGGTCACTTTCCTATGCCAGTGGTTCCCTCTACTTATACCTCTCCCTCTCCATTTCATAGTTCATTTAGCTCCCTTACTGTTTTATTTAGAAACTTTAAATTTCTCAGAACTCATCCCCGCTCTCGTAATAAGTCCCATATTGAGAGCATTTCCCATAATTCTTGTGGCTATGGTCACACTAGCCACTATAATATTTGTCCTCATCCCCCCGTCAGTGGTCAAGCAGAGAATTGTGAACTCCATGAGCAAGTTTTCCAATTGTCAGCCACCATCCTCTTTCTGACTATGGAAATGAAAAAACTCTAAGCAAAATTACACCAATTTGAAGATGAGCTCAATGTGATTCATCAACAACTTTTAGAATTTCAATCTTAAAGAAACTTTGAGGAGAATCATAACACAACCAACAACGCTTTCGTTGGCCCTTCAGGAAATATGTCAATTAATCCTCCTATTTGATCTATGATCACCTTTTGTAAGGGTGTTTTATTCTATGCTCAAATTTCTCGTGCCTACAATTATAGTATTGTTAGACTTATGCATGTTTAAGTAGTAGGTTGGATGATGTTTTTAAATTTCCCCTCAAGTTCTCTTTTGAAGAGCTTGAATCTTGGAACCAATTGTAATATTTTCCTAGTATTTTGTTGTGTCCAGGTGCGGATTTAATGCCATAATTACTCACTTTTGTCCAAAAAAAAAACTTGTATAACTATGATAAAATTTAATTAGAAAAGATGCATAAATATGTAACTAAAAAATAATGTGATTATCCATAAATAAGTATTGCATGGTAGCATAGACTATGTTAAATAGGTTTTTCTTTTTCCTTTTTTTGTAGTAAATTAACTTGTATTGCTTAAAAATATCCAATTACATCCATATTTCCATATCTCTTTGATAAACATAATACAAAACAATATATTCACTACCTCTCTAATCTTACTAACTAGTCCTTACATTACTTCTATCTTGGGTGATGAACTCAGAAATAATCAAGGATCCCTCTGAGTATCTTTTTTTCCTTTTTTCTTTCATACATCTATCCACCCTGATGAATTGTCATAGTGTTTTCTTGAGACAAGTCCATTTTTTGGGGGTCTACATTTGTAGTTGCCTCCTTATCACTATTTGAGAGATATGATTCATGGAAGTCTTTGTGACCTCTTAGTGTCTCCTCTAACTTCGTTCAACGGGTGGACTCCAGCCTCCCTGGGATGTGATGGTGCTACATATGGTTCAACTAAATATGAAGGATGTGATTTATCGATAGAAGTTTCTTAGTGCTGAGAGTTATCTTGCTGGTGTGTTGTAAATTTCTTTGAATCGATGGAAACTTATGGGTCTTTCCATCCTTGGGATTTGTTCCTGGTTACCAGAGGGGAGAGTGCCCTTGAATAGAAGTGAAGACATTAAGATCACCTAACTGTTGACAAATATGAACACAAAAAGTTGTATTTTCGTAGTCCAACACTTGCGTATAATTCAGGTGTTTCCATTGAAGAAGGACTTTATCATGTAATTCACAAAAGAGACTTACTTCTACACAAATGTGGACAAATGTAGCAATTCCCTTCTCCATCATGTCTATATCAACCTTGATGAAACAACCAATTGTGTTATGCACGTAAGCTAAAATATATGTATGTTGCATATGAAGGGGCATGTTCAAGAGCCTAACCCAAACGGTCTATGGCATAGAAAGAGGTTTAAAATTATAGAAATATGGCTTCATGCAAAGCCCAACACAACCCCAAAGCCAGGGTCATTCATTAAAAGCCTAGCTTTGTCCTAAAAATCCTTAAATTTCACTACAAAGAAACCTTTAGAGTAGAAGAATAGTTCTACATTCCATGTTCAGGTCTAATGGACCCAGTTCCACAGCACAAATGCCAATGGCCAAAATCCATTTAAACGGAAAATAACTGCATGCGTTGCGAAATCGATGCTAGAATCATAGGAGATAGGGCGATCTACTTTAATAGTAGGGATATCATCTACATGATCCTAGATTGATGGAATCCTTGAAGGACATAGCTTTAGAAGGTGAAGGTGCACCCCCACCTACACCACCATTGATTAAGCTTGCCACAAAAGGGATAGAAGTGTCCTTAGTAATTCCACAGTCTCTAAGTGAAAGCCCTTCTTGGAGTTGTCGTACTCCATGAAGAGGTCGCATATAGATGGATGAGATTCCTATCCATTATTGAACTCTGGCTGTGAGAGTAGATACCATATCTATTGCTTTCACCTTAATACAAAGAGTCCTGCCAAAATACGTCCTCACAAAGACTTAAAAGTGTAGGAGTTGAGCATCTACAATTACTTCTTGGGAAATATTAGGAGATAATTTTTTAGAAATGGTTTCACGTGTGCTTCCAGATCTAGAGGTATATCTAGTATTTGCATTACGTCGTTAGGATGCTGCATTCATGGGCGTAGACTAGGAGCCACCATCGTGGTTAAAACCCTAAAATTGTTTGATATCGAAACAAAGTATGTTCCACCACTCTGGTAGAGATTTAGATGGTTTAGTAAACCCAATCCAAAGTATATGGGATCAATACATTTGCTTAGATCCACATTTGCAGGTTCCTTTTCCTTTAGAGGGGAAGGGCGTGTTTCCTTGGCTACTTGCGTCACATTCGCTATAATGATGCCCATAACTTGCAATTTTAACTCCATTCAAACAAACTTATTAACATTCAAAACCTTGTAGAGGCTATGGCCTACTAATCAGGGAAAAATTCCTTTAGGTTATGCATATTCCATGGTTGCAGAGAGCGTCACCACGACGATATCTCCAATCCTCTATGTTAAGTAGGCTTGAAGATAAAGGATAATAATAATATATTGATCCTCTTTTGATTGTTAAAAAGAATAATAAAATTAACGTTCAAAAGAAATATAGTGATATTGACATTTTTAATAAAATATTTGAATATTCTCATAATTATGTTTAAACAACAATGATATGTGATTTAACTAACATGGGACCAATAAACAAGTGTCTCAAAAGTTGTTTTTGGCATAGCTAGGAAGTAGGAAATAGATGATGGGAAGCCCTGATAATGAGATATTTAATCATCTAATATTCAATAAGCTTCAAGGGAAATCTGCATATATAGTGGTGGAAGGGACAACAACATTATCTAGGTGATGGATGCAATGCTAATAATCATAGCATTGGAGATAGAATTCACATATATACTTTCTACATTTGGTTTTCCCACCCTCAAGCAATTTTTTTATAAAGATAGATTTAACTTTATAAGCATATTATGTATGTATTTAAAGATGTAGATTGAAAATTGGAAGAATTGATTTGTTGTTTAATTTTTTAGCTGTGGTCGGTCTTCATAATTAATAGTTGAGTCATTGATGTATTTGTAAAGCATGTTCTTCATACTATTGTGAAAATATAAAATTCTAATACATGTTCTTCATGTTTGTTCTTAAAAAGAGAAAATTTGAATTTCTAATATTTAAATTTTTGGCTCTAAGAAGCCAAGCCGACCCCAATGAAGAGGCACCCTTTCGGGCAGCTAATCTTCTATTTATATGAGACATTAGACATCCTTCATAAGCACAATTTGGATCTCCTCTGTTCAAGAACATTTTGGATCATTTGAAGCATGAAGACAAGATGAATCTAAGGTACATTCAAAAAGAAGAAGGATGAGTTTCTAAGAGAATTTTTTGATAAAGAAGGATGAGTTCCTGAGGCAGACAAGGACAAAATTTTATGACACAGTTAGGCCAAATCTTTGAGATAGTACAAACCAAAATTTTGAGGCCAAGTTATAAGACCAAAATCTCTAACGCAAGGTGCAGGACCGAATTTATTAGGCCACACTGCAAGATTAAATTCTTAAGATGGTACAAGATCAAACCTATGAGGAAAGGCAACATATCAGATCAAGATTGTTGGGAAGACTTATGACTTGACTAGGAGATAGTAGACCAAGTTTGATCAATCATTCTTAACGATTAGATGATCTAGGTGTCTCTCTTGTTGAACTAAACAATTTCTATAAGGAAAAAGTTGTTGGGTTTTCCCTCACGTGGGTTTTCCCAAGGTAAATGTTTGTGTTCTTGTGTGGTTGTCTCTTTATGATCTTACTGGTATTTTCGTTCTATTGTTGGTATACTTTGTGTAATTTCTTTATTATGAATAAGAATGCATGAAAGAATTAACCTAAGAAGAAATGATAACAAGTAATTATCAATTTAAAGGATACTTGAAAAATCAACATTTGTGATGTTTAGTTATGTGTTATTAAAGTGTTAGTTATGCTATGTTTATTTGCAAGTAATGTTGATTTGGGATTGGGAAAAAGAAACAATTACTAAAAACTTATTTTATATTTATTTAATAAGTATAAAATAATTTATTTATTCAAAATGTGTAGACAACAAAATTATCTTGACAAGTTAACGTTATCAATGGTACATGAAGTAAATTGAAATCCCAATTGTTAATGGTTAATTTTTAACACTAATGTGTTGGTTCTAGACCTAGATATTGGTGGATACCAACAATTGAAATCTCAATGGTTTTTCCTAGTAAAACATACATAAGAAAACCTTTAGCATTGAAATTATTGGGTGTATAGGTCGAGAACCAATACATAAATGTTAGAAATTAGACATCAACCAAAAACAAAAATAGATATTGGCAAATCATAATACTATTTCCAAAACAACATACTAATAACAACCTTTATACATGGATAATTTTCTTTGACATCATAATTCCAACAAGATTGTTGGTTTCAAAAAGTTTGTATTAAGCAATATGGTCTTTGGCCAATGATTTAAGGCCCAAAAATTATCCTATTGCTTAGGATCATTCTTCCCTTCTTTAAGTACATAAGGTGACACCCTAGAAAACAGAAAAGTCATTATAAAGGGCCTAACTACAAATTTCCATTAATGTTGAGAACTCAATAGGGCTACAATTCAAGTGATTTCTCTTAAACTCGATAACTACTTGTGATATTATTTTACTTTTCTTTCTTATTAGCTTCTTATTCTCTTATTATTATGTTGTTCTTATATTCAAACAACTACCAAAAACATGAAGATCAATAGTACACAAGGACATAAGATGTAGGTTGCTAGCGAGCGTCAAAACCTCTCCTAGAGAGGAAAAACCCACAAAAATCTCTTCTTATAGATTCTTCAAATGACGAATTCCAAGACCTATAGACCAAGACCAAGACCCTTCCAAGACCGAGTCAAACCTTTAGGAGGATGTGCTTATTCCTACCAAGTAAAATCTCTTCCAAGTTGGTGAGCTCTAGTATTGTAGCAATAATGCTACAACTCCTGGGGCTTCCTGTCTCTCATTTTATCAACCCGGTAGTTCGTACAAACTTGGAAGCGACGGTGCTATATGCACAAGTACTAGCTCTTGTCGCAACTGTCACTTGGTCAGCTGGCACAAGTCCGCTAGGGCTCGAGCCAACTTCTATAGGCTCTCAGAAGAAGCTTGCTAATTGATGGACGAAAGCTAATCTCAAAGGAAAGCTACTTTACTTGACAAAAATGAACTGAAAGCAAATCAAAGCATGTAAACCTAGGAAACCCTAATTTAACTAGTCTAACCTCTACAATGCAAGAAAGGTGAATGAAACTTCTACCAATGCTGCTGTTACCTCTAATAAGTGCAAATGCATGGATCTAAACTATTTGCATCATGGAAGATATGTTTTTGTATTTTTCCTTTAAGTGTGTGGAATGATTGTGATCTTGTGCTAACTAGGGTTTGGTTGTGCAGATGGGATGGAGAAGGAAGGAAAGCGTGGGATAGGTTGGGGAGGCTAAGAGAGGTCCCTAGGGATCCTTAGCATCCATCCACAGAGGTTCCTCGCATTCAGATGCTCAGCAACCGAGAGAGTGGCCTCCTACAGGATGGCTGTGGAGGATCCTACAGGATACTCTGTTTTCTACAGGATGTCTACAAGTGGCTACAGGATGACCTACTGTGAGTGTTTGGAGTGATGGAGGAGTAATGGAATGGTAGGGAAAGATGTGTAAGGTAGGAATGAGGCTGGTGATGGCTGTAGAAGTGGAGGAATAGGATAGGGAATGAATGTAAGGAGTAGGTTGGAAGATAGAGGGCTAGGTCAATGAAAGGGCTAGAGAATGGAAGTACGTGAGGAGTGAAAGACTTTGGGAGATAACAGAGCGGAGCAGGGGTCGAAGATGTGGTTGCATGCGTGATCAAGATGGAGAATGAAGTAATGGAACGAGAGAGAGCAGTGTAAATGGAACAAATGCTTATGACTGTCACTTAACCAAAAATGCATCAACCTAAACTACTTGTGCTTGTAAATTCGATGAGCAGCAATCTAAACGTGAAAGAGAACGTGCATGAAGCTGTGGTAAGGAAGTGTGGTGCAGGTGTGAATCATGTAGAAGCAGCTAACTTAACGTGACTGTGTTGGCAGCAATCATGGAATAAAGAAATGCGTATTTTTGGTGGTTAATCATGGACTTCACTCCAATCCCAGATGAGACGGCAGTGAGCCTTAACAACCTTTTTGTTGGAGCTCCAGTGGACTATATCTATCCTCTGCTACACTAACCAACTGTAAACAAACTCACCATAAGCAAATCCTATCTAACTCATGAGAAAGACCAACTTAACAACCTGTAATTCGAATTGCATGTGCAAATGAAAACTCAAAGTGCTGAAAACGAAATGGAAACAACACTACAGCAGAGGGGACCTATGGCTCTCAGGTGGGCCCTAACCTGAGAGCTATAGTCTCCTTAAGAAACTCAGAACTAGATCACAAACTGCCTTCTTTATTCATAACTGATATCATGCCAAATTGGCTTACAAAAAGGAACGAAAACTGAACTGTGCTCCCAAAATTACAATAGCAATACGAGAGTTTCAACAACCTATCTAAGGCTAAAGCCTTCATACTTATACAAAAACGATGATCCAACAAGTGTCCTACATTTTAGGAGCTCGGCTGTCCAACTAGAGTTTAACTGCTGATCCTGTAGGATGGTCATAATTGCTGTTCCTGTAGAGCAGTTTATAACTGCTGTTCCTGTAGAACAGCTGGCCGTTTTTTAAGCTCAGAGGGGAGATGGATTAGAGCTCGGAGTTCTTGATGGGAATCACGAGGGATGTCCCTAGAACCGTGGACATCCTCTCCCAAAACCCGCAGTGCCACCTCGTTGTCTCCTTAACTCCTTTTTCGTTGTCTTTTGCTCCCTTTTAATGCCAAAACCTGGAATCAAAATGCATTAGTCACGTAGAGAGAGTGCCTACCCTTCTTCCTACAAACAACATGAATAAACTAAGAAATGCATGCATAAGCAATAAAAAATGAATGGTTTGAGCAAGTAGAATAGGCCAAAATGAGCCCAAATTGTACCAAAATTGGGGCTCATCATCACCCCCCAGCTGAACCATTTGCTCATCCTTGAGCAATTTTGCCCCGGCTCCTTGTCCTTGGCCGAGAGCTGGGGCCCAGAACCTGCTCCTTCTTCTCTATTTTTGGGCCCTCTGTTTTCTCTGCCTCAGGTGGAGACGAGGGTGGTGCTTCTTCCCCCTTTTTCATTTCCTTGAGCCGGGCTTCAGAAGGCGACTGGCCTATTTTCCGCGTCCAGGAAGTGACTTTTGGGCTTCCCTTCTCAGGGGTGGCCTGTGTTTTAGAGGGAGTTCTTGTACTGGGTGAAGTAGGGATGTCTCCTGAAGTGGGTTGGCTGCTGGGTGGAGGCAGCGACTTGTCTGTTTTCATTCTCTGACTCCTCCTTGTTTCAGAAGGTAGAGGGATCTCCCTCTCTCTCTTTTCTTTGGGTTTTGCCGGTGTGTTGAGGGCAGCCAGTGCCGCTGCCGCCTCCTTTTCGAGGATGCTAGACTTCTCTTTCTTGTGCTTTGCTCTCTCAGAGCTCCTTGTAGAGGGGCCCTCCTCCTTTGGTTTCGGGCCTCCTGCAGAAGACCCTTCTTTGACCGGTTTTGGGCTCCCTGCAGGAGCATCTTCCTTAGCTCTTGGGCTTCCCGTAGGAGCCTTTTCTTTTAGCACGTCTGGGCTTCCTGCAGGAGCTCTTTCCTTTAGCAGTTTTGGGCTTCCTGTAGAAGCCTTTTCTTGAATTTTTGGGCTTCCTGTAGAAGCCTTTGTCTTTGTTTCCAGACTTCCTGTAGAAGTCTGTTCCTTAGTGATTTTCGGGCTTCCTGTAGAAGACCCTTTCTTTACGCTCTGTGGGTCTTTTGTAGAAGATCCCTTCTCTGTTTTTGAGCCTCTTGTAGAAGCCTTAGTCTGCTTTCCTGTAGGCGTTGTTCTTGGGCTTCCTGTAGAAGCATGCATTTGTTTCCCTGTAGATGCAGCTGTCACCACCTTTTCTTGCTTGGCTGCGTGGATTTTGCTTTTGGCTTTGCCTGCAGGAGCTGACGAGGTGCTTGGGCTGGCAGGGACCACCTCAGTCTTGACTGCCCTGCTTTTCAACCTCTGTTCTCTTGCTGACAGGATGGGGGTGTCTTCTTTTGCTCTGTCATCCTTCCCCTCCTCCTTTTCCTTTCGTTCTTCCTTCTGTGTCGGAGTCGGGACCTTTTTGCTTTTCCCTTTCTTACTCTTGGCTACGGGCTCTTCTTCTTCACCGCTAGAGGACTCCGTTTCTTCAAGCAACATTTTTATGTCCCCTTCCCGTGTTAAGTTCCTAAATGATTCCCATGCGAGGGGGACTTTATATGAGTGAAGAGCATCCTCCACAAGCAATTTTATCAGCCCATGATGGGCTATCTGATCAGGGATTCCGTCCTTGAGCTTTGTAGAGCACTCCATCAAGGACTGCAGTAAAAAGCAAGGAATGCTCAGCCTCTGTGCTGCAGGGAGGTCAATTTGGTGTCTTAGTTCATTGAGCAGCCTGAAGTGATACGCATATATGATGCTGTAACGACCCTCACAGGTGATATATTTCATAATTTGCAAACTGACTTCGTTCCACGGTGGCAACAGGCTTGTCCTTTTCACCCCATTTTTGTCCTCTGTGAATGATTCTTCAGGCAGGAAGAACTCCTTCTTTGCTTGCTGGCTCTGCTTCCGTTCTTCTTTATCCCACGGCAGACCCATGGGCAGTTCCGTGACTCGACTTATGTGCTCTGGGGTGAGTTGGAGGCTGAGGCCTCGGAAGCTTACCGTGGCCAGTGTCAGGGATTTAGGCTTCAAGGCCTGCAAGAATTCCTCGGCTACTTCATCATCGTAGCCTTGTAGCTTATCACAAAAAGGCATCCATTGTGCTCTAGTGAAGAGCTCAACCACTGCCGGGTTTCTCCTTAATGTATTTGAATCAGTGGGCTCTCGCCTGATAAACCCACCAGGCATGACGAACACAGTGGTTTTGACCAAAGGCGGTAAATACAAAAGGAATTCGGTCTTATAGACAGAGCATGCAATGAATTCACAAAACCACAGTCTAATTATACTGCTATCCTGTAGAAGCGATAGTATGGGCACGGCAATCCAATGTTTTTTTTTATGACCAGACTGTGAATAATGACCTTGCCACCTTTGAAAACCAATTGCGGAGGGAGTTTCAGGGTTACCTCTTTTCCGCCACCTTTTTTACGTGAAGACTTCACCTTCCTGTAGAGACCGCTTTCCTGTAGATACTGCTTCCTGTAGGACTGCGTTCCTGTAGAAACTGTTCCTGTAGGAGCAGTGCGCAGACTTCGGGGGGAGCTATAGTTGAACAGCGGTCGAGAGGTGCCTTACCAGCGTTCAGGTAGCCGAGAGCTTGGCGTATCAACATGCAGAGGTAATCAGAGGAGCTACTCGAGTCTTGAAGTGAGGTTGATGGATATACACGCTTAATCGAGCCGATTAGATTTTGAATCGGCGCAGCTCGTGGCGCGGGGGGTGAGCTGTCCCCGCCGGACCGTTGGGTGACGTCACCCATCATCCGCCTGCACATTCGCTTGCTGCTGCATTCATTCCCACAGATCTGCCGCCGCCCTTTTCGGTTAAACTCGTTTCACGGTTGACGGGACTGATCTTCACGTGCGTGCTGCGTGTGTCCTTTGTTGTGGCTGCCACCTCATCATCCTACTATCCCTTCACTAGCCGATGTGGCCAGTCAACTGGCCTTACGGCCGCTCAACCATTCACCTTTATGCCATGCAAAACAAATCAAAGTAATATCCATGCGATTTGATGGAGAGAAGGATTAGAACACTTACCTGCGCGCGTCTGCATATGATTTTCAGGTTTTTGGACGACGGATCTACCTGCTGCATGTGGCTTACACAGTCCGGAGGCTCGTGGTCACGGGATGCTGGCGCTGTGGTGGACGTTCTGGTTGCATGCGCCCGCGTTTTGCTTGCAGATGGCTGGCCGATGAATGGCATCCACTCCTGCAGGTTTGACTGCTACAGGATTCCCGCGGGAGCCTTGCAACAGTCTCACCTCCTTGGGTGCATGCTGCATGCTGGCAGTTCTGGCTTCTCGATCACGATCCCAGCGCTTCTGATGCATAACGTGGATGTGGTATGGCTCTCGGTGCTTGGTTTTTCTTTGACAGATGTTTTTTTCACGAGAACTCATTGCTTTGTTGTGCTGCTGCAGGGATCTTGGTTGCATGGCGACGAGGATGGTGGAGCAAGATAATAGCAATGTTCAGGGGTACCATCAGTGGCATGCATGCATTCAATCCACTCCTCAGTCGCTAGATCTTCATTTGAAACACATTTCGGCCGTCGCAACCTTCTACAGGAAGTTTCCTGTAGAACACAGAGCTTCCTGTAGAAATTTTGCACTTTCTTGTAGAAGATCCGCGTCTTCCTGTAGGAAGACTGTCTGTTCCTGTAGAAAACTGTATCTTCCTGTAGAAGATCCAAATCACGATGAAAATTGCACATACCTTGAAAAACATTGTTATTCTTGGAGGAGGTGTTGATGACATCCTTTGATAGCATGATGAAGGCCCCTGGCTTGGAGTGGAGAGGCTTCTTCTCCTCCATAGAACATCTGCATGCAAAACTTTTATTGTGCTTATTGATTTTTCTTTTTTTCTTTTTTTTTTTTTTTTTTTTGAAAAGATAGCAGGGGCGCCCCAAAGAGGTTTTCACCCTTGCTACCTGCCCTGAGCGCCTCAAAGAGGTTTTCACTCAAGGATCTTTTTTAAACTTTCTTTTTTTTTTTTTTTTTTGAAAGACAATAGGAGCGCCTCAATGAGGTTTTCACCCCTACTGCCTGCCTTGGGCGCCTCAGAGAGGTTTTCACCCAAGGATCTTTATTTTTTCTCTCTTTTTTTTGTTTTTTCTTCTTTTTTTTTCTTTTTTTTTTTTCTCTTCAGGGTATGCCCAAAGTGGAGGCATAACCCTTCTCTATGACCAAAACAGATTTTTCCATAGTGCTGATAAACTCTTGCCTTGAGGGAGGCTTCCTGTAGATCTTCAATCGGTGCCCATTGACAAGCATGGGAGTGGCTTCCTCATCAATGGTTCGAATGAGGACAGATCCATTGTCATGGCACTGCTCCACTACATATGGTCCTAGCCATTTGGTTCTCAACTTCCCCTTGAAATCTTTGAATCTGGAGTCATACAACAAAGCCCAATCTCCCGGCTGAAATTGCTTGTCATGGAGATGTTGGTCATGCCACACCTTCCTCTGAAGTTGAACCACTTCTGAGTGAAGGAGGGCCTGCATGCGGTGCTCATCCAGCCCATTCAGCTGCAACAACCTTTCTTGCTGTGCATGGCTGAGATCTAAGTCCAGCTGAGCTGCCATCCTCAAAGTGTTATACTCAAACTCAATGGACAGCAAAGCCTTCTTCCCATAGACCAGCTCATAAGGTGTGAAGCCGGTGGTGGTCTTCCAAGTGGTGTTGTAAGCCCAGGTGGCTTCAACCAGGCGATCTGCCCAGTCCTTTCTGCTGCTGCTCACCACTTTGGTCAAGATCCCCTCTAATGCTCTATTGGTGACCTCCACCTGCCCATTTGCTTGAGGATGATAGGGAGTGGAGGTTCTATGCTTGATCTTGTGATGAGCTAGAAGATCTTCAATCAAGTTGGATGTGAACTGGCTCCCCTGATCGGTCACCAGCTCTCTTGGGTAGCCAAACTTGTAGAAGATGTTCTCTCTCAAGAACTCGACCACCTTCTCTTCTGTTGCTGCTTTGATTGCTTTAGTCTCTGCCCACTTTGTCAAGTAGTCAGTACACACAATGATGTAGGATCTCTGCCTCGAAGAGGGATTGATTGGACCCACAAAGTCCATGCCCCACTTCTCAAATGGCTAAAGAGTCACTTGAGGTTGGAGAGGCATCTCATCCCTTTGGGTCGGTTTCCCCATTCTTTGGCATTGGTCACACTGGCTGACATATCTTCTGACATCTTGATGAAGTGTGGGCCAATAGTAGCCTGCCTGCAGAATCTTGAAGGCAGTTCTCTTTGCTGCAAAATGTCCTCCACAAGGCCCATCGTGACAGGTGAGAAGGATGTCAAAGACTTCCTCTTCCCTTACACAACGCCTTAAGATCTGATCAGGGCCAAGCTTGAACAGGTTGCCCCCGATCCAAGTGAATGAGGCACTTTTTCTGATGATTTTGCTCTTCTCTTTTGAAGAGAGGTGCGGAGGGAACTGAGCTGAAACAAGGTAGTTTGCTATATCAGCAAACCATGGAGAGAGTACTGAGATAGCAAACAGATGCTCATCAGGCATCTGGTCATCCACCGTCCCATCTTCACCTGCAGACAAATCCAATCTAGATAAAAAGTCAGCAACAACATTCTCTCTACCTGGTTTATCAACAATGGTTAGATCAAACTGCTGCAATAAAAGTAACCATCTAATAATACGAGCATTCACATCTGGTTTATTCATCAAATATCTAATAGCAGCATGGTCAGTATGTACAAAATTCTGGTAACCAGTAATGTAATGACGGAACTTGTTCAGTGCATGGACCACAGCTAAGAATTCCTTCTCGGTTACAGTGTAGTTCAGCTCGGCTTTGGACAAGTTTTTGCTAACGAAGTAAATGGCATATGGAAGTTTTTCCTCAACTTGTCCTAAGGCTGCACCTATGGCTTTGTTTGAGGCATCAGTGTGGATGTGGAAAGGTAGGGCCCAGTTTGGACCTCTCAAGATTGGTGCTGACACCAACTTGTCCTTTATCTCATTCAAACTCCTCTTACAATCGTCAGTCCACTTAAACTCCACATCTTTTGCCAACAGACCAAACAATGGTGAGGCTAACTTGCTGAAGTCCTTAATGAATCTCCGGTAGTATCCTGCTAATCCCAAGAAACTCCGGACATCCCTTACTTTTTGAGGAGGTGGAACCCTCTTGATGAGAGCAATTTTGTTGGGATCCACCTGCAATCTTTGGGAAGAAATAGTATGGCCTAGCACGGTCCCCTCAGTCATTAGGAATTCACATTTTTCAGGACTAAGGGACAAGTTCATCTCAGTGCACTTGGTTAAGACCTTTCCCAAGTTGGACAATGCTTCCTGGAAGTTGGCCCCATAAGGGGTAAAGTCATCCATGTATATTTCCACTGCATCATGGACCAACTCCGAGAAGATGCTCAAGACAACTCTTTGAAAAGTAGCAGGAGCATTGCATATCCCAAAGGGAAGGACTCGGTAGGCAAAGGTACCCCAAGGACAGGTGAAGGTGGTCTTATCTTGGTCTTCCGGGCTGATTTGGATTTGATTGTACCCGCTAAACCCATCCAGGAAAGAGAAGAACTTCTTTCCTGCCAGTCCATCCAACACTTGATCTATGAAGGGTAGGGGGAAATGGTCTTTCTTGGTAGCTTTGTTCAGCTCACGGTAATCTACACAGATCCTCCACTTCCCATTCTTCTTGGGAACCAACACTAGAGGGGACACCCATTCACTATCTGAGATGGGGTAGATGAATCCGGCATCCAACAGTTTTTGCAGCTCTTCCTTGACAATGTCCTTAAGGGCTGGATTCATTCTCCTCTGGGGTTGCCTAACTGGTTTACAATCCTCTTTGATGTATATATGATGGGTACAGACCGAGGGATGGACTCCTTTCATCTCCTTATAGCTCCAAGCAAAAGCATCTAGGTGGCTGGCCAATAGGCTACACAACTCCTTCTCCTGGGAAGGAGATAGGGAGGAGCTGATCTTTAATGCTCTCTCAGGGCCAAACTCCACACTTTTGACTCTGGGAGTGACAGGGCCGGTTGTACAAAGGTCCACTGAGGTGCTAGCTTGGGCATCCTCCACCAATTTTTCTAAAGGTAGTGCACTGGTAGGTGGATTCTGGATCAAGTTCTCGATCAAATCATCCTCGGTTGGGGGATTTCTTCTATTGGTTTCTATGGTACACAGAGGTGCTGAATACACCTCGTCTTCTTCTCCTTCTTCCAACCAGAGTGGTAAATCATGCTCTAAAGAAGGTTGGGCAGGAGGGTATAGGACTAGCTGCTTGGACATGGGACCATTCTTGATGGTCATGTTTCCTGCCCGACAACTTATGTAAGCATCTGCAGTAGCTAACCAAGGCCTTCCCAAGATGAGAGGATATCGAGTAAGCTTGGCCTTTGGTTGCAGAACCAGGAAGTCTGCAGGGTATTCCCAAGAATCAATAGAGACCAAGACATCCTCCACAATCCCTTCGGGAGTCACGGTGGAGCGATCTGCTAATTGCAGTACTGTCGAGGTCTTCCTCAAGGAACCCTGAAGATTGAGTTTAAGCATGGTATCTCTGGTCATCACATTGATGGCTGCCCCCAGATCAATCAAGGTGTGGGGGATAATGGTGCCATTGATGTGAACATCTACTACAGGGCTTCCAGGATCTAGGTACTTTGGGCAGATGACTTGTCCTAGCATAAGGTCAGACAGTTGTCCTATGACATTGATAGTTGAGGCATCTTTCTTCCGTCGGCCTGGGTGTTTGAAACACTTCTCCTTAACCAGCTTGTTATATATAGGCACATCCTTGATGGCTTGGAGAAGTGGGATTCTTACACACAATTGCTTGAGCTCACCCAAAAGCTCATCTTCTTCGGGGTTAGGTTGTGTGGTGGCTGTTAGTCTCTCAGGAAAGGGTGGAATAGGCTTTGGTTCACTCTCCTGATGGTTTTCCTCATCCTCTGGGGGAGGAGGTTGGCGATCTGGAAGAGTCTTTCCAGATCTAAGATTGATCTCCTGGATCTCCACAGCATAGGTAGGGCATGAGGTCTCCCCAGTATATACCTGTTGAGCCTGTCTATTGTTGGGGTTCGGGTTCGGTTGAGCAGGCATCTGAGGTTGCCTAGGAGGAGCAGGAGGTAAAGGCTGAGGTTGAACTGGTGGTGGAGGCAAAATGGCAGGAGGAGTGTTGTATTGGGGCCTCCACCCCGACTGAGGAGCACTCCATTGAGGCTGCGACTGGGTATGTGAGTGATATGGATGAGAGGGAGGTTGAGTAGGATACTGAGGTGGATAAGACCATGGAGGAGGCATGGACCAAGAAGGATGAGTAGGGGGACCCCAGGAAGGCATAGGAGTCGATTGGTTGGGGTTGTAATAAGCTTGAAATGCCCCTTGCATCCCCTGCTGATAAGGTCTAGATCCTTGAGGCCTCCGTTGGTTGATGAAGTAGAGAGGTTCAGTGGGGGCTTCAGTCCCTTGGTACATGGCTTTAAATCCAGGTAAGGTTGGACACTGATTTGTTGGGTGGTCCTCCTCACAAACGAAACACACTTCAACTGAATGCAATGGACATTCGTTCTTAGGGTGTCTTCTGGTGCACCTAGGACAGAAGATAGCCAAGGCTCTCTCAGCTTCTTCTTTCTTCTGCTGGATCCTGAATGTGTCCAGCTGCATGGCAATGGTCTGTCTCACCTCACTCTTAAGATCTTCTAATTGGTTTGTAAACTCATGTTTGGAGAAAGGGACACCAGTGGAGAGGAGATTTCCTCTACCTCTTTTCCTAGCTGCCCTAGAATGATTTCGGAACACAGTCTTGATGTCCTCATAAGGCAGTTGGTAAATGTCCCCCCCAGCTAACATGTGAAGGGTGTCTAAGAGATCTTCAGGGACTCCTCGGAGTAGAACCAACTTGAGGGATTCAGGGTCAAGTGTGCACCTGGCCCGTTTATAGCTAAGTTGGAACCTCTCCTCATAATCCTCTAAAGACTCATCATTCCCCATGGTCATTCGAAAGATCTCTCCCTTAGTTTCCTTAGACCTACAATAATCCCTATACTTGGTATTGAAGGCTTGCTGCATCTGAGCCCAAGTAGCTATGCTATTCCCAGGTAATCCCATGAACCAGCGTAGGGCTGCATCCTTAAGGGTGGAAGGGAAAAGCTTCAGCTTTTGCTCATCTTCAGTATAGTCATAGGTTCTACAAAGGACATCAAACTCAAACAAGAAGGTATCAGGATCCTCAGTGGTCAGTCCATGGAAGTGAGGCAAAGCAGAGGGGCTAATGTTTTTCATTTTCATCTCCCCATTGGTCTCTCGGATGGGGAAAGCTCCTTCTATTCTCTCATCTTCTCTATTGTCAGCCATAGCTACAGATGGAGTGGTCTCTAACTCTTCTTCTTCTATAGGGTCTTGGTATATCTCAGGATGTTCACCTATAGGTTCCTCTGGGTCACTGTCACCAAAGAAGAGAGAAGGGTGACTCAGTGATGTGGTGGGGGTGTTTGGTAGGAATTTGCCTGATCTATCACGGTTCCTACGAGGCATGAAATGGAAAGGACTTTTCTTTCTTTTGTTTTGAGTGCTTTTGTTTTTTTCTTTGGTACCTGCAAAACTGAAACAAAGTGATCTACAACTAACTATATTGCTCAAATGAAATTGCAAAATTGGAAAGCTAATCTAGGAAAGCAAGAAATATTAATCTAGGAAAGCAGGAAATATTAATCTAGGAAAGCAGGAAATGCTAATCTAGGAAAGCAAGAAATGCTAAGCTACTTTTGCAAAAAGGGAAATGAAGTAAACTACTGAGCAGAAGTAAGAGTATGGAAGTAGAAGAAAAGCAACAATTACTAATACTCTGACGCTTCCCCGGCAACGGCGCCAAAAAGATGGTGAGCTCCAGTACTGTAGCAATAATGCTACAACTCCTGGGGCTTCCTGTCTCTCATTTTATCAACCCGGTAGTTCGTACAAACTTGGAAGCGACGGTGCTATATGCACAAGTACTAGCTCTTGTCGCAGCTGTCACTTGGTCAGCTGGCACAAGTCCGCTAGGGCTCGAGCCAACTTCTATAGGCTCTCAGAAGAAGCTTGCTAATTGATGGACGAAAGCTAATCTCAAAGGAAAGCTACTTTACTTGACAAAAATGAACTGAAAGCAAATCAAAGCATGTAAACCTAGGAAACCCTAATTTAACTAGTCTAACCTCTACAATGCAAGAAAGGTGAATGAAACTTCTACCAATGCTGCTGTTACCTCTAATAAGTGCAAATGCATGGATCTAAACTATTTGCATCATGGAAGATATGTTTTTGTATTTTTCCTTTAAGTGTGTGGAATGATTGTGATCTTGTGCTAACTAGGGTTTGGTTGTGCAGATGGGATGGAGAAGGAAGGAAAGCGTGGGATAGGTTGGGGAGGCTAAGAGAGGTCCCTAGGGATCCTTAGCATCCATCCACAGAGGTTCCTCGCATTCAGATGCTCAGCAACCGAGAGAGTGGCCTCCTACAGGATGGCTGTGGAGGATCCTACAGGATACTCTGTTTTCTACAGGATGTCTACAAGTGGCTACAGGATGACCTACCGTGAGTGTTTGGAGTGATGGAGGAGTAATGGAATGGTAGGGAAAGATGTGTAAGGTAGGAATGAGGCTGGTGATGGCTGTAGAAGTGGAGGAATAGGATAGGGAATGAATGTAAGGAGTAGGTTGGAAGATAGAGGGCTAGGTCAATGAAAGGGCTAGAGAATGGAAGTACGTGAGGAGTGAAAGACTTTGGGAGATAACAGAGCGGAGCAGGGGTCGAAGATGTGGTTGCATGCGTGATCAAGATGGAGAATGAAGTAATGGAACGAGAGAGAGCAGTGTAAATGGAACAAATGCTTATGACTGTCACTTAACCAAAAATGCATCAACCTAAACTACTTGTGCTTGTAAATTCGATGAGCAGCAATCTAAACGTGAAAGAGAATGTGCATGAAGCTGTGGTAAGGAAGTGTGGTGCAGGTGTGAATCATGTAGAAGCAGCTAACTTAACGTGACTGTGTTGGCAGCAATCATGGAATAAAGAAATGCGTATTTTTGGTGGTTAATCATGGACTTCACTCCAATCCCAGATGAGACGGCAGTGAGCCTTAACAACCTTTTTGTTGGAGCTCCAGTGGACTATATCTATCCTCTGCTACACTAACCAACTGTAAACAAACTCACCATAAGCAAATCCTATCTAACTCATGAGAAAGACCAACTTAACAACCTGTAATTCGAATTGCATGTGCAAATGAAAACTCAAAGTGCTGAAAACGAAATGGAAACAACACTACAGCAGAGGGGACCTATGGCTCTCAGGTTGGGCCCTAACCTGAGAGCTATAGTCTCCTTAAGAAACTCAAAACTAGATCACAAACTGCCTTCTTTATTCATAACTGATATCATGCCAAATTGGCTTACAAAAAGGAACGAAAACTGAACTGTGCTCTTAAAATTACAATAGCAATACGAGAGTTTCAACAACCTATCTAAGGCTAAAGCCTTCATACTTATACAAAAACGATGATCCAACAAGTGTCCTACATTTTAGGAGCTCGGCTGTCCAACTAGAGTTTAACTGCTGATCCTGTAGGATGGTCATAATTGCTGTTCCTGTAGAGCAGTTTATAACTGCTGTTCCTGTAGAACAGCTGGCCGTTTTTTAAGCTCGGAGGGGAGATGGATTAGAGCTCGGAGTTCTTGATGGGAATCACGAGGGATGTCCCTAGAACCGTGGACATCCTCTCCCAAAACCCGCAGTGCCACCTCGTTGTCTCCTTAACTCCTTTTTCGTTGTCTTTTGCTCCCTTTTAATGCCAAAACCTGGAATCAAAATGCATTAGTCACGTAGAGAGAGTGCCTACCCTTCTTCCTACAAACAACATGAATAAACTAAGAAATGCATGCATAAGAAATAAAAAATGAATGGTTTGAGCAAGTAGAATAGGCCAAAATGAGCCCAAATTGTACCAAAATTGGGGCTCATCACAAGTGCAGAACTTCGACCCTCATTGCAGGTTTGAAATTTTTAGTTCCCTGCAACAAACTGCAACTTAACACTTATGGGTGAATTAGGGCTCCTTAGGCTTCCTCCTTCCTTCACTTGGGATACTTCCTCTTAAAAAGGTTGTAGGTGACAAAATTGACTTTCTTGCTTCAAATTTTGACCCTTATAGAAGACTTCAACCTTGTAGTTGCATAAACCCTAGCCTTCTTCGCACGTGTGTAAGAGAGAGTGTAAAAATAATTTTTTTGTCTTCCTTCTTTCTTTCAGACCTTCAATTTCCTTTTTCCTTCTTGTTCATGCTTCCTTGATGAGTGAGTGATTTATCTTTCAAATGAGGTCGAAAGGTCTCTTATATATATCCCTTCCTGGAGGACGAATTTTCCCTAATTAGGCTGACTTGTCCACTACCAGGTCGACTTGGTCTTGGAGGGGTAATTTGATACTTTTTGACTCAAATTAATTCTTTTGACTTGTTACAAGATGCCAAATGGGGTTTTTTTACATATGACAATGTCTCTATTGACTTCTTGACTCAATGGAAAACCCTAAAAGCACACAATGGGTGCCCGAACTAAAATAAATTGATCTTGAGCATGAAACCCATGCTATAGAAATAATAATAATAATAATAATAATAATTTTTCTTTTTCTTTTAACATACAAAAATCAAGAGTACATTACATATTATGAATACCGAACCTAGTTACATATTTCAACACTTCCACTTAACTAGGGAAGTATTCATATTGGTACAAGGACATTTCTTACACTGAAGAGATCTCACAAGAAGATTCATATTGATAAGCCATCCCATAAGCTATCTTTTCATCTTATCTCAATGCATCTCATCATATCAACCAACATTGTCATATAACAAGGCCTTGACTAACAACTCTATCTCTCCACTAGATTAGATCACAATGTTGGGGAGACAACAATTTATAGACACCCTCATCATTGTCTCTCAAGGCACATACCCCATCCAGTTGTTCACAAGGCATGGACTTTTAGGGCCATTCATGTGTTGGATTAATACATCCTCAAGTAATTTCCTCTTCGACTACTCTTACCTATTGGATGCCCTACCTTATCCTCAAAGACTATCAGAATTAAGATGCTTACTCAATCCTCCATTCTTTCTTCATAATGTGAAGACAATTATGATGTGTCTATCTCTCCCTCTCAAATAGGGAGGAGATATCGACCAATACAAGCTTGTTTCTTAGATACACAAGCTCCTTATTAGGAAGAGATTTTGTCAAAATATCAGCTACTTGTTCATCGATGGAGATATACTATCGCTGCACCACCCCACCAAATTTCATGTGTAATGATATTTGTTGTTTATGTGCTTCGTCTTTGCATGGAATACGGGGTATTTAGAAAAACTTATGCAACTTGTGTTCTCACAATGTATAATTGTAGGGTCCAATGGTCCATTGAATAAATCAGATAACAACTTCCTTAACTAAGAAACTTATCTACCAAATTCACATGTTGCAATGTATTCAACTTCAACACTACTTAATGCAATTGATTCTTGCTTTCTAATCATCCATGAGATCATAGAGGATCCTGTTATGCTCCTATACCAATAGGTGTCATATTTCATGATTGACTTGATTAGCTCTGTAATATGTTCATCCTTTCCCTGCTGTAAAGATTCCCATATTATGAAAAAATAAAAAAAAAATAAAAAATGTAAAGAGGGTATACCCTAAAAGGAAAATCAAAGGGTGAAAAAATAAATGGTCAAAAGAAAAAATGAAAAGAAATGAACCCCAAATAAAAAGACCAGGAAAGTGTGCAAGTCCAAATGCCACTACTATTTCATTTTCTGTAAATAAATCATCATGTACAGCTTGTAGAACTTTTGCCACAATTGATGTATGGTCAAACAACTTAATCTTGGCCAGTTCATGTTTCAATTTCCTGTTTTAGAGATAGAGAATAAGAATCTGTCCAAACTGTTTAAACTTGGCAGATAAGTAGATAGGTAGAGAAGCAAAGGAGCTCAACTGTTTAATCTGAACCCTTGGAAGAAATAAGTGTAGATTTATATAGGATTACAATGTAAAGAAAAGAAAAGTTGAAAAGGGTTTGCTAGCCTAAATGCACCCATAGAAAATGAAGGAAACAATGTTAGGCAAAGTAAGCTGGGTAGCTAGACTGGTGTTGCAGAAGCATACTTGTGAGTGATTTTGTCTCTCAAGATGTTCATCTTATTGTTATCACAAGTACCATGGCAGATGTTTGGATGCAGTCCAAGCAAGGCATGACTAACTCCCCTTCATCCCTTTCCCTAATCATTTGCTAAATTCCCACAGAGATATTAGGATCTTCTTGATATCCTCTAAGCCACTTATCTCATTTCATAAGTATTCCCTAAAGTAAAACCCTGTTTTTGCTTAGGATAATTCGCCTTATTTCTTCTATAAACCCCTGTTTTTCCCTTTTTGCCTAAGTTTTGTAACATTATAACTTAGCGCTTTTCTATTCTTCGAAACCATATTAACGATTAACTCTATTATATAAATCCCTTGTAATTCTTCCCAATCCCCGTATTATGTATATATATATATATATATATATATATATATATATATATATATATATATATATATAATTCCCAAATGTTAAATATCCTGCCCCGGTTTTATTATAAACCATATGTTACTGTACATATGGGAATTATTGGTTTATTTGAAACCTTTAATAGCCTCACCGCGCAAATAAGGGAATAATTAACCTTTCGGGTTAATTATGGCCAAAACCTGACAACCAATAGAATCGCTCCCGAAACCATTAAAACTGTGGTTATTACATTGGTCCCACAGCTTAAAGTACACGCCATCTTAGGAGAGCACCCATCGTTCGATCTAGGCCCTTGCATCCGACAACTGAGATCTATATCGCACCCCCCTCCATCGCTGAAAGTTAACGCTCGGGAAACTGGCGGTTTCGCTCCCGTACAGTGAACACGCGTCACACTCTCGCGCTGTTCGCGCCCCCCGTCCAAAACTGCCCTAGCCCATAAGCGGTGCGGGGTAAACCGCTTACCACCCCCCGCTAAACGATAAGATGTCCCATCGCTCTGACGTCATCCGCCCAATAAGTGCTAAAAAATCCCCACCAACCCGAATTCCGTTAAAAAACGACGAAATACCATTTTCGCTGTAGTTCTCTTTGTTCAAGCTCCCATGCAAAATAACGATTGGAGCCACTGTACCAGCTTTTAAACCACCACCTGGCCGAAGAGACCACGACAACGCGCTCTGTAATCCTTCATTCGACCTGCAGCTACTCAATTTGTCTCCTTAATCCAGGTATTTATCCATTTTATCGGTAACCCTGTAAATTTCAGTTCTTCGCTGAAAATTCTACATGTGAAAACCAAATTCAAGTAAAAACAGTCCGCAGCTGCCATAAAGGGACACCAAAACCGCTGTTTAAAGTCCATCCTTTCCACAGAAAACCCAAATTCCAGTTTGAACACATAAGAACCAAACATGGAGGCCCCCGCAACTCTGAATGTCGCACCCATCAATGCTCCCCACAAAGACTTAGATTATCTGCCTCTTGCAGACAAAGATTTTCAAATAAAGGACTTAACCACTGATTATAATCATCTTCAGGCCTTTTGCCAAATTAGGGATAGTTATCTAAGAAACTCTGATATTTTTGGACTATGGGAATCAAACCTTCCCATGTACTTCCTTCCCTCAGTCCATGTTTTCCCAGACATCATTCACCAATGCTGTGCCAACTATGACCCTGTCCATAGAGCAGTTATGTCACCTTCCCAAACTGTCCTTTTTTCCATAACTGCTGAATCCATCATTGGGATGATACATTTCCATTCCACTGAGCCCCTTGCTCGTCTTTCCATGGGATTTTTGCTGGAAAAAGCTTCTCAATTGCCCAACTCAGAGATAACCCGCATTGCTAAGATGTTCATGATACCAACGCACCAACCTAAAGGCCCTCCTCCTTATCTGCGCGCCTTTTTCACTGAAACTGGTAAAATCATTGATGACATGATATCCTTGATCTTGGGATTTAGGTCCAGTGAATATGTGGATGATATCACCCTGGTTCTATTATCAATCTTTACTCCAGGGCAGCCCCCTGCTGTCAAGTATGACTATGCCACTTTTATTGCCAACAAAATCCATGATTTATTTATAAATTTGGATAGAGAAGGAGTCTTCAAATACACATCTTTTATATACCATCTATTGTTATATTATCAGCCAGACAACTTTCCATTTCCCATCAAGAAATTAGACTCAAAAGGAAATTGGAGGTCTGTGATCTTTTGGAGCTCAATCTTCCATGATACCTGTGAATCCCCTTATACTTATAGTGAATTCATTGACTTATTTGTACACCCAGCCTCCACTTTGTTGATAGGAGCTCCTCCTCCTAGGATCACTGGTGATATGAAGAAGATTCTGCAACTTTCTAAACAGTACAAGATAGGTGACTGGTACCTATACCAAAATTACACAGAGATCAGAATGTATGGGTGTGAACTTTGCCCTTTTAAGTTGCCTAAATATGTGCCCATGAGGTTATTTGCATTAGAATATTTCAGGCAGATCATCAATGCAGACTTAACCCACTTTTGTAATGTAAAGAAGAAGGCTCAGCTGAGAATCAAAAACCAGTTAGGCCCTTATGTTATCCATTCTAGGGATGCGTGGAAAGATGCTGAAAAGATCTTAGAAGACCACCTTAGATTGAAGAAGAGTTTTCAGTGGTTACCATATGACCCATGTAGTTTCATAAGTGACAGAAGGGTAAGAAACAGGCTATTAGTGTATGTACATCATAGGATCCCAGAAATTGAACAGTATGCAAATCAGGAAGAATGGGTAGAAGAGACATTAATAGAAGAGATTAGTGAGCAAGAAAAGATGGAAAAGGCTATGAAAAATCTTGAAAAAACCCTTGACCTGCACTCTTTTGGACAGGTATCTTTCAAGCTGCCTCAACAATCAGGAGTTAGAACATCCTCTGCTGGAACTTCTCAGCAGCCTGCACAGAAAACCAACACATCAGTCACAGGGACTTGAAAGGGTAAAGAGGTAGATACCATAGAGCATCCTATAATGACAGATCAACCAACAATGTCAAAAGAACAGAATCAAGGGCAAATTCCTCCAGCCCAAACTAGAGCACCAGAAATTCCAGCACTGCAAGCTCCTCTAAATGAGGAAAGAAGTAATAAGAGAGACAGAGAAGAGCCCACACCTATCAGTGGACCTGCTGAACAACCAAGAGCAAAGAGACAAAGACTGAATCCTTTGTCAGAAGAGGAAATTATTGAAGAAATGACAGACAGTCTAAGAGGTGAGAGGGTAGTCAGCCAGTAGACTTCCCCAGTGATAGAAACATCAACTAGCTCCCATAGGTAGGAGTTAGAAAGGCAGCATAGTGTAGAGGTGTCGTCCACCAGGCCACAAAGCAAACAGGCCTCAGACATTAAGAAAACTTTCACAGAGATAAAGGCCAGGAATGATCCCGTGAGAATTGAAATCTATAATCAATACTTGAAAATGGCCCCCTCAACCCAGCAAAGATTGATGTCTGCCTATGACATTAAAGAAGGAAAAATGTTAATGAGTTATTTTAAGCCAAAGGTACAACAACCCCAGTTGGCAGCAGATTACATCAGAACTAACTTGGAGGTCCTAGACAAAGACATTCATCCACTAGACCAAATTGAACTTCACAAATAGACTGGGGAAATGGTTTATTCCACACTAACTGACAAAGCAATGTTGGCCCACCAGTTACAAAGTTCCTTAGACAACACAACAACTCAGTTGCATTGGGAGAAAGCTTCTTCTCTGGCCAAGGATAATAGAATCAAATCCTTAGAAGAGATCATCATGGAACTGGGACATGACCCCAAAGATGCTAAAGGCATAAAGGCACTAATCAAGAAGAAGGAAGAGGACATTGCTGCCTTGAGGAAACAACTGAAGCTACCTCCTTCAAGGCACCCTCAAACTGTAGAAATCATAGAGAAGAAATCAGAGGAAGACATGATGGACTTGCTCATGAAACTCAATGAAAGATTAACTGATACAAAGCAGGCACTCGAAAAAGCATTAAAAGAGAAGCAGGGAGAGTCGACCTCCCAGCCACCTGAGGTAATCCCTATAGTCACAACTGTAGTCCCCTCAACAATTGGATCAGCATTGGCCCCAAATGTCCCAGCAATCACAACAGAGGTAATCACATGTACATCATCAATAGGAGCAGCACCAGGCAGCAGTACTAATATGAGCACAGAAGAATTGATAAAGGCCATGGAAGAATTGAGACTCCAAGTGTCAGAATTGAAACGAGTGAAAGAGCAATTGGCAAAAGTAGAAAAGAGTTATGATAAATCCAAAATAAGTGTGGCAGAGAAAATAAGAGAGGTTAAAGCATTAGAGAATAAAGTGAGAACATTAGAGAAGGATCTCACTATGGATAAGCCTCTGGCAGAAATCAAAGGAATTCTTTGGACCAACATCAATCAATCCCTAAATAATGTTTGGCCATCTATCCAAGCTATTTATGAGCAGATTGACTTAGTGAATGCAGCACATGGAGAAATTCAAAAATCAAGAGCTTTATTAGGACAAATGCCTGGTTGAGCCAACCGGCTCATACATTTTTTGAATAACAGAAATAGGGAACAATTGGGACAACTCGACATCCTAGACAGGACAGGCACCATTTTGGAAATCAAAAGAGTTCTAACCAAGAGAACTTTAATGCAGAATTTGGAAAGAAGATGCTAGGATATGCAGGTAGAAATTAATTCTTTCATGGAAAGGTTTACAGTTTTGTAGGATAAAGGGCTACCAAGTCTTTTAGGAAATAATGATCGATTAATGAAGCACATAGATACATAGATTGAAAAAATATGTTGTTGATAAAGTTAGTTCATCGATAAGTGCTTCAAGAGTAAAGGCACTCCCCACAGGCCAAGTTCTCTACGATAACTTAGAGAACTTATTTTATATTGAGCATGACGTAAAACATCTGTTTCAGCTCCAGCCTAATTTTTTCAGATATATAGAGATTGATGAAACTCTAAGGAAACTTCAGAAGCATAAATTTCCAGAGCAACAATGGTGGGAAGACATGTTGGGGATTTTGTAAATTTCTCTTAGGTAAAACGTAGATTTCGGGCTATTTTTCTGTGATAAGATAAACAGAGATAAATGAGGCTCAAGCGGGTCGAAGTGTATCTGATCAGGGTCCAAGAACATCCGACAAAGACAGAGTAGCCAGCACAGAGTATCAGTGGAAGACAACTGTAAACCGACTCGCAGAACCTACCTCCAGTACATCCGATAAAGATGGAACAACCAGCACAACATCAGTTTATCCTTTCCCTGTTTTCGAGACTGTTTGTCTCTATCTTTTGTAAAAAAGGGATTAGTCATCACTAGATATTATCTCCATCAGATATTTTGTAAAGATATTTTGTATAAATACCCCCCCAAACGAAGTATTTGGGGTTGGTGGGCATTCCTAGATTTTGTTGTAATACTGAACCTTTGGAATAAAAAAGCTGTTGGAACCATCTGTTGTCTGGCCTACTGGATGAGGAATTGATGCAGAAGACTTGTCACATAATTCTTGAATCAAACTCCGGATCAATAAGTCCCCTCTATCTCATGTTTTACAATTTTCTTGTTTGCTATATCATCTGTGTTTCATAATTTGAATGGTAAAAAAAAGGATTAATTCAGAATTTGCTTAAACTGCACTCTGTTTTCAGTCTTTATTATTCTCTATGTTTTCTTCAGAATTTGTTTAACAGTGAATTCTTAATTGCTCCTGTTTCCTGATTCTCGCATATTGACTATTTGCTAAGGAATTCTTAACTGCTCCTTAATAGTAATCATCCATTTTCCCTCTTTCAATACGTTGAAGGATTCTTAACTTCCCTTCACCCATTTGAGTCCATTCCACCTGATTCCAACCTATATTTGTTCCATGTTTGACTACCTTGCTCTGTGATACCATCCTCTGTTAAGAAACCAAATCCAGAAAGCCATCCTCTTTGACTCCATCATGCCCAATGGACTGAAATATTCAGTTTGCCTCACTATTCTATTGAACCTCACCATCCAAACCCAAAACAAAACCCTTGAACTTCATAACTAGCCTAACATATTTCAAAACAAAGCTAAATCATAAAGAGAGAGCCCTCTCTGGATGCAGATTGGCTAGAATCTGTATCTAAAAGATTGGTCTGTGGTTACCTCGGTTGTATTCCCTTTCTTACAACTTTGGGAACAACCTGAGTGATAACAGATCCCAAGCTAAAACATCCTCCAATAGTGCTTCTTCCATCTGAATCAGTTCCTCCCCAATTAGAATCAAAATATACCATTAGTTGGATATTGTTCTTTCCATCATACTTCAGGCAATAATGTATTGTCCCTCGCTGATATCTCAATATATGTTTGGCTTCTATCTAGTGGTCATGTCTAGGCTCCATCTGAAACTGACTGAGAATATTCATTATGAAGCAAATATATGGACATGTGTTCACAAGATACATTAGAGAGCTAACCAACTGTGTATAACTTGTAGGATCCACAAGGCTTGATTCTGAACTTCTTAACCTCTTCAAATTTGTGACCATGGGCGTTGTCTTCAGTTTTATATTCATCATAACAAACCTTTGTAGCATATTAATTAGATAGTTTCCTTGACCTAGATATATTTCACCTAGTTTTTTCCAAACTTCCAGCCCCAAGTAATAGTGCATAAGCCCTAGATCCTTCATATTGAATTCTGTTGCTACTTGTTTCCTGCATTCTTGAATACGACGTTCCACATCTGTTATGAGAAGGTCATCCAAATATAGAAGAATTCTCATTGGTTCATCCTTCACTACTTTGATATAAATATTTGGATCTGCAGAACTCTTTGAAAAACCCATTCTTTGTAGATATGTATCCATCCTAGCATACCAAGCCCTTAGGGCTTGCTTAAGGCCATAAAGTGCCTTCTTTAGCCTGCAGATGTGAGTTTATTTAATATGTATTTTAAATCCCAAGGGTTGTTCAATATATACTTCTTAATCAATGGTGCTATTCAGGAAAGTCGTCTTCACATCCATTTGACGGATGTTCCATCCCATAGTTGATGCCAAGGAGACCAATGATCCAATATTTGTGTATCTTGCTGTAGGTGCAAATGTTTCTCCATAATCAATATCTTCTTGTTGAGAGAAACCCCTAGCCACAAACCTTTCTTTGTACTTGTCAAGGCTTCCATCCGTTGCATGCTTAATCTTGTAGAGCCATTTGGAAGTCACAACAGATTGTCATTGGATTAGGAACGATTTCCCAAACTCCATTTTTCATCATAGACCAATATTCTTCTTTCAAGGCATCTTTCCATACTTGGTGTTTGAAAGCTTCTTTAAAAGAGGATGGTTATGCTTCAATCAATTTTTCTATGTAGGTTGCATACCCTGAATATCTTTTAGGCTTTTTACTTTCCCTGAATATTCCTTTAGCTGCAACATGTCCTTCTACTTCTTGAAGAGTTGATGTTAGCCAGGTGGGTCTCTTATGAGCTTCAAGGATTATGACTTGCTGCATAGGTTCACTGGGACCTTCTTCTTCATGATTAGGTATAGTATATTCTTCTTCCCTTCGACATTCATCAAATATAGGTAGTTCTTCATCATTAGAATCAATCAGGAGATCTTTAGACTTCATGTAGGCAATGTTTTCATCAAAAGTCATATCTCTACTTACTTCAATTCGGTGACCTTCCTTGATGTCAATCCTATATGCCTTTGACGAGGTATAGCTAAAAAATATGCCCTTCATGCTCGTAGGATCCAATTTATTCCTTTTATCTTTTGGAACATGGATGCAGACATAGCAACCAAATATTTAAAGATGATCTACACTAGTTTTTCTTCTGGTAAACATTTCTTCAAGAGTCATGTTGTCAAGTATATTATGAGGAATTCGATTTTGAATATATACTATTGTTTTGGATTATTCACCCCACGGGAATTGAGGTAAGTCTTGATAACGTAACATAACTCTAGTGCATTATTTAGTTGTACGATTCTTCCTTTCTACTATACCATTTTGTTATGGATTATTCGAAACTATCAACTCCCTCTTAATTCCAACCTCCTTACAGAAAGCTATGAATTTTTTTGATGTGTGTTCCCCTTCGTTTTAATATATTAGCACTTTTATCTTCCTTTCTATATGATTCTCCACTTTTGTTTTGAAATCTTGAAAATTTTCAAATACTTCATCCTTGGACTTAAGTAAATAAATCCAAGTCTTTCTTGAGTGGTCATCAATGAAAGTCACATAGTAAAAATGACCTCCAAGAGATTTTGTAGCCATATGACCACAAACATTAGAGTGAATGAGATCAAAGATTTACTTAGATCTTAAAGTGTTGCTTCCAAAGGGTTTCTTTACATTTTTACCTAGTGCACATCCCTTACAAATTCATTTCATGCTCTTCCTTCAGTTTAGGGATGTCATTTACCATAGAGTTTAAGGATGGTATGATTTTGCAATAAAGGTGTCCAAATATTAGCAAAATTTCCCATGGATTGATTTCAAGGTGAACCAAGGCTTGAGAGAGAGGTGTAAGTAATCTATAAAGCCTTCCCTCACGAATCCCAATGATTTTTGCATTATTAATGTTAGAGCCCTTATCCCATACCATAACTTTTCCATCTACAAAAGCAATTCTACCCCATTTATATTCAAAACAAGAAATAGAAAGTAAATTATTCTTGAAACCTGGAACATATAAGATTTTGTCGAGATGTATGTTCCCTCCATCTTCCAGCTGCAACGTGGTTGATCCAATTCCTTTGATTGCATAGTTATTCTTGTCTCCAAGCTCGAATGAATGAGAAGATATCCCTTTTGATAGAGTCTTTAGTTGTCCATGTTCACTTGTCATATGTCTAGAAGCTCCACTGTCAATTACCCATATGTTGTCATCTTCAAAAGTACATGTAAGTGGTGAGAATAATCCTTTATTGTTTGTAGTGGAGGTCTTGGTCATATAGTTCTTGAAAGATAATAAGAGATCCCCAAATGGTTTGATGCCTTGCTTGAGATGTGTTGTCGTCATGGAGAACTGCTTCAATGAGAACTTCTTCAAGAATGTAGTGATCTTCATTATGCCCTTTGTGAACCTTAGCTCTAATACCATGTTGAGAAATCAATGGGGCTACAATTGAAGTGATTTCTCTTAAACTTGATAACTGCTTGTGATATTCTTTTACTTTTATTTCTTATTAGCTTCTTCTTCTCTTATTATTATGTTGTTCTTATCATCAAACAACCACCAAAAACACGAAGATCAATAGTACATAAGGACACAATATGTAGGTTGCTAGCCAGGGCCAAAACCTCTCACAGAGAGGAAGAACCCATCAAAATGTCTTCTCTTCTTATAGATTCTTCAAATGACGTATTCCAATACCTCTAGACCAAGACCAAGACACTTCTAAGACCGAGTCAAACCTTTTGGATGATGTGCTTCTTCTTACTGAGTCAAATCTCTTCCAAGTGCAAAACTTCAACCCCTAGCTTTAGATTTCAGCCCTCATTGCTAGCCTGGAATTTTCGGCTCCCTGCAACATGATGCAACTTTGCATGTGTAGGTAAATTAAGTCTCCTTAGGATTCCTCCTTCCTTTGCTTGGGATGCTTCCTCTTCAAAGGCTTTTCGATGAGAAAATTGAATCTCTTTCTTCAAAATTTCGATCCTTCTAGAAGATTTTTACCTTGTAGCTATAGAAACCCTAGTCTTCTTTGCACGTGAGAGAGAGACAGTGTGTGTAAAAATCCTAAATTTCATCCTACTTCTTCCTTCTAGACCTTCGTTGCCTTTTTCCTTCTTGTTCTTGCTACCTTGATGAGTGAGTGAGTGTTCCTTCATATTAGGTCGAATGGTCTCTTATATATAGCCCTTTCAGCAGGACGAATTTGCCCTAATTAGGCTAACTTCTCGATCGCCAGGTAGACTTAGTCTTGGAGGGGTAATTTAACACTTTTTGATTCAAATTAATTCTTTTGAGTTGTTAAAAGATGATCAATGGGGTATTTCACATATTACAATGACTCTATTGACTTCTTGACTCAACTAAAAAGCCTAGAAGCACACAATGTGTGCTTGACCTAAAATAAATTGACCTTGAGCATGAAACCCGTGCTATAGAAATAATAATAATAATAATTTTTCTTTTTATTTTAACATACAAAAATCAAGAGTATATTACATATTATAAAGACCCAACCTAGTTACATATTTCAATAATTAAAACCCTGGGAAAGATGGAGCCTAGACCTAAATGACCTTCAAACCATTACAAGTGTGTAAAACAATAATTTAATAATAACAAAGTTTGAGAGAAAAATATCACAATAACATGATTGGAGTTGGACATGAGTTAAATTTATGGTAAAAAACAAGAAAGTCGTGTAACTTAGGCAAACCGCTAATTAGATCAACATTGAACAAAAGGGGTATGGAGATGCACATAACCATTAAAGAGAAAAATAGATAAGCTATACCACATTTTTTATGGGTTCTAGCCCCTAAAAAATTTAGAATCCCAGCTCAAAGAAAACAAGTTGACTCACAATTAAAGAAACATACCATTTTCCTTGGTTGGCTTACACACCAATGGGGAGGGAAAGACACTTCAAATCCTTCTATCGCAATTAGTAGAAGATGACACCTTTGTTGCAAAAAAAAAATGTTATAACTTTTGGAACGGGAAACACTAACAATATCCATAATGAGCTTCTTTTTTCACAAATGTTTTATGTATAAAAATAATCAATAAAGGAAACCAAAAATAAACAATACCTTGAAAAAAAGTATCCAGCAAGAAGACCTCTACCTTCACCTCTAGGCTTTGTATTGCAATTCACTCTTAAATCAATTAATCCACCCACATAAATGGGATTTTTGAGAAATTGAACCCAACTCGATGCTAATAATTTTGTTCTTAGGAACTTGCACAAAATTACAAATTTTACTCAAACCAAAGAAAAAACACAAAAGCATAAAGTTTCGTCTGACACGAAATCACAACTTTTACTCAAAACCAATGTAAAAAAACATAGAAGCATATGGTTTCCTCTATGTTTGCTTTTAATTCAACCATTTCATTGATTTTCATTTCGGTTGGCTCACCTTGTGGGGCATATTGAGCTTGAGAGCCAAGCATAATCACTTGCTCCTTCATCTGACCTATGCAAACTCATTATCCTTGTTGAACAAATCTTGAATCGACTAGATGGGGAAGGGCTAAGTTGTTCCATGCTCTCATACACATCTTTTTCTTGTTAATGATCAGTTCCTAGGAATTGAACCCCCCACAATACATTTCTTTCCTTCTCAATATTACGACGTTGAAGAAGATGAATCCAGTAAACCTAAGATGGGATTTTCCTTCTTGGATCTCTCTCACCTCCATCTTAATAATGCCTTTATGACTACCCCTCCAAAATTTACCAAATTTCACTATCCTGCCAAGGTAAACATGAGAGGAAGAGTTATTATGGCATGACTGGACCTCTAAGCTCCAGTTAAGGAAGTGGGGCTGACAATTGACCACCAACTAACAACTCACCTCATCCCTCAGGGCTACGAGACACTCAGGGGCCAAATCCTAAGATGGGGCTCCTTTCCACATAATTTAACCCCCAACCGCATGCATGAAAAGGTCTCCATGTGGTTGAAGGCCTCCAACCACATGCACAACACTGCCTAAGTGCGGTTGTGACCCAAATTGTCCAATTTAGAGGGTGTCGCACCAAGATTTGAGCTAAATTCCAGGCCAGTCTCTAGACCACTACCGAGAACTGCCTGAAACTTCTCAAAATCAAAAGTGACATAACAAAAAAGCTACACATTCTAACTTAGAGGCAAAACTTGGCCTAGATTGCCTATAACATAACAAACATTTCGTCAAACAAATGGAAAACATGTAATCTAGAGGTCATGAATGCATATATGATCATCACAGTTTGAGATTCATTTGAGAATCACCAAGAAGGACCTATGCTCTCTTCCAATAGCTACATCAATAGTTACTAGTCCATACATTCATCAACCAATCAATAATTAAACCATTCATGACAAGAGCCACAAATGATACACATCATATAACCAACATTTAACTAGAAAATAACCAACATAGGAACCATGGCAACTTATAAATAACATCACTAACATAATCGCTACAAATATACACGAATAACAATAGAAGAATAACTCTTATTAACATATGAAAATACCAACGAAGTCAGGGACTTCCACGTACCACTCGACCATAGAATGGGATGAAGTAAATCTCTTTTTCAGCCAATCACCCCTGTGCCATATTCCAAGCATGAATGTGGGATCTCATGGAATAAACCAAGACAAACCAAACCAGGGCTTCCATAGGCCAAACCACCTGAACCCTCAACCAGTGGTTCCACCTCATGGCCGCACATCACTAACACCAACGAGATCGGTCTCTACCCAAGTTGTCCAAGGCTCTAGGAACTAGTAATTCAACCCACAACCTTTTAGGACTTCTAGAGCATTTTCCCAAACCGACTCTAGGGACTAGTAACTCAACCTACCAAGGGCTCCAAATAGTTTTTCCCAACCTACAACCATAAGGAATTATGAGCACCAACTAGAAAACAATCAAGTGGAAAAACCCACAACACCATGATTATCTAGAAAATGGAAAGGAAAGGTTAAAACCATTGTGAATTCACGAAATCCTCCATGCCGATGACAAAACATAACCAGATGATCACATGCATATACCATGCATCCATAAATCAACAATGAAATCACACATGTAACCTGGTGCTTACAAGTAATCTAGTTGTAGTCGTTGATCTAACTGTTACCTTGCGCTTTCCTACTTTCCTTTGCCTTCTTTCTCCAAATCCAATGTATGCCCAAGTGCTCCAAGAATGATCCAAGAATACTCTAAGTGTGCAAGAGAGAATGAGAAAATAGAAGAAAGCTCCAAAACTGAACTGGCAAAAGTTGTGAACTGATCCTCAGAAGCCTTTTTATCATTTAGGCCTCTATTTTCTTTATTTTCCTTCATTTTTCCTCACACGTAAAGTTGTGACCCTTCATATCCCTTTTCTCCTATTTTCCTTTTATTTCATAAATAAAATCCCAATTATTGCCACTTTTCCTTTGCCAATGCCTTTGCCAATTTCCATAGCTATAAATCAATTACCAGTGATACTCCATCACTATGTTTTTCCCAACACTTAGCTTGGAATACATGTCCCATGGCCTTGGTCTTATTTTCATTTACATAAGAAATCAACCAGGGGATGTTACAAACCCCTCTCCCTTGGGGGAACACCATCCTCGATGTTCAATGACACTTATAAAACGACAAAACACATGTTACCCATGGAGCTTTATAACACAACTCATTACAACTTTGACATCATATCATACTGCTGAGACCATGACCATGATACCATCAACACCATACCACTTATCGGAGATTTATAACACAACTCGATGCGGTATTTACAACATACATATGCATATACATATATAGAAATAACCAAAACACAACATTAAACAAACATATCGACATACATATGCTCAACTAGTAAATAGAGAAGGATACATAGCCCGCATCTGTTAAGTCGTCTCTCATGTAGCTTCATCGGGCCCAAAGTGCTTCCTCTGCACTTTAACTTGCTCGATTGCTTGGTTCCGGAGCATGAGAATCTTTCGTTGCAATATGCACTAAGGTTTTGGATGGAATTCTCCTTCTGGTTCCACCTGTAATACAGACCAATTAATTACATTATCATCATCCTTCATGTATCTTTTAAGCAGTGAAACATAGAAAACATCATGGACTTTCATTGTCGAAGGTAGTGCAAGTTGTTAGGACATTGGTCCAATCCTCTCAAGGATCTTGAAAGGCCCGCAATACCGAGGTGCCAACTTGGCACATGATCCAATCCTCAAGGATGTCTTCTTGGGCTTGATGCTCAAGTACACAAGTTACCCAACCTAGAACTCTTTAAATACCCTATGTTGATTTGCATAACTCTTCTACCTATCCTGTGATGCCTTTAAATTCTTATTGATAACCCACATTTCCTGTTCCATCTCTACCAACATGTTCAGTCCAATCAACACCCTGTTCACTGGATCACTTTAGCCAATGGGAGTATTACAACTCCACCCATAAAGTACCTCAAATAGACTCATATTCAATGACTCCTGATACCCATTGTTGTACACAAACTCTACTAGTGGAATATACTCTTCCCACTTATGTTGCTGATGCATGACGTGCATCCTCAGCATGTCCTCCAGAATCCTGTTAACCCTCTCTATCCGTCCATATGTCTACGGATGATCTGTTGTACTGAAAGCCAACTCTATCCCCAAACCTGCAAACAAATCCTTCCAAAACCTAGAAGTGAACTTGGCCTCTCTGTCAGATACAATATTCTTAGGAATACCATGCAATCTCACCTCCCTGATGAATACCTGAGTTACCTCACTAGCTGAATTAGTAGACTTTACTAGAATGAAGTAAGCTACCTTGGTAAACCTGTCAAGCACAACCATGATGGAATCATGTTCTCTAGATGTCTTCGAAAAACCTGTGATGAAATCCATGGAAATGACCTCCCATTTCCATTATGGAATCAGAATTGGCTGCAATAACCACATGGATGCTTACACTCTGCTTTTAGTTGTTGAAAATCCAAACACCTAGCGACGAACTTAGCCACCTCTTTCTTTAGATTCGGCCAATAATAGAACTACTTCACAAATGTCAAATTCTTCTAGGTGACCCGAATATGACTTAACATGAAATTCCCTCAAGATAAGCTTCTTGAGCTCACTATTTTCCGACACATAGATCCTGTCCCTAAATCTCACCAAACCATTTGTCGTAAGATTACAGTCCACATCCTAATCACCTGTACCCTGCTATTGTAACCTGTGCTTAAGTTGTTGGTACCTATCATCCTGTTGTCCTACTTGCAAGATTTGCTCCTGTAAGTCTGTCCCATATGAACTCATAGTTACAACGTGATTTACCTGTACTCTTCTGCTAAGAGTGTCTACAACCATGTTCTCCTTACCCTTGATGTAGTTGATCTCAAACTAAACTCACTTAGCATAGTTAACCACCTAGCTTTCCTGGCATTTAGATTAGGTTGGTCAAACAAGTATCTCAACCCATTATGATCACTCATCAAAATGAATCTCTTGCCAATAAGAGAGTGCCTCCACATCTTCAGTGCATGAATGATTGCTGCCAACTCAAGATCATGAGGCAAATAATTCTGCTCATGCTCATTCAATTTCCTTGACTCATGACATACTACTTGTCCTTCCTACATCATAACTCCACCAAGTCCCCTTTTGCAAGCATCTATACATACCACAAACTGTTTATCTGGATCCACGATAATTAGAACTAGATCATTTGTAAGCATCTGCTTCAACTACTCAAAACTCACTGCACATTCCTCTGTCCATTCAAATTTCTTTCCTTTTCTCTACAATGATGTAATAGGGTAGGAAACTTGTGAGGAGTTCCTGATGAACTGCCTATAATAACTTACTAATCCCATGAATGATATGACCTCATCCACATTTCTAGGAGTTTCCCACTCCGTGATAGCTTTGATATTTTCCGGGTCCACTACTATACCTTCCTTGGAAACCACATGCCCCAAGTAATGAACTTCTGTCTGAAAGAAATTACACTTACTAAGTTTGACATATAACTAGCACTCTCTTAGCAATCTCAACATTGCAGCTAGATGTTTTTCATTCTCTTCCTCATTCTTAGAATATATCAATATGTCATTAATGAATACTATCACAAACTTGTCCAGATAAGGACACAACAAACTATTCATCAAATACATGAAAGTAGTTGGAGCATTATTCAAACCAAAAGGAACCACAAAAAACTCATAATGGCCATACGTGTTCTAGAAAGTAGTCTTGTATATGTCCTCTTCTTTGATGCATATATGATGATATCCTGATCACAGATCAATATTCAAGAACATTGCTTTGCCCCTTAATTGATCAAACAAATCATCAATCCTCGGCAACAAATATCTATTCTTGTTCGTCACCTTGTTCAAATTCCTATAATCAATGCACAACCTGAGAGTACCATCCTTATTCTTCACAAACAACACTGGTGCACCCCAAGGTGGCACACTTGGCTTAATGTATCCCGTTTCAAGCATTTCCTTAAGTTGTAAATTCAATTCCACAAACTATGGAGTGCTCATTTTGTAAGGTGCCTTAGATGCTGGTGTTGCTCCTGGCATTAACTCAATAGAAAAGCCCACTTCCTTGTGAGGTGGTAACTCTAAGATCTCTATTGGAAATACATCATAAAACTGTTATAAAACCGGATACCTCTTCAAGACTTCAGTTTCCTCAACATCCTTCCCCTTGTCACTAGAAATATTAAATGCAAACAATACACACCCTTTCTTGCTATTGCACTTTGCTTGCATAGTTGTGACCATTCTCACTGACTTAGGCTTCTTCATTCCCTGTAAAATTCTCTTATATCCATTATTGTCCAAGAACTCAATAGCCTTATCATATAAATCTACCTTAGTCCTATGAATGTAAAACCAATCCATACCCAACAACATATTGTATGATCCCAATGATTTTTTTTAGATGCGTTGATGTAGACATACCATTCAACTCAAATGCACAAGGTCTTACCCAATTATGAACCTTTTCTTAGTACTTGTAGCCGACTGCACCAACTAAGACTTTGCATGCACTTATTTATTCAAGCAACACTTATCCACCAGGTCAGGACTGACATAACTATAGTTATATACAGGGCCAATCAAAATAGAAACAACTTGATCAGAAAGCTTACCTTCCATCTCGATTATAGATACCTGATTATCAACCTGCCCATTATCCAATGCTGTATAAATCCAAGGAATACTTTGTCCAACATCCCCAATTTTTTGTGCCTCCTAAGCACTGTAAATCTGAGGTCTACCACCCTGATGTTGTGGAAAATATCTCTTGCGATGATCCTTGCCACAAGTCCAACACTGTAAAGGATTCCTATAATCACCCTTGTTCTGCTCCTCAAACCGAAATCCCTATCCTTTTTCAACTACATTGAACTTCTTGTATGATACTACATTCTCTTTGTCATCTATATCCTAAGGTTTTCCTCTCTTCTTAGCCCACTTTCCTTTATTCTTTTCATTACCTTTATAAACCTGCTTAGACCTAGTCTTGTGCTTCGATTGCTCATAAAACACTTCAACTTTCTGATGGCTTCCTCCAACGATCTAGGCTTAGCAAACTCAATTATGTCTTTGAATGAGACCGAAAATCCGCTGATGAATATCTGAATCTTTGCTTTCTCTTCCTTAAGATAAGGCACATATCTCAACAAATCCAAGAACCTTCTAGTATACTCCTCATTGATCATAGATCCCATCTTTGACTCATATAACTCCTCTTCCCTGTCATCATAGTGTCTTTTAGATAGATACATCTTCTTGAAAAGTCTCTCAAACTCACTCCAAGTCAAATCCTCTTATCGAATTCCTCTTACATTCTTTACATCTTCCCACTAAATATATGCTTTTCCTTTAGGATTGAAAGTAGTTATCCTAGCTTTCATATTTTTTGAATAATCATGCAATCTGAAAAACTTATTCATCCCAAGCAACCAAGCTTATGCATCTTGCGACTTCTCCATTTCTCCATCAAATGTAGCAGGTTTTTCTTTCTTGAACTCCTTTAGAAAGTCCTGTTTTGATGGTGACAGTGATGACAATGATGTCTCTATGAACCAAAACTATAATAGAACCCACGGTCATTACCCCTCCGGTCAGGTGTATCCGAGAACCTATGATATCTAATTGTGTCATCCCTATCAAACCTGTATCCTGATTGAGACATGCTTCCATATGCCCCATTGGTCCTTCCTCCTGCACATGATTGAGCCTATGCAATCCCTGTCTTTGAAAATCTGATAGACTCTGAAGGATGACTACATTAACTTCCGCTTGCTTGTCATGTGCTCTGGAAAGTCTTTCCTGTGAATGAATGATCCTGTCATTATCCACCTTACAACTTCTGATCTCTACTTTCAAAATTCTCAATGTGTATTCTATGTTAGGGGAATACTCATAGCCATGTTGTTCATCTGATTTATAGGGATAATCACGTGAACCGTAGTCCACAATTTTGCTAGTCATCTTGATCTTCTTCTTCCTACAAACATACCATGTTAGATAAACCAAAGATAAACATGATCAAACATACCTTAGTGAAGTTCAGGGAGGCTATCTTGTATGCACAATAAATTCAAATTAGCATGACACATGTATATATAATAAAATCAACATATCAATCATCTCAACATCAACATCGTCAACCTCTACATGGTGACACAACTGCAACAATGACTATCACAATGCATGCATAACGAACATGCATACATGAAAAACAAATTTTACCCATCCAATCCAAGTGTTTGAACCTGGAATCTCTGATACCAATCCATGGTATCAGATATCACCCAAAGAGAACAAAAACCTACTCTGATACCAATTTGTGACCACCCCTCCCGCATTTACCCAATTTCACTAGCCCTTTAGCGTAAACATGAGAGGAAGAGTTACTATGACATAACCCAACCTCCAAGCTACAGTTAAGGAAGTGGGTCGACAACTGACTAACAACTTACAACTCACCTCATCCCTCAGGGCTATAGGACACTTAGGTGCCAAAGAACCACCCCAGGTGATGAAATCCTGAGTTGGGGCTCCTTTTCACACAACTTAACCCCCAACCACATGCATGACAAGGCCTCCATGTGGTTGAAGGCCTCCAACTTCATGCACAACACTGCCTGAGTGTGATTATAACTCAAATTATCCTGTTTAGAGAGTGCGATCCCAAGATCTGAGCCAAATTCTAGGCCAGTCTCTAGACCACTGCCCAAAATTGCCTTAGACTTCTCAAAATCATAAGTGACATAAAAACAAGGCTACACATTCAAACTTAGAGGAAAAACTTGACCTAGAATGTATAGAACATAACAAACATTTCGTCAAACACATGGAAAACATGTAAGCTACTATTCATGAATGCATATCTCATCATAATAGTCTGAGATTAATATGAGAATCACCAAGAAGGCCTTATGCTCTCTTCACATAGCTGCAACAACAATTATTAGTCCATACATTCATCAACCAATCAATAGCTAAACCATTCCTGACAAGAGCCATAGATGATACACATCATATAACCAGCATATAACTTTTTATCAATAAAAAAGGTGAAATTGTAAATGATCATGTTTATATATACTTTTATTTTTAATATACTTTTATGTTTATATGTAATAGAATCACAAATTTACTAATATAAACATCAATTCTATAAAACCCACCCATTTGAAAAGCGTGAAAATAGAGGTTGGCTTTTGTAAATTAGCCCAGTCAGACTCCTCTCTCCTCTATTATTCCATTTTTTATTATTTTAATCGGTTCGGCCTCCCATAAGCACGGTTGTAAAATTAGTCTTGATGTTCCAATATATTAACGTTTTCAATATTGTGAAATCAATTTTGAAAATGTTAGGTATAGGTCGCTATTACAACAATAATACTTATACCTTGGACCCTTTACCAAACTCCCAACGTTGAAAAAAGGAGAAAAATATTTATAATATTTTGATTAAGAAATGGTTTGGGATGGTGATTATTATTACTAGGTGGAAGAAGTTGCAATATATATTGGATAAGATGAGAAGTGGTCTTCAGATTCATCATGTTGGGTTGAAGGGAACACCCAGAGAAGTGGTAATCCAAACATATGGAGAACAAACGATCCAGAAAATATGCATCAGAAGTAGCTTAGGGAATCAAGAAACAAGTAGACGAATGTCCATCAAATAGAAGAAGAAGATCAAAGTGGCTCAAATTTTCAGCAGAAGGTATGTCCTCTCTTCTCTTACACCCTAAGTTGATTAATCCCACACTAATTATTGCCTGGGTTATTCTACGAGTTTCTCAATTCCATGGGTTTCTCTATACCATGGGTCATTTTTATTTTTATTTTTATAGTTGGTTTTATTTGGTTATTTGGTTATTTTACTTTATTTTGATTGAGAGAAAATGTTTACATTACATTATGTTACAGATCTCTACTATACTATACTAGAGAGGGCCTCTAAGTGAAATGAAATTTAAATCAGTGCAGGGGTCATCTTTGAATTACTTGGTACCCCGAGCAATACATGGAAAAGGTGAATGTGAAAAACTGTCATATGCAAACAAATTATTCAAGTGACTAAGTAACTATCTAGGCAAAATGTATAGATTTTATAAGGCTGATATATATTATCCTTTTAGTTATGGATTCAATAACACTCATTTTACATATTACATAAGTTCTCAATCTCCATGATCGACCTTGAATGTGGTTTTGACTAAGAACTAGAAATGCTACTATATGTCTAAAATTGTAGATAATTCACCTCCTTATCTGTCCTTTTGCTTGAATGATTCACTATATACATGCATGGATTGCATATTGAGATTGATGTTGAAGTGAAGAAATAGGGAATATAGACGACAATGAACTTGTTTTTCTCAAATCTGGACCCCCATTGGGTTTGAGTGGAGCTTTGTAAAAGCACTTGATAGCATTCAAAAAAGCATTTACCAGGGCTCAAACTAATGAATTTTTTTCCATGAAAATTAAAAACAATGTAAACTTTGAAACGGGAATTGACACTGTTACCCATTTCGTAGAGATAGCAAAAAAGTGACCTGATTTTGAAAAGGGGTGATGTAGAACGAACATGTTTTTTTCAGAGCATAGTTTTTGGAAGGAATGTCATGGGAAGGATAGTTTTATGTACATTACGTTTTAGAATGGTAGTGATTTTCATGCTGATTTTAAAAAGTGAGTATTTTGCATCACCCCCTTTTTTAAAAGACCTGTTTTTTGGCTTTAAATTTTCTAATGTATAAAATGTAAATAATTATTTTGTAAATTTGATCATTTTTGAAGTGGTCGTTTTCTTCACATTTTCTTGTTTTTTATTTTAATTTTAACTTTTTTGTTAGTGAGGTTTTATTGTTTTGCATTTTTAAATTAGGAGGTCGATATTTAGAATTTTCGATATTCTACATATTTATACATCCTTAATTGATTTTTCAATCCACATGAAATAATTGTTTCTAAAAAACAATATTTTTTAACAATGGACATAAAAATAACCATTTTTAACATAAATATAACTAAAAAACTACACGTTTTGATAATTTTTTGCTAGAATTGACATGTCAAAATCACAATTTTTATACGATAATTTTAACTAAAAATGGTTAAATAATAGTTTTTTTTATGAATTTCATGTCAAAAAAATAATAATAATCACTTTTTTTTTTTTTCAAAAAATAATGATTAACTTAAAAATCAATGCGAAAATCACATATTACAAATATTGAACGTATAACAACCCTAATTGAGTGTTTATTCTTTTCATAAAATGTCAAAGTCAAAACATTGCAAAGCTTGATTTACAAGCATAACTTAAATTTAATCAACAATGTCACGTAATCCAAACTCTTCGTCCTCTAGAGTTTCATCATTGTCTTCTTCCACAATATTTTCTGTTTCCTTTTGCTCATTTTCCTCTTCTAATGGGTCTTTGATGTCTGTGAATCTCCCAATGTATGTCTTTCCAAACATTCCATGTAATGGTGGTTGGGGTTCCTTTTCCTTTTTTCCACACGTGATTCACTAAAGTCCCATTTCTTCAGCCCAATTTCTTGCATTGCATCTGGAAGAAATTGAAGAGCATTAATTCTTTGCTGAATGAAATTGCATTGTAATGGATCTTTCTCAATTGCAATGCAATTTCTTCCTTTTTGAAGGCAACATGCTAGTATTGTACCTAATTATCAAGAACAAAAGAAATAATGAAGTAAATTAGTACAATGACATATTAATTAAAAAAAGAACATATTGAAATTCAATTCCATATAACAAAACTTACCTGAGCCAAAAAATAAATCCAGAACCCAATCTCCTTCATTTGACTGTCGCAAAGACATGGCTAAATTGAGCTCTTAAATATCATTGGGTTACATTGTTTAAGTGCTCAAACAGCTCGATCAAGCGCTTAAAAAGGGCTCAATTGAGCAATCATTTTTTCCACCCAAATGTGCCATCTCTTGCCCAAAAGTGTAACCCAACTCGATGCTTTCACCCTTATAGATTATGAATTTCTAACAATCTATATCCTAATTATTATTATTATCCAATTTTAAGGTCATAGCCAAGCCATACACCAAATTGGTGTATGAAACCCCCTTGTTTGTGGGATAAGAGACCCACCTCCATGCAACGATTTGATTATTGTCTATGAAGGCATACCTACTCTAACCCCTTCTGGTTTTTGAACCTATGACCTCTTAGGAGGAAACACATGTTCTTAATCATTAGGCACTTGATCTGAGATGCCTCATGTTTAACTCTAATGTTATAGGAGCATTTTCTCAAGAACGCTATCCAATAATTGGACCTCACACACTCTATTGACCTCTAATTTCAATTCTGTGGCATTTCAAAGTTTACCCTCCAAAACTCATTTAAGGCCATAAATCACACTTAATATTGGTTTACTATATTTGTGAAATTTCTAATTCTTTATAACTAATCATTTAGTTTGGGTTGTTGTTTCTAAAAGGGTATGGCCCAAAGCTTAATTATGTCCAATGTCACTTCATAATATGTAAGAAATATCTCTTCCACTTGAATTAATAAGACAATAGAAACCTCACATACTCAAAACAAACATATTGAAAACCAATTTGATTCAATACACCTAATCAAAACGAATAAAATCATTTTTCACATAAATGGCTTATTGAGATCAGTTTTTCATATTGTACAACTGTACATCGATTGGCGCATTTTTCATTTGATTTCATGGCGTACATTTTGCTAACAATGTTGACAAAATATGGTCTATTTAATGAAGTAAAAAATTACAATAAAATTTTTGCTTTTTGGAAATGAAGTTCTAAAACATCTTTAATCCATTTCTTTTATAGGGCATTGACAACAAACAAGCAGTTCACATTATAGGGCTCAACCGACATATTGTTGAGCATAGATGCTATTTTAGATTTGTTTTTCAACCTCTTCAATTTCTTGCAATGATAATATGAATGTGTTGTGCCTTATTTTCATAAAAAATTCACATCATAGGGCTAATGTAACTTGTCTTATTTTTTTTTTTTATCTATTGTAACAACGTAAATATCTATCTCTCTTTTTGTGTTTTCATATAATTATATGTATCTCTATGCAAGAAAGAAACTATATAGGTACAAATAGAAAGTAAATAGTATATCTATCTTAAGAAACTAAATAGTATATCTATTTTAAGAGGAACATGATTATTCACAAATGAATGTACTATCTATTGGCGACGAACTTGATGATATATATTGTATTATCAAGATTCATTGTCTCGATTTTTGTTCGTAGTTAGTCACTTGATGACATATATTGTATTATCGAGATTCATTATCTCGATTTTTGTACGTAGTTAGTCTGTTTTATCCATGTCTCGATTTTTGTACTTAGTTGGCCTGTTCTATCCATGTTTATTTAATGTTTATATATGATATTGTTAAATTTATTTATTTAATTACAATAGTTTTTTCTTTTCTAACATATTTATATTGGTAGACGCATATGTATGAATTTTTCGGGACATTAATCAAGAATTTCCATCTTGGGAGGAATTTTTATTTTCTCGGCCAAAGTTGGGACGAAATGTTAGCCAATATAACTGAAATAGACAATGGTTGTTCCGTTGAAAATGCCTCTAACTACAATCCGAGAAAATCCACGTTAGTGTGAAACATTTGCAGGCTTTGTGATATTTTTGGCGTCCCCATTAGCTAACCTGGCAATGACGATGCATGTGAAAAAGAAGAGAGGAGGTCACAACTATGTTTCGTATTTATACCTCTTTTGTGCTGCATCTTGGGAGGAATTTTTATTTTCTCGGCCAAAGTTGGGACGAAATGTTAGCCAATATAACTGAAATAGAAAATGGCTGTTCCGTTGAAAACGCCTCTAACTACAATCCGAGAAAATCCACGTTAGTGTGAAACATTTGCAGGCTTTGTGATATTTTTGGCGTCCCCATTAGTTAACCTGGCAATGACGATACATGTGAAAAAGAAGAGAGGAGGTCACAACTATGTTTCGTATTTATATCTCTTTTGTGCTGCAAGAAATTAATTAGATCCATTATTCTGCTCAAACAAAGAGACAAGCCAGTAACTCATACAAGGAAGAAAATTCAAAATCAGGGCACGCAAATTTGTAAAAGAGAGATCTCAAATATAGTTTTTACTTCTCTATCCTAAAAACCATTGAAACATTATCTTTGTGAAATTCATTTGATGCAAGCCGTCATGTGTTGCATCATACGATTTCTAATCATAATTAATACAATAAACATTTAATTCCACTCATCTTAAATCCCGGGTTTATTCTATATGATTTAAAATCTTAGGAACTAGCCCGGTGGTCGTAACTAGTTGGACCCTACTTTACTGAGAGACTCAATCAAAGGATATGAAGCAATCCACCGTTTATGCAATTCTTCCAAACCAAGGTTAAGATTGTTCTTATTGCCATACCATTCGGTTACGTAACAGAATACAACACGCAATCTCGATGATGGAGTCGGTCCGAAACCGGCTCAAGTACTTTCGCATAAATTCTTACATTTTTATTTAATTAATTAAGTTGCAATAGGAAGATAATCATCAAAATAAATTCTTTGGGTTGCAGCTTAAACGCAGAGAAGAATCAAAATCGGCTTATATTTATAAAAGATTTTGTTCTAAAACCTTATACATACTGTATCTGATCAGCTGTACAGTATGAATATAGTACAAATATAATCTATGAAAACCTAAAGGCGGCTACTCATCCTCCTGATAAACACTGGTGTTCATAGAAACTGGAGTTTCCCAAACATCAAACACATCTTCTTCATCATACAAAACAAACAAACGGTCTCCACCAACAGCAATATCGGCGATACCGCCTCCAGTACATGGTCCGCGTTTGTTCTCTATCTGCGATGTGAGCACCCAATGAGGAGCACAGAATACGTGCACCTTCTCCTTCTTTGTCGAGAAAAGCTGCAATCCGCAGGCTGCCAATTTAGAATACAATTTTTCTTCCTCTTCAAGTGATTGAGATACCATCTTTCGCATAAATTCTTACATTTTTATTTAATTAATTAAGTTGCAATAGGAAGATAATCATCAAAATAAATTCTTTGGGTTGCAGCTTAAACCATTGTGGTGGCGGGGCGGTGGCAGGGTGATTCTGAGAATCGCCCCACCACCCGGCGATTCTCCGAATCGCCCCATCTGCTACGCATTGCCCCAAACAGCGCAAAATGTGACTTCACAAATGACTTTAAAATGTTTTCTTCCCCATCAATGGAAATTTATTTCAACCATTCGAAAGCGTCACAACAAACTCTGAAAACTAATTTTCGCAGGTGGCCCCAGGAATCATATTTCAGTTGGTTATTGCAGTAAAACGGAGAAATTTTTTAAAAATCCGCGACAAATGGTGGCGGGGCGGTGGCGGGGCGATTCTGAGAATCGCCCCACCACCCGGCGATTCTCAGAATCGCCCCATCTGCTACGCATCGCCCCAAACAACGCAGAATGTGACTTCACAAATGACTTTAAAATGTTTTCTTCCCCATCAATGGAAATTTATTTCAATCATTCGAAAGCGTCACAACAAACTCTGAAAACTAATTTTCGCAGGTGGCCCCAGGAATCATATTTCAGTTGGTTATTGCAGTAAAACAGAGAAATTTTTTAAAAATCCGCGATATGGGGTTTTTCAGAAGGACCCAAATTGAATTCCATATGGCAATTTTATGGAAATTATGAATGGTTTCAGAGATTTCGCAGGTTCTTTCAATCTCGATTTTTGCAAAAACGCCGTACAAATGACTCAATTATGATGAATTCGATTTGTGTTTTGACAATTTCCTCTCCGCAAGAGACTCAAAATCACTATTTTTAAATGGTGTCATTGAATTCTTGGTGAATGAAGCATAATACCAACTTATTTCACTATTCTTATGCAACTAATTAAGAATGCTCCAGGGTGAGACTTTGATGTTCAAAGAGTTTGTTGTGACGCTTTCGAATGGTTGAAATAAATTTCCATTGATGGGGAAGAAAACATTTTAAAGTCATGTGTGAAGTCACATTCTGCGCTGTTTGGGGAGATTCGTAGCACTGTTTGGGGCGATTCTGAGAATCGCCGGGTGGTGGGGCGATTCTCAGAATCGCCCCGCCACTCAATTATGATGAATTCGATTTGTATTTTGACAATTTCCTCTCCGCAAGAGACTCAAAATCACTATTTTTAAATGGTGTCGTTGAATTCTTGGCGAATGAAGCATAATACCAACTTATTTCACTCTTCTTATGCAACTAATTAAGAATGCTCCAGGGTGAGACTTTGATGTTCAAAGAGTTTGTTGTGACGCTTTCGAATGGTTGAAATAAATTTCCATTGATGGGGAAGAAAACATTTTAAAGTCATGTGTGAAGTCACATTCTGCGCTGTCTGGGGCGATTCGTAGCACTGTTTGGGGCGATTCTGAGAATCACCGGGTGGCGGGGCGATTCTCGGAATCGCACCAAACAGTGCTTACCGGGCATCCAATTTCATTTATGATCTCCACATCTCTTGGAAATTGTTATTTTTTTGACTTTGTAATCTGCAAGTAAATTTAACGTGAGGTTGGAGTTATTCAAGCGTGCCACAGGCTGTTCAAGCACAACAGGTCTGAAACAATAGTGTTCGCTCTAATTTCAGGTAATTCTTCGCATGCTTACAATTTGAATTCAGGATACCATATTTTCTTTCCTTTTAACATCTATTTTTCTAAAGAAATCATGAATCTCTGTGCATGACTCTGGGTTTGATTCTCCTTTTGCCGAGATCCTCGTGGTTTGGCTATAATCATATTTTTTATTTTTATTCCATATTTGTCGAATATAATCATGGTGTCCGAAGTTTCAGATTGAGCTGTGTAAGAAATTTTAAAACATTTAATGTTTTAAGATAATAATACTTTATCGATGGTGAAAGACAAACAAATTACTTTTTCCTTGTATAAACTGGAATGCAATTGAAGTATTTTATATAGAAATTAGAACGTATTTAAAATAATAAACCATAACAATTAAAAGTCAGTGTTGTTGAAGTGCATGCGGGTTCCAATTTCTGGTATTTTCCATCTTAGCATCTTAGTGTTAGATTTTTTTTTTTCATTTTAGCATTTGCATTGTTTAAGTGGTTGGCACCCTGAATGTTCTCTTTAGAGAAGGGTGATGATGAAATACATATCCAGACTTGACAAGATATTCTCCAGAGAGATTGCGAGGGTGATTGGTTCCACAGAGAATTCTCTACCAAACGTCAATGCACAAAGTAGAATTTTGAGGAAAAACTATAAATGAACCATTTGTCTTTTTCAATATTTGATTATGATTTACATATTTACACATTGGGTCGTTATTCACTTGTATTTGGGAATTGTACAGTGGGAAATTTTGCTATAGAGCCCTACATTGAAGCTCGTAATATTATCCCTGAAATATGATGGCATGGAAAAGAAAATTATTAAACCTAGCTCGTAGATTAACATGGAGCACATTAATAAACATAAAATAATAAGAAAAACTGGAGGCGGGGCGATTCTGAGAATCGCCCCACCACCTGGCGATTCTCAGAATCGCCCCATCTGCTACGAATCGCCCCAAACAGTGCTTACTGGGCATGCAATACGAGAAATCCTAGCCCTGCGAAAGATCTGCGGTGATGGCACTGCTGGGAATTGAACTGGTATTATATCATATTTACATTTTAACACGGCGGCGTCAGCAGCAGCAGCCATTGCCAGCGAAAGGTCGCAGAGACCAGCGGGAGGATGAAGACGAGAAACATAATAAAATCTGCGAGCCCAAACGGAAACGAAGTCGTGTTGCTAATGACCTGGCCCAACCCAAAACAGAGTCAGGCCAGATCAGTGCAGAAGAGTACATGGATCTCCATAAACGAATGATTGTGATGATAAACGAGCTAAGGAATTCTGTGTTGATGACATTGCAGAGGTTCCATTTGGAAATGAAGAATGTAATTCACCTTGATTAAGAAGACTTTTAAAATGACCATGTTAAGCATAAAGGAATGGAAATAGGAGTAGTTTTTAAAAGCAAAATCCAAGTGTTCTTTCTAGTGAATTCATGGAAAGACAATAGATGAGTCTAAAATATTTGAAATGCTTTAACAATAAGGTTATAGTTATGGTACAATAATATATTTTTAGTTAATTTTATTAGGAATTCACAAGAGATTAGATATATTAGTTTAACATTGAAAGCTTTTTATCGAGGATTAAGAAATACTTCTTTACTATATTAATTTATCCATAAAGGTCATTTACTTTTAAAAAAATAAATTTTGTTACTTTCACTTTAGGTTTGGTTTTTGATCCAATGGGTTTGTATAGATCTCGAGGTAATAGACTCCTTAAATATGACTCTAGGATTTCTAGAAGTATTCTTCCAATATTAATGAGTTTCTATGTCTACAATGTAATCACCACAATGAAATAATAAGCATTTACTACCAACTAGATGTTCATAGCCCATAAAAGGTTTTTATATCCCTCGTTACTTCCCCCATTGGGGTGCTTTTCATTTATTTTATTTCTCCCTTTTCTTTTATTTAGATATGAGGATGGGTAACATCTAATTGATAATAGTGGGGGAAGAAGCGCATTGAATAACCATATTAATAGGGGTGTCTCCTTATATTGGGTGTAAATTCTTGACCTAATTGACTTTTTAGAATTGTTGCCAAGGGAGATTTTTTTATGCTGTTGTTAAGATATTCACAGTGAATTTGATAAATGTAATCCTTTCTCAGTGGTAATTGATGTTAATGGAGGTCCAAACTTAGTTTGCTCATTTTGGTTGTGTTTCCCATTGTGGTATTAGCGTCCATGTGCTCCTCATGAGTCACCTGCAACAAAATAAGACAAACACAAAATACCATGTAACTATATTTAAAACGCCATCAAAGTTATTATAGTGGTTCATAAGATGACAGTGACAGTGACCTTCCTTTAAAGGTTTGGAAAGAAATTAAAATAGATTATTATTATGGCCTTAGATACTCTAATCAAAGTAAATCAAGTGGTCATAGGTAGCTCATCGTATTCTCCCTACATGTGGGGTATGATTTCACTGATGATGCATTATTAGGATTGTTATTGACACTAGAGTTATCTTCTGGGAGCTTGCTTGTTTTTTTTCCAATTATTTCATTCTTAAGAGAAAATCCTTTGGCATCTAGGTTTGGGATTTATTGATAGCAAATGAAGTTATGCTACCTTCATTTCTCGGGAACACATTTATGAGGGAGTAACAAGGTTCTTGAGGTGTAACTGAGTTGCTTTAGAACAAATGAAACTTGCTTCTGGGATTTCTTGTGAACTTTTTGTGACCATATTTTATGGAGAGGGTGATCAGTTTAGCGAGGGTCATTAGAGGAGATTCACTGTAATCTGACTCCAGTTCCTCTTTTTGGCGAAATCCTGGCCTCCTATGAATTTGTCATGCTCAAAATTAAAATAAGGATAATTAGGAAAATGTGCTTGATGTGATATGATAAATTTCTCCATCTATGTTTAGGTGAAATAAACATGGCATGTAATGTTTGAAAACATGTTGAATTTATACTGAGAAAAGAAAAATGATATTCTACCAAAAACATTAATGTGTTTTTTTCCTCATAAACAACTTTGTTTGGCACATAAAAATTTGGTGTTACTAGCATTTTTAAAATTTTTTGAAAATTGACCCTAAAAAAAAAATCATCGTTCCAGTATATCACTTTTTCATTTTGAAGCTATATTTTGCACGAAAATTTCATAGTCACTGCACATTTTAAAACATGTTCAAAATTGACCCCTAAAAAATAAAATCATCGTTCCAGTATACACACTTTTCGTTTTTAGCACTGTTTTTGATGTTTTTTCGGGGTTTTTTGGCCAGAGTTCCCGTTTTGAGTTTATAGTTCCCGTTTCAAAGTTTACATTGTTTAAAACTAATGCATGTGATAGTTTGAGCATATTTGACAATGTAATATATCAAGTATCGGGACAAGGGAAACATGGATTGGTCCTTTGGAATACAATTTCAATTCTTCTTATTGTCTCGCTTGTTTATTCACCTCTATATTTAGTTTAAGAAAACCAATTTCCACTAACTTCAATTTTGTTATATTCAATGCAAAATTCATTTTTTCACCAACTTCAATTTTTAAATAAGATCTGTAGTGACTCAAAAGGGCCACAATTTCTTTTTCAACCAGAACATGAATATTTGTATTAAAAATCTATGCCTAGGATCACAATGATACATCAAGGAGCATAAAAATGATAATTTCTATTGCTACAATCTAAGATGAGATAATGCTTATTTTCACAATTTCAAGAGGAGGTGAATTGATCTCCGGCGATTTTTCTGAACCTAGGGTTTCGACAACCATGGCCGCCGCCCCTTTCCTATCTGTCGCACTCTGGGCATCCGCTCAGGTCTCCGAAGATCCAAGGCCTGTTGGCCCCCTCCCCCGCCCTAGAAGCTCTGATGAATGGTCCATTGGCCACCGAAATGTTTTCAACGGCGTCGTTTGGAGGATGCCGCAAGCTTCCTCTCTGTACGCCGACACTTTTAACTTTCAGGCTTTTGCAGGCTTGAAGGAGATGACAGCGATAACCTTTGCGGATCAAGGCGGGGAACCCCTGAAGATCTTTGTATCGATGAGGGAGAAGAAAGAAGGGGCTGGCGAGTCTGTGGGCAGAGCCTTCCCGCGCATAAGGGCAAACCTACGCCTTCAAAACTTCTCTGTTTCGACTATAACTGCCCTTGTAGCTGCTGCAACCATCAAGGTTCACAGAGAAAGGAACTGGAGAGTAGGGGTCCTTTGGAGTCTGGATATCCATTACCAACCTCGAAAACCTCTTCAATCTGGAACCACCAAGGATGAGGGGCAAGTGTTTGACAAAATGCCTACCCCAGATTTGTATCAAAACAGGGTCCTGGTCTCCTTCTCCGACCAAAAGAAATGTACTGGAAAGGCTTCAGATCGCCGACATAACTCACACGGCTCAGGGGCGGATTTGCATGAGCATGTTTCTCCAGATCTCACAAACGTGCGCTGCAGGGGAGCTGCACATTCAATCAAGGAAAATTCTGAGAGATTTACAGCTTGCCCTTCTGAACAGGAACCAAAGGAACCAGCACAGAATGTGCCATCTGTCAGAGTGAAGCCCTCTCTCTCAAAACAGGGCTCGGCTATCTCTGCTTTTATTAATGAAGGCGTCAATCTCCAGCAAGCGAGTTTTCAAATTCAAATAATTCTTCTAACAGGCAAAACCCTGCTCCTGGAGGTCCAGCCATCTCTTACAGTGCGCCAGCTCTCAAAGATTCTTGAACAGAGGTTGGGGATCCCTTCCTCCCTTCTGCGGCTCCTCTTTGTAGGTAAGCAGCTTGACAACAATATGCCTCTTTCCTTTTACAATATTGAAAGAAATGCCACAGTGATCCTATCACTCCGACTTCGGGGAGGTGCAGTTGGGCAATCATCTGCTTCCAAGGGCTTCTCCTACAAAGATGCAGTACATGCACAGCCGGCCAAGGAATCTGCCCAATCTACCGAGGCTCCCAAACCTTTCTTGGTGGACAAAATGGAGGAAACCCCTGCCATTGAAATCAATCATCCATCTCTGGATGACCAACACCAGACATATGCAGAATCAGCCCTCATTTGCAGATTTAATGGCCTTTGGCCACGCACTGCTGATCTATACCAGTGGATCCATTCTAACTGGACCAAATACTGCAAAGTCTTCTTCTGCTCGAAAGGCTTCTTTATTGTAGTCTTAGCCTTCAATGAAGATTACCAGAAAGCCTTAACGGGGGGCCCGTGGTTCTGGGGCTCAGCGGGACTTTTCCTCTCCCCATGGTTCCCAGACTTTGACCCCTCCACTGCAGTCATCTCAAAGCTCCCTATCTGGGTCAGGCTCCCAAATCTCCCTGCGCATCTTTGGCACTTCGCTGTCTTTCAAGGAATCGGGAACACCCTAGGCCGCTTCCTGGCAACAGATACTTCAAGGGGGGAGACTGGAATTTATACCTACGGCAGAATTTGTGCGGAAATAGACATTAGCAAAGGGCTGCCGGATCAGATCATCCTCAAAGTCGGGGACTTCCATTGGACGCAAACTTTGGATTATGAGAATACAGCCTTCAGGTGTCGCCACTGCCATCAAACGGGGCATCTCTAGAACTCATGTGCAGCGTTCCTCGACAAAAAGAAGAATCTCACTCGCAAATCCAAATCCAAGAGTTGGAAACCTTGTGCTCGTCCCCCTATGGATGACATAGAGTCCTCTAGCTCTGATGAGGATGACATTGAAGCGGAAGAGGAGAATTTAGAGCACCCAGAGGACTCTCCCTCTGCCTGCGCCAAGGATCCTTCTGCGCCCTTATTGTCGCAGAAACGTACTCATGAGTCTTCGCCTTCTGATTCAGATAAGGAGTCTCCTCCTTCAGCTCAGATCTGTCTACAAGTTGTTCCGGTCCAGCCAGATCAAAATGGTTGGGTCAAAGTCAGTAAAAAGAAAGGGAAAAAATGTAGATTGGAAGATTCTGCCCATGCTGGGTAGACTCCCTAGACCAGCTCGTTTTTTCTGTTCTCTCTATTCTCTTTTGCACATGCCGTGTTTGCTCTTTGGGACCGATGTTGATCTCATATCATTTCCGGCTCCCATGCTCCTTAGCTTCGCTTCTTTGTAAGCTCTGTATGTACCATATGTCTTTTCTTAATAGAATTAGTCTCAATTCAGAAAAAAAAAAAATGCTTATTTTCATAGAAAATCCAAAGTTTTCTAATTACAACAATTACAGAACTAGTTTTCCTAATTACATAATTTTTTCCAAAAATATTAATATTTTTGACACACTTGAAATAAATAGACACTGTTTTGAAGGTGGAGGACCTTTCACATTTCCCTAGTCGGAGTCATCCATAGGGGTCATATTTTCATTTAAGTCCTAGAGAGCCCAATGGTAGAGTTTATCGAATTTCCTAAACAGAGTTGGTCTTGGAGGAGTTGGGCAACAATTATTTGAAGGTCGTTGAGATATTGATGAAGGAAAACTAGTTCATATTCAATATGTTTCTAATTGATTGAATTCTTCACAAGAAGATCGATACCCGTAGTCACATAGTACACTATTTGACTATGATGCATTTTATAAACAAAACAATTCTTGTTGTAAGTGTTCAATTTCTTCAATCCACTCACAATGGAAAGATTTCCTAGTATCCTTCTTAGCCATGTGTTTATTTGAAGGATGGATATCAAAGAAATCTACCCAAAACTAGACTTCAAATTTTCTTCTAATTGCGGACTTGTAGGAGAGGGACCAAAAGGTCTACCCTTTAATGCCAACCATTTGTAACCACAAAGCATAAACTAACCTGCATGATGTTCCTAATTGATGGAGAGGGAGCTCAATACCCTGAAACAAAATCACCACGCAATTTGACCTAATGGTTCCCTTATCAACTAACTCAACCAAATCCTTAAGAGGACTCAAAAATAATAGGAAAGAGGGAGCATGAAATGGAAAATAGAGTGCTAAACACCCAAAGCAAGGATACATGATCAAAGAAGTTATACAACAAGGTCAAGAGGAACCTGAAGAATACCAAATTGATACCACATCAAAGTAAAGAAATAGAGAGAGTATAGTGAAGACAAGGAGCCCATAGAACTTGGTTACCCAAGTGAACACCTACAAAGCATTCTCACTACCACAATACCATTCGCCAACCCTAGGAGTGAAAATTTAAACTATGTAGATTTCCACCAAGGACCAAGCAAAATGAATCAATGAACATAATCATACCAAGTAAAGGGGAGCAAAGGACACACACAATCCTACATAATATTTGAGGGGAACTGAAAGCACAACCCCCTAATTCTCCCTTGCTCACTTGGAATCTCCCATTCCCACCAATGTTCATTAGCTGGTGTTCTCTTCAATCTCCTTAATATTTATTTCCCACAACTCTAGATTCACATACTCATGCCAAAGGTTAATAAGGATCATCATGATCAAGTCATGCAAAATAAAGCGACATTCACATCCTCTCACATCGATGACCACAACAGCGTGCTTGTATCACATTCACTAGAAGAAATAACTACTTTGTACACATGTAGGCTCACCCAAATAGAGGGTTGAGGCACTTCTTGTCCTTTGCCACCCCGCATGAGGGACCACGTGGGTAATAGAAGTAAGGGACTCTGAAAACAACCATTTCCTCCCTTTTCATCAACAAAAATGCTACATAGTCTACAAAATGCCCTTTTCTGATCAAGGGCTCAATCTTGCGATAGGCAAATAACTTAGTTCATCATTGATAAGTATTAACCCCCTCACCAAATTAATTTACTCCTTAGACATTTGATTTTCTAAAAAAATGTTTTCCTTAAGAATATTGTAATATTTGAGTTCTTCAAATTAGGGGAGAAGGGATCTAATATGAAGAAAAATAGAATTAAGGTCCAGGTATCTAGGGCTATTTCATTTCCGTAGGTGGCCTATTATAATTTTGAAATACCCGACAATTGTTATCTTGGTAAATCCCTTATCATGAGCAAGAGAGGGTCCTTGAAAAAGGTCGAAATATTTTTATTGGTCATTGGTGGCCCACCCCACATTCTAAGAAAAAAAATATCTATTTGACCACTAGTGTGAAAAATACAACTCCTCAACACTTACCACCCTTGGGTTCCTTTTGGAGGCCTCGTCAAAAAATAGAGTTGTGCTTCATTAAGAAGCCATCCATTGTTTAATCTCATTTGGGGAAAGTCTCATAGGCCAACTTTTTGGTTGAGGGCTTTCTTTAGGAGGTGAGATCTTGACACCCGATTGTTTCCAACAAATTTCTTCCTAATGGTCCAACTACTACCAATATGCTAGGGATGAATTCTAGGAACCAAAGTGCTCTAATAAAAGAGATAAAACCCAAACAATTACAATTTTATGAAAACACTACTTGCTTTGAAAGATGAATCAATTTCTAGCTAGCCACAATTTCCAACATACATACTTTGGTAGGGATATCCAAATTCATTCAAAGATAATTTTCTCTTTGAATCCTCCCAAATAATTCTTATCCCAAGCTGAGAAGAAGGTTGAAAGATGAGAGGGGTAAACTAGCTTAGGAGAAGTATATGTCAAGGCAATTTTCCACACTTCCTTGGAGAATGAGATTTCAAGAAAAATATGAGGGGAAGATTCAATTTGAGAGAGACAAAGGGAGGATCTAGCAGCATGCTAATTTCTATTTTCAAAGAATTTTTTTGTTAGAATTTTTTATGGACCAAGGTCAAAGAAAAAATGTTGATTTTGGGAGGCCATCAATATTTGATATATTTCCCAAAACATGACTTCTTAGGGGGGATCATTGGGAAAGAGGATAAAGAGATACCATTTTTTAACCAAATATTATGAATCTTCCCAATATCTTGTGTCTTCATTCGATTTCCTTTTAGGAGCATAACCTAAGAGATGCGATTCAACTTGCTTGACAAGCCCCTGCAAATGACTGGGAACAATTCCAAAGTCCCATTTCCTATAGAAACCATCTTCATACTAAGATGAAATGATAGTGAGGAGGGACCTGTTTTGGTTAGCCAACTAAGCACGCGAGGGAAACAAGGAAGGAAGGCGACAAAGGGGTTGATGCCCAATAATTTTTTCCTCCCAGAGATTGATAAAAGATCCATTGTCAAGAATCCAGGAAATAAAATATTTGATGAGGGTAGGGTTAAGCAAATAAGTTGGAAAAAGGAAAAACCTACTCTAAAATTGTCTCCTTGATCCAAATATTCTCTTATTTCTCCACCAAAATAAATTTTCACGATAACATACTTCCACCATTCTTTAATGTCTCATGAGAAACTTAGCTCCCAATGCTACCTTCACTAGTTGAGGATCCCAGATTCCAAGGCCTCCCTGATCTTTTAAGGATTTAGAGCAACTGATTTGACCAGATAGAACTTTTTCATCTTCTACTTCCTACCTTGCCACATGAACTTCCATTTCTCTTAAGCCACATGAGATCTCACCCTTGTAGGAGATAAAAGAGCCGAAAATTGATACAACATAAGAGTAGATAGGACAACGTTAATGAGGATCACTCTCCTTTCTGGGTTAAGCTAGAATTCTCCCCATTAAGTGAGTTTTAACTTGAATTTCGAGAGTAGGGGATCCCAATATGGGTAGGGAAAAGGTTTGACACAAATAGGCTTTCCATTTCTTCCTAGTTATGTAGCTATGGGTCCTTGTACATATTTGCGAAATGATCATGGGTTTCCTTTTTGACTTTTCCATAATATTCTAGGACCACTCCATCTACCTTGATGGACTTGCTATTATTGTTCCATTTCCAATTTTTTACTTGAAGATGGAAAAATTTTGTATTTTGATCCCTATCCTTAAGTCAAAGGCTCCTTGACTTTAGATGCTATGTCTCCTCTTCCTTTTTCATGGCCTTATGTAGCATAGAAAACTCGTAGGTTTCTTCAAGCAAGATTTCTTTCATGATATGTTTATGTTCCATCCTTTTGTGCACTTCTTCAAGTCTTTGTTGGTGGAAGTAGAGATCCCCACTTTTGTTCTATCTTGATCCAAATTTTTAAGTCAAGTTTTTGTGCTTTTATTTTTTTCTTCCAGATGAAAATAAGGAAATCAAAATGCAACAATTATAGGTTTGGGATACTACTTCAAAATTCTCCTAATAATTCAACCATTGCGAGTTGAAGCAGAAAGGAAGGGGGGCATGATATTCTTAAGAGATGAGGGAGAGATGGGTTGACCTATGATCATACCCTTCCCATGCCAAAATACCTAACAAGAAAGATAAACTTTAATCAAGGTAGTCATTTATGATAAGTAATCTACCCAGTCTTGTTGCTTTGTGATCAATAATGATTATTTTATTACTGCAAGTGAACTTGACTTGGGTTGGTAAAACATATATTAACTCATGGGAGGACATGAGATCATCAATTTTTTTACAAAAGGGTCTTAGACAAGGATATTGCCTTTTTTTCTCCCAAGGATGAATAATGACATTTAAATCTCCAACAATGATGCATATACTGATGAAACAATATCCATCTTAGTTGATTAAAGGTTTCCAATAGAAAATTTTTTCATGGCAAGCCACCAAAACATTAAAATAATTATAAAACATGCGTCATTGCTAGGAAAATGGAGGATGTGGGTGGACAACCAATTCTACGACCTTTGTTTTGAAATCAATTGAAACATTTCTTCCAACTATAATGTATACAGGCCACTTAAGTCCCCTTGGGATCCTATCATACATCCCTAACTTGACCATAGAAGTTTACTCTTTTAGAGGGCCTAATCACCCCCTAACTTTGTCTCCTGGAGGAGAAGAATTAATGGCTTGTCTTTCCTTATCAAACTTCTTACTTCTCTGAGAGTTTTTTTCATTCCCTAACCCTATATAATTCTAGGAGACTATCTTCATTGTTTATTTTAAGTTTTATGATTTTCCCCTTGAATGGGGGTTCTACCACTACCCTTTCTAGTTATTTTTGGTTTTCCCTTGAGAGAAGCTTCAAGAGATGCTTGTGTTCCTAACTCCTTTTTTTTTGCTTTAGCATTGCGAATCTCCCTATTCTGATTTTCCCTATCTTTATTGGGAATTTTAATCACACTAGTCTCTTTCATCATTTCCCCATCAAACCTTTCCTTTTTTTAGTTTATAGAAGAAGGGCCATGAGAATTTTGAGTAATTTGAGGAGATAGGAAAACCTCCTAATATTCGGATTCACCTTTAAACTCCATTGGGATGTCTATTGGAAATGCATAGAGGTGGCAGTTAAAAATGATTCCCCAACTAATGACATTATCTTGTGATGTTTTCATCATTATTATTAGTTCTTATTCTTTCCTATCATCAAGATTAATTCCAAGTAACAAATAGAAGAGAACACAAGATATAGGTACAATGCCAGGAAAAAACCCTTAATCTAGGGGAAAACCTAGTCAAATTATTCCTTCATCAGATTCAAGATGAGACGACCAAGACCCTTACAAACTAGACTAGACTCCCTCCATTAAGTCATCCTTCATTCTTGTTTCTATGGCAGCATTTCAACCTTATCACAATCATAACATCCAAACCTTGAATCGAACTTTGAAATCACATCATTATATTTGCACCGAAACTCTGTCACTGTCTGAACTTAGTCACTATAATAGTTAAAAAACTTCTACTATGAGATGGCATCGAAATGCCTTTCTGAGATTCGAACTTATCACTGTAAGGATGTCGAGAATATGTGTCTCTGAAATCTTACCCGAATCGTTCTTCTATGGTTTTTATGCAAGCTTCTATACCATGTTATAACTTCGAACCTTGATCTATGAAATCTGAACTTCTGAGATTGATATAATGCGAAGAGGTTAGACTTGTATTTATAGTAGTTCTTCCATCCTAAAAGCGTTGACATGACCATGTGAATAGGTGTGACATTGTAGAAGGCCGACATGAAGATAATTTATATGAAGCCAACTTGAAGACTTTGACTTGATGACTTTGTTTGAGGAAGATGACTTGATGGAGGAGTCTTTGACCCAATAATAAATTATTTTGAAAATAACCTAAATCCTACAATGGAGGCTTGACCTATAATTGACCCAAGCATGAAACCCATGCTTTAATACATCAATTCAATTTAATAATAAAATTCTTTTCATTACATTTTTACTTCAACTACAATTATGAAGATTGAACCTAGTTACATTTTCCAACACTCCCTCTTAACTAGGGAGGTATTCACATTTACATATAATCAAAGAGGTACATGGAAGATCCCGAACCACATCATCTATGAAGAAGTTTAGGCACCAAAATTCCATGGACTAGATTCCTGACCAGGGAAATCTATCCATTGGTCTCTCAACAATTTAGACACCTCAATACCATAGACTAGATTCCTGACTAGGGAAATCTATTTGTGTGACTAATGTGGACTCAAGCTTTCAGCCTCTCTAGGTACCATCAGGATTACTTGCTAACCATCAACCCAGAAATTCAAGTGCTTGATAGAGCTAAATGACCAATTCCACCTTTCCAACTTTGGGACCTAGACATCAACACAATGTGCTAGCCAAATGTCCTCCCAGGCAATGCTTCATTCACAAATCCTCAACACTCCTTGATCCAGCAGATCAAGGACAACAAATATCTCCTAATCAAACTGATCGGTAACCAACATGCTATCAAAATCTTTGAGAGATTTACTTGTACAAACACAAGCCCAATCAATAATATACTTTCACATATACATAATCAAATACAAACCTCTGGGGTCTTCCAGACAACTTGATGTTGCTTCTAAACTTTTCATAGTAGGACTATCAACTGAATCTTTGACAGAAGATTCCTCAATCATACATTTTTCCTTTCCTACTCCATATGTAGTAGCATATTCTTCAATCAAATCATGCTTTCCTTCTTTCAACAAGAGCTCAAAATGTATTCTCCAATTTCCTTCTCTCACTCATGGCCTTCACTAAAACTTACAGTTTTTAGTCCTGGTCTAGTGCATGACATATGGAGTAGAGAATTATATCTGTCACTCCCTCTTAAACAAAGAGGATCTAATCATTCCTATACAAAGAATATTTTCAACCATCCTCTTATGCTAGGGATATTTCATCCAGTCTCCCTCTTAACTTAGGGAGTTCTACTTATTCTCTACAACATCGAAAAATATTTCATGACTTCCATCCTTATTATTGGAGTCATTCATATATCATGCTTATCGCATCAAATTTACTTACGATCATCTTCACCGACTTGAAGATGATGTACCTGCACAACTCATATAGCAAGTACAACTAAAATTATAGAAGCATGAAGTTAGCCATATCAAAATCTTATAGCAACAGAAGTATTTAGACTTTACAAGAATAATCAACAAGAGACTATACTTCAATATTTAAACTTCTTGCCCAAGTTTATTTACAAACCATAAATCACATTCATATCTCATCAAGATATCACACTTGTTATATCTAGGATTTCATTATTCTTTTAACGATAAGTTCCTTTGTATAACAAATCATAGAAACAAATAAAATTAATGAATCTAACAACTTTCAGAATTCATATGTTATATTCCTCACTAATATTTCATACATAAGTTTCAACAATCAAAACCAATCACAACTTAATCAACATCACGACTAGAATTTTCTAGGGTTTGATGTAAACCCTATATTTCCATCTTCAAATTCTCAGCAATCACTATATAGATTCATAAATTCTAGATGGTTATAGATATTAGATAATTTAACTACTACTAGGGTTTTGGCTTCTAAACCTTAGATTTTTCAAAACATCATCCTAGATCATCAAACTTTGACTAGGGCTTGTTACTCATGACCATTAATACTTAGGTCAACACATACATCTAGGAATACATTAGTATATCATAAGCACATAATATGTTAGGCAATATTAATATATTTGACATATACTGACCTAGAAAAGGCAAGGGTTTCAACCAATGGACACATACCTAGGGTTTCATTCCTAGGACTCTAAATACATAACAAAGAATTTTCTTATAGACCCAACCAAACCCTAAGAATTTAGGGTTTCATAACATAACAAAGCAAATCCTACAATACCAAAACTTTAAAGGTTCAGGATTTCTATCAACACCCTTTCAACCTTGACAAGTTAGGGTTTTCATGATCATACTAAAACCCCAAACATGGCATCATCAATAAATACCATTTCACAATAACTCTAAGCAGGTTAGGGTTTCACACATTGTCAACATACCCTTAGGTTAGGGTTTTCCAGAGAACTAGTCCAGGGTTATTTAAAGTCAATTAAGAATATGAGGGGGTATATTTATTGAGATATGAATCACCCTAAACAAGAATCTCTGTGATTCAATATATCTAGACATAACGATGTTAGTAATGTAATGCAAACATAAAAAATAAGATGATCATACTTTAAGAGAATCTAGTAAGGTGTATAGTTTGAGACATACCTGGAGATGTTCTTTTGAAAAACCTTGTAGGAAATGTAAACCATGATCTTTTTGTACCTGTAATGCATACTTTCAAGCAGAACATGTGATACCAGGAACATGATTTCATTCTTCAAGTTAAATTTCCTACATAGCTATGGAGGATGGAATTCTATGAAAAGTTATTCTTTCTCTCAATCAAGGACTTTTGCTTGGAATTCTAGATTACCTATAGATCCTAGAGGGAGAGGATTAAGGTTCTAAGAGTACACTCTTAATATTAGACTAGATATAAAGAAGGATCATTAATATAAATATAAAAGCTCATAAATGTGCCTTATGATTACGTACCTTCTTTGGCTTGTTGAAAATGCATTTTGTTAAATACTTGATTTTTTTTCTCTTGAGCTGATACCTTGTGCTTGAGCTTGATAGACCTTCATAGGCAGTTGTACAAAGTTCCATCCCTTCTCACTGTAGTGAACCCCTCACATTGTAGTATCACTAAGATCTTCTTTCTGTAGGATTGTCGAATTGATATCACTGTGACATAGAAGTCGTTGTGATAGTGTCCAAACTAATGTCACTGTAATGGCATCGAACTAATATGGCACCGAACTGTGAGACTAGAGTAGTATTGAATTATGTGACATATCTAAATTATAGTAACTTGTGAAGACACTGAATTGTGGTAACACTGGAACACCAAAATGTGGTACTGTGATAGCAATGAAATCATTCTTGTGCCCAATCCGAGCTCCTGTAGACTAAATTTTTCACTTTGATGCCACCGAAACTGTCTAAAGAAACAATCCTTCACTGTAGTGACATCGAATCCTTCTCATCATGTAATAACAAAGATCCCTGTAATGAAAACTAGATTTTCCTTCTGAAATAACACCAAAATGAACTCATCCAAATTGTGATCTCCGAACTTATTACTGTAAAGACATGAAATATATATCTCTGAAATCATGCCCGAAATTCTATAAAGATGATGTGAAGTCCTTACCTTTGTAATAGAATTATTGCAGTGTTATGCATTAATACCTTCTCATGGTGGTGAAATCGAACCCTCATCACTATAAAGACAATGATAGCACTATGACTGTGGTAGACTGACCCCAATCCACATTCATAACTACGATAGCACCGAGAGTATGTCTCGTATCTTTACCAAAAATATTAAGACAATGCCATTACCTAAAATGTCATGAATCATCCTGGAATAGATCCAAACATGTTATATCACCAAAATTTTTACAAGCTCACAGTAATCTTCAGACTGCCTTTGACCAGAACTCTAATACCATGTTGGAAATCCATAGAGGTGGCAGTTAAAAATGATTTCCCAATTAATGACATTAGCTTGTGATGTTTTCATCGGTATTATTAGTTCTTATTAACTGTATTTCTTATCATCAAGATTAACGCCAAGTAAGAAATAGAAGAGAACACAAGATATAAGCACGATGCCAGGGAAAAACCCCCACTCTAGGGGAAAACCCAGTCAAATTCTTCCTTTAGTAGATTCAAGATGACATGACCAAGATCCTTACAAATTAGACTAGACTCCCTCCATCAAGTCATCCTTCATCCCTTTTTCTGTGGCAGCATTGCAACCTTATCACTGTCATAACATCCAGACCTCTACCGAACTTTGCAACGACATCACTGTAATAGCACCGAAACTCTCTCATTGTCCGAACTTCGTCAATGTAATAGTCCAAAAACTTCTACTCTGTGATGGCACCAAAATTTCTTTCTAAGATCCGAACTTATTACTGTAAAGATGCCAAGAATATGCGTTTCTAAAATCTTATCCGAACTGTTCTTATGTGATTTTTATGCGAGCTTCTATATCCTGTTATAGCACCAAACCTTGATCTTTGAAATATGAACTTCTGAGATCGATATAATGAGAAGAGATTAGACTTGTATTTATAGTATTTCGTCCGTCCTAAAAGAGCGACATGACAATGTGAATAGGTGTGACATTGTAGAAGGCTGACGTGAAGATAATTTATATGAAGCTGACTTGAAGAGTTTGACTTGATGAATTTTCTTGAAGAATATGACTTGATGGAGGAGTCTTTGACCTAATAATTAATGATTTTGAAAATAACATAAAGCCTACAATGGAGGCTTGACCTATAATTGAACCAAGCATTAAACCCATGATTTAATAAGTAAATTCAATTTAACAATATATTTTTTTTCATTAAATTTTTACTTCAAATATAATTATGAAGAACGAAACTAGTTACATTTGCCAACAATGTCCTCTAAAGGAGGTATTCCTCGATAACTGGTGATTATTCAAGGTGGATTTAGGTTCCTTAAGTGGCATTGATTTTATTTTCTCCTTCTTCTGCCAGATTTTTTGATGCATCCAAATTGTTTGCTTGAGGAAGGTTCTCTTGGGCCTTGGTGGAAGAAAGTGCATGAGCTTTGGATGGAGATTTTGTGAAAGCAAGATCTTTTTCCATAACCTTTTGGCCCGCATAGGCTTTCCCTATAATTTATTGCATATTGGATGCACAACAACACTTTATTAGCTACCACTATTCACCATTCTCTTGTTTTTTTTATGGGTTTCAAATTGGGGGAAATTTCTCGCAAAATATCTTTACTTATCACACACTTTACATTTAAATGGAAGTTGATCATAGTCCACTTTTTGTGAAAAGGATCAATTATCTAGTGTTAGGTACACTGCTTCCAAAATGCCTTTTTCTAAATCCATCTCCACACATATCCATGTGTGGGATTAAATTCCATCATGTGGCTTGGAGCAATCAATGTATTTTCCAAGTGCATTTCCAATACTTTGAAAGGTGTCCACATTTTAGCACTAAAATGGAAAATAATGTAGATTCACCCACATTAGAACCATTGAGGGGATGTCATTCCTAGGATTGAAATTAGGGTTCCATTCGTTTAGTTAGAGCCCTTAATCTCCCATGAAATATGGGCCACTACGAAAGATAATATCTCAATCTTCCTTCTCTTCAAACAAGAAGGCAGAAAACCATTTACTATAAAAGGAGGAGGAAATGTTCCCTTTAATCAATGAGAACCAATTTTTGAACCAATTTTTTTCCACCCAAGAGTTTACTGAGTGAGGGAGGTACGTATCCTAGAGAATTGTCCAACTAGCCCCCAATCCCCTAATCTCAATGCAATTTCCTGTGACAAGTTGGTGTTTACAATGATCATTAGGATGTTGCCAAGCTTCTCGACAAATTTACTAGAGAGAGATCTAAGGATGGAATGCTAGCTTTCCATAAGGGAATTGAATGCCAAGATGTCTAGAGATAGTGGGGGAGAGCCCCTCGCCCCTAAACCGGATTCCATACTGCTAATGGGCGACCACTTATGGAGCTTGTGCTATGCCCTAGACTCATCCACAATGATTTCCCCCATTAACTCAGTTTGCTTGTACTCTAGACTATTCTTATAATAAGAGAGTAAGCTCAAAAACTTAACAAATGTTTGGAGAAATGGAACTAACTTGTCTTCAAACAAAACAAAGTTCCAAACCAACCAAATTCCCTAAAGTACCACGTGTCATGACTAGATTCAAATCTTAGTTAGAAAACCAATGAAAAAAAATATCCAATAATAATATCCCTATCCCATAAGACCGAGAGACCCAAATGGACTTCAAATTCACACCTTATTTGTTGTAATTACATGTAAGAAAAATATGTATAGTTATTTCTTCATTGTTCCAACATAAAAAACAAACACATGGCCATTCTATATTCCTTTTCATTAATATCTCCGAGGTCAAAACCTTGTTATTAAGGGTAAGCCACATAAATAAAATAGACTTTGGAGGAGCCTTTACCTTCCAAAGCTTCTTCCACCACTAAACTCATCATTTGTCATGGGTTTTAATAGAGCATCATAATCAAACTTTGTCGAATAAGTTCCTCTAGCCAAAATTTGTCCCCCAAGTAAGTTCATCCTCACTAGGACCAAGTCTAATATGAGACCTTTGAAGTGAATATGTAAAGTTATTCCTTTTAATGTCCAAATCACCTACCATATTCAATTCATTAGCATTCAACCTTCCTTGTGCCAAAATGGTAGTAATAGTTGGGTTTGACATTGAGTTTAATGTATTTTTCATGATAATTTGAAAATAGTACAAATCAAATCTTTGGAAAGAAATATTATCTATCACATCCCATAATAGCATCAAGAGCAACTCTAGCTTGTGAACCAATACCAAATTTCTTGGAAATAAAAGAGCCTATCACAAGGAAATCTAGTGTTAGGGATTTCCATTGACTTGACACATTTTAGATACTCGTCACTTCCTTCCTTATCTATTCCAAAAATGTGTTAGGGGCAATTTACTTTTATGTTAAATTCCCCATGCACATACACTTTTTTGTGATCCTATTCCATAGTATTTCGTAGTGAATGAATAAGTGAATAGATGCATATCCTTTAGTCCCCATCCTCCCAAAGACTTTGGAGTGGCAATTTTTACCAATTAACCCATTGAGGGCCCTTATATTTAATACTACCCTGGCACATAAAGTTGAAGTAGAACTTCTTGATATTTTCCTTAATGCCTTCTAGGATACAGGATATCAGGCTAATCTATGGGCATATATCGAAACATAATATTTATATCAATTAAGGTATTCGTAAAATTAGAAGCACATTACAATATGTAGGGAGTTAAGATAGATTTGTTGTGACATCTAAGAGTAAGTACTAAAGTCAGCTAGTAGAAGTCTAGAGTTCTAATATTAGCAAAAATTAGATGACTAATTATTAAACAAAAATTAATCTGATCATACTTCTTGGAAAGTAAATCACACATACTTGAAATCTATTGGATGATTGGGCATGCACTAAGACCCCTCATCATAGGTAAACTCATAGTCTTCTACAAAATCATGTTCAACAGATTTGCAAGTTTTCACACTAAAATCAAATGCTTGTAAATGAGAGGATTTGGAAACAATTCTCAAGAGATTCAGTTTGGTGGATTGGTAATGCACTAGGGCCTTTTCTACTAGATGAACACTCCATTAGTCCTTTATTCAATCGATAAACTCAAGCTAACACTACCTGAAAGGTCAAGAATGCAAGAGGGCCTTTTCCACTTGTGAGAGAAAGTGGATGGACACTTCGGTAGTGTTTTACTCAACTTATCAGTGACTGTATGCTTAATGCATTGAATAATATAGGAAATGAGGAAACTAATCTAGGAAAGTTGGGAAATATGATGTCTTTTGATGCAATACTAAGAGAGATGTTAAGAGAGCGTTGGGGCCTTTTCCACCATGAAAGATAGTAGATGGACACTTTGGTGCTATGCTTAACTTGCCAATTAGCTTGTCTTCACAAGCAACAACTATTCTATGATAACTTTGTTCATGAACATTGATTAAAGAGAAATATGGACATCGATTAAAACAAGTATAGAAAGTAAATAGGATAAATATGAACAACAATATTTTATGAACAAATTATGAACTTATCAAGCATGTAATTACACGTTTTTACAAAATGATTAAAAATGCTTGAAGAGTAAAGTTTGATAGCATGGATATGAAAAAAAGAACATGAAAAATATATACCCAAAATACAAGTGATGATCACGAAGAAAAATGAAGTGTACAAGTTAATGTTGTGGGGGCCCTCCATGATTTAATAAGCACAACTTTTAGGTTACCAATCAAGCAAATTAAACATGCTTCATATATTGTTGAAATAACCATGTTTAGGGCTACAACATAACTTTGAAAGTTTAATACTAAAACTAAATGTAACACCTTCTCCCACATTTACCCAAATTCGTTAGCTTGTTAGGGTAAATATGAGACAAGTGTCACTATGATATGACCTGACCTCCAAGTTCCAGTTAAGGAATTGGGCCCCACAAATTGAACATATACTAACATCCCACAGGGACTGCAAATCACTCAGGAGATGCACAACCACTCTAGGTGATCAATCCCCGAGTTGGAATCCTTTTTATTTGACCTAGAACCCCAACCGCATGCACAACAAGGCAAGAGTGCGGTTATGAGGCCCCAACCGCATGCACAAGCCTTTTTCCATGCGGTTATAGCCTAAATCCTCCAGTTCTGAGCATGCGATTCCGAGATCCATGCCACCTTTTCAGGCCAACCTCTAGACCACTGCCCATAATTGTCTATAACTTTCCAGAATGCAATCAAAGGTAATGAAAAATCCATCCAATAAAAAGTCTAGAAATAACTTGACCCAAAAATGCCTAATCCATAATAGGATTTTCGTCAAACATATGACAAACATGTAAGCTACAAGTCATGAATGCATATATGATCATAAACTAATAGACTTCATCTAAGAATCACAAAGAAGGCTCAAAGCCTTCTCTATCTAGCTACAATAACTCTTGTTAGTCCATGCATTCATCAACCATTCAATAACTTATCAAAACATGTCAAGAGCCATAGATAGAATGCATCATATAACCAAGAAGTAACCAGATTAAAAACTATGAAAAATCAGTCATAATGTCAGCATGATAACCAATAGAAGTATCCATAAATCATAGTAGGAAAATGACTCCTATTAACATAAGGAAATGTCAACCAAATCAAGGACTTCCACGTACCACCCAACCATAGATTGGGCTGAACCAAATCTCTCTTTCAACCAATCACCCCTGTGCCATATTCCAAGCATGAATATGGGATCTCATGGAATAAACCAAGACAAAACCAACTAGGGCTTCCAGAGGCCAAGCCACCTCAACCCTCAACAACAATGATTCCACCTCTACGGTTCATAAATCACTAACATTAACCAGATTGGTCTTTACCCAAGTTGTCCAAGGCTTTAGGAACTCGTAAGTCAACCCAGAACCTTCCAGTGCTTCAGGAACTAGTAAGTCAACCCGTAACCTTCCAGTGCTTCAGAGCGTTTGTTCCAAACATGGCTATAGGGAATAGAAATTCAACCCACTAAGGGATCTAGAGAGTTTGTCCCAACATATGGCTCCAGGAACTAGTAGGGAATAGCAATTCAACCCACTAAGGGATCTAGGGAGTTTGTCCCAACATATGGCTCCAGGAACTAGTAACTAGACCCAAACTATTACAAGACTTCTAGAGTATTTGTTCCAACCCAAAACCATTAGGAACCTGATCACCATTCAGAAAAACAAGTGAAAAAACCCACAACATTATGGCATCCAGGAAAAGGCAAGGAAAGGCTAAAACCATTTTCAATCTAGGAAAATCTCCAGGATGATGACAACACATAACCAAGTAATCACATGTGTTAGCTCTGCTACAGTTTGCAGCATCTGATGGGCAAAAAGCAGGTTTGGCAGTGCTGGTCACATGTTCAAGAGGTTTTGCAGCAATGGGTTTCTTCTTCCCCTTTATTCCCCTTATTCTCCTTCATTACCCCTTTTCCTTTTAATCCCCGGGCATTTTTATGTTTAATGTTAAAACCACGATAGCCCTTTATAAATCGTATTAACTTATGTTTTTGTTAAAACACCGTGCATATAATATAATTTATAACCCTTAGTTTTGATAGAGCATGGGCCCGCATTTTTACTTGTCGCATCACCTGTCGTGTCAAAAATAAACCCGTGCAGTTACTTTGTGCCGTCCGATCATCCCGCTTCATCATCCAATGGTTATTGCTTTCCCCGCTTCGCAGACCTGCGCGCTTGTTAGCTCCCGGGAAAGTGGTTTCCCACCCATCGCATCAGACACGCGGTGCATTTGCGTTGTATCGCGCTCCCCCTGTAAAAAACTACCGTAGCACAAAGGTGGTGCGGGAAAACCACTTCCCGCCATCGTACCGTTTCCCCGGCCCGTTAACCATCGCCTTCTTTCGCCACTCGATCGCCGTCGAATCTGCCTGCCCATGATCCGACGACCCTCATTCACCCTGTTCATCCGCCTCCCGATAGTTCGTTCTAGCATGATCTCTGCCGTCCATTTCTCTAATCTAACGGCTCATATTCAAATTGTGCCCCCGTGCCTTCCCGATGCCTTTTGTCAGCATATCTTGATCATCCAAGCAATCCATCCAATGGCCAGTGTTTCATCTCAGCCCTTGTTCGATTTCAAAGTATTTTGAGTGTATTCTTCAGTGTTTTCGGGCTTGTTCTGCGCGCACAGAGGAGAAAGCAAGCCACCAACTCCTTGTACTATGTGCGTTAATTTCTCACCCACCTGCATTCAACACAGCATGGCCAAGGACGAGTAGAATGATCCTCGAGCAGATCAATGACAACAACAAATGATTGAAAATTATAAAGATAATATTTCACCTATTCAAAAAGTACAACAAAGTTCAAAAAGAGCCATTTTGCTCATTTAAAATAGTTAGAATGTAGAAGAGGACCCATATCTAATTGTAAATGCGGTTGGTAATCAATCAAGACACCTCCATGCATACCCTAACAAAGATATTTTGTAAATAGATTCTATATATACCCAGAAAAACGATGTAATCAATTTGATGGGTGTTAGATGAATGTTATTGTGTTGTAAGCTTCAACTTCTAGAAACTGTAACTGCTGTGACACCTGTTGCGTTTGGTCTTCATTTCCAACTAATACAAGCTTCTTTTGCTGTCATTTGTTCACTTTTCACTTCTTGTATGTTCCAGGTTGTGCCTGTTTTACAATTTTTCATGTATTGTGAATGTTTAGCATCAGAGGGGCTGTCATCCCACCTTCGTGTAGAATTTAGCATGTATCATTGAATTTTCTTACAGGTTTTTGTTGCTTTAATACTAGAGAGTTGTCATCCTATCTGTGTATTAGATTACAGATTTACAGACATCCTAGCTGGCTCCAGCTGGCCATCACAGGGTCCTGTGTATTTGCTGGTGTAGTCAGTCTTCTCCATCATCACATTTTGTTTAAACTGTGAGTAATTGGTTGTTAAAAGCCTTGTAGTTTGGGGGTATTCACCCATGTCTGGGGTCAATCATAGTAGGAGTAGTTATTTGACTTGAATATACAACATTTCTTTCATCCATCCATCATTTTATCCAACATTTTGTTGAGTTTATAATGTTCCCAAGCATCACTGATATACAACCTAGGTGAGTTTCTTGGGGTGATAACATTAATTGGTGCCATTGCCGGGGAGAGGAGAATCGAAGCTCAGCTTCCCTGGGAGAAAGACATAGCTTCAAGCCTTGATGAAGAACAAGGTTTGAACACAGTTTCTAGTTGTAATAATCTGTCTGGCGACTCCATTGAAGGAAGACCATCCTTTGGCGACTCCACATTGAAATTCTGGCTCAGTTTGTGAGAAACACTCGAAGAAATCCTCAGAAAGCTCCAGCTGAACCAGTGCCTGAACCTAAGAGGACTGTTAAACTGAAGAAATCTTCACAGAAAGGGGCATCAGGATCAGGTAAGCCTAAGAAATCTAATTCATCTCTGAAAGATACAGTTATCGCTGAAGATAAACAGATTGAGGATCTAGAAAACAACTCTATTAATAAAGAAAAACCTTTAGAGATCAGTTCAACCCTTTGTACAGTTAGTTCACCTTTGAACCTCAGTCCAAAGAAAGCAGCCTATTCAGTCCAAAACATTCCTTTATCTCTGCCATCCATCACATTACTCCCTACCATTCAATCTGCTAGTATTCTTCCAAATAATCCAATCATGGCAGGACAACAAGCACCTACGAGGATTGAGAGAATTGTAGTTGCCAGATAATGGACCATTGGTGTTTCCTGTCCCTTTAAATCCTATGCCTGTGGGAGAATATCAGAAATATATGCCCAAATTCACTAGAATAGAGGGAGTAACAGCAGAAGAACCCTTGAAGCTTTTTACAGTTATGCTGATAATTTATATATAAATGAAAATGATGTGTTGATGAGAGTTTTTGTCCAGAGCCTTGATGGAGAGGCTAGGAAGTGGTTTAGAGAATTGCCCCAGAGATCAATAACATATATCGAGGCAGTAGATGATGCATTTTTAAAGCAATGGGGAGATAAAAGGACTTGCTGTATTATCACATAGAGTTTGGTAATCTGAAAAGGGAAAATGGGGAATCAATACCTGATTTTAATAAAAGATTCAATCGAATGTATAACAAGATTCCAGCTAAGGTAAAGCCTACTCCTACCTCTGCCAAACTCACTTATGCCAATGCTTTTGACTCAGATTTCTGCCTGTTATTAAGAGAAAGGAGATGTGCTACGCTGGCAGACATGCAGGATGCAGCCCTGGAAGTAGAATCCAATATTATGGCTGCAGAGAAACTAAAGAGTCAAGCTGACAGAAGAAGACAGAGAAATCAGGCATCTACTTCTTCTGCATCATCTTCAGAGCCTAAATTAGATAAAATGACTAAGATGATAGAGTCATTGGCTGCTGAAATTTCTAAGCTAAAGGTTGAGCAAAACTCAGGGAAAACAAGGCAACAAAATACATTTGCTCCAAGAAACCCAAATCCGTTCAGAAGAGCAAATGAGCAGTTACAAATAATGTAGAGGGGTGAAGATTCAAAAGAAGATCAGAAGGTTAAGGCTCCTTTTCAGAATGTAGTCATGGAGGAGGAACAATTTGAAGAGGATGAGGATGAAATTCGCTGCATGGAAGATAAAGGTAGTGTTGCATTTTTGGCATTGGCTGAATATGAAGAATCATTGCTGCAAGAAAAAAACAGTGAGGATTGGGACAAAGGAACTGTTCTACAAACCGGTGACTAGCGGAGATATAATCTGAGATCCAATGCAAAGAATTCCAGGGAAAATGATGCCCAAAGAGCTGCTATCCAAACTGAACCACAGAATATCAAGCAGAGAAAGCTAGCAGCTGATCCAGGCATCCTCAAAGCTCCAGTTCAAGAGGTAAAAAGTTCTGATAAATCATCTTCTTCTTTCAGCTTTGAGTCATAAGTTCAGAAGTTGAAAATATCTGTGCCTCTGGTTGAGTTGATGAAGAATGAACTATTTAGAAAGCCTATCCTTGAAGCCCTTGAGCTAGAAATCAAACAAGCCCCCACAGACTCTGTTAATTTGCAAGATGACAAGCCCGCCATTGTGCTTAGCCCTATGATTGAACCTGTTGATAATAATTTTCCATATTTTTATGTCTCATTGACCATTCATGATAAAATCCTTCACAATTTCCTGTTGGACACAGGGGCCAACCACAATCTAATGCCTAAAGCTATCATGGAGGAGTTGGGCCTTGATATCATGATTTATTTTCTTTTGATTCAAGGAAGGTGAAATGCCTCAGATTGATTAAAGATCTGACCATTACCTTAACTCAACTGCCCATGAAAAGTATGATGATGGATATTGTAGTGGCAGATGTCCCTCCTAAGTTTGGTATGTTGTTGTCCAGAGGGTGGATTAAGAGATTAGGTGGGACATTACAGAATGATCTATCTTATGCAACTGTCCTAGTGTTTGGAGGAGAAAGTAGGAGGTTATATAGAGAAGCACAATTGGCATATATCATCAGTGATGAGAAGAACCCTACAAATCATCCTATATATGCAGTGGACATCGATTTTGGAGCATGTATCCTCCAAATAGAAGAATCTCAGAAGGTCGTAATGCAGCTCAGGAAACCAATAGTTCAGGCCCAGAAAGAGCAACGAAGTCAGATTTGGGAGATGTTCTTTGATGGAGCGTGTTCCAGGGAGACTGTAGGAGCAGGGGTGGTGCTAATATCTCCACAACAAGAAAGCATTCAACTGTCTTTTAAGGTGGTTTTTCAAGTGACAAATAACATAGCAGAATATGAAGCATTGTTTTTGGGCCTTAATGCAGCAAAAGACAGAGGAATCAAGAGAATAAAGGCATTTGGAGATGCTGATTTAATTATACAGCAAGTAAATAAAACATTTCAAGCAAAGCACCCAAGGCTAAAAGCATACAAAGATGAGGTATGGAGAATCATAGACTCTTTTGATTGTTTCTGTATTTCATATATTCCTAGAGCCCAAAATCAGCTTGTGGATTCTCTTGCTGTTTCAGCCAGTTTGTTTATACCTCCCACGCCTCCCAAACTAGTTTATGAAGTGCAAATGAAGTACCGACCTTCCTTGCCTGACAATGTCCTGCACTGGAAAGTTTTTGAAGATGATAATGAGCTAAACAGGTTCCTTCAAGTCATTGATGAATTTTCAGAGATGCAAATTGACCAAGAAAATGAAGCTTTGTTAGAAAAACCCCAATCCCAGCTTAGAAATAAAATTGGTAAAGACAACATTGTCCAGCTTCCTAGCAACCATATTCCTAAGGGTCTAATTCCTCTTGAAAGATTGTTTGACCAGAATGATGTGCCTTACAAGGCTGCCCAAAAAGAAGACCAATCTGCAGTCTGTAAGCATGATATAGGAGGTCCAGGTCAGCTGAAATATGTAAATCTATCCACTTAGTTGTCAGCTAATCAAAGTGTCGAATACTGCAATTTAATGAGGCAATTTGCCGATGTGTTTGCCTGGGAATATAGTGATCTGAAAACTTATGACAAGAACATAATACAACATAAGATCTCTCTGGAGAAAGACACAGTTCCTTTCAAATAGAAGTTGAGACCAATCAATCCTATGCTTATTTCATTGATTTAAAAGTTGCTGGCTGCCAAGATCATAGTGCCTCTTAGATATTCTAAATGGGTAGCTAATTTGGTGGTCGTGAGGAAGAAGAGTGGTGAAATCAAACTATGTTTTGATTTCAGAAATTTGAACAAATGTTCCAAGAAAAACAACTATCCTCTGCCCAAGATGGAGCATTTGTTGCAGAAGTTCTCAGGAGCTAAAGTGATGTCGTTTTTGGATGGATTCTCAGGCTTCAATCAAATTTCTGTGCACCCAGATGATCAAGAAAAGAATGCATTTACTACTCCTTGGGGCACTTTCATGTATGCCAAAATGCCTTTTGGATTGATGAATGCTGGAGCCACTTTTCAGAGAGCTATGGACATAGAATTTGTGGGGGAGAAGGATAAATTTGTCCTCATCTACCTTGATGATATAACAGTTTACTCCAACGGCCATCAAAGTCATTTGCATCATTTAAAAAAAGTATTCTTGAAGTGCAGAATGTTTGGAATCTCAGTCAATCCCAAAAAATCTCAATTTGCTTTAAATGAAGGCAAGCTGTTAGGACATATTGTGTCTGCTGCAGGTGTTTAGATTGACCCAGACAGAGTCAAAGAAATTCAGGCTTTGACCGTCCCCAGATCAAAGAAGGATATTCAATCTTTTCTGGGCAAAATTAATTTTGTCAGGAGGTTTATTCCAAATTTTGCAGAACTTGTGAAGCATGTCAACTCCATGTTGAAGAAAGGAGTAGAAATAAGATGGATTGTAACAACAAGAAAATCATTTGAGTCAATTAAGAAAGCTATAATGGAAGCTCCCACATTGATAAGTCTTGACTACAGTAATGAGTTTCATCTGTTTTCATTTGCCTCTGAAGACACCATTGCAGCTGTTCTATTGCAGCAAAATGAAGAAGGTTAAGAGCATCCGGTGGCATTTTTCAACAAGAACTTGAGGATGCTGAACTGAGGTACGATATTATAGAAAAACATGCATATGCTCTTATTAAATCCTTAAAGGCTTTTAGAGTTTATATCTTGCATTCAAAAATAATTTCATATGTGCCTTTTGCTGCAATAAAAGATGTTTTAACACAACCTGATACTGATGGAAGAAGGGCCAAGTGGATTGCCAAAATGATATAATTTAATATAGAGCTGAAGCCCACTAAGCTGGTCAAAGGTCAGGGTCTTGCCAAGTTATTGGCTAAAGAAAATTGCAGGTCTTTAGACATTGATTTCCTGTGCACAATTGCAGCAGACAGTCAGTCAAATGAAGAGGAAAATGCGGCTGAAACAGTGAAAGAACAGTCAGTGGCTGAGAATCTAGCTTCATGTAACTGGTATGCTGAAATAATTAATTTTTTGATGAAGCTAGAAATCCCTTCAGAATTTACTCAAAGTCAAGCTAGAACTTTAAAGCTTAGAGCAACTAAGTATTGCATTATGAAAAATCTGCTCTACTGGAGGGATCCATCTGGAATATTTTTAAGGTTTATGGACAAAGGACAGTCAAAGGAAGTCATGCAGCAGTTTCATAATAGCATGTGTGGAGGGCACCATTATTGGAAAACTACTGCCCACAAAATTCTTAGAGCTGGGCATTATTGGCCCACTTTATTTGTTGATGTATTTGCTTTTATTAAATCTTGTGACAGGTGCCAAATATTTGAAGGAAAACAGTAGTTGAAGTCCCTGCCCCTAAAACCAATTCAGGCAAGAGGGCCTTTTCAGCAGTGGGGCTTGGATTTCATTGGTGAAATTAATCCACATTCCAGTGGCCAGCACAGATGGATATTAGTAGCCACTGATTATTTTACTAAGTGGATTGAAGCAGTCCCTACAAGGAAGGCTGATCATAATGTGGTCATAAAGTTTTTGACAGAGAATATCTTCAGCAGATTTGGTTGTCCACACAAATTAATCACAGATAATGCAACAGCCTTCAGGGCCAAAGGGCTGGTGGAAATGTGTGATTCAATGGGGATTAAGCTTGTTCATTCCACCTCATATTACCCTCAAGGAAATGGTCTAGCAGAATCCTCTAATAAAAGTCTGATCAGGATAATAAAAAAGCTGTTGGAGGACAATAAAAAGAATTGGGATTCAAAGCTCAAGTATGCACTGTGGGCTGACAGAGTGACCATAAAGAAGTCCACAGGGAGTTCTCCATTCAAATTGGTATATGGTACTGATGCTATATTCCCAATCCAGTTAATTCTCCCTGTGGGAAAATTCCTTCAAACAGAGTAGGATGAAGAAGAAGACATGTCAAGAAGAATCACTAATTTAACAGAGTTGCATCAGATTAGAGAACAACTGGTTGAAAAGGTTGTAGTACATCAAAAGAAAATCAAGGAATCCTTTGACAAGAAGGAAAAATCAAATAATTTTTAGGTTGGAGACTTGGTTTTGAAATGGGATGCACTAAAGGAAAAGAAAGACAACCATGGGAAATTTGATGCTTTTTGGACAGGGCCTTTCATCATTTCACAGGTTCAAGGGAACAACACCTTCATACTGAAGAGTATGGGAGGTGAACCAGTTTTTGATGGCCCAGTTAATGGGTAGTTTTTGAAAGTTTATGTGGTTTAAGGTCTTTGGCCTTAAAGGTTGTAAGTAGTTTGTTTTTAGCAGTTTTGTGCAGGCAAAGTAGACTCCATGCCCAATGGAACACTAGGAATTTTGATTAGTTTGATTTCAGCTGGAAAGGCAGTGGTCTACAGGTTCTTGAGACCTCACGGGAGGATCTCATCCCTAGAAGGAGCCAGTGTTAGCTCTGCTATAGTTTGCAGCATCTGATGGGCAAAAAGCAGGTTTGGTAGTGCTGGTCACATGTTCAAGAGGTTTTATAGCAATGGGTTTCTTCTTCCCCTTCATTCCCCTTATTCTCCTTCATTACCCATTTTACTTTTAATCCCCGAGCATTTTTATGCTTAATGTTAAAACCTCGATAGCCCTTTATAAATCGTGTTAACTTATGTTTTTGTTAAAACACCGTGCATATAATATAATTTATAACCCTCAGTTTTGATAGAGCCCGGGCCCGCAGTTTTACTTGTCACATCACCCGTCATGTCAACAATAAACCCGTGCAGTTATTTTGTGCCGTCTGATCATCCCGCTTCATCATCCAATGGTTATTGCTTTCCCCGCTTCGCAGACCTGCGTGCCTGTTAGCTCCCGGGAAAGTGGTTTCCCACCCATCGCATCAGACACGCGGCGCATTTTCATTGTATCGCGCTTCCCCTGTACGAAAACTACCGTAGCACAAAGGTGGTGCGGGAAAACCACTTCCCGCCATCGTACCGTTTCCCCGGCCCGTTAACCATCGCCTTCTTTTGCCACCCGATCGCCATCGGATCTGCCTGACCGTGATCCGACGACCCTCATTCACCCTGTTCATCCGCCTCCCGATAGTTCGTTCTAGCATGATCTCTACCGTCCATTTCTCTAATCTAACGACTCGTATTCAAATTGTGCCCGTGTGCCTTCCCGTTGCCCTCCGTCAGCATATCTTGATCATCCAAGAAATCCATCCGATGGCCAGTGTTTCATCTCGGCCCCTGTTCGATTTCAAAGTATTTTGAGTGTATTCTTCAGCGTTTTCGGGCCTGTTCTGTGCGCACAGAGGAGAAAGAAAGCCACCAACTCCTTGTACTCTGTGCGTTAATTTCTCACCCACCTACATTCAACATAGCACGTCCAAGGACGAGTAGAATGATCCTCGAGCATATCAATGACAACAAGAGTGATTGAAAATTATAAAGATAATATTTCACCTGTTCAAAAAGTACATCAAAGTTCAAAAAGAGCCATTTTGTTCATTTAAAATAGTCCGAATGTAGCAGAGGACCCATATCTAATTGTAAATGCGGCTGGTAGTCAATCAAGACACCTCCACGCATACCCTAACAGAGATATTTTGTAAACAGATTCTATATATACCCAGAAAAAAGATGTAATCAGTTTGATGAGTGTTAGATGAATGTTATTGTGTTGTAAGCTTCAACTTCTGGAAACTGTAACTGTTGTGACACCTGCTACGTCTAGTCTTCATTTCCAACTAATACAAGCTTCTTTTGCTATCATTTGTTCACTTTTCACTTCTTCTATGTTCCAGGTTGTGCCTGTTTTGCAATTTTTCATGTACTGTGAATGTTTAGCATCAGAGGGGCCGTCATCCCACCTCCGTGTTAGAATTTAGCATGTATCATTGAATTTGCTTACAGGTTTCTGTTGCTTTAATACCAGAAAGCTGTCATCCTGTCTGTGTATTAGATTACAGATTTACAGACATCCTAGCTAGTTCCAGCTGGCCATCACAGGGTCCTGTGTATCTGCTGGTGTAGTCAGTCTTCTCCATCATCACATTTTGTTTAAACTATGAGTAATTGGTGGTTAAAAGCCTTGTAGTTTGGGGGTGTTTGCATGTCTGGGGCCAATCATAGTAGGAGTGGTTATCTGGCTTGAATATACAACATTTCTTTCATTCATCCATCATTTTATCCAACATTTTGTTGAGTTTATAATGTTCCCGAGCATCACTGATATACAACCTAGGTGAGTTTCTTGGGGTGATAACAACATGCATATACCATGCATCCCAAAATCAGCAAGGAAATCGCACATGAAACCTGTTACCTGCGAAACAATCCAGTTGTAGCTATTAATATAATTGTGTCCTTGCACTCCCTTCTTTCCTTTGCCTTCCTTCTCCAAATCCAAGAATACTCTAAGTGTGCGAGAGTGTGAGAGAATGAGAGAATGAAACAAGAGAGGTAAAAATAAACTGACTAAAGCTATGAACTGATCCTCTGATGCCTTTTTATCATTGATGCCTGTATTTTCTTCATTTTCCTTCATTTTCCCTTGCATGTAAATATGTATCTCTTCACCTTCCTTTTCTCCTATTTTCCTTTACTTTCATGAATAAATGCCAATTATTGTCTCTTTGACTTTGCCAATGCCTTTACCAATTTCCATAGCCATTAATTAATCACAAGTGATGCCCACTAAAGTGTTTTACCCAAGTTTCAGCCTGGAATATGTGTCCCATGACCTTGGTCTTATATTATTTACATGGAAAATCTACAAGGGGTTGTTACAAACCCCTCTCCCTTAGGGGAACACCGCCCTTGGTGTTCAATGACACCTATGACCAACAAACCACTGAAAACAACACATACTTCCTATGGAGCTTTATAACATAGCTCAATGCAATATTTACAATGACATCTTGCTGAAAAACAAAACAAACATACTGCTAATTGGAGCTTTATAACACAACTCATTGTGGTATTTACAACAACACTGATATACATGTACATCTACTAAAACTCATATTCTTGAACCAACAAATAATGAAGGATATAAATACTGCATCTGATTAACCATCTCCCATGTAGCTTCATTGGGCCCAAAGTGCTTCCACTACATTTTAACTTGCTCGATTGCTCTATTCTAGAGCATGAGCTATTTCCATTGCAATATGCATAAGGTTCTGGCTGGAATTTCCCCTCTAACTCCACCTACAATACAAACCAATCAATCACATGATCAACATCCTACACACATCTCTTAAGCAATGAAACTTGGAAAACATTATGGAATTTCACTATTGGCGGTAGTGCAAGTCGGTAGCGCATTGGTCAAATCCTCTCAAGGATGTCAAAAGGCCCATAATCTAGAGGTTCCAGCTTGGCACATGATCCAATCCTCAAGGAGCTCTTCTTAGGCTTAATGCACAATTACACATGCTCCCCAACATGAAACTCCTTGAATGCCCTGTGTAGATCTACATAAATCTTCTGCTTGTCCTGTGTTGCCTTCAAATTCCTTTTGACAACCTGCATTTCTTGTTCCATCTTAGCTAACATAACTGACCTAATCAATACCTTGTTCACTTTATCACTGTAGTTGATAAGAGTATTACAACTCCGCCCATAGAGAGCCTCAAATGGACTCATCCTCAAGGACTCATGATACCAATTATTATACGCAAACTCCACCAGTGGAAGATACTCCTCCCACTTCCACTACTGATGCATGACATACATCCTCAACATGTCCTCAAGAATCCAGTTGATGCTTTCTGTCTGTCCATCTGTTTGTGGATGATAAGTTGTACTGAAAGCCAACTATGTCCCCAAACCTACAAACAACTCCATCCAAAACCTGGAAGTGAACTTGGCATCTCTGTCTAATATGATCTTATTAGGAACACCATGTAATCTAACTATCTCCCTACTAAATATATGATCTACCTCACTAGATGAATTTGTAGACTTAACTGCAATGAAGTGAGCTACCTTACTCAACCTACCAACTAATACCATGATGGAATCATGCTACTTTGATGTCCTCGACAAAACTGTAATGAATTCCATGGAAATGACCTCCCATTTCCATTTTGGAATCATAATCGGTTGTAACAAACCAGTTGGATGTTTACACTCTACTTTTACCTGCTAACAGTCCAAAAATTTAGTGACAATCTCAACCGCCTCTTTCTTTAAGTTCGACCAATGGTAAAACTTCTTAACTGCTATCAATGTCTTCTAATATCCCGGGTGAGCTAATTACAAATTGACATGAAACTTCCTTAAGATAAGCTTCTTGAGCTCATTATTATTTGACATAAATAATTTTTCTAAATCTGACCAAGCCATCTGTCATGAGGTGATACTCCTCATCCCTATCACCTACACCCTACCGCTGCAACCTCTACCTCAGTTGCTGATACTTGTCATCATGATGCCCTATTTGCAAGATCAACTCCTTTAAATATGTCCTGTAAGAGATCACAACTGCAATGTGATTCACCTGAAATCTTCTACTAAGAGCACCTGAAACCCTGTTCTCCTTGGCCTTAATGTACCCAATCTCAAATTCAAACTCACTGAGGGTAGCCAACCATCCAACTTTCCTGGCATTCAGATTAGGTTGGTCAAACAAGTACCTCAACCCACTATGATCACTCATCAATACACACCTCCTGCCAAGGAGATAATGTCTCCACATCTTCAATGCATGAATAATAACTTCCAACTCAATATCATGAGTCACATAGTTATGCTCGTGCTCATTCAACTTCCCTGACTCATATCATCATGACTTATCCAAGTCCTCTCTTGCATCGTCTGTACATACCATGAACTCCTTATTAGGATCTGCAATTTTCATGACCAGAGCATTTGTAAGCAACTACTTCAATTGCTCAAAAGTGGCTGCACACTCCTTAGTCCATTCAAATTTATTTCCTTTCCTCTGCAAGGATGTAACAGGATAGGAAATTTGTGAGAAGTTCCTCATGAACCTCCTGTAATAACTTGCTAGTCCCATGAATGATTTGAACTCATCTGCATTCCTAGGAGTTGGCCACTCCATGACAGGTCTAATATTTTCAGGTTCCACTGCTATACCTTCCTTGGAAACAACATGTCCAAAGTAATGAACTTCGGTATGAAATAAACTGCACTTGCTAAGCTTTGCATACAAATGTTTCTCTCTCAATAATCTCAACACTGCTGCCAGGTGCTCTCCATGCTCTTCCTCATTCTTAGAATATATCAATATGTCATCAATAAAAACTATCACAAACTTGTCCAGATAAGATGCAACACACTGTTCATCAAACACATGAAAGTAGCTAGAGCATTAGTAAGACCAAAAGGAACCACCACAAACTCATAATGCCCATACTTGGTATGAAATGTGGTCTTGGAAATATCTTCTTCTTTGATGTGTACGTGATGATATCCTAATCTCAAGTCAACCTTTGAGAACAATTCTACTCCCTTCAACCGATCAAACAAGTCATCAATTTGTGACAACAAATACATGTTCTTGATAGTCACCTTGTAATCAATGCACAATATGAGAGTATCGTCCTTCTTCTTTACAAACAATACTGGTGCACCCCAATGAGATACACTTGACCTAATGTATCCATTATCAAACATTTTTTTAAGCCGCAACTTCAATTTCACCAATGCTATAGTGCTCATCCCGTAAGATGCCTTTAATGCTGGTATTTCTCTTGATACCAACTCAATAGAAAATTGCACCTCTCTATGAGGAGGCAACTCTGAAATCTTTATCAGAAACACATCCCGAAACTACTGCAAAATCATATACTTCTTTAGAACTTCATCATCCTCATTTTCCTTCCCTTTGTCACTAGAAGTATGAATTGCAAACAATACGCATCCCTTTCTGCAACTGTGCTTTTCCTTGCATAGCTAAAACAATTCTCACTGATGTAGGATTCTTCTTTCCCTGCAAGATTCTCCTCTCCCCATCATCATCCAAACACACAATAGACTTGTCATATAAATCTACCTTAGTCTTGTGAATATACAACTAATCCATGCCCAATAACATGTTGTATGAACCAAAACAAAGCACATTTAGATGTGTTGATGTAGGCATACCATCCAGTTCAAATGCATATGATATCACCCAATGATGAACTCTCTTCTTGGTCAATGTAGCCAACTGTACCAACCAATATTCTACATGAACTTCTTTACTCAAGACACACTCTTTCCACTAGCTCAGGGCTGATATAACTTGTTAGATCCAGGATAAATCAAAATAGAAACAACTTTATCACAAAACTTACCTTCCATCTCGATAATAGATTCCTGATGATCAACCTGTCTATTATCAAGTGCTGCATAAATCTAAGGAATAATCTGTTCGACATCCCCAACTGTATGTGCCTCCTAAGCACTATAAATATGAATTCTTCCACCCTGATGATGTGGAAAATCTCTCTTGCATTTCTCTCCACCACAAGTCCAATACTACAAAGGATTCCTGCCATCACCTTCGTTCTACTCCTCAAATTGAAACCCATGTCCACTGTCGACTACATTGAATTTCTTGTACGATGCTACATTCTCCTTGTCACCTACACCCTGAGATCTTCCTCTCTTCTTAACGCACTTTCCTTTAGTCTTGTCATTCCCTTTACAATCACACTTAGGTTAAAAATTATGCTTAGACTACTCATATCAATGCTTCAACTTTCTAATGACTTCCTCCAATGACCAAGGCTCATCATACTCAATCCAATCCTTGAATGCTAAAGGCAATCCAATGATGAACATTTGGAACTTTGTATTCTCATCCTTACGATATGTCACATACCTCAACAACTCTACAAACTTAGTCATATACTCTTCATCTGTCATAGATCCCATCTTCATCTCATAGAACTCCTTGTCCTTTCCATCATAATATCTCTCAGACAAGTATTTCTTTCTGAAGAGTCTTTTGAACTCATGCCAACTCAGCTCCTCTATCTTGATGCCTCTGAAACACTTTAAATCTTTCCACCAGATGTCTACTCTTCCCTTGGGACTGAGAATAGCTATCCTGACTTTCATATTCTCTGAATAATCATGCATCTTGAAAACATTCTTCATCCCAAGTAGCCATGCTTTTGCATCTTCCGGTTTCTTCAGCTCTCCATCAAATGCAGGAGGCTTGGATTTCTTGAAATCATCTCGCAAGTTCTTCTTCTCACTCCTCCTATAAGGATGATAACAATGATGTCTATCGGATCCAAAACTAAAATATAACCCATAAGCACTACCTGTCTTGTTAGGTGTATCCAACCATCTTCCATTTCTAACCGTGTCATCCCTGTCCAACCTGTATCCTGATTGTGACCTGCTACCATATGCCCCATTATTCCCTTCCTCATGTCCATGGCTGATTCTTGGTTGTCCCTATCTTTGCAAATATGACAACATCTGAAGGATCACCTCATTGAACTGTGGCTTGTTGGGGCCTGACCCAGGTTCAGAGGTGATTTAGCCAAACAGATCCCGGTACTACTGGCCCTTTCGGCAATAGTCTGCGAAGCGTGGACTGAGGTCTGACCCGAAGTAGTATGGGAGGGTGCTATAACCAGGTTTCCGCACCCTAGAGATGTCTGATGAGTTCAAGTGGTCCGCGGTTCGACTCTGCGCACACGTGCTACGCGCACTTACCCGTACCTCGCAGCCTGAGATGCTGTCTTCACGTAGCCCTACTCGGGGGCCGAGCACTGTTATTACTCAAGTCCTTACCAGTATTCCATTGTTAGTTGATTAACTTAGCCTAGTTATATGCGTTAAGTTATACTTAGCAATATAAATCATTCATACAAGTGCGCGCAGTAAATAAACAATATATTTGCAATTTATATCAACCATGTAATAACTCAAGAACAGATACACAAAATTTGGATAAAACTTCTCTTTATTATTCTCTTCTTCAGTTACAGACTCGACTCCACCCTGCGCACTTAGCTGCAGGGGTCTGCGCACTCAGCTGCGGACTACTAGGCCTCTGCGCACTCAGTTGTAGAGCCTTCTCCTACTTTACGAACCAAGACACACTTAGACTCTTTGCTTTTTCACTATTCTTAGCTATCTCTTACGTTTAGAGCTTCACTCTTTTTATACATTCCCATGGTCTGTGGACCATGGGCAGGCCAACATTACATCCAAAATTAGGGCGGACAACACTATGACTCTAACATGCTTTCGTGCCCGCAATTCGCGGGGCTTTACAACATCATTCGGTCAAAACATGGGCTTTGAGCCCCAAAACATGCCTTGGGGGATTCCATGCCCAACAGGCCCCCAACACAAACATCGTGACTCACCCTCGAGTCACTTTGTCGACGCGACGATCTTGGCACGGAGTTCCTCCACTTGTCCTCGAACTGTGCTGATGTCGGTAGCACACTGAGTCGCTGCTTGCTGAATTTGTTTCATCGTCTGTTCTGAGACCTCCGTGTCTAGGGCACTTCTCTACATTAACGTGTGCATCCCCTGTATGTGCGTGAGCTTTCCTTCGATGTTTTCCATGATAGTGAAAGCCTTGTCGATCCACAGCTGGATGCACGCTTTGAGAAATGCCTCCTTATGTCGTGTCGCATCCACCTGCTCCTTTAGTGCCTTAGCTTGCTGCATCCTTGCAAGCCGCTGAGTGAGGACTACTATTATGAAACCAGCTCAAAAAAATATAGAAAATATATATCAACGCCTTAGAATTCAGCCTCTTCGAGGGGGCAACCTCCTTTACATTACATAAATGAACAATTCTTGGATGATTCAAATGAAAAAACCTCCTTTCTATATATAGGAGTCTAAGGAGTACAATATAACCTAGCTGACCTAATAATAATAATATAAAGCCACAAAAATAGCAATAGAGGGATTCTATGGGGCACAGTAATAACAATATGGGGACAATAGGGGCACAACAATATTAATAAGGTATACAACTACAATAGTAATGGGGTAATCACTAGTATTATAGGGACCCAACATGCCCCTCTCCTTCAAAAAAGTGTTGTCCTCAACGCTTGAGTAGTTCTAGATGCTTATGTATAAAATTCTCATCCTCCCATGTGGAATATTTAGCGGATAAGTTCTTCCACTCGATAAGATACTCTGAAATTGATCGATTTCGTAGCTGTCAAGTTCTTGTTTCTGTGACTGCTTCCGGTTCCAATATAATTCTTTGTTCCTCGTCAAGTTCTGGAAATTGTTTGAACTGGGAGCTTGTCGCCTATAACCTTCTTTAAACATGAAACATGGAACTGGGTGCAATCGAGAAGCTGCAGGAAGCTCCAATTTGTATGCCATAGTACCAATCTTTTGCAACACCTTGTACGGACCATAATACTTTGGTGATAATTTATTATCCTTCTTAGCTTGCTTGAGGGACATTTGCTTATATGGTTGTAGCTGTAGGAATACCCAATCACCTACATCAAAACTTCTTTCGCTGCGATGTTGATCTGCCTGTTGTTTCATTCTATTCTGTGCCAACATGAGGTTATCATTTAAGAGTTGGAGGACTTGTTGTTGATGTTCGATGTGATGTTCCACTGCTTGAACCTTAGAATTTTCTCTTAAATATGATGTGATGGATGGTGGCTGATATCCATAAAGTGCCATAAATGGGGTCATTTTTGTTGCTGTATGGAAGGAAGTGTTATACCACCATTCAACTAGAGGAAACCATTTGACCCATTGTGTCTGTTTATCAGATACAAAGCAACGAAGATATCCTTCCAAACATTTGTTTACTATTTCAGTTTGCCCGTCAGATTGAGGATGATAAGATGAGCTATGAGCTAGCTGAGTACCAAGGCAAGAAAATAATTCTGTCCAAAAATTTCCAGTGAAAATGGGATCTCTGTCACTTACAATAATCTTTGGGTTTCCATGTAGCTTTTGAATTGTTTCCATAAATGCAGTAGAAACTGTACTGGCTTTAAATGGATGTGATAATGCACAAACGTGTGCATACTTGGTAAGTTTGTCAACTGCCACCATGATGACACTCTTTCCCTCAAACATGGGTAAACCTGTGATAAAATCCATTGAAACCTCCTCCCAACGTTGGCTTGGAATGGATAAGGTTGTAATAGACCCGGTGTCTTAATTGTTTCAACTTTATTTTGTTGGCAAACCAAACATTCCGCCACAAACTTTTGAGTATCTGATTTAAGGCCATCCCAAAAAAATTCCTTTTTAACCCTGTGGTAAGTTTTTAAAAATCCTGAGTGCCCTCCTAAGGGAGAAGTGTGCAATTCCATAAGAGTCTTTTGTTTTAGTTGGGAATTCTTACAAAGGTATAAGTGATCTTTGTACCATAACAAGTCATTTTTCGAGCTAAATGTATCAGACGTACTGGAATCTTGTTGTAACTTTCGAATAAGTGCCCACACTTCTTCGTCATTCTTCCATTCCTCCCTTCCTTTGTTTATCCAATCTGGTTGGATAATAGAAATGGCGCACAACAATGCTTCCACATCCTCATCCTTTCTTGAGAGTGCATCTGCCACCACATTTTGCTTCCCTTTTTTGTAGATGATTTCAGAGTCATAACCCAACATCTTTGTGACCCACTTTTGTTGCTCTTCAGAGGATAATCTTTTTTCTAAAAAGTATTTAAGGCTATCATGATCCATTTTTACCTTGAAGTGTCTTCCCATTAGGTAGGGTCGCCATTTCTTAAGTGCATGGAGTATTGCCAACATTTCCTTCTCATAAATAGCATTGTGTAAAAACTTTCCCTTGATTGGACGACTTTCAAAAGCAATGGGTCTTTCATCTTGCATTAAAATAGCACCAATTCCATTTCCTGAAGCATCACATTCCACAATAAAGGTTTTTGTGAAGTCCGGTGTAGCTAAGACCGGTGCTTGGAACATTGCCTCTTTAAGATGTTCGAAGGCCTTTGTTGCTTCTGGAATCCATGAAAATGAATCTTTCTTCAATAATGTTGTTAGAGGTGCTGCTATTCTCCCATAATTCTTAACAAACTTGCGATAATACCCTGTCAACCCGAGAAATCCTTGCAGATGCTTTATGGATGTGGGGGTTTTCCATTCCTTAATGGCTTTAATTTTGCTAGGGTCTACCTTAACTCCTTCATGAGATACAATATGACCCAGATATTCCACCTCTTGCACTCCAAAGAAACATTTGGATCTTTTTTCATATAATTATTTCTCCTCCAATAGTTGTAGCACCCTGTCAACATGTTCAACATGATCCTTCCAAGACTTGCTGTAGATTAGTATATCATCAAAAAATACTAACACAAATTTTCTAAGGAATGGTTTGAAAATGGAATTCATCAAACCTTGAAATGTTGAAGGTGCATTGGTAAGGCCAAAAGGCATGACCAAAAATTCATAATGACCCTCATGAGTTCTAAATGTTGTTTTCAGAATGTCTTCAGTCTTCATTCTGATTTGATGATATCCTGAACGAAGATCCAACTTGGTGAAGTAAATTGATCCATGCAATTCATCTAGTAATTCATCAATGACAGGAATGGGAAACTTATCTTTAATAGTGAGCTTGTTGAGCTCCCTATAATTTGAACACATGCGCCATGATCCATCCTTCTTGTGCACCAATACTAGTGGAGTAGAGAAATAACTTTGACTCGGTTGAATTATACCATACTCTAGCATTTCTGCAACCATACGTTCAATTTCACTCTTTTGGGCATAGAGATATCTGTACGGCCTGATGTTTGGAGGAACACTTCCTGGAATCAGATGAATAGCATGATAATGATAATGAATAGGTGGAAGACCTTTGGGAGTCTCAAATACCTTGGAATGATTGTCCAAGACTTTTTGGAGATCTATAGAAATAGATGGTTCCAATGTGGAAACATCTAGTGAACATAATTGTGCAATTACACCTCTTTGTTCCTTTTTTAGAAGCTTTGTCATACCGTTAGAGCTGATTATCTTTCCCGATTTCCCTGCAATACCCCTTAATTCCACTTCCTTTCGTTCCACAGAAAATTTCATGAAAAGTTCTTGAAAATTAAAAGCTATTGTACCCAAGGATTGTAGCCATTGGACTCCTAGTACAACATCAACACCTCCCATTGGAATGGAAAGTATTGGGCTAGTCAATATGTATTCTCCCATGGATAGCTTGATATTATGGCACTTTCTAGAGCAATTTATTGTTCCTCCATTTGCAACCATCACTTGACACTCTAGTGCTGGATATAAGAAGCAATTCAATTCTTTTTCTACCTTACAATGAATAAAATTGTGGGTACTTCCTGAATCAATCAACACTATTACCTTTTTCTTCTTGATTTGTCCTTCTATCTTGATGGTTTGAGGAGTGGTAATTCCTGCCAATGCATTACAAGATATGGTCGGATTCATTTCTTCTTTATCTAGGCTTTTTTCCTGGAGTATATCCTCTTCTTTTGACCTTTCTTGCTCCTTTTCTTCTTCCTCTTCACAATATATGTAGAATAATTTCTTCTCAGCACACTTATGACCTTTAGTGTATTTGCTATCACAACTATAACAAAGCCCTTTTTCTCTTTTTTCTTCCAATTGTTGTGGTGTCAACCTTATAGGTTGTGGAAGACTAGGGGAAACAACACTTCCATCTTTATAGTTGTGAGTGGTATGCTTCCTGGTTGCCATAATTTTGCTTTCCATTTTTCTTGCTAACCTGAATGCCTTCTCTAATGAATCATGTTCCCAAAGGCGAACATCATGTTGGATATTATCCTTTAAAGTCCCTATGAACACATCAATCTTATGCTCCTCTGGAATATTTTTTACCCTTATGTTCAATTTTTGGAACTCCTCAATGTGCTCCATTATTGAACCCTTTGTTTGAGACTTATCAATTGGCTAAAAAAAGTGTTGCTTTTTGTATCCTCATAATGTGCTGTCAATTCTTCCGTAAAAATTGCCCAAGTGATAATTTGTTTACGAGAGCAAAGCAATTGATACCATACAAACTGATTTGGTTCCAAATATAAAGTTGCAATACGTACCTTTTGTGTGTTTTGCACATTATTGAGATCAAAAAATTGCTCCATCTGTAATATCCATGTTGCGGGATCCTTGCCATCAAACTTCCTCATATCGATTTTTGGAATATGGTGGGTCTTCGATCCCACATTAGAGTCTATGAAATCATGATTAAAATTTATTTTGTTCTTATAATGAGTTTCCTTTACTACCTTTTCACCATTAGTAAGTATTTCTTGTAGAATATTTGTCAAATCTATCTTCAAATCTGCCATGTCTGTCTTCAAATCTGCCATGTCTCTCTTCAAATCTGTCTTCAAATCTATATTCAAATCATCCATCTTAGCTTCCATGCCCTTTATCTTAGATTCCATGCCATTTATCTTAGCTTCTGTTAGCTTTTGTGAGAGTGACATTTGTTGCACTTGGTCTTGTAATTTTGATATATCATGTAGCATTTCTTCCTCTTCTTCATGAGTCATGCTAGAGCTTTCAGGTTGCTTACTAGGTGTTTGCATTTTCTTTCCTCGGGGATCAGTTACCGATAATAATGCTCTACTATGCCCTTTGAATTCCTTCAAAATAAATTTTCAAACCCAGCTTAAGCAAAAATTTAAAAAAATCTACACACCTTTTTTCACTTTGTAGGAGCTCGATATTGCCTCTGATGTATCTCTATACTTTCAGATCATCCAATTCTAAAATTGTGATCTGCAGTAGCCCTCTGTGTCTTCTTTCCAATGCCACTAGTCTGATCCAGATTGGATTCTCCAAGGAAGAGTTATGCGAAATCTCCCACAGTGACTTGACTATAGACTAGTTCAGTAGAGCGAACTTGTACGACGTTCCACGAGTCACTGTTTCTACCTTTGGCTCTGAAAATATATACAAGAAACAATAGTCCATCCTCTTTCTGTACCTTCTTACTAAATTTCAATCCGATGCTCAGAGAGAGTTATGACGATTTTCCCCAGGTCACCTGTTTGGAATGTAATTTAGGAGTATGCAAAAAGACCAACTTCCTCAGATCATATCTCTGCAAATATAGCGCGAAAAGATCTGAAATTTGGACCTGAAGTTCAACGCGACGTCTTCTCAAATGGTTTTTTTTTTTAGCTTCTGAAATGTCATAGAAAAAAATTAGAGCGAAAATGCCACGATGACCTATTTGGAGCAGCGAAACCCTAGAATCCAAAGCTCTAATACCAAATGTTATGAAACCAGCTACCAAAAATATAGAAAAGATAGATCAATGCCTTATAATTCAGCCTCTTCGAGGGGGCAACCTCCTTTACATTACATAAATGAACAATTATTGGATGATTCAAATGACAAAACCTCCTTTCTATATATAGGAGTCTAAGGAGTACAATATAACCCAGCCGACCTAACAATAATAATATAAAGCCACAAAAATAACAATAGAGGGATTCTATGGGGCACAATAATAACAATATGGGGACAATAGGGGCACAACAATATTAATAAGGGATACAACTACAATAGTAATGGGGTAATCACTAGTATTATAGGGACACAACAACTACTGTTTGCATAGTTCCTCAGACATTGTCGTATTGCTGCTGAAGTTCTCGCACCTCTGTCTCCAGGCGCTGGATGTTGGGGTCCTCCTACAGAGTTGTGAGGACCTCAAGTGCTTGATCCAACAAATTGGTATAGTCTTGCACTATACTTCAAATTTCTTCCAATCCCGATGTGATAGCGCTAGCGCGCTATTCTTAGACCTCCAGGGGAGTGGAAGGTTGCGCCTTTAACTGCGGTTCGGCGATCTGAAGATTCAGCTCTAGCTGAACCTTGGTTGTTTCTTCTCTAGCCTCGTGGACTCCGGTTGCCAACCTGTGGAACCGCACCTCTACTGGTAGATCTGCTAGAATGGCCAGCTCCGGGATGCGTCGACAAGCGTCGTCTACCACCTGCACCAACTATTGATTCCGCGACACCGATTCGTCGCGTTGTGAGCTGAGCTATTCCATATTTATCTTTTGCTCGTTGACAACTTGGATCACGTGGCTCTCTCTAGCACGCAACTCTCTCTAGCACGCAGCTCTACCGTTATCCCATCCTGTAGCAGATACAGTGTCTCACGTGGAAGGGTAGCCAAATTAAGGCCAAGGCCTTTGATCATGTTAACTGAAAATCTATCGGTCTCGTTCCCTGCTATTAGGGCCCCTTCTGGTAACACTATTGTGTTTTCCATTCGCGCGCGCAACATCTGTTCTACTGATGAGGATCCTGCTGCGAGGTGGGTGAAAAGGTTACCCACCCGAGGGGGACACACTTGTAACTCTTGTAGCTGTGCCTTGAGGGCCCCCAACAGAGTCTAGTGCTCTTGCATAAAATTATGAAGAGCCTCATTTGTGACATCACGAACTGTCTCGCCGATGTCATGCAAATCACCTTTGGTTAAGGTGATTGGGTCAATGGCCAACTTCAAGGCCTTGACCTTCTTCCTTGGTCTTTCTCTTTCTGCTATGTGTGGGCACTTTAACTGTGTAGATGCGGTCCCTGGGTCCACGATCCCTTCTGCTGTTTCTGCTTCCTCTGCCTCTTGCCCCTGCGAGGACGTTGCCATTGCCCTCATCCTCTTTTGCAGTTGCTACCTTTGCCGCTTGTGCTGTTGCTGTTGCTTCTGCAGCTTTCTCCTGCTCGGCGGCTTTTTGTGCCACTTCGCGCGCTGCCCTTACCTCCGCTGCTGCTATTTCCTTCTGCCTTTTCTCAGTGAATTGTGTGACGCACAACTTGGCATCGTCCTTCTTCTTCTGCGCTGCCGTCTTCTCAAGTTTTGCAAGATCTGGGGCACGCCATTCCGGAGGCCATGTCTCCAAGACAATAAAAATTGTGTTGTCAGTGGCTACAAAAGGTAGCTTCGTCCACTGCTTCGCTGGATCCTTACACGCCCTGATAAAAATGTTGTGCATATCAGCTTTAAAGTCTGCAAAACTTTGTAGACTGTTGTACACTGTGGGCGACAGGCGTGGCCTCCGATTGATCCACATCCAGATGCTCATCTCCATGAGAACCCAGAAGATTTTGGTGTCACGTATTCATTTCGCGTCCTTTGCGGCCCAGAGCGAAGCGTACTTCGCGGCCTCTGGTCATTCTCTGCCAATGTTGGGGAATTGACTGTCCTCCGACAGTTCCTCCTCTATGAGCATTATGGATAACAATAACCACACATAGTGGAAGGTTTTACCCTACTTGTGGGCTTCGTGACAATTTTTCAAATATTTCTCGTAGAGGAATTTGGACCAGTTGAACTAGACCCCCTCCGTGCACTGCTCGGCCAGTGCGACCACCGACACCGGTACCTCATTAGCACGACACTTCCTCATAACTTTTCCGGCCAGGATTTGGGTTGCTACGTGTACCCCTTTGTCCTTGATGCTGGAGATGGTGTAACCCCTCTTCTTCTTCTCTAGCTTGTATTTTGTCTTCATGGCTTTTGCAAGGGCCAAATCACTGCCCTTTCCTTCGGCTATGGTCGCGGGGTCCTTTCCTTTGCAGGGGAGTTGAGAAATGCGGTGAATGAGGTCTGCCGTGATGGGGATAGGCTCCTCTAGCCATAGATACCCATCATGCACCAAGCAGAGCAGCTGCCTGATGACGAAAATGGTGATGGGCACGCGGTGGAAATGCGGTACCCATAGTAAGTGCAGCAACCCGGCCTTTTCCACACCGCGTAGCCATTTCCATAGCTCTAATGTTGTCACCACCCCCTCAGTGCTCTTCTTCATGAGGTTCCTGGTCTCCAGGTGAGGGAACTTCTCACGGTTAGCGAGGTCCCAATCTTCAAACTTCATGGTTGGCACGCGGCCCAGGTGCGTGCCTTCAAACACAATGCCGTCTGGGAGGAGCGGGGTCTAGAGTGAACTCTTGGTTTTGTCAAGGTCCTTCAGCACTTTGGTTTTCCCTTTTCACGAAGGGACATATGCGGGTATTTTTGTTGCAGAGCATGTAGGTTGAATATCCTCCTCCATGTATTCGTCTTCTTCGACTGTTATGATCAGGGCCTGCAAATCTTCTTCTTCCTCATTTGTTTCTATCATGACAACTTTCCCCTTTTCTGCCATCGATAGTTTGTTGCGCATCAGGTTCCTTAGGGACATGCGTACGAGGGCCATTGCTTGTTTATCTTTATTGGGCCTCGGCGTTCGCAGTGATTTGGGGATTTCTGCCACAACCCCAACACCTTTTGGAACATCCTCCACCATTGGGATTTGCGCGGCCTTGCCGACGGTTACCTCTTCAATTACAAAACCATCCTTAGTTGCTGTCATCGTTTCTAGGCTGTATTCTGTGACTCGTGAACTCAGGGGCTCGATTATCGCTTGGCTCTCAATGCTCGGTGCTCTGCTCAATCACTTAACTCTCAAATGACCAAGTGTTGTTTGCTGCGCAACCCCTTGTATTTTATAGCGCCTTTTGAATTCGAATTCAACTGTTCCCCCCAATTCTGGTCCATTAATGCTTTATTGGTGGCATATTTTCCAAAATCTTGCCCATAAATCGCATCTTAAATGCCCACTGCCTGCTCCATTTGGCCTCAAATCGAGCATCCCGTCGTGAATAGTGACTCCAACGGTCACTTCCCAGCCCACTCATGTGATAGCGCAGCCCTTCGTGCGCGATCGTGGACCCTGTGACACTCTACTTCTGCACGCATCCCCAATATCACGCAACTCCCGGGCATAATAGTTTATAGTCTTGCGCTTCCTTTCAACTACCTGGAGTGCTAAACTGTCCTTCCCGTAGCTAGTCAGGTGGTCGCACCACCCGTGTGGGGCTCCATCCTATCCTCCACCACGGTTTGCGGAGAATCCCCACCTTCCATTGTTGTGGTCGACATCGCACACTAAACCACTTGCAATGCGTTACCCTGGTCACTATGCTTGGCGATATGCGGTCCAAGCCAAGGCAGCAGATTGACTAGTTCATGACGATAGCTCTCAAACTTGTCAGTATGATCGTACACACCTTGCCTTACCATCCTACGTTTTTAGACAAGAAACGCTTCCTTTATCTTGTCTTCTAGCTTCTGGACCTCCGCGTCCATGAAAGCACTTTTCTTCCTTAATCGTACCCTTTCTTTTTCAAGTTCGCGGAGTCTAAGATTTCCCAGTTGGATTTTTTTCTTAAGTTTTATGCGTACTGTCTCTTGCGGCTGTGTGATCTCTTCTTTCCATGCTTCGTGAACCATTGTATCTACGGGTGCTGTCATGTGTGGACTAGGCTTCGCATGCTCCATAGGGATTATAACCTCTGATTCATACTTCGGCTTTGGAAGTGCTCACACGGTCAGTGTTTTGCCCAAGGTCCTATAAGCCCATAGAATCGCTGGTATGCGCAGGTCCCAATCAGTGTGTCTCACATGGTGGACTGCGTTTAGTACCTCGCACACTTTGTCAAAGGCTTCCACCCAGATAATTTTTGGCACGCTTAGCCTTATCATACTTCGTCGTTCATACTATCGCCTTGCTCGCTCCTATTTGTTGGTCCTATTTCCTATCGTGAGGACGGTGTGCGTTTGTGCAGGTTGCGTACCATATGCTTGTACCCATATGGAGAGGTGGGCGCGCAGGCTGTTTCGTCCATCATATCCGACATTCATCCTCATCTAAGGCTTTCTAAATTGTATGAGCATCATCCTTCTGCATTCGCACCAGTCCTCAAAACTTCTTTGATGCATACCCCACCATCTTGCAGGTGTAGCGCGCAATGCCCATTTTAGAGCGTCAAAATGCTGCTGTTCGGTACTTCTTTTTCAAATTTGGTAAGGAAATCATTCACTTCTCCCAACCCATCATACATGGGCAGATATCGTACCTCTGTTTTCATGCAGCGCAGTGATCTTACCATCATGTTGCAATTGAGCGTGGTTACCTCGTGTAACCGGTTCTGCCATTGTTTTATTTCCTCGTCCGAATCTGATGTGTAGGAGATTTCACGCTCCCATGAAATCCTGCCATCCATTGTAGGATTCACCCAACCCTTTTCCCAAGCGATTATCTTGTAGATACACTCTAGATCGTTGTCGCGCACTGGCTCTGTGCAACATGATCCTTCCGCAGGGTCTAAAGGTACCACTACGCGGAGTGACTTTTTCTCAAAAATCATCTTGCGCTTCTTTATATTTATCACTTCATTCATGTCAATGTCCTAGTCTATTCCTAATAGCGTGGGATAGGGATTGTTGTCATCGACAATCTCTATCACTTCGAAATCAGCAAGCGTGCTCGCACCTTCGATATCTACTGTTATTCCCTGCAATCTTCCCATCGGTAGGATATTTTGCTAGTTCGCCATTCACAATTGAATAGGAGACCATTGCAACGCAGGTCTGCCCATGTGCTCCCATGTCTATTTTGGCAGTACGTTCACGTCCGATCGTAAATCCATAATCACTTGATCCATTTCATATTCTTCGATTTGCGCAATAAATCTCATCTCCCTTCCTGTTTGCATTGTGTGCTTCCTGAGCTTCCAGACTATGCACGGTTCTCCTAACCCAACGTACTTAGTGATGAGTTCTTGCAGTCCCTTTATAGCCTTGCTGTCGTGCAACAGCTTCATGCATGTCTCCAGAAATGTAGTAAGAATTGATGGGTCCATCTCCGATTCTAGTTTGTCTTTACTACCTGAAGTGGAGGCCTCCGTGAAGCTCTTCTTAGCTTCCATGAATGTCTCCTTCACGCACTCCAAATCGAACTCTGGCTCCTTTGTTGGAACCTTACGAACCTAGGCACTCTCTTCTGGCTACTTACCTTTTTCATCTCCTGTAGTGATACTGCTTCGGAGCACGATGTTTACATTCGGGTCCTCCTCACGTGGCTCAGACCTCATCATTTGCAGGTTCTGAGTCGGGGGAGGCTGGAGTATTCCTTTATCGCGCAACCTCGCTATCAGTGCGGGGCAGTCCTTCGTCTCATGATCAAACTGGGTACAGTATCATAATGATGCTCTCATTGGATTCGTACAATTGTAGGCATAATGCCCTGGCCCTCTGCAATTTTAACAAATTAGCTGTCTGTGACCCCTTCTTGGTCCCATTCCACCTCGACCTTGTCCACACCCCTGAAATCCAGTGCATGCCATCCCTGCATTTTGATTGAGGGCACATGTTTTAGTTTGAAATTTGTAGGTAGGAGTCCGATCCATCATCAGTTCATAACTTCTATAGGTGCGCTCATCATGGCCTACCAATCTGCAAAAGTTATAGAACAATTGCTCGTACGTCTGCTTATACTTCTGTAATAGGTGGCAGTTATCTGTAGCATGCTTTCCTCCTATCTGACAAATCGCGCACCATAATGCAAGTACCGCGCTCGGTCCTGCTTGTGCCTCTGGTCTCAATGGCATTATCCCTCCTCTCGCTAGGTAGTTCGCGAAGACTAGACAATGGTCCTTATCATGCCCCTGGCCCTTGCATTTTATCCACCATACCTCCTTGCTCAGTTCTGGGCGAGTTGTCCTGTCCTGTTTCAAGCTATGCATTTCCAGACACAAATTTTTCAGTTGCGCATGGATTTGTTAGACTCCCAGGCTAGGATCTTGTATTGGGGTCTCGTGCAGTCTCATTGTAATCTCCAAAGGTTTGGCCTGGGTGGATAACTTCTGCTGCAACAACGCCATCCTTAGATGCGGCGTTAGTGATGCTACAAACCATGCACGGTGCTGCCCATCCATCAAGGTCATATTGGCTTTGCGAATCATAACTTTTAGTCTCTGATCCAGCTCCCAGGGGGTCTCGCCTGGAAGCATCGTGATTTCCTTAAACCCAATAATCGACTGTGTCTCCGATTTTGGCCTACTAAATTCCCTGTTTAGTGCAGCATGGATATCTGCAATCCCTATGTTTGGATTTTCATTAGAATGCTTAATGTACCACGTTAGTGCGCGATCATGCAATGCGCTTACTAGCGTTGCCTTCTTTATGTTGTCATCCGTGACTCCTTGTGCTTCCCATACAGCCTTTACCATGAACTAGAATTGGTTCGAATCTTCATTTCCTACTCCTTTGAACACCGACAACTTTATTGCGCTCGCCATATTGAACTGTGGCGGTGGCAGAGGTGGTGTGGGCGGAGATGGGGGTGAAGATGGTGAAACTGGTGGTGGTGTAGGTGGGGGTGGTATGCGCAGAATTTGCTACCTTATCATACTAATCGCACTTCTTGGTGAAACTTTCGCGAGCTCTTCCTCGCTTTCTCGCTGAGGTGAAATAAAGGGGACAGTTTCTATCTTTGCGCTACCTTCATTTCTAGAGATCCTCCCATTTCGCGTAGCCCCAAACATCAATTTATTCGCATAACCCGCTTTTCACACAGTAGCATTTTAATCCAAGTGTTCAAAGATTTAATGTACTTACCTCGCGGTCCTTTGAGGAAGCGTCGTTCCGCCTCGCTGTAGCTGACTGAAGTATCTACCACGAACTCGATGATAAACACTCTTATAATTCGATCGAGCTAATGGTCCACAACGCGCGTGATCTTATCTTTCGATGCTTTTAGTTTGCGCACCAACTCTGGAGTCCACATAATCGGTTTGTCGAGCCTACACCTTCCTTGACTGTCTGCTAGATTCACGATACACTCGTACAACTCAGAGGGGAAGGATGCAAAGAAAATTTTGTGGATTTCCGTATATAAGTAGCGCTCTAATCACTGTTCCTTTGATACTCGCGTATTCCTGTTTTCCTGCACCATGAACTCGTGAATCTTTCTGTCCAGCCACTCTTCAATTTCTTTCTTGGTCGGATTCCAGTGACACGACATTAGACATCTCTTATGCAGATCCTGGTCCCGGCAATAGAACCATTTTTTGGCTTATTGGGGCCTAACCCAGGTTCAGAGGTGAAAATGCCAAACAAATCCCGGTACTACTGGCCCTTTCGGCAACAGTCCGTGGAGCGCGGATTGAGGTCTCACCCAAAGTAGTATGGGAGGGTGCTAGAACTAGGTTTACACACTCTAGAGATGTATTATGAGTTCAAGTGGTCCGCGGTTTGACCCTGTGCGCACGTCGCTACGTGCACTTACCCGTACCTCGCAGCCTAAGATGCTGTCTTCGCACAGCCCTACTCGGGGGCCGAACGCTGTTACTACCCAAGTCTGTACCAATATTCCACTGTTAGTTGATTAACTTAGCCTACTTATATGCGTTAAGTTATACTTAGCAATATAAATAATTCATACAAGTGTGCGCAGTAAATAAACAATATATTTGCAATTTATATCAACCATGTAATAACTCAAGAATAGATACATATAATTTGGATAAAACTTCTCTTTATTATTTTCTTCTTCGGTTACAGACTCGACTTTGCCCTGCGCACTCAGCTGCAGGGGTCTGCGCACTCAACTGTAGACTACTAGGCCTCTGTGCACTTAGCTGCACAACCTTCTCCTACTCTACGACCCAAGACACACTTAGACACTTAGACTCTTCGCTTCTTTGCTATTCTCTGCTATCTCTTACATTTAGAGCCTCACTCTTTTTATACAATCCCATGGTCCGCGGACCATGGGTAGGCCGACATTACATCTAAGACTAGGGCGGACAACCCTATGACTCTAACATGCTTCCGTGCCCGCAATTCGCTGGGCTTTACAACATCATTCGGTCAAAACATGGACTTTGAGCCCCAAAACATGCCTTGGGGGATTCCATGCCCAACATGACCTCTGCTTTCTTTTCCTAAGCTCTAGAAAATTTTTCTTGTGACTGGATTATCCTGTCATCATCTACCTTGCAACTTCTGATTTATGCCTTCAATATTCTCAGTGTATCTGCTATATGAGGAGAGTACTTATCTCCTTTCTACTTAGCTGACCTATAAGGAGAGTCACATGAACTATAATCCACCATTTTTCTCATCATCTCTAATCTTCTACTTCCTGCAAACATACCATGTTAGATAATCCCAGTATACACATAATCAAAATCATACCTTAGTGTGTAGTTCAAGGGAGGCTATCTCATTTGCAAAATCAATCCAGATTAACACAATATGTATACACATAATGAAATAAACATATCAATCATCTCAAAATCGATATTACGACACAACTGCAACAATGACTATCACAATGCATGCATAACAATCACATCTAGCCCATCCATTCCGAGTGTTTGAACCTAGAAGCTTTGATACCACCTTATAATGCCTCCTCCCACATTTACCCAAATTCACTATCTTGCCAGGGTAAACATGAGATAAGTGTCACTATGACATGACCCAACCTCCAAGTTCTAGTTAATAAAGTGGAGCCTATAAACTGAACATATACTGACATCCCATAGGGACTACAAATCACTCAAGAGATGGAAAGCCACCACAGATAATCAATCCCTTATCTGGAACTCTTTTTCTCTGACCTAGCACCCCAACTGCATGCACAAGCCTTCTTCCATGTGGTTATGGCCTAAATCCTCTAGTTCCAAACATGCGGTTCCAAGATCTATGCCACTTTTTCAGGCCAACCTCCAGACTATTGCCCATAATTGCTTGTAACTTTCCAGAATGCAATAAAAGGTAATGACAAAGCCATCCATTCAAAACTCAAGCAAGAACTTGACCCAAAGGTACCTAATTCGTAACATTCATTTTTTCAAACATATGGCAAGCATGTAGGCTATAGGTCATGAATGCATATCTGATCATAAATTGATAGTATTAATCTAAGAATCATCAAGAAGGATCTAATCCCTCTCTAGCTAGTTGCAATAACACTTGTTAGTCCATGCATTCATCAACCATCCACTAAGTTATCAAAACATGTCAAGAGCCATATATATAATACATCATATAACCACCATATAACCAACAAATAGAGAAAATAGAAACCATGGAAAATCAACCATAATGTCAACATGATAACCAATAAAAGTATTTATAAATCACAAGTGGAAAATAAATCTTATTAACATATGAAAATTCCAACCAATTCAGGGACTTCCATGTACTACCCAACCATAGATTGGGATGAACCAAATCTCTCTTTCAGGCAATCACCCCTGCGCCATCTTCCAAGTATGAATGTGGGATCTAACGGAATAAATCAAGACAAAACAAACTAGGGCTTCTAGAGGCCAAACCACCTCAACCCTCAACAATAGTGATTCCACCTCTACGGTTCGGAAATAATTAACATCAACCAGATCGATCTCTACCCAAGATGTCCAACGCTCGAGGAACTAGTAACTCAACCCATAGGCTTCGAGGGCTCTAGAGCATTTGTCCCAACCTACGACTTCAGGAATTAGTAAATCAACCTAAATTGTTCCAGGGATTCCATAGTATTTGTTCCAACCCACAACCATCAGGAACCTAAGCACCAATCAGAAAAATAAGTGGAAAACCCCACAACACCATGGCTATCCAGGAAATGGAAAGAGAAGGCTGAAACCACTGCCAATCCAGGCAAATCTCCGTGCCAATGACAACACATAACCAAGGAATCACATGCATATACCATGCATCCAAAAATCATCAAGGAAATCACACAGGCAACCTGTTACCTGTGAAATAATCCAGTTGTAGCTGTTGATCACTATTTCCTTGAGCTCCTTGCTTTCCTTTGCCTTATTTCTCCAAATCCAAGTGAATTCCAAAGTGCTCCAAGAATGCTCCAATAATACTCTAAATGTGCAAGAGTATGAGAGAATGAAATATGAGAGCCAAAACTAGACTGACTAAAGCTGTGAACTGATCCGCTGATGCCTTTTTATCATTGACGCCTCTATTTTCTTAATTTTCCTTCATTTTTCCTCTAATTTCCCTTGCATGCAAATATGTATCTCTTCACCTTCCTTTTCTCCTATTTTTCTTTATTTTCATAAATAAATGCTAGTTATCGTCTCTTTGCCTTTGCCAATGCATTTGTCAATTTCCATAGCAATTCATTAATCACAAGTGATGCCCTCTAAAGTGTTTTACCAAACATTTAGCTTGGAATGTGTGTCCCATGACCTTGGTCTTATTTTATTTACATGGAAAATCAACCAGGGGCTATTACACTAAAATTCTCAAGACTAAAATTTAGAGATTACAAAACTTACTGAAGTCTTCAAACACTTGGGTTTTTATATACACAGTTTTAAAACTGAAAATGCTATGAAGTCTCAAGCCATAAATTAAAATACTAATTGAGGGAGATATTTAGATTGAGCTCCATCCTTTGAGGCCGTCAAAATTTGATTAAATCCATAAAAAACTAAAACAAGTCTAATTTTTAGGCTAAAACAAGGCATTTTCCTCAAAACTAGTCGAGTTGACCAAGCATTAACCAAGCATGTATGGAATGATTTTTTAAAAGCAAATAGGTATTTGTGCATGGTCCCAAGGAAAAAACCCATGTTTCTTTTACGAGATGTCTTTCACATATTCCAATGAATGAGCATTTGCAAATAGTTTAACTTTCTAGTAATTTTCTAATTAGAATTTTTTCTTTAATACACATTTTTGGTCAAAAATTCAAAATTTAAGAAAGAATGACTTAAATATATTTTTGATGTGTTTTTGAACCAAAATAAGGATAAAGTGAGAAAAGTGAGGTGTAAGGTAGGTGTATGATGCCAAATTGGGGTTTAGGCTAAGGCAAAAATGGTCATCACAATTGTAACCAACATCTCCCCCAAAGTGGAGATGTTGCATGTCCTCATGAAACCAATAATTTTCATAGATCCCATGTTTTCCTCTGAACAACATCCACATTTGATAGTGTTGGGTTGTGAACCTCTTCCTAAACTTGTCCTTTTTACATGAGCATTCTTACCTTTAAACTGCAATTCTTAGATTTCAAAGCCTTCTTTTGTGAGAACCATTTGTATGTCTATTTAGATATTAAAACATTATCCTTCTTAAGCTTTTTATTCTCCTGTTTCAACCTCTCAATTTCTTCCATGATAATTTTTCTTTGATTTCTAAGGATCTCATTTTGGGCATTCATGTATCTCTCCAAAACTTCCATTTCTTGCACTTGCTTTTTGAGCTTCTTTATTTTCCTATTTTTTTTTGCTTTAGACTTGTAGGAGCTTGAATTCTAATTTTCTCTGAAATTATTCTTACTATTTCCTCAAGATTTTCCTTTCCTTCAAACTTTTCCTCTTCTTCAAACCATACATGTTCTTCATATGAGGAGGTTGGTTGCTCATCATGTTCTTCTTCCATCTCTAACTCCTCATTATCACTCCCTAGTTAAAAAATATGATTCTCAATATGAAACTCCTCCCAACTCTTGTTGAATTTTTGAAGTTCACTTTAGACTAGCATTTTAATCAAACCATAGTGGTATACACTCCTTTCCTCATTGGTTGGTTGCCTTTGTACATTTTTCAGCGTTCTCGTGATACTTTTAAGGAGATACAAAGGTAAATTAATGTGCTCGACCTTGCTAATATGTTGCACCAACCTAATATGATATAGGAAAATAGTGCCATATTTTCACATGTTATGTATTTCATAACCAGATAAGCCACTTTATCCCAATGGTGCTACAACCAAGTTTTTGGAACTCCATAAGACCATTTCATTGATTTCCTAAATTTTTTAAAGAAGGGAACCCATATCTTTTCCTTGGACTATGTGTTTTTGAATTTATTTCTCATTCTTGTAAAAATCTCGTAGTTTGAGTAATGGTATGTTCTGAGATATTAATTCCAAATTTCCAATCTTAGTTATAAACCCATCAAAACTGTATGTGATCCCTGGATACTGCAATATTGTATCCTTCAAATTTATTGAAAAATTATGTGCATCTAGCTTGTTGAAGCAAAGTAAGGGTTTCTTCATTGAACTTGTGTGCTTCAAGTGTCTGTGGCTTGTACCTTACATCCATTAAAAATTATTCAATTTGATGATGCTTTAAATTTTTTGACAAGATTCAACCAAAAATGAAACGAGGTCTGAGTTAAACAAGGTGTGGTATGCTTAGAATACTTGCTCTTTTTTAATTGGTTTATAATTTACCAACACGTCAAAAACGAAATTCAAGGCATACCTGATTTAATTAAAAAACCCTAGGTTTAAACTTTTGACCTTGAAATCCTTGCTCTATGACCTTGTGTAATCTTTTTGGCCTTGAAATCCTTGCTCTGTAAAAAAATTATTTCCATATTCACTGTGGTGTATTAGAAATTGTTTGAAATGAATTTCAAAATATTGTGTGTAAAGAATTATATCCTTCAGGAATGAAATAGAAATCATTCTCGAAGGCTGTCCTTGTTCATTTTTTTTTTTACCTCCTTTTGGATGGGTGACAACAACAACGAATGGAGTGAAATGAACCCGCACAAGGAAAATAAAAAGGATTAGATTGCAAACTAAGCTATTCGACAAGTTGTTGCCCAATAAATGTTTGTTGCATGAAACTTGTTTGTGAATGTTAAATCTCATTAAAGATAATTTACAAAGGAAAAGGATGAGATTAAATGAGAACGTTGCAAGTACAAAAAAAAACTGCAAATTCAAATATATTCTAGAGATGCTAGTTGAAGAATAATGATGTTTGTAAAAGTTTGTGGATGCCACCAACTTTGAAATTGAAGACCTGCAATGCTGATATTGAAGATATAGAAAAAAAGAGTGAGATCAAGAACATATAAATCTGCAAGAAAAAATAAGATCTTCTTGTCTATTGTTCATGGTAATGTTGCTTGTCGGAGAAAAAGCTTGTGCAACCAAGTCAAATTGTTCGACGAGGCTTGATATGAAGTATCAAGTTCGTGTGAATGCATAACATTTAATATTCGATTAAAATTCTTGAAATAATAATTTGAAAAAATATATTTAACTTGATTGCTTGGTGATACCACTGGTCGATTCAATCAATTCTTTATTTTTGGTTGGTCGAACCCTCTTTTAAAAAAATCATTATTCGACATCTAAGAAAAGTTAGTACCTTTGCCTAGTTTGAAAGCACTTATTTCAGTATAAAGAAGTGCTTTGAGAGAAACTATCTAGGTTAAGGAGAATGAAATATAGTGGTAATAGAATTTTTGTTTATGCTACTTTCGACCAACCCTACTACTTCCAACTCACATTTGTTAATTCACACACCAACATCACCCTATAAAAAATGTCACATTACATTTTTTAATCCAAAAAATTGCATGCATGAGGTGGGCACCACATGCATAAAGGATGTGAGAAAATCTTGAATCTGGCTGGATAGCCTTGATATAATTCCCTTGAAATTGACCCCTAACATGAAGGCTATCTAAAATCTGAAAATTATGGCCACATCCTATAACACATAATTTGTAACTAAATGTTGGAATTGTAGTAGAATAACCACTTACTGGAATGTGGATCTAATGTTGTTGATTGAAGGTTATAGATTGAATTATATTATCTTTGTGTTCAAGTCGATGGAGCCAAATCAAACTTCAAATTGCTAGTCAACTTCGACCATCAAAGGAAATAATTGACCAAGTGTTTCTCATATGTGCTACTTTGATCAATCATGGTCGATAAAAGATTGTATCGATACCATGTTGTATATACAATTTTGGAAATCGACTATGTGCATAATCTTATAAATCTAGTTGAGTCGAGTTTGCTATCCTGAGTTGACTAGTAGACTTACTTGATAATGGAGCTAGTCAACAAAGAGAGAGTCGACTAGTAAGCTAGTTGAGCTAGTTGACACCATGTTGGAATATTGAGCCAATTATTAAAATTAGTTTACAAGAATCAGTCGACTCAGGAAGCTTGATGATAACATGTGCTTGGATATGATGCTAGTAATGCGATCCTGGAAGAATTTATAATACTATCATAATTGTACAAATTGGACAAGCATTCTTTCACAAGGACTTAGAATTGCTCCTCATTTTCCTATGCATCTTTCTCATGTCCAATTGGTTAATTATTGATTGACTTTGACTCAGTTGATGGAAACTTATTCAAATCAGTCTATTTTCTTGATTTCGTCAATGAAGCAAACTTCAACTCCAACTGTTTAACTTCGAATTAATGTGCATACCCAGTTATCAAAGATAACAAATGAAAAGTGAATACATTCTTCACTCATAGTTAAAGTGAATGTAACTAGAGAAATACTGTATGGAGTTTGCATAACTATATTATATGAAGGAGAATTGTCCAATTGAGTTTGTAGTTTAGTAAGTCATTTGAAAAATAAATAAGCTATCACTAGCATTAAATAATCAAATTCATTTGAAAAATAAATAAGCTATCACTAGCATTAAATAATCATCTCGTTTTATTGCAAAATTCATAAGTTGATACCTGGTCAACGTTGGTTAATTTTGAGTTGACAATGTAAGTCCTGCGTAGGAAAATTTCTTTTTTATTGTGGTAGTGAGCCATAAAATGTCCTCCTTCATGTAACATTAAAATCGAAGACTCCAATATCTTCATAAAGGAACTGGAAAAATCACAACCGTGTTCATAACAACATAAAATAATCAGCAACAACAAAGCATCGAATAATTTTACAACATCAAGATATAGATTACATGCAACAACAAATATGAAACAACAAGATTGGTTAAATAATTTGGCAACAAAGAATTCAAGAATAGGAAATCAAGTGAGAAGAACACACAAAGAGCAGAATGGATAAGATGATGGCAACAAAAAAATGTATGGATTGAGCCCCCTAGTATGAAGATTGTAGAAAACCTCTTGGGTTGTGACAAAAGTAAAAAGTAGGATGGTTGATATGGCAGATGTTCACTTATTTTATGTTGAATGAAAAAATCCCAGGAGCAATAGTCACATGATGGACTCATCCGTAGAGATAGCGAAAATGACACCCATATATTGGAGATGAGCTGCCTAACTATTCCTGGTTGGAGTAGTAGCCCATATGGTTGAAACACTACAAAGAATATGAATACTCGATATCTGCAATAAGTGGCCACAAACAAGCAAAAGTCATAGTAAGCCTTGTATGCATGTGTCTCCCTATCTAACTGGTGGTTTTTGTGGTTGAGCTACCTATACAGATCAATATGCATGTTTGATGTGTAATAAGGATACTTCTCTAAGAAATAGAGGTCTAAGACTATTTTTGCATCCTTTATTAGGACGTGCAAGACATTGAGGGTGGGGGAGATGTTGAGGGGCCTCTTAGGCCTATGTTTGCCATCATACGTACTATACTAGGTAAATTTGAGTAATTATTGGTAAACATATGAGGTAAAGTTAATAGGTGGGTGAGAGTGGGTAGAACCTCTCCAACTGCATCTCTCAAGTATAAATACACATTAAGACTAATAGAAATTTGGCTGGAATTCCTTTCCCAATCCTATTGTTCTTTGTGTATTCTCATGTGTTCTTATTGTTATCAAGATGTAATATGTCCTTGCACGTTGTAAGTTAGGCTTACAATAACCTAATTCACCTCTAAAAACCTATTACTTGAAAAGGTTTACTTGGTAACATTGAAAATTTGACTTGAAAACTTTCGTTCTATACCTTGTAAATATGTAGTTCTTTGAAAACAATGACATGAGTTTACCATGTTCACTGTAGATTCACTGTGATTTTTTTAAAGCATAAGAACTAAATTTTACTATATATATAGATTTAAAATTAATTTCAGCTTCTGTCATAATTTTTTATAAAACATTTTATGAGAATCGAACTCTAGTTATACCTTTTCCAGCAATGTCAACAATACACAACTCTCGATGCAATATATTTTATGTAGGTTCCATAATTCTCATTGAACACTCTTAACCAATTATCTTGTTTTTGTTTCTTCAATTCACTCCATGTTGCTCAATCATAATGTTGCTTTCACTTCATCAACTGCCATAAATCAACTCTTGAACGTACTTAAAAACGATTTTGTTCACATATTTTTTCAATCTTGAGAAGAGACTTACAAAAAAAACCATAATATGTGAAAGCAATGTCAAAATGGAACTTTTTGCAACACCTTATTGTTTCATAATAACCATCAACATTTTTTTAAATGATATGATCATTTTTTTTAGGTAACAAATCTACGCTGGCATCAATAATGATATGATCATTTTTTTTAGGTAGCAAATCTATGTTGGAATCTTTTAATCATTTTTGTTGGTTGTGACAATATCCTTTTTCTTTAAAAAACACTACTAATCATTTTAAAATGGTTTTGATGACTAGCCATATTTCCTTTATGAAATTTACCAGAGGTTCAACCCACACTTTCACACCAATTTTAGTTTTGAAATGAACTCAGGTAAGACAAAACAAAACAATGACAATAAGGCATCTTTTTATCATTTCATTATCATCATGACCATTTATATCATTGTCATAGGTGGCAAGGATATTTTTTCCTTTCAATCATTCATAATAGCATAATAGCCTATTTTAAAAAGTATTTTTTCTTTTTTTCAAAAAAGAGGAACTTGTTTCATAATAACCTACTGATCATTAACCTCTTAACTTAGGGAGTTCTACTTCTTCTTTACAACATTGAATAAATTTCACGACTTCCATCCTTATTATCAGAGTCATTCATATATCATTCTTATCACATCAAACTTACTTACGATCATCTTCACCAACTTGAAGATGATGTACCTGCACAACTCAGATAGCAAGTATAACCAAAATTATAGAAGCATGAAGTTAGCCATGTCAAAGTCTTATAGCAACAGAAGTATTTATACTTTACAAGAATAATCAACAAGAGACTATACTTCAATGTTTAAACTTCTTGCCCAGGTTTAGTTACAAACCCTAAATCACATTCATAGATCATCAAGATATCACACTAATTATATCTAGGATTTAAATATTCTTTTAACAACAAGTTCCTTCATATAACAAACCCTAGAAACAAATCAAATCAATGAATCTAACAACTTTTAGAATTCATATGTTATATTACTCACTAAGATTTCATACATATCCTAGATTTCATACACGAGTTTCAACAATTAAAACCAATAACAACTTAATCAACACCATGACTAGCATTTACCAGGGTTTGATGTAAACCATAGATTTCCATCTTAAAATTCTCAGCAATCACTATATAGATTCATAAATTTCAGATGGTTATGGATAATAGATAATTTAGTTGCTACTAGGGTTTTAGCTTCTAAACCTTCGATTTTTCAAAACATCATCCTAGATCATCAAACTTTGACTAGGGCTTGTTACTCATGACCATTAATACTTAGTTCAACACATACATCTAGGAATTCATTAGTATATCATAAGCACATCATATGCCAGGCAATATTAATATGTTACACATATACCGACCTAGAAAAGACAAGGGTTTCAACCAATGGACACATACCTAGGGTTTCAGAACATAACAAAGCAAATCCTACAATAACAAAACTTTAAAGGTTCAGGATTTCAGTCAACATCCTTTCAACCCCAACAAGTTAGGGTTTTCATGATCATACTAAAACCCCAAACATGGCATCATCAATAAATACCATTTCACAATAACCCTAAGCAGGCTAGGGTTTCATACATTGTCAACATACCCTTAGGTTAGGGTTTTCTAGAGAACTAGTCCAGGGTTCTTTAAAGTCAATTAAGAATATGAAGTGGGGTAGATTTATTGAGATATGAATCACCGTAAACAAGAATATCTATGATTCAAGATAGCTAGACATAACGATGTTAGTAATGTAATGAAAACATAAAAAATAAGATGATCATACTTGAAAATCTAGTAAGGTGTATAGTTTGAGACATACCTGGAGATGTTCTTTTGAAAAACCTTGTAGGAAATGTAAACCATGATCTTTTTGTACCTTAATGCATACTTTTAGGCAGAACATGTGATACCAGGAACATGATTTCATTCTTCAAGTTAGATTTCATACACAGCTATGGAGAATGGAATTCTATGAAAAGTTATTCTTTCTCTCAATCAAGGACTTTTGCTTGGAATTCTAGATTACCTATAAATCCTAGAGGGAGAGTGTTGTGGGGAAAAATGCCTATGCAGGACGATCCTATCCACCTAAGGTGTGACAGTGCCTTAGCAACAAACAGAGACAACTATTCTAGTATTCTTCCTTTATGAATTAAGAATGAAGAGATAGATAGATGGACTAACCGGTGTCTTCTGTTTGTCCCTCAATCCGACTTCTCTTCTCTTGGAGAGTTACCAGCTACTTAACTTCTTGCTCGCCCAGCTTCAAGAGGTTTCTGCAAGATCACAAGAAGAGAACACTACACAAGACATGGATTCATATTCATAACTAGTTCAGGATTAGAAATAAACTAAACATACTAATGCATTCATACATCAAAAATACATCAGCATATAGGAGAAACCAAGATAGCTTTATTGATGAATAACAAGGTTCAGGAAGAGATACAACCCAGAGGGCTCCAATCCAGCATCTCCTTCCCAGCAAATGGAATTCCTATCTTCACCCCCTTCAAAGCATTAAGCACCCAATGATTCCAATCTCAAACCAACAACAATTCTTTGCAATAACAAAATTCCAGCCTTCAGATCTCATGGAGGAGAGATCCATATATAGATGTTTGGAGAGAGGATGAGTCAGCTTGAGATCTGACTAGTGTCCTCTCCCTCTGTCAGTTATTGAGTCCACTTGGAGGTTCTTGCTTCCATTTGGAGATTTGGAACCTCTTACTCATCACCAGTCGAATTCCTTGAGGCAAGTGTCATTTTGGAAGCTTCCTGGGTTTTGACACCTTGAGAAATGAGCCTGCCACATGTCCATTCTCGTTTAGCGTAGGTAGCCAGTGTTCCCTTTGACATTCAACGCAGGTAGCCAGTGTTGGCTTTGACATTCAGCGCAAACAGCTAGTGTAGCCACTGAAATGATCCTGAATTGACTTGTTTTTGAGCAGTTTCTGGTGGAGAACTTCTGTGAATTGCTGTGGTTTGTTTGCCTTGTTCCTCTAGGGGTAGGAACAACATGTTTAGGGACTATGGATCCCTTAGATTATGGACATTTCATGCTCAATGCTGTAAGGCACAAAAATGTCTATAACAGTTGCCCCCTAAAGTATGAGGCTGTTTATCGGGTGAAATGCTTTATCAGGGGGATCCGAAGTTCATCCAATGCTGAGAGGAGACCTGTAATACAATACAATACAATACATTATTTTTCATACTGCTTTCATGATCTAGCTGAGGCGGGCATTCCCATGCTCAGCTTTATAAATTCATTTTTCTGTACATAGAACAGACAATCGTCTGATGGTAGACTGATAATTTTGATGAAATTATCATCCTTTGAGTAGGATGATTATCTGCTGCAATGATGTACATGTCAATGTCTTTATCTTTCCTGAATATATATCGCAGCTCGGATGGATGAAACTAGATCCGGGGTCTTCAAACTCGTTCGATCTTCACTCTAAGTACAAGTCGATCCATGTGAGAAATGTTCTGAAGTCGAACATGGAAAGACATGTCTTGATTACCGGTCAATGATGTAAACCGTTAACAAGCGCGAGAGGAATCACCGATAATGATAATGACCCTCAAGGTACTGCAGTACAATTCACGTGGTGTGAATAAAGGACTTGGCGTCGAACACCACACAAAATCTTTCGATCGAAGGTCATTGATGTATACCTGTCGCCGGAAGTGAGAAACTTGCCATTGAGGCATGCAAGCTTCAAAGTACTGAAGGGGTTGTTCCTAGATCAACTTCTTGGATAATGAGCTGATGTCGACAAGAAGCGATCCATCAAAGGAGGGCCTTCATGAATCCCACATCAGTGACACGGAACGGAGCTAATGATTTTAATGGAGGTGAAAACGATCTGTGACATATGATTCAGGGTGGCGGTCATGAAAGGATGAAGGATAATGTATGGCAGTGGATGGGACACGGTTGACTTTTCTGAACGACTTCTCTTGAACATATGGCGACATTGATACGATGGATCGGTAGCATTACCCCAAATATGGATGGTATGGCGAGACCATGGATGTGACCGGTGAATGAAACAACCCAACCCGATTGTGGTACGGAGGAAAAGTGTCATGTTCAAGAGCGACTTGCTACCATCAAAGTTTTCTTTAGTTTCTCCCAATTTTTCCCCAGTCATTGCTGACCAGTACCTCTTTATTTTTGTCAAGCTTGAGGAGGATAACATATGCTTGTTCTATAACCTGCCCTTCGGGCAAGCCCATCGCTATGTTTTAACGAGCCTAGCGATAGTGAAACTCGTTCTCGTCTAAAGACAAGTTTGTCGCTATTTAATGATTTTAACGAGTCTGACGACAAGGATAACTCGGTCCTTTTCATTTTTAGAGAGTCTGAAAAGGTACATAAAGTTAACTCCAAAAGTCCTTTTTCGTCATCTAATCCCTTAAGTCCGAAAAAGTATAAAACAATACAGAAGGGATGAGTTTTCGATAGTTTTAACGAGTCGAATAAAACAAGCGCTCGATCTTTTTGTGCAATAATCCCTCAGGTCCAAAAAGATTAAAATCTAGAGGAGGGATAGCTCTTCCTGTCCCTTTAACGAGCTGGAAGGCCAAGGACTCGGCAATCTTTTCATATTTTATGAGTTAGTTGAAAAGAGCTTAAAGAAGACTCGTCTTTTGAGGAACGAGTGATAAACAAGGTTAGCAGCTGATTCCAGGTACAGGTTGGAATTTTCCAATCACGGCAGTGTCACAAGGATGGCTAGGTGAAATCACTCTTCGCAGCTGTTCCTCAAAATGGGTAAACAATCATATGGAGGTGAACGATCGGCCAATGGAAAAGTGGAGGTGACGGTGCAAACACGACCAAGGCTTTAATGGCTGATGATATTACATTCACTGTGGTTATTTACCGGGATAGTTCATTTTTTAACGAGCTTAAACGCGGGTGGAAACATTTGCTCGATCTTATGCTTATTTTTTAGCGAGCATGAACTATGTGCTAAAACTGCTTGGATCTTGCGTTTATTTTTTAACGAGCATGAACTTTGTGCTAAAACTGCTCGATTACCCAGTCATATGATAAGAGTGTCTCATTGAGATTCTATTTTTTATGGAGCTTCATCTCACAAAGCTATGCCCCACATCCTTTCTTTATGCAAGTTAGGAAACGGCTAACCCAAAAAACAGATAAATAACCGCTCTTTGCTTGCACTCCAAAAGGTTTTCATGCCCCCAGGTATAAAGTACGATTTCAAGGTTACCTCTACTTCTTTTCCTTCAAAACAATTGTTTTAAAGAGAGAGGCTTACCTCTTTCAGGTTACCCAAAGATTGTCTCGTTAATCTTTCAAACAAAACACTTCCTCGGCAATGTCTCCCGAAATAGACAAAGGTGAGTGACGATACCCGCCCTCTCACATAACTTTGACAAGAGAATCTTATTCCAGAACAACCCCTCTTCCAACCACGGACGGGGTACGGACTAGTCATATTCTCTCGCGGAAACCTACCCTATACCCAAAGTTTTCCGGCCGAAGCAGACTAGGACGCATGCCCCCTGGGTTCCAGTCATATCCTCCCGGATTACTCGCGCTCATCAGGAGGACGGACCGTGGGTTGAGACACTTCTTGCTTGAATAGACCATTTAGGGATGGTACATGACTATTTGCGATGCGTGATTCGAGAAACGAAAGTTGGTCTACGAGCTTGACCATTCTTCCTTCATGCGGAAAACACATTACTCTAAAGAGTGAGGAGACTATAGCTCCCATGCAATATATATAGTCTCGTCCAAGGAGTAGGTTATAATCCAAGGGTCCTTGAACGACCATCACGTTCATTTGAACGGTCTTCCCTTTCAATGTTATGGGCACATTGGGGAGGATCCCTAAAGGTCGACTGGTTCCTTTATCAAAGCCTGATAGATTTCTCATTTCAGGCAAAAGCGCTGGCGAACCAAGCGCTTTCCAAGCAATAGAGGAAAGGATACTCACAGATGCCCCCTCATCAATGATAGTGCCAGCCAATACCATTCTGTATATTTGAACGATAATTCTGAATGGTATGCTTGCTGGCAACCGGGGTCTGCCTAGTTGGTTCCAGTCAAAGGACACAACCAAGTTGCTTGGTGTTATAGACAATTTTGTGCCTTACAACAACAGGCATGAATTGTCAATAATCCAAGGGATCCAAAGTTCCCTAAACATGATGTTCCTACCCCTAGAGGAACAAGGTCAGCAAACCAACAGCTCTCAGATCAGTTCTCCACCTGAAAACACTCAAAAACAAGCAATCCTGAAATCAAAGCAGGTGCTCCACTAGGCTTCTGTGCTGAAACTCAGATCCTCCATGGTGTACCTGCGTTGCAAAGCAAGTGGAACAAAGGCCACCTGCGCTGAGCGAGATGGGACAAGTGGCACACTGAGTCATTGCTCCAAAAATGACACTTGGATCAGGGATTTCGCCTTGTGATGAGTCAGAGGCTCTGTTTCTCCAAGTGGAAGCAAGGTTCTCCAAGTGGACTCAAGAACTGAAGATCAACTAAAGATTAACTGAAGAGAGAGAGGACACAAGGCAGCTACACATCAGTTGCAAGCTGACTCATCCTTTCTCAATTCATCTATATATTGAGCTCTCTCCTATGAGCTCAGGGGGCTGGAATTTGGTGCAAAGTAATGATATGCTGTTGGTTTCACTATAGAGCTATTGGGTGATTGTTTGAGAGAGGTGAAGAGGAGAAATTCTTTCTGCTGGGAGGTGTTGCTGGATTGGAGCCTTCAATGGTTGTAATACTCTCAGAACCTTTACTTCTTCATTAATAAAAGCTATTGAGGTTCTTCTAATGTGCTCTTGTTTCAATAATATATTGTGATAATTGCATGTTTGGTTTACACTAATCCTTGAACCAGTTATGATTGCATGCTTCTTGTAGTTTCCTTCTTTGTTATTTTGCAGGATCTCATTGTAGCTGGGCCAGCAAAAGAGCAAAGAGCTGGGAGCAAGCAGCCAAAGAGAAGAGTTTGGATTCGACATTAAGCGCAAGGCAACGGTTAGTGCATTTCTCCATTCTCTTTTGCTTTCATAAAGAAGTAAACCTTAAGTAGTTTGTTTTACAGTTGTTGCTAAGGTACTATCACCCTTAGAGTGGGATAGGGTCATCCGAGTCGGATACTTTTCCCTACAACAAACTGGCGACTCCGCTGGGGATCGTATCTGTTTGATTGTTTGTAGTATTTTTCTATTCATTTCCTGAACGAAAGAGTACCAAATCGAAAAGCTTTTGACTATATCAAAAGCGAAGTAGAGGGCAGCTACTCTAGCTCATTTCTGAGCATGTTCATGATTTGAAGAGCTGATCTACAAGGATCCTTGTAAGCTCTTAGTGATAGCTTTTCATCCTCCTAATCATCCCTTTGAGTGTGCTTGACTGATTGCTTCTGATTTGAGCAAAAACTATGCATTTTTGAGAAAATTGTGACCCGGAAACTGTGAAAACGCAACTTTCGTTTTCCAAAGCAGGTAGTACACAGGCTACCTGCTTTGCAACGCAGGTCCCGAAGGGGCTACCTGCGCTGAGAGCCAGACTGGCTGTGCAGCACCTGCGTTGGCCCAATTTTGCCTTGTGCAGTTGGGGTTTCCTCCCTTTCTCTTGCCTGTTTTCACTATAGATTTGGCAACCAGTTACCAGTCTTGTACCAGTTCTGAAACCAACCTTACTTGCCATCATTCCACCTCTGTTATATAACGAAATTGTACTTGTTCTTTTGTATTTCTTACATCATTTACAGTTTCCCATAACGAAAAGTGAACTAGTCTTGCTGTGGCCTCTTAGATCCAAACCTGTGTTAGGCATTTTTGCTGATCTTAAGAGTTAGTTTGTTTGCTGTCCATAGCTGATTGGTCTTTTGCTTTCGTCGTATGGTTTGATTTCATATATTTCTAGTGTCGAAACAAGTGAATCTTAAGGTGTCTTTTGATTTTGGACAAGCTTGTTTGTTTTCACTTGAAATTGATCTCAAAGTTATATAACAACTTTCTTTTTGTAATACATCAACATTAAGAAAGAGAAAAGAAATACTTGCATTGTGCATTTTGCATCTGAAAATTTTGCATGTGATTTAGGAGAAAGTGCATTAGTTTGTGCTGTATGATCTGTGTGAAAAGATATGTCTTTCTTTTCCCTCAGTAGTTAAGATTTTCATCAGTCAAAAAGATTTGAAAAAAAAGCTTGCTTCTCATCTTAGGCTGCATTTAGGAATTTGTTATATACATCTCGTGGTGATCCTTAAAGGCAAACTGCTAAGCAAGATCAACATTAAAATAAATTCAATTTACATAACAACGCTTTGTAACATAACGCAAACACATAGAGGTCTAGGTAGAGACGTGTTCCGGCGTCGTTAAACATAGTGACTGTCGATCTCTATGAAGGTGGGTGATTCCTCCTGAGAGTCGGTGGCACTAATACGGACTTGTGCTCCCACGTACCATCGCTTATATATTGGGAGACCCCTATAGGCATATATCCTTTATTCTTAGGAAGCCGTGTCGGCCGCCCTACTGATCGCAATGCAGTGAACACATCATTCACGAAGATTGACCACACGTACCGTAAAACGTATTCCGTGGTTTTGCGAAAGGTTGGGCACACCCTCTGCCTAGATCTCCAGAGCAGTTTCTTTTGGCCTTTTTCAAACTCTATAATTGAAAAAGTCCATCCGAGCATTTGTCACTTCGGGCTCGTTAAAACATCGAAGGAGACTAGAGTCATCTTTAGCTTTTTCTCGACTCTTTAAAACTGAAAAAGCAAGTTGTGTCTAAAGCGTCGTTATAAAATTTATTTTAAGCGGAATAATCATCACCCTTCCCTCGTTGATCTTTGAAGTTAGTCCACCACAAGTGGAAGTTCCTGTAGAATCGCTAAGAAATCTTTTGGATAGACTAGATATGTCTGAACAACCGTCGACATCTAGGACTGTGTCGTCCGACACAGCTGCAGCAGAGCCTCCTGCTGTTACTCCAACGATGTTCGCTGGTATACCATCTGTCACGGCAAATTTTCAACGACAAGCCGGAGTCCAATCAGGGACAACGACATGGTTAGTTCCTATTTCTTCATCCGGATTATCATCTGGTATTTCTTATGTTGAAACTCGCCAAATTGATCCATTTGGAGGTCAATCTGGGCAATCAATCCCCTTGAGTTCTGGATTGATACCATATGGGGGGCAGTATGCCCTTTCACTACCTCCTCCGGGAGGATGCCCATACGTGAGTTCACAACAAAGTTTAGGTCAAACTGGAATTACATCCAGCGGTTGGTTACCAATACTGCCTCAACAACCAGGAGTTGTATATTCGATGCAACCAGTACACCCTGTGTTGAATATTCCCACCATACCTGCTATAGTGAATGTGTCGCAAGTACAAGCCCCACCTGTTGTATGTCAACCCCAATCTCAGGTTGCAATACAACAACCACTTGTCTCAACGACTCAATCGCAATCTCAGGGTAGTGCCTCCTTATCTGGAGCGACTCAGGCTCAAACAACTACTGTGACTCCTCATCCTGGTCAATCATCCAGTATTGGTCAACAACCGCCATTCCAGCAATCATATCAAGGACCTGAGCAACAAGTCTTTGTAAGTAATGGGAAACCATACTATAATGGTTACGCCCATCAACCTTGTCAAAGTTGCCAGCATTATGCTGGTCTGCAAAGACCCATTGCTCAGGCAATCCCATCTTATCCTGGATATGCTTCGCCTAACCTGAATCAACAGTTGCCCTTTGTAGCAACTCTAGAATTACCAGATCTAAACCGGCTGACGAATGATCCAATTGCTTATGCCCCTTGGTGGCCAGCGATTCCACATAAACTTCCGTCAGATATTCCTAAATTCAATGGAAATCCAGGTGAAGACCCGTTGAATCATGTGATGACTTTTCATCTGTGGTGTTCGTCGAACACTTTAAATGATGATTCGATAAGGCTTCGCCTCTTTCAGAGGACATTGACAGGTCCAGCGGCAAAATGGTATATTGAATTGCCAAGAGCCTCTTTCGACAATTTCAGCTCCTTAGCCACGACTTTCTTAACCCATTTTCAATTACCGATAAGGTATGAAACAGGAAAAGAACTCCTTACCAACTTCAAACAGACAACGGCCACTCACATATCTGATCATATACATGAGTGGTGACGTCGTCGTAGGATGGTGAAAACTTATGTTCCCGATCAGCTGTTAGCTGAATGGTTTATAAAGTCGTTACTTCCAGCTATACGGAAGATGTGGCCAAGGGAGGAGTCGTAACAGAGGAGCAAGTCATTGCTCGTGCTCAATACTTAGACTTAGTATATACTCAGTCGGGCACGCTCTATGACAAAATACCTGACGCCCCTAGACCTGAATTTTCAATTCCTCCCCCTCCTGAATCGAATACTAACTCTCACGCCAATAATGGCGTGACTGGCAAACGCAAAATTTCTAGTCAAAATGCAAATGAGGAACTTCTTGCCTCAGAAGTAAATGCCATGTCGACCGACAAGGGCAAACAACTGAAGCAACCAGGGGGCAAGAAGATAAAGAAAAGGAAAGGGAGACCCCCGACAGGGTGTCATATATGCGATGAGGATCATTGGACGAAAGATTGTCCACATATACCTGAAGTTAAGAAACTCTTCAAGAGTTCAAAAACCCCAGTAGTATTGACTGATCCGTTCCCTAATCCAAGCCAAAATCTGGTTGCCAATCAAAATGCTTCCCGATCCCAAGTGCTTATGTTGTCCACCTCAAACCAGCAGAATAATGCTTTGACAAGGAATAAAGGTTACCGGAATCCACAGCGGTCGAATAACAAGGCTGATAAACAACCTAGCAGTTCGACAACAACTTTGAACGAAGTTGTGCCACCCATCGTTTCTAAACCAATGATAAAGTCGCCAAAGGGAGTAGTACACAAGACTACATTTAATCCTCGTGAAAAAATAACACAGGATTATAATATAATAGAGGACCTGACCCAATCGTCGTCCGCTATGTCGACACTTGAGGTAGCACAAAATTGCACCTCCCAAGAGCAAGCTTTATTATCAGCTATAGGTGGGATTGGCCCAATGGATTCCAATCTTGTGGCCTTTGATCATAAAGGATATGACCCTAAGTTACCAGCTCAACAAGCTTTCCTTATTAAAGTGAAAGCCCTCAACAAAACTGTTCATCGAACAATTATTGATGAGGGGGCATCTACATGTCTTATGTCGATGAGTTGCTGGAAAAATTTAGGCTCACCACCCTTGTCGAAATCGTCAACGACGTTAAAAGCATTTGATGGACGATCATACACTCCATACGGGATTTTAAGTAACTTGCAAGTTGAACTGGGGGGCAAAACAGTAGAAGTTGATGTGGAAGTAATCGACGGAAACCTCGATTACAACATCCTACTGGGAAGGCCTTGGATATATGCCATGGCTGCAGTTGTGTCGACCTACTACAGGAGAATTGTATTTCCTTTTCAAGGAAAAATTACAATCGTCGACCAACAAACATTTCTCCCCAACAGTTCTCAAGTTACGGGAAGCAGCACAAGGATCCATGAAAGTAATCAATCACTCCAAAATATCGGAGTAGGTCTCCTAAAAGACCCTGCCTTAATGGGTACTTTTGCCCTACCGCCGGCAAGTAATCTGGCATAAGTAGCCACAGTGGAAACCTACAATATGAAATCTTCTATATCCAACGGATTCAGAAGATTCCTAAATATTTTGTCAGCATGGATCGTCGCCCTAATGGAAATACTGTAAATACAGTGGGCCCCGAGGACGGTTCTTATCTTGTGTCAACCTCGTTAAAAAATGAAACAAGGAGTCGAGGATAGTTCCTATCTTGTGTCAACCTCATTAAAAAAATGAAACAAATGTTGGCATTATGATTCAGGTGTTGTCCTTGATGGCAAACCCATTCAGGTGATAAATCAAGAAGGACGCAGGAAATATGTTCAGCAAGTGCGTCCCCGCAGGTATACCATACAGAACCCGCGTCCAGGGACGCAGGCCAGCCGTTCAGGAGGTGCGTCCGCCCAGTGCACACATTTCAAGGCAGAGAAAAGCACGTGGGGGTTTCTTGTGTGGTATCTAGCCGACGGTTTTGTGTTTCTATGGTGTCGGCTCGTGGTTTTGTTCCATGTTTTGGGGAGAAGCTTGCCTATATAAAGCAAAGGAGTTCATTTGGATAAGCATCATCTTGGTTGAATATCTTTTGGTGAGATCTAGTCAGATCTATGAAGGCGAATCTTCTAATGGACTGTGATCTCTATGGCGCATGATCAGATCTGTGGATCTGAGTGTTTGGGTTGGTTCTGAAGTCCTCATATCTTTTATATCTGAAGGGACGCAGGTTCAGTGAAGGAAAGTGCGCCGGGACGCAGTACAGTAAAGGCTCAGGTGCGTCTCGGAGGCAAAGGACGCGGCGCGACTGTGTTATTGGGTGCGTCTCTGAAGCAAAAGACGCGGCGCGATAGTGTTTCTGGTTGCGCCCGGTCGCAGCAAAGCATAGAGGAACAGTGCGTCGGCACGCAGAACAGTGGAAGGTAGACTGCGTCCAGTCGCAGGTCACAGAAAGAAAATATGCGTCCCTGTCTTAAGATGATCTGTTGACTGTATATTTCTGTTCATAAGGTGTTCTGGGTTTATTTCTGTAATTACTGATCTGATATCTGTAGTGGACTGTATCTGTTGTATACTTGTTGATCATTTGATTCTTCATGAAAAGAAGTAGGGGTTGTAGCTCCCTTCCAGGAGAGACTGAAAACGAGAGAGAGTTGTAGCTCTCTGCAGGTTGCAGCCTGCGTGCTGGTAAAGGACTGCACCAGTACAAAATCATTGTAAAAAGAATTTCTTGAAAGAAGATAGAGACATATTGCAGCAGGTGGTTTTCTCCCGCATTGGGTTTCCACCTTACATCTTGTGTTCTTTGGTGTGACTGTCTATTTTCTTTATTCATGCTCATTATTTTATGGTACTGATATGCAAGAATAATTCAAAAGATCAAATAAGAAGATTTGGTAAATTGCTTGATAATACTGATTCACCCCCCCCCTCAGTATTATTTCCAACAAATGGTATCAGAGCAGGTCCTTCAGAAAAGCTTGATCGCTTGAAGGTAGATCGTTCATCATGAGCAACTACGAGAGAGAAGCATCAATCAGGCCAACCAGTTTTTGATGGGACAAACTTCAATTATTGGAAGGTAAGAGTTACTGCATATCTTCAATCTCTTGGTACTGAAGTTTGGGACATTGTAGAAACAGGCTATGCTTTTCCTTCAGCTACTCCTACAGATCCAGCTGAGAAAAAGAAGTATGAAACAAATGCAAAAGCAGTCAGTACTCTATTAGGAAGTATATATCCCAAACAGAATTCATGAAGGTAATGCACTTCAAATCAGCAAAAGAAATATGGGACAAAATGATCACAAGCTATGAAGGAGATGAACAGGTTAAACAAGCCAAACTTCAAACTCTCAGATTCAATATGAGACTCTCAAGATGTATAATGATGAAAGTGTGGCTAATTATTTTCTTCGGGTAGATGAGATTGTAAATTGTATGAAAATTTGGGTGAAGAAGTAAAGGAGTCTCTAGTAGTTCAAAAGATTCTAAGATCATTATCCCCCAAGTTTGAATCCAAAGTATCTGCAATAGAAGAAAAAGAAAATCTCCGTGTTCTTACTATGTCTCAGCTACATGGAATTCTAACTGCTTATGAAATGAGAAAGGGAGGACCATCAGACAGAAGGGAGCTGCTTTTAAAGCATCAGGCAAAGAAGATTACTATGAAGCAAGCCATGATCCAGAAGAAGAGGAAGAAGAATCAAATTTTGTCAGAAATCTTCAAAGAGGTTCTGGAAGGTTCAGAGGTAAGCTACCTTTCAAATGCTTTGCTTGTGGAAGAGTAGGTCATTATGCTGCAAAATGCTCTTATAAGGATAAAGGAAAGGAACCAGTTAGATGGAACAAGAAACAAAGCGCAAATAAGAAAAGCTACTACACCCATGAAGATAGTGATGGCTTATCAAACAGTGATGAAGATGAACAAGGTAATAAATATAGGTTGTTAATGGCATTTGAAGATGATGATTATGAGGATGCTGTAGATGTGGATAACCTTTATGATGAAATTACTAGACTCAAGAGATGCATAGAAGAAAAGAACATGATTATTGATACTCTACAATTCCAAATTGATGAAAAGGAAAAACATCTTGAAAAATTAGAAGGTGAAATTGTTGGTCTTAGAAAAGAAATTGAGAAAACAAAAACTATTAATCTCAAAGTTTGTCAAAGGATCTGAAACTTTGGATGAGATTATCAGTGTGCAGCGGTCTCCACTAAATAAGACAGGTTTGGGCTATAATGGAGAAACTTCTCAAGCATCCACTTCAAAAAGTTATCTTGATGCAGCAAGAAGAAATGAGCAAGAGCACAAGGAAGATCATCAGGTAAAGCAGGGACAAATGTCAAGCAGAAACTATCAGGGGCAATCCAGCTTAAGGGTGAACAAAAGCCACAACCAGCCACAGGTAAAATCTTCTCAATTTGGTTCAAGAATAGATGAAAATAGAAATTACAATCAGTTGGCTGGTAGATCCAATAATCGCAGAAGCTTCTTCAATGGACAATGCTTTTCTTGCCATAACTTTGGTCACAAAGCAGCTCAATGTGTTGCGTTTAAAACAATCATGACTAGGGAAGCTCAAAAACAAAGAAGTATGACAGGGATTACAAAAAGGACCTATAACAACTTTTCAGCTCTTGAAAATGAAGTTGAATGTTCTATTTGCAATAATTTTGGACATAAAGACTCTGAATGCAGAAGCAGGTTTCCGGAAAGAAAGGTTTCAGAGCAGAAAAAGGAACAAGCCTCAGGCACCAAAACATGGAGAATAAAGGAACCTCAAACAGAAAGATGTGGGATAGCATTTTATGCAGAAGGACAAGGAAAATCTATGGTACATTGACAGTGGATGTTCGAAGCATATGACAGGTGATAAAGAAAAACTTGAGTCTTATTCTAATTTAGAAAAGGGAAAGAAAGTCTCTTTTGGAAATGATACTCCTGCAACTATAAAAGGAAAAGGTATTGCTCCTTTAAAGAAGATGTTAAGGCTGGAAATGTTTTGTTTGTTGATGGATTGAAGCATATCTTCTAAGTGTCAGCCAGATGTGTGATCAAAGAACCGAGGTTATATTCAGATCAAATGGATGTCTTGTTCGTGATCTTGATACAGGTTAAAACAGTTCTCAAAGGAAAGTGAACTCCAAATAATCTATACATATTTGAAGAAGGACAACAACAATGCTATCTAAGCAAGGATGAAGAGCACTGGTTATGGCATCGAAGGTTGGGACATCTAAGCTTCTCACAAATAAGGAAGCTTGCAAATATCAGGCAGTTCGCGATCTTCCAGATATCAAAATTCCTGACAACACCATATGCAGATCATGTCAGTTTGGAAAAAAAACCAGAACTAACTTTCCAGAGAAAGAAGGATCAGCCAGCATGCCTCTTGAGCTAGTACATACAGATGTATGTGGACCATTCAGAAAAAGAACACCTAGAGGAGAGGAATACTTGATATTATTTATTGACGATTTCTCCAGGTTTGTTTGGTTAGGTCTTATGAAGCACAAAGATGAAGCATTCGAAAAATTCAAAACCTTCAAAGCCTTGGTTGAAAATGAATCAGGTCACAAAATTAAGTGCCTCAGATCTGACAGAGGTGGGGAATTTACTTCAAATGAATTTTTCGATTTCTGTGATGAAACATGGGATAAGGAGAGAATTCTACAGCTAGAACGCCTCAGCAAAATGGAGTTGTTGGAAAGATGAACAGAACAATCCAACAAATGGCTCGTGCTATGCTTGATGAATCAGGAACCCCCGCAACCTTCTGGGGTGAAGCTGCACATACTGCGGTTATTATTCTCAACAAGACAAATGTCGTCGGGTGAACAGCACTCAAACCCCTCATGAGCTCTGGAGTGGTAAAACTCCTTCGGTAAAGCACTTCAAAATATTTGGGAGCAAATGCTATATCAAGAATACTGAGGAGCAGCTTGGCAAACTTGATCCTAGAGCAGATGAAGGCATTCTTCTTGGCTATTCTCCACATAGCAAAGCATACAAATGCTACAATAAAAGACTTGGCAGAATTGTTGACAGCATTGATGTAGTGGTTGATGAAAGGGATATATTCCTAGGCAAATACATCGTGAAGACATCGAAGAAGATGAGAGCTACCCTCAAAGACAGAATGATGAAGAAGAAGAACCTCAAGAAGATCTCAAGAAGAACCTCACGAAGAAGCAGAAGAACGGACAAGAATAGAAGAAAAGACTCCATCCAGATATGTTCAGAAGAACCATCCAGAATCTCAGATCATGGGACAAAAAGAAGCAGGTATACAAACTAGAAGAACAGTTGCAGAAGCTTCAAGCTATTTGGCATTACTTTCCTCCACTGAACCACAAAATGTGAAAGAGGCATGCAAAGATGAATGTTGGGGTGAAAGCAATGGATGAAGAACTTGAGCAAATCGAAAAGAACAACACTTGGGAGCTGGTTCCTAGACCAAAAGATAAGAATGTTATTGGAACAAAATGGGTCTTCAAAAATAAATTGAATGAAAATGGAGAAGTAATTAGAAACAAAGCCAGACTCGTCTGTAAAGGGTATGCGCAGCAAGAAGGAATAGACTTTGAAGAAACTTTTGCTCCTGTTGCAAGACTTGAGGCCATCCGAATGTTCCTTGCTCTCTCAAGTTTTCAGAACTTCAAAGTATTTCAAATGGATGTGAAATCAGCCTTTTTGAATGGAGACTTGGAAGAAGAAGTGTACATTGAACAGCCAGATGGGTTCATTCTTGGAAATGATCCAAATCTTGTATGCCGATTGAAAAAGGCTCTCTATGGTCTCAAACAAGCTCCAAGGGCTTGGTACTACCGGTTGGACAAATATCTTCATCAACAAGGTTTCTTAAAGGTTCAGCAGATAGCAATCTGTATATAAAAGTTGAAAATGACAAATTGCTAATACTTGTTGTGTATGTAGATGACATTATTTTTGGCAGCAATGAAGAAGCTATGAGTCAAAGCTTTGCCTCAGTCATGCAGAAAGAATTTGAAATGTCCTTGCTAGGAGAACTGACATATTTCCTTGGTTTGCAAATCCAACAGAAGGAAGGAGGAATCTTTTTATCTCAAACCAAGTATCTCAAGCAGATTTTGAAGAAATATGGCATGGAAGATGCAAAACCTGTATGTACACCCATGGTCACAGGATGTAGTCTCAGTGCAAATGATGAATCTGCAGCAGTACATCAACCAACCTACAGATCTATGATTGGAAGTTTACTATATTTGACAGGTACCCGACCAGACATCATGCATGCAGTTGGAATAGTTGGAAGATTTCAGGCAAATCCGAAGGAGACTCATCTTCAAGCAGTGAAGAGAATTTTCAAATATCTTCAAGGGACTCAAAATTATGGCTTATGGTATCCTAGAGATACAAATCTTACTCTTCATGCCTATACAGATGCAGATTGGGCCGGAAGCATGGATGACAGGAAAAGCACAAGTGGTGGTGCGTTCTTTATGGGTCCCAGACTGGTCTCTTGGTTCAGCAAGAAACAGAGTTCAATTGCCTTGTCTACAGCTGAAGCAGAATATGTTGCTGCTGCATCTTGTTGCACCCAACTCCTTTGGATGATGCAGAATTTGCAGGATTATCAAATCACTTGTACTCCTCCAATCCCTATCTTATGTGACAACACAAGTGCAATCAGCATCTCAAAGAATCCGGTTATGCATTCAAAAACCAAGCACATACCAATCAAGTACCATTTTCTCCGGGAACAAGTACTTGAACAGAAGGTCAAGTTGGAGTATGTTCCTTCTAAGGAACAAGTTGCTGATATTTTCACCAAACCGTTGCCCAGGGACACTTTTGAATACCTCAGGCAAAAGCTGGGGGTTGTTGATGCATCATCTTACTGTTGATCATCTTCCTATTGGTGGTATAGGCTCAGGGGGAGCACATAATGCATTGTTGGCATTATGGAGAAGGAGATCTTGGAAATAGCTGCAATATGTCTCTATCTCCTTCATGATGGATTTCTGGTTACAGATCTGGAGATGCATGAGCATAGGGGGAGCATACCCTTTGCCCTTGATGTCAAAGGGGGAGAATGAAGCTGAAGATTATGTGGTTGCCATCAAGTCCAAAGGGGGGAGATTGTTGGCATTATGATTCAGGTGTTGTCCTTGATGGCAAACCCATTCAGGTGATAAATCAAGAAGGACGCAGGAAATATGTTCAGCAAGTGCGTCCCCGCAGGTATACCATACAGAAACCGCGTCCAGGGACGCAGGCCAGCCGTTCAGGAGGTGCGTCCGCCCAGTGCACACATTTCAAGGCAGAGAAAGCACGTGGGGGTTTCTTGTGTGGTATCTAGCCGACGGTTTTGTGTTTCTATGGTGTCGGCTCGTGGTTTTGTTCCATGTTTTGGGGAGAAGCTTGCCTATATAAAGCAAAGGAGTTCATTTGGATTAAGCATCATCTTGGTTGAATATCTTTTGGTGAGATCTAGTCCAGATCTATGAAGGCGAATCTTCTAATGGACTGTGATCTCTATGGCGCATGATCAGATCTGTGGATCTGAGTGTTTGGGTTGGTTCTGAAGTCCTCATATCTTTTATATCTGAAGGGACGCAGGTTCAGTGAAGGGAAAAGTGCGCCGGGACGCAGTACAGTAAAGGCTCAGGTGGTCTCGGAGGCAAAGGACGCGGCGCGACTGTGTTATTGGGTGCGTCTCTGAAGCAAAAGAACGCGGCGCGATAGTGTTTCTGGTTGCGCCGGTCGCAGCAAAGCATAGAGGAACAGTGCGTCGGCACGCAGAACAGTGGAAGGTAGACTGCGTCCAGTCGCAGGTCACAGAAAGAAAATATGCGTCCCTGTTTAAGATGATCTGTTGACTGTATATTTCTGTTCATAAGGTGTTCTGGGTTATTTCTGTAATTACTGATCTGATATCTGTAGTGGACTGTATTGTTGTATACTTGTTGATCATTTGATTCTTCATGAAAAGAAGTAGGGGGTTGTAGCTCCCTTCCAGGAGAGACTGAAAACGAGAGAGAGTTGTAGCTCTCTGCAGGTTGCAGCCTGCGTGCTGGTAAAGGACTGCACAGTACAAAATCATTGTAAAAGAATTTCTTGAAAGAAGATAGAGACATATTGCAGCAGGTGGTTTTCTCCCGCATTGGGTTTCCACCTTACATCTTGTGTTCTTTGGTGTGACTGTCTATTTTCTTTATTCATGCTCATTATTTTATGGTACTGATATGCAGAATAATTCAAAAGATCAAATAAGGAAGATTTGGTAAATTGCTTGATAATACTGATTCACCCCCCCTCTCAGTATTATTTCCAACAACAAATCCCCGAGGTAAACCTTCATTCCAGCCACCGAGTTGGATGCAATGAAGCTTGGGGGGCATACACCTCGATTTGCATTATTATGCTGGGGGCATGCAAACTTATCTCCGAGCAGTTTTAATACATAGTTCATGCTCGTTAAAAAATAAACATGAATTGTGAGCAATCTTTCCCTACAGTTCAAGCTCACCCAGAAAAAATGAACCGGTAAAGAACCTTGAGAAATGTAACCTTTGACAGCCATATTAAAAGCCCTTGGTCGTGTTCTTGCAGTCTCACCTCCATCCGTTCATTTGGCCAATCGTTCATCTCCATATGTTTGTTTACCCATTTTGAGGAACAGCTGCGAAAAGTGATTTCACTTAGCCATCCTTGTGACACTGCCGTGATTGGAAAATTCCAACCTGTACCTGGAATCTACTGCTATCCTTGTTTATCACTCGTTCCTCAAAAGACGAGTCTTCTTTGAGCTCTTTTCACTGACTCGTAAAATATGAAAAGTTTGCCGAGTTTTGGCCTTCCAGCTCGTTAAAAGGACCGGAAGAGCTATCCCTCCTCTAGATTTTAATCTTTTTGGACCTGAGGGATTATTGCACAAAAAGATCGAGCGCTTGTTTTGTTCGGCTCATTAAAGAAATCGAAAATTCATCCCTTTTGTATTGTTTTATACTTTTTCGGACTTAAGGGATTAGATGACGAAAAAGGAATTTTGGAGTTAACTTTCCGTACCTTTTCAGACTCTCTAAAAATGAAAAGGACCGAGTTTCCTTGTCGTTAGACTCGTTAAAATGATTAAATAGCGACAAACTTGTCTTTAGACGAGAACGAGTTTCCCTATCGCTAGGCTCGTTAAAAATAGCGATGGGCTTGCCCGAAGGGCAGGTTATAGAACAAGCATATGTTATCCTCCTCAAGCTTGACAAAAATAAAGAGGTACTGGTCAGCAATGACTGGGGAAAAATTGGGAGAACCTCACAGCATTAATGGTAGCAAGTCGCTCTTGAACATGACACTTTGTCCTCCGTATCACATCGGGTTGGGTTGTTTCATTCACCGGTCTCATAACCATGGTCCTCGCCACACCATCCACATTTGGGGTAATGCTACCAATCCATCACATCAGTGTCGTTATATGTTCAAGAGATGTGGTTCTGCAAAGAGTCAACCGTGTCCCATCCACTGCCATACATTATCCTTCATCCACTTCATGGCCGCCACCCTGAATCATACATCACAGTTTGTTTTCACCTCATCACAATCACTAGCTCCGTTCCGTGTCACTGATGTGGGATTCATTAAGGCCCTCCTTTGACGGATTGCTCCTTGTCGACATCAGCTCATTATCCAAGGAGTTGATCTAGGAACAACCCCTTCAGTACTTTGAAGCTTGCATGCCTCAATGGCAAGTTTCTCACTTCCGGCGACAGGTATACATCAATGACCTTCGACCAGAAGATTTTGCATGGTGGTCGACGCCAAGTCCTTTATTCCCACCATGTGAATTGTACTGCCGTACCTTGAGGGTCATCATCCTTATCGGTTATTCCTCTCGCGCTTGTTAACGGTTCACATCATTGACGGTAATCAAGCGATGTCTTTCCATGTTCGACTTCAAGAAATTCTCACATGGATCGGCTTGTACGTCGAGTGAAGATCGTAAGAGATTGAAGACCCCGGATCTAGTTTCATCCATCCGGGCTGCGATATATATTCAGGACATAAAGACATTTGATATGTACATCATTACAGCAGATGATCATCCTTCTCAAAGGATGATAATTTCAGCAGAGAATTATCGGTCTACAATCAGACGATCGTCTGTTCTATGTACGAAAATGTATTTATAAAGCTGAGCATGGGAATGCCCGCCTCAGCTAGATCATGAAAATGTATGAAAAATAATGTATTGTATTGTATCTTATTACAGGACACACTTCTCAGCAGATTGAATGAACTTCGGATCCTCTCAATAAAGAATTTCACCCGATAAACGACCTCATACTTTGGGGGCATCTGTTATAGACAATTTTGTGCCTTACAGCAACAGGCATGAATTGTCAATAATCCAAGGGATCCAAAGTTCCCTAAACATGATGTTCCTACCCCTAGAGGAACAAAGTCAGCAAACCAACAGCTCTCAGATCAGTTCTCCACCTGAAAACACTCAAAAACAAGCAATCCTGAAATCAAAGCAGGTGCTCCACTAGGCTTCTGCGCTGAAACTCAGATCCTCCATGGTGTACCTGCGTTGCAAAGCAAGTGGAACAAAGGCCACCTGCGCTGAGCGAGATGGGACAAGTGGCACACTGAGTCATTGCTCCAAAAATGACACTTGGATCAGGGATTTCGCCTTGTGATGAGTCAGAGGCTCTGTTTCTCCAAGTGGAAGCAAGGTTCTCCAAGTGGACTCAAGAACTGAAGATCAACTAAAGATTAACTGAAGAGAGAGAGGACACAAGGTAGCTACACATCAGTTGCAAGCTGACTCATCCTTTCTCAATTCATCTATATATTGAGCTCTCTCCTATGAGCTCAGGGGGCTGGAATTTGGTGCAAAGTAATGATATGCTGTTGGTTTCACTATAGAGCTATTGGGTGATTGTTTGAGAGAGGTGAAGAGGAGAAATTCTTTCTGCTGGGAGGTGTTGCTGGATTGGAGCCTTCAATGGTTGTAATACTCTCAGAACCTTTACTTCTTCATTAATAAAAGCTATTGAGGTTCTTCTAATGTGCTCTTGTTTCAATAATATATTGTGATAATTGCATGTTTGGTTTTACACTAATCCTTGAACCAGTTATGATTGCATGCTTCTTGTAGTTTCCTTCTTTGTTATTTTGCAGGATCTCATTGTAGCTGGGCCAGCAAAAGAGCAAAGAGCTGGGAGCAAGCAGCCAAAGAGAAGAGTTTGGATTCGACATTAAGCGCAAGGCAACGGTTAGTGCATTTCTCCATTCTCTTTTGCTTTCATAAAGAAGTAAACCTTAAGTAGTTTGTTTTACAGTTGTTGCTAAGGTACTATCACCCTTAGAGTGGGATAGGGTCATCCGAGTCGGATACTTTTCCCTACAACATTTGGTGGTGGGACCGAATAGACTGCCGGATATCGCTCTGACGAACTTCCTTCCTGCGATAAAGGAATGGGTGCATTGTCCCCGTGTTCGTCGGAGTCTGTGTTAATGAAGAGAATTTGGACGGTGTCGTCTATATTCTCCTTTGTGATGGTATCATTCGAAGATAGAGCCTCTGAAGGCAAAACCGGGTCAACTGCCGTCTCAACCGTTTGACTTTCGTCAGGCATGGATCCAGACGATTCATCTTCAATGATAGGTGCTTCGGTTGACCACCTGGGCGGGCCAGCCAGGTTTTCGACTAGTGAAGGACTTGGCAGGAGTTTTTGATATCCAGGAGGAAGTTGCACTGGTAAAACCGGGCGATATTCCAAAACTCTTTTAGCCTCGTCTAAGAAGGGACAACGGTGGATGGCGTGGTCGCCTTCACACAGTTTACAGGGAAATCTAGCTTTCCCTCTCTGTCCTGGGACTTCACTTTCACTAGTCGACGGTGAGCAGTCAACATGGCTATCAGAGGTTGATGCTACCGAATTGTGCAAACGAGGAGACCAATCCCTTAGTATCCGAGGGATGCAGAGACAATCTCTGTGGAAATGGTCTCCCTTGCATATGACACATGGCGATTTAGGCCTGGTCAATGCTGTGTGTGGATTTTTGTCAGACGACACTTGTTTTCCCCCAGTCGCCTTTGGCTCCTTCTTCTTCTTCTCTTTCTTCTTCTTTTCCTTCTTCTCCTTAGGAACTTGGTTTTTCGTTTTACCAGTTCCGTCAAGCGAAGAGGAAGGAGGAGAGGAAGAGTTAGATGAGGTAGAAGGCTGGTTGGCAACTCTGGTCTGGTCTAACTGTTGACTCGACTATTCAGGAATGGTGGTGTTCTGAACGACATTGGTTGAAAAGAGCCAGGGGCAGGCCAATTGTCTGTCCTGGAAGCGACAATGTGGCCATGTGGGGCGCACCAACATCTCCCCAAGAGGAGAAAGGACTAGGATTTCCACCAAGGGGAATTCCTTGGTTGGTGTGCTCCATTTTTTCAACCTAAAGATCAACGCAGGAATAGGGGTGATTGTTCTGTTTAAAATAAATTTTAACGACGCTTTAGACACAACTTGCTTTTCAGTTTTTAAAGAGTCGAGAAAAAGCTAAAGATGACTCTAGTCTCCTTCGATGTTTTAACGAGCCCGAAGTGACAAATGCTCGGATGGACTTTTTCCGTTATAGAGTCTGAAAAAGGCCAAAAGGAACTGCTTTGGAGTTCTAGGCAGAGGGTGTGCCAAACTTTTCGCAAAACCGCAGAATACTTTTTAGGGTACGGGCGGTCGATCTTCCTGAATGCTGTGTTCAGTGCATTGCGATCAGTAGGGCGGCCGACACGGCTACCTAAGGATAAAGGTTTTATGCCTATAGGGGTCTCCCAATATATACGCGACGGTACGTGGGAGCACAATCCGTATTGGCGCTATCGTCCCTCAGGAGGAATCACCCACCATCCACGAGATCGACAGTCACCAGGCTTAACGACGCCGGAACACGTCTCTAGCCTAGACCTCTATGTTGTGCGTTATGTTGCAAAGCATTGTTAAGTTCATTCAATTTATTTTAGGTTGATCTTTTTAGAAGTTTTCCTTTCAAGGTTCACCACGAGATGTATGATACAATTTCTAAATGCAGTCTAAAGATGATAAGCAAGCTTTATATCTTTTCAACTTTGAAAATCCTAGCTACTAAGGGAAAAGAAAGACACCATCTTTTTTCAAAGAGCAATCAGCACACTCTAATGCACTTTTCCTAAATCCAACATGCAAACTATCAAAATGCAAATGCACAATGCAGGTGTTTGTTTTCCGCTTTCTTAGTATTGATGCCTACACAGAAAGCTTTTTGTACAACTTTGAATTTGCTTTTAAATGACAAAAACAAACAAGTTTATTTTTTCGAAATCAGAGAGGGTAGAAGAGATTACAACACTTAACGATTTTCGAAATGAAGACTTGTTTTGACACTTAAAAGAGACAAACTCAAACCAATAAGCAAAAGCAAATGTATAATCAATCTGCAAACAGCCAATGAACTCTCTTCTAAGATCACAATCAACAGATCTGAATCAAGGGCTACAGGATGACTATTTCACTCATGCAAAGGAAAACTGTAAATGACGCCACAAACACATAAAAACACTCACAGTCTTTTTGTACAAAAGGAGGCGGAATCTAAGCAGAGAAAAGGAGTTATCAGACTGGTACCTATGCTGGTTACAGGCTGCAAAAATCAGAGATCAAAACAAGGCAAAACAGAGCAGAGAACCCCAGCTGCATAAGGACAAACTGGTTCAGCGCAACCTCAACACAGGGGTTTTGACATTCAGCGCAGGTAGCCTTCACGGGACCTGTGTTGAAATGCAGAATCCCTTCACTGGGTCTGCGCTGAAGGAGAAACTCTCCTTTCCCACAGGTTCTGGGTCACAGATTGCTACTTAATCAACTGTTTCAGGCCAAATAAAAGCAACAAGCAAGGTGAAATCAAAGGGATGCTTTGAGGGGGTACTAAGATCTATCACAAGGATCATCAAATCATTTGTGAGTCCATTGTTCAGATCATAGACAAGTCCAGTGATTGGATCAAAGCAGCAACTGTCTACTTTGCATCCCGGAAAAGCAGATGCAGTTCGATTGTTGCTGTCGAGTCTATGAAACAAACAATGATAGAAACACAAATAAAATGACTAAACAAATCTCCCCAGCGGAGTCACCAATTTGTTGTGGGGAAAAATGCCTATGCAGGACGACCCTATCCACCTAAGGTGTGACAGTGCCTTAGCAACAAACAAAGACAGCTATTCTAGTATTCTTCCTTTATGAATTAAGAATGAAGAGATAGATAGATGGACCAACCAGTGTCTTCTGTTTGTCCCTCGATCCGGCTTCTCTTCTCTTGGAGAGTTCCCAGCTACTTGCCTTCTCGCTCGCCCAGCTTCAAGAGGTTTCTGCAAGATCACAAGAAGAGAACACTACACAAGACATGGATTCATATTCATAACTAGTTCAGGATTAGAAATAAACTAAACATACTAATGCATTCATACATCAAAAATACATCAGCATATAGGAGAAACCAAGATAGCTTTATTGATGAATAACAAGGTTCAGGAAGAGATACAACCCAGAGGGCTCCAATCCAGCATCTCCTTCCCAGCAAATGGAATTCCTATCTTCACCCCCTTCAAAGAATTAAGCACCCAATGATTCCAATCTCAAACCAACAGCAATTCTTTGCAATAACAAAATTCCAGCCTTCAGATCTCATGGAGGAGAGATCCATATATAGATGTTTGGAGAGAGGATGAGTCAGCTTGAGATCTGACTAGTGTCCTCTCCCTCTGTCAGTTCTTGAGTCCACTTGGAGGTTCTTGCTTCCACTTGGAGATTTGGAACCTCTTACTCATCACCAGTCGAATTCCTTGAGGCAAGTGTCATTTTGGAAGCTTCCTGGGTTTTGACACCTTGAGAAATGAGCCTGCCACATGTCCATTCTCTTTTAGCGCAGGTAGCCAGTGTTCCCTTTGACATTCAACGCAGGTAGCCAGTGTTGGCTTTGACATTCAGCGCAAACAGCTAGTGTAGCCACTGAAATGATCCTGAATTGACTTGTTTTTGAGCAGTTTCTGGTGGAGAACTTCTGTGAATTGCTGTGGTTTGTTAGCCTTGTTCCTCTAGAGGTAGGAACAACATGTTTAGGGACTTTGGATCCCTTAGATTATGGACATTTCATGCTCAATGCTGTAAGGCACAAAAATGTCTATAACAGAGAGGATTAAGGTTCTAAGAGTACACTCTTAATATTAGACTAGATATAAACAAGGATCATTAATATAAATATAAAAGCTCATAAATGTACCTTCATAGGCAGTTGTATGAAGTTCCATCCCTTCTTAGTGTAGTGAACCCCTCACACTGTAGTATCATTGATATCTTATTTTTGTAGGATTGTCTAACTCATATCACTGTGATATAGAAGTCGTTGTGAAAGTCTCCAAACTGATGTCACTGTAATGGCATCGAACTAAGATGGCACCCACACTGTGAGACTAGAGTAGTACTGAATTATGTGACATATCAAAATTATAGTTACTTGTGAAGACATTGAACTGTGGTAACACTGGAACACCAAAATGTGGTACTGTGATAGTAGCGAAATCATTCTTGTGCCTAATTTGAGCTCCTGTAGACTTAAGTTTTCACTTTGATGCACTGAAATTGTCCGAAGAAACAATCCTTCACTATTGTGACATCGAATCCTTCTCATCCTGTAATAAAAAATATCCCTGTAATGACAATAGCTTTTCCTTATGAAATAACACCAAAATGAAGTCATCCGAATTGTGATCTCTGAACTTATTACTGTAAAGACCTAAAATATATATCTCCGAAATCATGCCTGAAATTCTATAAAGATGATGTGAAGTCCTTGCCTTTGTAATAGAATTATTGTACTGTTATGCATTAAAACCTTCCCATGGTGGTGAAACCGAACCCTCATCACTATAATTACAATGATAGCATTGTGACTTTGGTAGACTAACCCCAATCCGCATTCATAACTATGATAGCACCGAGAGTATGTCTCGTATCTTTAACAAAAACATTAAGACAATGCCATTACCTAAAATGTCATGAATCCATCTTGGAATAGATCCAAACTTGTGATATCACCGAAAATTTTACAAGCTCATTGTAATCTTCAAACTGCCTTTGACCATAACTCTGATACCATGTTGGAAATCCATAGAGGTGGTAGTTAAAAATGATTTCCCAATTAATGACATTATCTTGTGATGTTTTCATCAGTATTATTAGTTCTTATTAACTATCTTTCTTGTCATCAAGATTAACGCCAAGTAAGTAATAAAAGAGATCGCAAGATATAAGCATGATGCCAGGGAAAAACTCCCACTCTAAGGGAAAACCCAGTCAAATTCTTCCTTTAGTAGATTCAAGATGAGACGACCAATATCCTTACAAACTAGACTACACTCCATCCATCAAGTCATCCTTCATCCCTTTTTTTGTGGCAGCGTTGCAACCTTATCATAGTCATAACATCCATACCTGAACTGAAATTTGAAAGTGCATCACTGTACTAGCATCGAAACTCTCTCACTGTTCGAGCTTGGTCACTGTAATAGTCCAGAAACTTCTACTATGATATGGCACCAAAATTCCTTTCTGAGATCCAAACTTATCACTGTAAAGATGTCGAGAATATGCGTTTCTGAAATCTTATCCGAACTGTTCTTCTGTGATTTTTATGCGAGCTTCTATATCCTGTTATAGCACCAAACTTCGATCTTTGAAATCTGAACTTCTAAGATTGATATAATGCGAAGAGGTTAGAATTGTATTTATAGTAGTTCGTTCATCCTAAAATAGCCGACATGACCATATGAATAGGTGTGATGTTGTAGAACGCTGATGTGAAGATAATTTATATTAAGTTGACTTGAAGACTTTGACTTGATGACTTTTCTTGAAGAAGATAACTTGATGGAGGAGTCTTTGACCCAATAATAAATGATTTTGACAATAAACTAAAGCCTACAATAGAGGCTTGACCTATAATTGACCCAAGCATTAAACCCATGATTTAATAAGTAAATTCAATTTAACAATAAATTTATTTTCATAAAACTTTTTATTTCAAGTACAATTATGAAGAGCGAAACTAGTTACATTTTCCAACAATGTCCTCTAAAGGAGGTATTCCTTGATAGATGGTGCTTCTTCAAGGTGGATTTAGGTTCCTTGAGTGGCCTTGATTTTATTTTCTGCTTCTTCTGCTAGATTTTCTTATGCATCCAAATTGTTTGCTTGAGGAAGGTTCTCTTGGGCCTTGGTGGAAGAAAGTGCATGAGCCTTGGATGGTGCTTTTGGGAAAGAAATATATTTTTCCATAGCCTTTTGGCGTGCACAGAAATTCCCTATATTTTCATGCATACTGGATGCACAACAACACTTTAGTTTCTAACACTATTCACCATTATCTCCTTATTTTTTATGGGTTTTAAATTGGGGGAAATTTCTCGCAAAATATCATTACTTATCACACACTTTACATTTAAATGGAAGTTGATCATAGTCCACTTTTTGTGAAAATGATCAATTATCTAGGGTTATCTACACTGCTTCCAAAATGCCTTTTTCTAAATACATCTCCACACATATCCATGTGTGGGATTAAATTCTATCATGTGGCTCGGAACAATCAATGTATTTTCCAAGGGCATTTCCAATACTTCGAAACGTGTTCACAAAGGGAGAATAAGGTAGATTCACCCACATTAGAACCATTGAGGGGATGTCATTCCTATGATTGAAATTAGGGTTCCATTTGTTTAGTTAGAGCCCTTAATCTCCCATCAAATATGGACCACTACGAAAGATAATATCTCAATCTTCCTTCCCTTCAAACAAGAAGGCAGAAAACCATTTACCATAAAAGGAGGAGGAAATTTTCCCTTTAATCAATAAGCACCAATTTTTTTCCACCCATGAGTTTACTAAGTGGGGGAGGTACATATCCTAGAGAACTGTCCAACTAGCCCCCAATCCCATAATCTCAATGCCATTTCCTGTGACAGGTTGGTGTTTACAATGATCATTAGGATGTTGCCAAGCTTCTCGACAAATTTACTAGAGAGAGATCTAGGGATGGAATGCTAGCTTTTCATAAAGGAATTGAATGCCAAGATGTCTAGAGATAGTGGGGGAGAACCCCTCGCCCCTAAACTGGATTCCATACTACTAATGGGTGACCACATATGGAGCTTGTGCTATGAACCAATGATGAAGGATGGGTCAGAGTAGGGAGGAAGAACAAGAAAGAAGCCGAGAGTGTAGGGTGGCGTTAGAGATGTAGAAACCCTAGCAAAGCATTACTTGTAAAGGTTAGAAATATTCTTATTTCTTGACTCAAAATTACCATGTTAACATGGGATATGCCTTCATCTTATAGAGTGGGGTTAGTGGGGGAGCAATTATTTCCTAGCTCAAAGATAAGGTTGTTATGGTATGTTTTTGCTTCTAAATTAATTTGAGATACTCAAGGATTTGATCTCTTTTGTTCATTATATGATTCATGATTTTAAAAAATACATTGTGCATGGAGTGGAAAGGCTTGAAGCCACTAGATCTTTTTAATTTGACAATCTTTCCTTTCAGATTGGTTTGCATTCATTTACGTTGTTGAATAATTGTGCTCAACATAATGATTACATTTTTTTGTCTTAGTAAAAATAGGGATCATATTGGCAAGGATTAGTCCTTTCATTCATTTATTCATGTGTGGTTTATTTCCTCACTATATGGTTTGTTTTACCTATGTTAGGGGTTATGACGATAAGCTTCCTAAGCCTACTTGGTAGAAGTGTGTTATTTCAATTCTACAAGTGTTTTATTTTTTCACGGATCGTTGAAAGTTGCACAAGTAGCACATCCCTTTTTGTAAGTTTGTTTACTTTCTTGCTAGCTTGTTTTTCTTTATGGAAAGTGTGTTTAATTTATTGCAAGCATGTTTACTTTCCTACAAATGTGTTTTCTTTCCCACAAGTAGCTTTAATCAATTTACTTTTGAATTTGCAGAACCTTTCCAAGCTTCTGAACTGTCTATGCTCCATCTTCAAAAGAAATAATTGATAATAAACCATAAAACAAACCAATGGAAGTAGAGAATGTATACTTCATATATAGTGCATTGTAACTTGCAAGTTCCATACAAGCTTTGCGTTGGCAATTAAATGAAAAACCTTTTAGTTGTATTTTTTAGTTATTAGAAGGGTAATTAAAAGGCCCATCACTAGTAACCACCCTTATCAAATACCTATAGGATTATCTGATTTCCATGTAATAGAGTACCCCATTTAAAAATCTTTTCATTGTTTGATTCAATTCTCTCAATATATATGAGTGAAATCAACCTGAGAAAATAAACTAAATATTTCCTAGAGTTGATCATCCATTGAACTTAAGATGATATTATTTAATTGAATAAAACCATATAATAAATTAATGACTAGACCAAAGTCTCTGACACCCTGTAGATAAGTGAACCATCGATGTAGAGAAAAATTTAAGAGTAGAAGTAAAGCAATATAGTCACTGAAATTATTTGTTCATCTCCCTACATTTGCTTTGAAATGAAAATATTTGAGCTAAGTTAGATGAAATACAAACCAATGTCCATGAATATAATCACTACAAGTGCCATTGAAAAAACACCATGCCCTAGACTCATCCACAATGATTTCACCCATTGACTTAGTTTGCTTCTACTCTAGACTATTCTTATAATAAGAGAGTAAACTCAAAAACTTAACAAATGTTTTGAAAAATGGAACAAACTTGTCTTCAAATAAAAAAAGTTCCAAACCAATCAAATTCCCTAAAGTACCAAGTGTCATGACTAGATTCAAATCTTAGTTAGAAAACCGATGATAAAAAATAATCCAACAATAATATCTCTATCCCATAAGACTGAGAGACCAAAATGACCTTCAAATTCACACCTTATTTGTTGTAATTACATGTAAGAAAAATATGGATAGTTATTTCTTCATTGTTCCAACATAAAAAACAAACACATGGCCCCAAGTCAAAACCTTGTTATTAAGGGTAAGCCACATAAATAAAATAGACTTTGGAGGAGCTTTTACCTCCAAAGCTTCTTCCACCATTAAAACTCATCATTTTTCATGGGTTTTAATAGAGCATCATAATAAAACTTTTTCGAATAAGTTCCTCTAGCCATATTTTCCCCCAGGTAAGTTCATCCTCACTAGGACCAAGTCTAATATGAGACCTTTGAAGTGAATATGTAAAGTTATTCCTTTTAATCTCCAAATCACCTACCATATTCAATTCATTAGCATTCAACCTTCCTAGTGCCAAAATGGTAGTAATAGTTGGATTTGACATTGAGTTTAATGTAGTTTTCATGATAATTTGAAAATAGTACAAATCAAATCTTTGGAAAGAAATATTATCTATCACATCCCATAATAGAATCAAGACCAACTCTAGCCGGTGAACCATTACCAAATTTCTTGGAAATAAAAGAGCCTATCACAAGGAAATCTAGTGTCAGGGATTTCCATTGACTTGATACATTTTAGATACTTGTCATTTCCTTCCTTATCTATTCCAAAAATGTGCTAGGGGCAATTTAATTTTCTGTTAAATTCCTCATGCACATACACTTTTTTGTGATCATATTCCATAGTATTTAGTAGTGAATGAATACGCGAATAGATACGTATCCTTTAGTCTCCATCCTCCCAAATACTTTGGAGTTGCCATTTTTACCAATTAACCCATTGAGGGCCCTTATATTTAATACTACCCTGGCACATAAAGTTGAAGTAGAACTTCTTGACATTTTCCTTCTAGGATACAGTATATGAGGCTAATCTATGGGCATATATCGAAACATAATATTTATATCAATTCAGATATTCATGAATTTAGAAGCACATTACAATATGTAGGGAGTTAAGTTAGATTTGTTGTGACGTCTAAGACTAAGTACTAAAGTCAACTAGTAGAAGTCTAGAGTTCTAATATTAGCAAAAATTAGATGACTAATTATTAAACAAAACTTAATCCGATCACACTTATTTGAAAGTAAATCACACATACTCGAAATATATTGGATGATTAGGCGTGCACTAAGACCCCTCATCATAGGTAAACTCACAGTCTTCTACAAAATCATGTTCAATAGATTTGCAAGTTTTCACATTGAAATCAAATGCTTGTAAATGACAAGATTTGGAAACAATTCTCAAGAGATTTAGTTTGGTGGATTGGTAATGCACTAGGGCCTTTTCTAATAGACAAACACTCCATTGGTCTTTTATTCAATCCAATAAACTCAAGTTAATACTACCTGAAAATTCAAGAATGCAAGAGGGCCTTTTCCACTTGTAAGAGAGAAAGTGGATGGACACTTCAGTAGTGTTTTTCTCAACTTATCAGTGAGTGTATGCTTAATACATTGACTAATCTAGGAAATCAGGAGACTAATCTAGGAAAGTAGGGAAATATGATGTCTTTTGATGCAATACTAAGAGATATGTTATGAGAGAGTTGGGGTCTTTTCCACCATGAAAGGTAATAAATGGACACTCTGGTACTCTGCTTAACTTGCCAATTAGCTTGTCTTCGCAAGCAACAATTATTCTATGATAGATTTGTTCATGAACAATGACTAATTAGAGAAATATGGACATCGATTACAACAAGTATAGACAGTAAATAAGATAAATATGAACAACAATCTTTTATGAACAAATTATGAACATATCAAGCATGTAATTACAAGTTTTTACAAAATGATTAAAAATGCTTGAAGAGTAAAGTTTGCTAGCATTGATATGAAAAAAAGAACATGAAAAATATATACCCAAAATACAAGTGATGATCACGAAGAAAAATGAAGTGTACAAGTCGATTTGGTGGGGGCCCTCCATGATTTAGCAAGCACACCTTTTAGGCTACTAGTCAAGCAAATTCAACATGCTTCATATATTGTTGAAATAACATGTTTAGGGCTACAACATAAATTTGAAAGTTTAATACTAAAACTAAATGTAACACCTCCTCCCACATTTACCCAAATTCGTTAGCTTGTCAGGGTAAATATGAGACAAGTGTCACTATGATATGACCTGACCTCCAAGTTCCAGTTAAGGAAGTGGGGCCTACAAATTGAACGTATATTAACATCCCACAGGGACTACAAATCACTCAGGAGCTGCAAAAGCACCCTAGGTGATCAATCCCTGAGTTGGAACCCTTTTTCTTTGACCTAGAACCCCAACTGCATGCACACCAAGGCAAGAGTGCGTTTATGAGGCCCCAACCGCATGCACAAGCCTTGTTCCATGCGGTTATGGCCTAAATCCTCCAGTTCTGAGCATGCCATTCCAGGATCCATGCCACCTTTTCAGGCAAACATCTAGACCACTGCCCAGAGTTATCTATAACTTTCCAGAATGTAATCAAAGGTAATGAAAAATCCATCCATTCAAAAGTCAAGTAATAACTTGACCCAAAAATGCATAATTCATAACATGATTTTCGTCAAACATATGGCAAACATGTAAGCTACAGGTCATGAATTCATATCTGATCATAAACTAATAGACTTCATTTGAGAATCACGAAGAAGGCTCAAAGCCCTCTGTAGCTAGCTGCAATAACTCTTGTTAGTCCCTGCATTCATTAACCATTCAATAACTTATCAAAACATGTCAAGAGCCATAGATAGAATGCATCATATAACAAAAAAATAACCAGATTAAAAACTATGAAAAATCAGTCGTAATGTCAGCATGATAACCAATAGAAGTATCCATAAATCATAGTAGGAAAATAACTCTTATTAATATAAGGAAATTCCAACCAAGTTAGGGACTTCCACGTACCACCCAACCATAGATCGGGATGAACCAAATCTCTCTTTCAACCAATCACCCCTGTGCCATATTCCAAGCATGAATGTGGGATCTCATGGAATAAACCATGACAAAACTAACTAGGGCTTCTAGAGGCCAAGCCAGCTCAACCCTCAACACAATGATTCCACCTCTACGGTTCATAAATCACTAACATTAATCATATTGGTCTTTACCTAAGTTGTCCAGGGCTTCAAGAACTAGTAAGTCAACCCACAACCTTCCAACCCTTCAGGAACTAGTAAGTCAACCCATAACCTTCCAGTGCTTCAGAGCGTTTGTTCCAACCATGGCTATATGGAATAGTAATTCAACCCACTAAGGGCTCTAGAGAGTTTGTCCCAACATATAGCTCCAAGAACTAGTAACTCAACCCAAACTATTACAAGACTTCCAGAGTATTTGTTCCAAGGAATCACATACATATACCATGCATCCCAAAATCAGCAAGGAAATTGCACATGAAACCTGTTACCTACGAAAAAATTTAGTTGTAGCTATTGATCTAACTGTTTCCTTGCACTCCCTTCTTTCCTTTGCCTTCCTTCTACAAATCCAAGTGAATGCCAAAGTGCTCCAAGAATACTCTATGTGTGCAAGAGTATGAGAGAATGAAATGAGAGAACCAAAACTAAACTGACTAAAGCAATGAACTGATCCTCTGATGCCTTTTTATCATTGATGCCTCTATTTTATTCATTTTCCCTTGCATGCAAATATGTGTCTCTTCACCTTCCTTTTCTCCTATTTTACTTTACTTTCATAAATAAATGCCAATTATTGTCTCTTTTCCTTTTCCAATGCCTTTACCAATTTCCATAGCCTTTAATTAACCACAAGTTATAACCACTAAAGTGTTTTATGCAACATCCAGCTTGGAATATGTGTCCTATGACCTTGGTATTATTTTATTTACATGGAAAATCAACAAGGGGTTATTACAAACCCCTCCTCCTTAAGGGAACACCACCCTCAGTGTTCAATGACACCTATGACCAAAAAACCATTGAAAACAACACATACTTCCTATGGAGCTTTATAACATAACTCGATGCAATATTTACAATGACATGCTGTTGAAAAACAAAACAAACATACCGCTTATTGGAGCATCATAACGCAACTCATTGTGGTATTTACAACAACATCGATATACATGTACATCTACCAAAACTAATTTGCTTGAACCAACAAATAATGAAGGATATAAATCCTGCATCTGATCAACCATCTCCCATGTAGCTTCATCGGGCCCAAAGTGCTTCCGCTACACTTTAACTTTCTTGATTGCTTTGTTTTGGAGTGTGAGCTATTTCCATTGCAATATTCATTAAGGTTCTGGCTGGAATTTCCCCTCTAGCTCCACCTACAATACAAACCAATCAATCACATGATCAACATCCTACACATATCTCTTAAGAAATGAAACATAGAAAACATTATGGACTTTCACTATTAGCGATAGTGCAAGTCGGTAGACCACTGGTCCAATCCTCTCAAGGATCTCAAAAGGCCCATAATACCAAGGTTCTAGCTTGGCACATGATCCAATCCTCAAGGAGCTCTTCTTGGGCTTAATGCACAAGTACACATGCTCCCCAACATGAAACTCCTTTAATGCCTTGTGCTGATCTACATAACTCTTCTGCTTGTCCTCTGTTGCCTTCAAATTCCTTCTAATAACCTGCATTTCTTGTTCCATCTTAGCTAACGTATCCGACCTAATCAATACATTGTTCACTTTATCATTGCATTTGATAATAGTATTATAAGTCCACCCATAGAGAGCCTCAAATGGACTCATCCTCAATGACTCATGATACCAATTATTATACGCAAACTCCACCAGTGGAAGATACTCCTCCCACTTCCACTGCTGATGCATGACATACATCCTCAACATGTCCTCAAGAATCCAGTTGATGCTTTTTGTCCATCCATATGTCTGTGGATGATAAGTTGTACTAAAAGCTAACTATGTCCCCAAACCTACAAACAACTCCATCCAAAACTTGGAAGTGAACTTAGCATCTCTTTCTAATATGATCTTATTAGGAACAACATGTAATCTAACTATGTCATTGATAAATATATGATCTACCTCACTAGCTGAATTCGTAGACTTAACTGCAATGAAGTGAGCTACCTTACTGAGTTAACCTACCAACCAATACCATGATGGAATCATGCTACTTTGATGTCCTCGACAAACCTGTAATGAAGTCCATGGAAATGACCTCCCATTTCCATTTTGGAATCATAATCGGTTGTAACAAACCAGTTGGATGTTTACACTCTGATTTTACCTGTTGCCAGTCCAAAAATTGAGTGACAATCTCAACTGCCTCTTTCTTCAAGTTTTACCAGTGGTAGAACTTCTTAACTACTATCAAATTATCTATTCTAATATCTCGAGTGAGCTGATTACAAATTGACATGAAAATCCCTTAAGATAATATTCTTGAGCTCATTACTATTTGACATAAATCATTTTTCTAAATTTGACCAAGCCATCTGTCATGAGGTGATACTCCTAATCCTTATCACCTACACCCTACAGCTGCAACGTCTGCCTCAGTTGATGATACCTGTCATCATGATGCCCTGCTTGAAAGATCTACTCCTTTGAATATGCCCTATAAGAGATCACAACTGCAATGTGATTCACCTAAACTCTTCTACTAAGAGCATCTGCAACCCTGTTCTCCTTGGCCTTAATGTACCCAATCTCAAAGTCAAACTCACTGAGGGTAGCCAACCATCCAACTTTCCTGGCACTCAGATTAGGTTGGTCAAACAAGTACCTCAACCCATTATGATCACTCATCAATATGAACCTCCTGCCAAGGAGATAATGTCTCCACATCTTCAATGCATGAATAAGAACTTCCAACTCAATATCATGAGTCACATAGTTCTGCTCGTGCTCATTCATCTTCCTTGACTCATAGCATACCCCCTGTACTTCCTGCATCAGGACTCCACCAAGTCCTCTCTTTCAAGCGTCTGTACATACCATGAACTCCTTATCAGGATCTGCAATCTTCAAGACCGAAGCATTTGTAAGCAACTACTTCAACTGCTCAAAACTAGTTGCACACTCCTCAGTCCATTCAAATTTATTTCCTTTGCTCTGCAAGGATGTAATAAGATAGGAAATCTATGAGAAGTTCCTAATGAACCTCCTGTAATAACTTGCTAGTCCCATGAATAATTTGAAATCATCCACATTCCTAGGAGTTGGCCACTCCATGATAGGTCTAATATTTTCAGGCTCCACTGCTATACCTTCCTTGGAAACAACATGTCCCAAGTAATGAACTTTGGTATGAAATAAACTACACTTGCTAAGCTTGGCATACAAATGTTTCTCTCTCAATAATCTCAACACTGCTGCCAGGTGCTATCCATGCTCTTCCTCATTCTTAGAATATATCAATATGTCATCAATAAAAACTATCACAAACTTGTCCAGATAAGGACGCAACACACTGTTCATCAAACACATGAAAGTAGTTAGAGCATTAGTAAGACCAAAAGGAACCACCACAAACTCATAATGCCCATACCTGGTATGAAATGTGGTCTTGGAAATATCTTCTTCTTTGATGTGTACGTGATGATATCCTAATCTCAAGTCAACCTTTGAGAACAATTCTACTCCCTTCAACCGATCAAACAAATCATCAATCTGTGACAACAAATACATGTTCTTGATAGTCACCTTGTAATCAATGCACAATATGAGAGTATCGTCCTTCTTCTTTACAAACAATACTCGTGCACCCCAATGAGATACACTTTACCTAATGTATCCATTATCAAACATTTTTGTAAGCTGCAACTTCAATTCCACCAATTCCAGAGTGCTCATCCCATAATATTCCTTTAGTGCTAGTATTTCTCTTGATACCAACTCAATAGAAAATTCCATCTCTCTATGAGGAGGCAACTCTAAAATCTTTATCGGAAACACATCCCGAAACTACTGCAAAATCATATACTTCTTTAGAAATTCATCATCCTCATTTTCCTTGCCTTTTTCACTAGAAATATGAACTGCAAACAATACGCATCCCTTTCTGCAACTACGCCTTTCCTGCATAGCTGAAACCATTGTCACTGATGTAGGATTCTTCTTTCCCTGCAAGATTCTCCTCTCCCCATCATTATCCAGACACTCAATAGACTTGTCATAGAAATCTACCTTAGTCTTGTGAATGTACAACCAATCCATGCCCAATAACATGTTGTATGAACCCAAACGAAGCACATTTACAAATGTTGATGTAGGCATACCATTCAGTTCAAATGCACAAGATCTCACCCAATGATGAACTCTTTTCTTGGTCATGGTAGCCAACTACACCAACCAAGATTCTACATGCACTTCTTTACTCAAGCCACACTTATCCATTAGGTCAGGGCTGATATAACTCTAGTTAGATCTAGGATAAATCAAAATAGAAACAAATTTATCACAAAAATTACCTTCCATCTCGATAATAGATTCCTGATGATCACCCTGTCTATTATCAAGTGCTGCATAAATCTAAGGAATAATCTGTTCAACATCCCCAACTGTATGTGCCTCCTAAGCATTGTAAATATGAATTCTTCCACCCCGATGTTGTGGACAATCTCTCCTGCAATGCTCTCCACCACAAGTCCAATATTGCAAAGGCTTCCCGCCATCGCCTTCGTTCTGCTCCTCAAACTGAAACCCATGTCCACTGTCGACTACATTGAATTTCTTGTACGATGCTACATTCTCCTTGTCACCTACATCCTGAGGTCTTCCTCTGTTCTTAACACACTTTCCTTTAGTCTTGTCATTCCCTTTACAATGACACTTAGGCTAAAACTTATGCTTAGACTACTCATATCAATGCTTCAACTTTCAATGACTTCCTCTAATGACCAAGGCTCATCATACTCGATCCAATCCTTGAATGCTAAAGGTAATCCAATGATGAACATTTGGAACTTTGTATTCTCATCCTTACGATATGTCACATACCTCAACAACTCTATAAACTTAGTCATATACTCTTCATCTGTCATAGATCCCATCTTCATCTCATAGAACTCCTTGTCCTTTCCATCATAATATCTCTCAGACAAGTATTTCTTTCTAAAGAGTCTTTTGAACTCATGCCAACTCAACTCCTCTATCTTGATGCCTCTGAAACACTTTAAATCTTCCCACCAGATGCCTACTCTTCCACTGGGACTAAAAATAACTATCCTGACTTTCATATTCTTTGAATAATCATGCATCTTGAAAAATTTCTTCATCCCAAGTAGCCATGCTTCTGAATCTTCCAGTTTCTTCAGCTCTCCATCAAATGTAGGAGGCTTGGATTTCTTGAACTCATCATGCAATTACTTCTTCTAACTCCTCCTAAAAGGATGATAACAATGATGACCATGATGTCTCTCTGATCCAGAACTAGAATATAACCCATAAGCACTACCCTGTTGTGTGTGGAGCATGATTGTTCATAGGTCTTTGTTTCAGCCGGATGTATACCCCAGGAAGTTTGTACACCCCTCCATGCGGGGGGGACTTGTCCCCCCCGCGAGGGTCTGGGGGGTCCGGGGACCAGCGGTCCCCCAGCAGGGGCTCGGGGGCAGTGCCGCCGAAGCTAAAAACAGATGTAAAATTGCCTTGTAAAAGTATAGTAATTTCTAGTCAATCTGGGCCGTTCATTAGGCGGATGATCTGACGGTAGAACTTATGTTTAGTTTAGGGTTTTTTGCCCTAGAAGGCAACCCCTCTCTTTGTATGAGGGCATTGTATTTGAGGCTATGTAATAGATGTGTATTCTCTGAGCGAGAAGCAGAGAGGTGAGACTGTGAGAGAAAACAGAGGATATTACAGCGGATCTGCTGTAGGTTGTGTCTCTTCATTTTGATGGATAATAGAAAGGAAGGATTGGCTGTTCGAGGTGGACGTAGCCCAAACTGGGTGAACCATGTATATTTGTGTCTCTCTTGTTTTATATGTTTTCTGTGTTTATATTTATGCAATATTTTATGTGTTCCATTGCTTCGTAATATATAATATTCTAACAACTGGTATCAGAGCCCAAGGTCTATTTGGCTGATAAACTCGTAGGAAAGAAGGGTTCCTCGTTCAAGTGGGAGCAATGGCGGAAGATGTTAAGTTTAGGGTCGAGAAATTTAACGGCCAAAACTTCTCACTGTGGAAGATGCAGATGGAAGATTATCTGTATCAGAAAGATCTATACCTACCATTGGGTGGAAAAACAAAGATGCCGACGGGTATGATAGATGAAGAATGGAACTTTCTTGATAGAAAGGCACTTGGAACAGTACGGTTGTGCCTTGCAGCGTCGGTCGCCTTCAACATTTCGAAGGAAACAATGATAGAGGGTTTGATTAAGGCGTTGGAGAAACTATATGAAAAACCCTCGGCCTCAAACAAGGTATTTCTTATGAAGTGATTATTTAATATGAAGATGTCGGAAGGTGGATCTGTTGCAGACCATTTAAATGATTTTAATACTGTTACAAGTCAGTTATGTTCTGTAGGGGTAAACTTTGATGATGAAGTTAGAGCTCTGTTATTCTTGTGCTCATTACTAGAAAGTTGGAATGGTTTAGTAATGGCCATTAGTAACTCTGTTTCTGGATCTAGTACTTTAAAGTTTGATGATGTTGTCGGTGCTATCCTTAGCGAGGAAATGCGACGGAAAAGCTCCGGTGAGACATCGGGTAATGCTTTGAGTGCAGAGTCCAGGGGAAGAAAAATGGAAAGAGGAAAGAGCTCAGGATATCGCAGTAAATCAAGGAAAGGCAGATCCAAGTCTAGATTGGGGATATTTTGCTGGAAATGCGGAAAGAAAGGACCCCTAAAGAAAGACTGTAGATCTCGGAAGGGAAAAGAAGGAGATGCACAACAAGAAAACAATCATGAAGAAAATGTGACAGGTGAGGTGTTACAAGATGCTTTGATTCTTTCTTTCGAAAATATTACTGATTCCTGGGTGGTAGATTCAGGGGCCTCATTCCATGCCACACCTGATAAGAAATACTTTCATGACTATGTTCAAGGATATTTTGGACAAGTTCGTTTGGGTGATGATAAACCCTGTAAAATTGTTGGAATGGGTAAGGTTCTTGTAAAACAGCAGAATGAAAGCCAATGGCTACTAAAGGAGGTAAGGCATGTTCCAGATTTGAAGAAAAATCTGATTTCAACAGTGTAGTTAGGCGATGAAGGTTGTGTGACAACTTTCACAGATAAAGCTTGGAAGGTCACCAAAGGAGCCCTGGTAATAGCAAAAGGCGAAAAGGTTGGTACATTGTATTTATGCAATGGTATGTCTAACTCTGTTAATGCTTTAACTTCCAAAGGAGCAGATGCAGCATTATGGCATCATAGGCTCGAACACATGAGTGAAAAGGGGATGAAGATTCTTCACTAAAGGAATTTGTCGGGTTTGAAGAATGTTGATTTGGACTTTTGTGAGAACTGCATTTATGGAAAACAAAAGAGAGTTAGATTTCTCAGAGTTGGGAAAGAAAAGAAGAGCGAAAAATTAGAGGTTGTGCATACAGATGTATGGGGACTTGCTCAGGTATCATCCCTTGGTGGCTCTAGTTATTATGTTACTTTTATTGATGATGCAACTAGAAAAACTTGGATTTACTGTATTAAGAATAAATTTGATGTATTTGATACTTTCAAGAAATGGAAAGCTTTGGTTGAGATTGAGACAGGAAAGAAATTGAAGTGTCTCTGATCAGACAATGGAGGTGAATATTGCAGCAAAGAGTTTGATAGGTACTATTCAGAGCATAGAATTCGCAGAGAGAAGACAGTTCCAAGAACACCACAAGGAAATGGTGTGTCAGAAAGGATGAACAAAACAATCATGGAGCATGCAAGGTGCATGAGATTGCATGCAGGATTGCCTTTACAGTTTTGGGCAGATGCTGTAGATACTGCTATTTATCTAATAAACAGAGGGCCTTCAAGTTCCTTGGAGTGGTGTTCCAGAGGAAGCATGGACAGGTAAAAAGGTAAACTACTCTTTTTTAAAGCCTTTTGGTTGTGAGGGCTTTGTCCATATTGATAAAGAAAATAGAACAAAGCTTGAGGCAAAGTCAAAGAAATGTACCTTTGTTGGACATGGTGTTAATGATTTTGGTTATCGCTTATATGATTACGAAAATCACAAAATCATTAGGAGCAGAGATGTAATATTCAATGAAAAAGTCTTGTATAAGAATCAGTTGCAGGAAAAGAAACATGAAAAAGAAAACAAGGAATATGCAGTTCATGATGAAATCACTGAAAAATTAAAGGTTCCTGAAAATAATAATAATCAACAACCACAACAACAGTAACCACCACAACAACAACAGGTACCCCAAACACCTGGAAGTGGTGTTAGAAGATCTACTAGGATAAGTAGACCCCCTGAACAATACTCTCCTTCATTATATTATTTATTGTTGACTGATTCTGGTGAACCCGAATGTTATGAAGAAGCAATACAGGTTGAAAGCAGGAAGAAGTGAGAGGTATCCATGGAAGAAGAGATGGACTCCCTAATGCATAACCAGACTTGGGACTCAGTCAGGTTTCCTGCAGGAAAAACTACATTGAAGAATAAATGGGTTTACAGGCTGAAGGAAGAAGATGGAGGAAAACAGAGGTACAAAGCTAGACTTGTGGTGAAGGGGTTTGCACAGAAGAAAGGTATTGATTTTGATGAAATATTTTCTCCTGTTGTTAAAATGAATTCAATCAAAACTATTTTAAGTCTAGTAGCAGTTGAAGATTTGCATCTTGAGCAGTTAGATGTAAAGACAACTTTTCTCCATGGGGATTTGGAGGAAGAGATATATATGCAGCAGCCACAAGGATATGAGGTGAAAGGGAAGGAGAAACTGGTGTGCAGGTTGAAGAAGATCTTGAATGGATTAAAACAGGCACCAAGGCAGTGGTATCTAAAGTTTGACAAGTTTATGTCTGAACAAGGTTATACTAGATGTCACTCTGATCATTGTGTCTATCTGAAAAAGCAAAATGATGGCAGCTATATTATCTTGTTATTGTATGTGGATGACATGCTTGTTGCAGGGTCTAACATGCAGGAAATAAATGTGCTCAAAAGAAAATTAGCAAATTCATTTGCAATGAAGGATTTGGGAGCTGCAAAACAAATCCTTGGTATGAGAATCACTAGAGACAGGAAAAATCGCAAATTAACATTGTCTCAGAATGAGTACATACAAAAGGTGTTGAAAATATTTAATATGCACAATGCAAAACCAGTTAGTACACCTTTTGCTAGCCATTTCAAACTTAGTAAGGAAATGTGCCCAAAGACCCAAGAAGACATGGATTATATGTCTAAAGTTCCATATGCATCAGTAGTTGGAAGCTTAATGTATGCAATGGTCTGCACAAGGCCTGATATTGCACATGCAATGGGAGTTGTAAGCAGGTACATGAACAATCTAGGAAAGGAACATTGGATGGCAGTGAAATGGATTCTCATATATTTGAAAGGTACCACAAATCACGCATTATGCTTTGGTGGTTCAAACATTTCTCTACAGGAATATGTTGATGCAGATATGGCAAGTGACAGAGATAACATAAGGAGCACTACAGGATATGTATTTACTGTAGGTGGAACAACTATCAGTTGGGTCTCAAAAATTCAAGGTGTTGTTGCACTTTCAACAACAGAAGCAGAGTATGTTGCTGCTACAAAGGCTAGTAAAGAAATGATTTGGTTACAAAGGTTTATGGGTGAATTGGGTAAGGAGCATGATATGGGCACGTTATACAGTGATAGCCAAAGTTCCATTCATCTTGCAAAGAACTCAACATTTCATTCCAGGACTAAATACATACAGCTCAAGTATCATTTCATATGATCAGTGTTGGAAGATGGAGAGTTGAAGCTGGAAAAGATACACACTAGCCAGAATCCTGCAGATATGCTAACAAAAGTTGTAACTAGGGAGAAACTGAGAATATGCTCAGTTTCAATTGGTCTTCAAGGATGACGATGAAGATGAGAAATAGCCAGGTCCAAAGAGGAGTCATTGTCCAGCAAATGAAGCAGCGATGGAGTTGCTACAATCATTCTCCAAGTGGGAGATTGTTGTGTGTGGAGCATGATTGTTCAGAGGTCTTTGTTTCAGCCGGATGTATACCCCAGGAAGTTTGTACACCCCTCCACGCGGGGGGGACTTGTCCCCCCACGGGGGTCCGAGGGGACTGATCCCCTTCGGCTGGGGGGTCTGGGGGCCAGCGGGGGCTCAGGGGCAGCGCCCCCGAAGCTAAAAACAAATGTAAAATTGCCTTGTAAAAGTATAGTAATTTCTAGTCAATCTGGGACGTTCATTAGGCGGATGATATGATGGTAGAAATTATGTTTAGTTTAGGGTTTTTTGCCCTAGAAGGCAACCCCTCTCTTTGTATGAGGGCATTATATTTGAGGCTATGTAATAGATGTGTATTCTCTGAGCGAGAAGCAAAGAGGTGAGACTGTGAGAGAAGACAGAGGATATTACAGTGGATCTGTTGTAGGTTGTGTCTCTTCATTTTGCTGGATAATAGAAAGGAAGGGTTGGCTGTTCGGGGTGGACGTAGCCCAAACTGGGTGAACCAAGTATATCGGTGTCTCTCATGTTTTATGCGTTTTCTGTGTTTATATTTCTGCAATATTTTATGTGTTCCATTGCTCTGTAATATATAATATTCTAACATACCCCTCCTGTCAGGTGTATCCAACCATCTTCCATTTCTAACTGTGTCATCCCTGTCCAACCTGTATCCTGATCGTGACTTGCTACCTTATGCCCCATTAGTCCCTTCCTCATGTCCATGACTGATTCTTGGTTTTCTTTATCTCTGCAAATATGACAAGATCTGAAGGATCACCTCATTGACCTCTACTTTCTTTGTTGGCATTATGGTTCAAGTGTTGTCCTTGATGGCAACTCACTCAGTGGATGGTACAGGTGCTCAAAGGTTAGTACAGGTGATGGCAACTTACTCAGAAGACAGATCCTAGTACAGCTTGCCAAGGAAGTTCATACACGCAGGTTTGTTAAGCCCAAGTCGCGTGTACACGCAGGTTGGCTTCAGAAAAAGCGCGTGTATGTGGAAAAGCACCTTTGGTCCATGGCGGTTAGTCCTTGGAAGTTGTGCCTATGGTTTCGGACCATTGTATCTCGACGGCGTGTCGATCCCTAGTTTTGAAGTTGATGGTATTGTGTTTCTATGGTTTTGGCTCTTGGTATTGAACAAGGCCTAAGGCTATATAAGGAGAAGATCACTAGGCAAAGAGTAAGTGTGTGTGGGTGTCTGACGCAGTGAGAGGATCTGGTATTGCTGGTTATCTGTTCGGGACGCTTGGCAAGGGTCGGATCTGACAGCAAAGGCAGAAGTAATCATTTCTAGATCTGCACGCGGGTTGCCTTTGGAGAAAGCGCGTATACACGCGGTTTTGGTACAGTGAAGTAGCGTATGCATGATAAGGGTTGATATTTCAGGTTGTTGCTGATTCTGGTGGTTGTTGCAGAGTTCTAGATTCTGGTTTGGGTTCTGTGTTCTTGATGACAGGGTTTCAGTGATTCGGTATTGGGTTGTTTAATGAATTATGATGCAAGTATAAGTTGATGATTGTATTGCGGTAATGTTTGCTTTGTACTCTTGGATCCAGTCTGAAAATTGATGAAACGTGGTCCCTGAAGGTTGTAGGGTCAGCACCTACGTACTAGTAAATGGATCAGCTAGTACAAGAGCTGAGGGGGTTGTAGCTCCCTTCCAAAAGTAGTTGGAAAACGAGAGAGAGGGTTGTAGCCCTCTGCAGGTTGTAGCCTGCATACTGGTAAAGGACTGCACCAGTATATTGTAAAAGAAGTTTCTCATTAAAGAAGAAAGAGACGAATTGCAGCAGGTGGTTTTCACCCACATTGGGTTTCCACCTTATATCATGGTGTTCATGTGTGTGGCTCTTGTGTGATGTTCTGTTCTGTTATACTGCACCTGTTTACTGCTAAATTGCTTAATAATGTTCTGATGCATTTACTGAAGATAAGATTAACTGAATCATAAGATATCTGCATATACGCTAGTTTCTTTAGACACAGTCGCGTGTACACGCGGGTTCACTTAACTGAAGTCGCGTATATGTTTCTGAGTATGAAATTGAAAAGGTTTTATTGATCTGATAATACTGATTCACCCCCCCTCTCAGTATTATTTCCAACAATTGGTATCAGAGCAGGTCCTTCAGAGGAAGCTTGATCGCTTGAAGGAAAAGATCCATCAAAATGGCTAATCCAGAAAGAGAGGCACACATCAGGCCACCAGTCTTTGACGGGAACAATTTTACTCACTGGAAGATAAGAACCACTGCATATCTACAGTCTCTTGGAGCAGAAGTTTGGGGACTCATAGAAGGAGGATACAAATTCCATCAGCAACTCCTACAGATCCAGCAGAGAAAAAGCAATATGAGCTCAATGCCAAAGTAGTTAATGTCCTATTGAGTACTTTGACTCAATCAGAATTTATGAAGATCATGCATCTCAAATCAGCTAAGGAAATATGGGAAAATCGTTACAAGCTACGAAGGAGATGATCAGGTAAAAATAGCGAAGCTTCAAACTCTCAGAATCCGGTATGAAACTCTTAAGATGCGAAGTAATGAAAGCGTAGCTAATTATTTCCTGCGTATGGATGAGATTGTGAATTGTATGAGGGATCTGGGTGAAGAATTTGAGGAAGTTGTCTTAGTTCAAAAGGTTTTGAGATCTCTGTCTACTAAATTTGATTCTAAAGTATCTGCCATAGAAGAAAAGGAGAATGTGCGAAAAATTACCATGTCACAGCTTCACGGGATCTTAACTGCTTTTGAAATGCGACTAGAGGTACCACCAGAGGCCGCATTCGAAGTGTCAGAGGAAGAAGATGAGGTAAATTTTGTCAAGAATCTTGAACGGGGAACTGGACGGTTCAAAGATAAGCTGCCTTTCAAATGTTTTCTATGTGGTAGAGTTGGTCACTATGCTGCTAGATGTCCTCATAACAAAGAAAGGATATATGAAGAAGATGGTAGAAGCTATTATTCCCATATTAAAAGTTCATTTAATGATAGTGAAGATATTAGAAGTCTCATGGCGCACAAGAAGAAGAATGCTTCATCCAATGATAGCGAGAGGATATTAAAAGTCTCATGGCACATGAAGAGAAGAATGCAGAAACTGAAGAAGCTGCCAAATTAAAAGAACTATTGGAAACAGAAACCAGGGTAAGGGAGAAATTGCAGGATATAGCAAAAGATCAGAGCACAACTATTCAGAGACTTGAATCAAAGATCCTCTCTCTAAAAGAAGATCTTGAAGATCAAGAACATGAAGTGATCAAACTAAAGCGACAAGTAGAAGAAGGGAGAAAAGTTGAAGAAGACCTAAGGAAGCAGTATCTGAAAAAGGAAGAACAACATCAAGTTGAGGTAAATATCTTGAAAGGTAAACTAGAAGAAAAGGATAAGCTTTTACGATTTCAAGATAGTTCTAAAGTCTTGGATGATATTCTTAATAGTCAAAGATCTCCTGCTATCAAGACTGGTCTTGGTTTTCATGAATATGTTGAAGGTGAATCTAGTTCACAAAGTGAGACAAGAAACTCTAATGAGAAATCTGAAATGCTCAAGGAACAACCAAGAAAAGAAATTCCTCAAGGAAGATCCTTTACTCCTAACTATGGACGTGATAGACGATTATTTCCTCCGCTGAATAAAGTTGAATGTTATGTATGTCATAATCTTGGACATGTTGCAGCCAGATGCAGAAGTAGAATGGTTCAAGAAAGATCATCTCATCCCAGGTATTTCAGAGGGTATTGCTTTGCCTGTAATGCATATGGACACAAAGCAATTGATTGTGATAGAAGGAACATGAAAAATATAAGGTGTTATACATGCAACAACTATGGGCATAAAGCAAGGGAATGCAGAAGCAGATTTCAAAATTCAAGACAAGGGGACCATACATCATCACAGTTGCAGGAATTGAAGAAGACAGAGACAGAAAGGTGTGGGACAACTCAGTCAGCTGACATAACAGACACAGGGGAATCTGAAAGTGATGAGATTCAGTATTCCATCCTGCATACGCTGAGATAATGAAGACAAGTCGCGTATATACGCGAGTTACATGCTGCAAAGTCGCGTATATGGAGAAAGGGCAGCAGAACAGATGGTTATATGGAAAAAGGGCAGCAGAACAGACCCAGGTTCAGTCATGGTTGGCTCAGGCTCAGGGGGAGCAGAACAGACTCAGGAAATGGTTCAGACATGGTTGGCTCACACTCAGGGGGAGAATATTCTTCAAATAATGCATTGTTGGCATTATGGTTAGAAGTTGTTGATAAAGTCTATGAAGATAAATGATACATCTTACTGTTTAGGAATGGTATTGCAGGCTGATGCTTATATCATGATGCTGTTGGTGGCTTTCATAAGTCTTGGTCTAGATATTTCGTCTCTATGTCATGTATCTCTCTTGTCTCTTTTATGGTGTCAAGGTCATGTAACGGCCTTTGTTGGTTTCCCCACTATGCCTGGGATGAATGATGAAATGTTCATGTATTATCATGGTTAGGTGGATGAGTCAATATTGATGTATCCCCACTTGGTTGGGTGGATGAGTCATTTTTTTGTATATCCTCACTTAGTTGAGAAATGGATGTATGTATGAGTCTTTGGTGATAGGAAGGTCTTTTATGATGTATAGAGTCATGTTCTTCTTGAAGAACATCTTTTGCAGATCTTGCCTACAGTCAAGGGGAGCATGAACAGCACTTGGTGAGCAGGATGGATAGATTGGTACTCTTTGGCATTCACAAAGGGGGAGCACACTTGGAGATTTCAGCATGTATTCAGGGGGAGTATGGACAGCAGTATGGACAGCAGAAGGATTACCAAGGAAGAGAATATCTTGGTCCTCCCTTTTGCCTTGATGTCAAAGGGGGAGAGTGAGAGTTGGTGTGGTGGTTGCCATCAAGTCCAAAGGGGGAGATTGTTGGCATTATGGTTCAAGTGTTGTCCTTGATGGCAACTCACTCAGTGGATGGTACAGGTGCTCAAAGGTTAGTACAGGTGATGGCAATTACTCAGAAGACAGATCCTAGTACAGCTTGCCAAGGAAGTTCATACACGCAGGTTTGTTAAGCCCAAGTCGCGTGTACACGCAGGTTGGCTTCAGAAAAAGCGCGTGTATGTGGAAAAGCACCTTTGGTCCATGGCGGTTAGTCCTTGGAAGTTGTGCCTATGGTTTCGGACCATTGTATCTCGACGGCGTGTCGATCCCTAGTTTTGAAGTTGATGGTATTGTGTTTCTATGGTTTTGGCTCTTGGTATTGAACAAGGCCTAAGGCTATATAAGGAGAAGATCACTAGGCAAAGAGTAAGTGTGTGTGGGTGTCTGACGCAGTGAGAGGATCTGGTATTGCTGGTTATCTGTTCGGGACGCTTGGCAAGGGTCGGATCTGACAGCAAAGGCAGAAGTAATCATTTCTAGATCTGCACGCGGGTTGCCTTTGGAGAAAGCGCGTATACACGCGGTTTTGGTACAGTGAAGTAGCGTATGCATGATAAGGGTTGATATTTCAGGTTGTTGCTGATTCTGGTGGTTGTTGCAGAGTTCTAGATTCTGGTTTGGGTTCTGTGTTCTTGATGACAGGGTTTCAGTGATTCGGTATTGGGTTGTTTAATGAATTATGATGCAAGTATAAGTTGATGATTGTATTGCGGTAATGTTTGCTTTGTACTCTTGGATCCAGTCTGAAAATTGATGAAACGTGGTCCCTGAAGGTTGTAGGGTCAGCACCTACGTACTAGTAAATGGATCAGCTAGTACAAGAGCTGAGGGGGTTGTAGCTCCCTTCCAAAAGTAGTTGGAAAACGAGAGAGAGGGTTGTAGCCCTCTGCAGGTTGTAGCCTGCATACTGGTAAAGGACTGCACCAGTATATTGTAAAAGAAGTTTCTCATTAAAGAAGAAAGAGACGAATTGCAGCAGGTGGTTTTCACCCACATTGGGTTTCCACCTTATATCATGGTGTTCATGTGTGTGGCTCTTGTGTGATGTTCTGTTCTGTTATACTGCACCTGTTTACTGCTAAATTGCTTAATAATGTTCTGATGCATTTACTGAAGATAAGATTAACTGAATCATAAGATATCTGCATATACGCTAGTTTCTTTAGACACAGTCGCGTGTACACGCGGGTTCACTTAACTGAAGTCGCGTATATGTTTCTGAGTATGAAATTGAAAAGGTTTTATTGATCTGATAATACTGATTCACCCCCCCTCTCAGTATTATTTCCAACATTCTTTTCCTAAGCTCTAGCAATTTTTTCCTGTGACTAGATTATCCTGTCATTATCTACCTTGCAACCTCTGATTTATGCCTTTAGTCTTCTCAGTGTATCTGCTATATCAAGAGAGTACTCATCTCCTTTCTACTTAGCTGACCTACAAGGAGATTCACATGAAATATAATCCACCATTTTTCTCATCATCTCTAATCTTCTACTTCCTGCAAACATACCATGTTAGATAATCCCAATATACACATAATCAAAATAATACCTCAATGTGTAGTTCAAGGGAGGCTATCTCGTCTGCACAATCAATCCATATTAACACAATATGTATACACATAATGAAATAAACATATCAATCAACTCAAAATCAACATTACGACACAAGACTGCAATAATGACTATCACAATGCATGCATAACAATCACATCTATCCCATCTGTTTGAACCTAGAAGCTTTGATACCACCCTATAACGCCTCCTCTCACATTTACCCAAATTCACTAGCTTGCTAGGGTAAACATGAGATGAGTTTCACTATGACATGACCCAACCTCCAAGTTTCTAGTTAACGAAGTGGGGCCTATAAACTGAACATATACTAACATCCCACAAGGACTATAGATCACTCAGGAGCTGGAAAACCACCACAAATGATCAATCCCTTATCTGGAACCATTTTTCTTTGACCTAGCACCCCAACTGCATGCACAACAAAAGAATGCAGTTATGAAGCCCCAACCGCATGCATAAGCCTTCTTCCATGTGGTTATGGTCTAAATCCTCTAGTTTCGAGCATGCAGCTCCAAGATCTGTGCCACCTTTTAAGGCTAACCTTCAGACCATTGCCCATAATTGCTTGTTACTTTCTAGATTATAATAAAAGGTAATGATAAAGCCATCCATTCAAAACTCAAGAAAGAAATTGACCCAAAGGTACCTAATTCGTAACATGATTTTTTTCAAACATATGACAAGCATGTAGGCTATAGGTCATGAATGCATATCTGATCATAAGTTGATAGTATTAATCCAAGAATCATCAAGAAGGATCTAAGCCCTCTCTAGCTAGTTGCAATAACACTTGTTAGTCTATGCATTCATCAACCATCCAATAAGTTATCAAAACATGTCAAGATCCGTAGATATAATACATCATATAACCACCATATAACCAACAAATAACCAAAATAAAAACCATGGAAAATAAGCCATAATGTCAACATGATAACCAATACAAGTATCTATAAATCACAAGAGGAAAATAAATCTTATTAACATATGAAAATTCCAGCCAAGTCAGGGACTTCCACGCACTACCTGACCATATATTGGGATGAACCAAATATCTCTTTCAGCCAATCACCCCTGCTCCATCTTCCAAGCATGAATGTGGGATCTCATGGAATAAACCAAGACAAAACAAACCAGGGCTTCTAGAAACCAAACCACCTCAACCCTCAACCATGGTGATTCCACCTCTATAGTTCAGAAATCATTAACATCAAATAACTCGGTCTCTACCCAAGATTTCCAGGGCTCCATGAACTAGTAACTCAACCCATAAGCTTCGAGGGCTCTAGAGCGTTTGTTCCAATAGGTGCTCCAGGTACCTGTAACTCAACCCACCAAGGGCTCTAGAGCATTTGTCCCAACCTACGACTGTAGGAACTAGTAAATCAACCTAAATTGTTCTAGGGATTCCAGAGTATTTGTTCCAACCCACAACCATCAGGGACCTAAGCACCAATCAGAAAAAAAAGTGGAAAACCCCACAACACCATGGCTATCCAGGAAATGGAAAGACAAGGCTGAAACCACTGTTAATCTAGGCAAATCTCCATGCCAATGACAACACATAACCAAGGAATCACATGCATATACCATGCATCCAAAAATTAGCAAGGAAATCACACATGCAACCTGTTACTTGCGAAATAATCCAGTTGTAGCTATTGATCACTATTTCCTTGCGCTTGTCGCTTTCCTTTGCCTTATTTCTCCAAATCGAAGTGGATTCCAAAGTGCTTCAAGAATGCTCCAAGAATACTCTACATGTGCAAGAGTATGAGAGAGCCAAAAATGGACTAACTAAAGCTGTGAACTGATCCGTTGATGCCTTTTTATCATTGACGCCTCTATTTTCTTCATTTTCCTTCATTTTTCCTCTAATTTCCCTTGCATGCAGATTTGTATCTCTTCACCTTCATTTTCTCCTATTTTTCTTTATTTTCATAAATAAATGCTAGTTATTGTCTCTTTGCCTTTGCCAATGCGTTTGTCAATTTCCATAGCCATTAATTAATCACAAGTGATGCCCTCTAAAGTGTTTTACCAAACATTTAACCTGGAATGTGTGTCCCATGACCTTGGTCTTATTTTATTTACATGGAAAATCAACCAGGGGCTATTACACTAAAATTCTCAAGACTAAAATTTAGAGATTACAAAACTTACTCAAGTCTTCAAACACTTGGGTTTTTATATACACAGTTTTAAAACTGAAAATGCTATGAAGTCTCAAGCCATGAATTAAAAGACTATCTGAGGGAGATATTTAGATTGAGTTCCATCCTTTGAGGCCCTCAAAATTTGATTAAATCCATTAAAACAAAAACAAGTCTAATTTTTAGGCTAAAACAAGGCATTTTCCTCAAAACTAGTCGCGTTGACCAAGCATTAACCAAGCATGTATGAAATGATTTTTTAAAAGAAAATAGGTATTTATGCATGGTCCCAGGGTACAAAACCCATTTTTTTTTTACCAGATGTCTTTGACATATTCCAACGAATGAGCATTTGCAAATAGTTTAACTTTCCATTAATTTTCTAATTAGAATTTTTTCTTTAATACACATTTTTGGTCAAAATTCAAAATTTAAGAAAGAATGAATTAAATATCTTTGTGATGTGTTTTTGAACCAAAATAAGGATAAAATGAGAAAAGTGAGGTGTAAGGTAGGTGTATGATGCCAAATTTGGGGTTTAGGCTAAGGCAAAATGGTCATCACAATTGTACCCAACATCTCCCCCAAAGTGGAGATGTTGCATGTCCTCATGAAACCAATTTTTTTTATAGATCCCATGTTTTCCTCGGAACAACATCCACATTTGACAATGTTGGGTTGTGAACCTCTTCCTAAAGTTGTCCTTGTTACATGAGCATTCTTACCTTTAAATTGCAATTCTTAGATTTCAAAGCCTTGTTTTATCAAAACCATTTGTATATTTGTTTAGATATTAAAACATTATCCTTCTTAAGCTTTTTATTCTCCTATTTCAACCTCTCAATTTCTTCCAAGATAATTTTTCTTTGAATTTTAAGGAGCTCATTTTGAGCATTCATGTATCTTTCCAAAACTTCCATTTCTTGCACTTGCTTTTTGAACTTCTTTATTTTCCTTTTTTTTTTTCTTTAGGCTTGTAGGAGCTTTAATTTTGATTTTATCTGAAATTATTCTTACTATTTCCTCAAGATTCTCCTTTCCTTCAAACTTTTCCTCTTCTTCAAACCATACATGTTATTCATATGAGGAGGTTGGTTGCTCATCATATTTTTGATAAGTTATATCATGCTCCTCATAGCTGGTATCATGCTCTTCACAAATGATTTCATAGAGCTCTTTATAAATAGCATCATAATGACTCTTCTTAGCTTCCATATTTTGTATCTTATCTGCAAGTTTTTTTTGGCCTTGGTCTACTTGCTGACTCAAGGTACTGGCAAACGAATATTTGGTTCTTGGTCTCTTAGCAATGATTTCTTCGTGGTGAAATTTTTCCTCATTTTGCTTTTCTTACTTCTTGGTTATTGCTCTTGTTACTCTTCTGCTAAAAATGAATTTCCTTTTCTTCTTTTGTGGCTTCTTGTGGATATATTTTGGTGGATAATTTCTTCCACTTCTTCTTCTTCCATCTCTAACTCCTCCTTATCACTCCCTAGTTAAAAAATTTGATTCTCAATATGAAACTCCTCCCAACTCTTGTTGACTTTTTGAAGTTTACTTTAGACTAGTATATTAATCAAACCATAGTGGTATACACTCCTTTCCTCATTGGTTGGTTGCCTTTGTACATTTTTCACCATTCTCGTGATACTTTTAAAGAGATACAAAGGTAAATTGATGCGCTCGACCTTGCTAAGATGTTGCACCAACCTAATATGATATAGGACAATAGTGCCATATTTTCACATGTTATGTATTTCATAACCAAATAAGCCACTTTATCCAAGGGTGCTACATCCAAGTTTTTGGAACTCCATAAGACCATTTCATTGATTTCGTAAAGTTTTTAAAGAAGGGAACCCATATCTTTTCCTTGGACTATGTGTTTTTGAACTTTATTTCTTATTCTTGTAAAAATCTAGTAGTTTGAGCAATGGTATGTTCTGAGATATTAATTCCAAATTTCCAATCTTAGTTATGAACCCATAAAAACTATATGTTATCCCTGGCTACTGCAATATTGTATCCTTCAAATTTATTGAAAAATTATGTGCATCTATCTTGTTGAAGCAAAGTAAGGGTTTCTTCATTGAACTTGTGTGCTTCAAATGTCTGTGGCTTGTACCTTACATCCATTAAAAATTCTTCAATTTGATGATGCTTTAAATTTGATTCAACCAAAAATGAAATGAGGTCTGAGTTAAACAAGGTGTGGTATGCTTAGAATACTTGCTCTTTTTAACTGGTTTATAATTTACCAACACTTCAAAGAAAAAATTCAAGGCATACTTGATTTAATTAAAAAAACCTGCGTTTAAACTTTTGACCTTGAAATCCTTGCTCTATGACTCTGTGTAGTCTGCGTGGCCTTGAAATCCTCGCTCTGTAAAAAATTTATTTCCCTATTCACTATGGTGTCTTAGAAATTGTTTGAAATGAATTTCAAAATATTATGTGTAAAGAATTATATCCTTCAGGAATAAAATAGAAATCATTCTCAAAGTATGTCCTTGTTCACACACACACACACATATATATATATTTTGGAGGGATGACAACAACAATGAATGGAGTGAAATGAACCCACACAAGGAAAACAAAAAGGATTAGATTGCGAACTAAGCTATTCGACAAGTTTTTGCCTAACAAATTTTTGTTGCATGAAACCTATTTGTGAATTTTAAAGCTCATTAAAGATAACTTATAAAGGAAAATGGATGAGATTAAATGAGAACGTTGAAAGTACAAAAAAAAAAACTACAAATTCAAATATATTCTAGAGATGCAAGTTGAAGAATAACGATGTTTGTAAAATTTCGTGGATGCCACCAACTTTGAAATTGAAGACCTGCAATGTTGATGTTGAAGATATAGAAAAGAAGTGTGAGATCAAGAAAATATAAATCTGTAAGAAAAAATAAGATCTGCTTATCTATTGTTCATGGTAATGTTGCTACGACATAGAAGAAGCTTGCGCAACAAAGTCAAATTGTTCGATGAAGGCTTGATATGAAGTATAAAGTTCATGTGAATGCATAAAATTGAATATTCGATTAAAGTTCTTGAAATAATCGTTTGAAAAGATATTTAACTTGATTGTTTGGTGATACCACTGGTCAACTCAATCAATTCTTGATTTTTGGTTGGTCGAACTCTCTTTAAAAAAAAAATATTCGACATCTAAGAAGAGTTAGTACCTTTGCCTAGTTTGAAATCACTTAATTCAGTATAAAGAAGCGCTCCCAGAGAAACTATCTGGGTTATGGAGAATGAAATATAGTGGTCATAGAATTTTTGTTTAAGCTACTTTCAACCAACCCTACTACTTCCAGCTCACATTTGTTAATTGACACACCAACATTGCCCTATAAAAAAGGTCACATTACATTTTTTTTAATCCAAAAATTTGCATGCATAAGGTGGGCACCACATGCATAAAGGCTGTGAGAAAATCTTGAATCTGGCTGGATAGCCTTGATATCATTCCTTTGAAACTGACCCCTAACATGAAGGCTGAACGAAATCTGAAAATCATGGATGTATCCTATAACACATAATTTGTAACTAAAGGTTGGAATTGCAGTAGAATAACCACTGACTGGAATGTGGATCCGGTGTTGTTGATTTAAGGTTATAGATTGAATTATGTTGTCATTGTGACCAAGTCGATGGAGCCAAATCCAACTTCAAACCGCTAGTCAACTTCGACCATCAAAGGAAGAAATTGACCAATTGTTTCCCGTATGTGCTACTTCGATCAATAGTGGTCGATAAAAGATTATATGAATACCATGTTACATAAACAATTTTGGAAATTGACGGTCTACAAACGTTGTAAAGCTAGCTGACTCGAGTCAATTATCCTGAGTGGACTAGTATACTTACTCAATAAAGAGAGAGTCAGTTAGTCAACTAGTTAAATTCGGGTGGGATTATTGTAAATCGATCCCAAACACTAAAACTCCAAAGACTGGAATATTGAGCCAATTATTAGAATTAGTTTACAAGAATCGGTCGACTAAGGAAGCTTGATGATTAAAACGTGGTTGGATATGATGCTAGTAATGCGGTCTATTTAGGTAGAGTCAAATTTCACCCATTCAAATGTCTACTTGAGTAAGATATGCTCGTTGATGCTCCTTGATTTGTCTAAGAAGTCAATTTTGACTTGTTGATACATGGAAGAATTTATAATACTATCATAATTAAACAAATTGGATGAGCATTCTTTCACAAGGACTTGGAATTGCTCCTCATTTTCCTATGCATCTTTCTCATCTACAATTGGTTAATGATTGTTTGACTTCGACTCAGTCAATGGAAACTTTTTCAAATCAGTCTATTTGCTTGATTTCGTCAATGAAGGCAACTTCAACTCCAACTGTTTAACTTTGACTCAATGTGTATACCCAGTTATCAAAGATGACAAATGAAAAATGAATGCATTCTTCACTCATAGTTAAAGTGAATGTAACTAGAGAAATATTATATGGAGTTTGTATAACTATATTATATGAAGGAGAATTGTCCAATTGAGTTTGTAGTTTAGTAAGTCAATTGAAAAATAAAGAATTTGTCATTAATGTTAAATAGTCAACTAGTTTTATTGCACAATTCATAAGTTGATACTTGGTTGACGTTGGTCAATTTCGAATCGACCATGTAAGCCCTGCGCAGGGAAATTTCTTTTAATTGTGCTAGTGAGTCATAATATTTCCTCCTTCATGTAAAACTATAGACTCCAATATCTTTATAAAGAAACTGGAAAAATCACAACCATGTTCATAACAACAGAAAATAATCAGCAACAACAAAGCCTCAAATAATTTTACAACATCAAAATATAGATTACATGCATCAACAAATATGAAGCAACAAGATTGGTTAAATAATTTTGCAACAAAGAATTCAAGAATAGGAAATCAAGTGAGAAGAACACACAATGAGCAGAATGGATAAGATGATGGCAACAAAGTAATGTATGGATTGAGCTCCCTAGCATGAATATTGCATAAGATTGCATAATTGTTCTTGGGATGTGACAAAAGTAAAAAAGCAGGATGGTTGATATGGCATATGTTCACTTATTTTATGTTGAATGAAAAAATCCTAGGAGAAATAGTCACGTGATGGACTCATCCATAGAGAGAGCGAAAAGGAAACCCCTATATTGGATAGGAGTTGTGTTATAGACATTTTTGTGCCTTACAGCATGAAGCATGAAATGTCAATAATCTAAGGGATCCAAAGTCCCTAAACATGTTGTTCCTACCCCTAGAGGAACAAGGTCAGCAAACCACAGCACTAAATATCAGTTCTCCACCTGAAAACACTCAAAAACAAGCAAATTCTGGATCATGTCAACTGCTCCACTGAGCATCTGCGCTGAATGTCAAGAGCTCCACTGTCTACCTGCGCTGAATGTCAACTGCAAAGAAGGCTACCTGCGCTGGGCGAGTTGGGACAAGTGGCACAGTCATTCTTCAAGGTGTCAATGCCCAGGAAGCTTCCAAAATGACACTTGGATCAGGGAATTCGACTGGTGATGAGTAAGAGGGTCTAGATCTCCAAGTGGAAGCAAGAACCTCCAAGTGGACTCAAGAACTGAAGAATAACTGAAGTGGGAGAGGACACTAGTCAGCTTCATGCCAGCTACAAGCTGACTCATCCTTTCTCCAAAACTCCTATATATAGAGCTCTCTCATGAGGTCTAGGGAGGCTGGAATCTTGTGAATGTAAGGAGGTGTTGTTGGTTTGAGTATAGAACTATTGGGTGATTTGCTTTGAAGGAGGTGAAGAGGAGATTTCTTTCTGCTGGGAGGTGATGCTGGATTGGGCCTTTTATGGTTGTATCACTTCCTGAACTTTACTTCTTCCATTAATAAAGCATTTGAGGTTCTTCTATATGCATGTGTCTCAATGATGTGTTGTTATACTTGTGTATTTGATTTATTCTAATCCTTGAATCAATTATGAATGTATGCTTCTTGTAGTTTCCCTCTCTTGTTATTTTGCAGGATCTTGGTGTAGCTGGGCCAGTGAAAGAGCAAGGAGCTGGGAGCAAGCAGCAAAGAGAGAAGATTGGATCAATCATTAGCGGAAGACATCGGTTAGTGGATCTCTTCCTCCTCTCTCTTACATCTCATAAAGAAGTAATCTTGAATAGCTTTGCTTTGATTGTTGCTGAGGTACTATCACCCTTAGAGTGGGATAGGGTCATTCCGTATTGGATACTTTTCCCAACAACAAATTGGCGACTCCACTGGGGATCGTATCTTGTTGGTTGTTTGTGTTTTTGTTATTCATTTCATAAACACAGGGAGTACCGAATCGAACTGCATTTGGATCTTTCAAATGCAAAGTAGAGGGCAGCTACTCTAGCTCAGTTTCTGGGCATGTTTATGATTTGAAGAGCTGATCCACAAGGACTCTGAATAGCTCTTAGTGATAGATTTTCATCCTCCTTTTCATCCCTTAGTGTGTACTTGACTGATAGCTTCTGATTTGGCCAAAAACTGTGAATTTTTTAGCAATCTGTGACCCGGAAACTGAGAAAAACGAAAGTTTATCTCTTCAGTGCAGGCACTGTGAAGGCAGTTTGCATTTCAGCGCAGTTCCCGAAGGGGCTACCTGCGCTGAAGGTCAAACTGCCAGTGTACCACCTGCGCTGAACCAGTTTTGCCTAGTGCTACTGGGGTTCCCTCCTGTTTATTGCCCTGTTTTCACCCTTTGTTTTTGCAGCCTGTTATCAGTCAATGTACCTATCTGAAACCAACTTTCCTTGCCACTATTCCGCCTCGGTTGTATAAAGAAACTGTATTTGTTCTTTGTGTATTTCTTATATCATTTGCAGTTTCCCATAACGAAAGTGAACTAGTCTTGTTGTGGCCTCTTAGATCTAGACCTGTGATAAGTGTCGTTTTGATCCCAAGAGTTAGTTTGTTTGCTGTTCATAGCTGATTGAGCTTTTTCTTTCGTCATATGGTTTGAATTTATATATTTCTAGTGTCGAAACAAGTAAATCTTAAGGTGTCTTTTGATTTTGGACAAGCTTGTTTGCTTTCACTTGAAATTGAATTCGAAGTTATACAACAGCTTTCTTTTTGTATTACATCAACATTAAGAAAGAGAAAAGAAATACGTGCATTGTGCATGTGCATTTTGACAGTTTGCATGTTGATTTAGGAAAAAGTGCATTAGTGTATGCTCTTTGATCTGTGTGAAAAGATGATGTCTTTCTTTTCCCTCAGTAGTTAAGATTTTCATAAGTCGAAAAGATTGAAAAAGCTTGCTTCTCATCTTAGACTGCATTTAGGAATTTGTATCAAACATCTCGTGGTGAACCTTGAAAGGCAAACTTTAAAAAGATCAACTTAAAATATATTGAATGAACCTAACAACGCTTTGAAACATAACGCAAACACATAGAGGTCTAAGCTAGAGACGTGTTCCGGCGTCGTTAAACGTAGTGACTGTCGATCTCGAAGAAGGTGGGTGATTCCTCCTGAGAGTCGGTGGCACTAATACGGACTTGTGCTCCCACGTACCGTCGCGTATATATTGGGAGACCCCTATAGGCATATATCTTTTATCCATAGGAAGCCGTGTCGGCCGCCCTACTGATCGCAATGCAGTGAACACAGCATTCACGAAGATCGACCACCCGTACCGTAAAACGTATTCTGTGGTTTTGCGAAAGGTTTGGCACACCCTCTGCCTAGATCTCCAGAGCAGTTTCTTTTGGCCTTTTTCAAACTCTATAACTGAAAAAGTCCATCCGAGCATTTGTCACTTCGGGCTCGTTAAAACATCGAAGGAGACTAGAGTCATCTTTAGCTTTTTCTCGACTCTTAAAAAGTGAAAAAGCAAGTTGTGTCTAAAAGCGTCTAATAAAATTCATTCAATTCGGAAACACAAATTTCCCCTTTTAATATTTTGGTTGATCGAGTAATCCGCAATCGTGGAAGAAAGTCAATTGAAACCCCGTCGTTCGCGGAGGCTTACGAGTCAACCGTCTTTGTCTCCGGAATCGAAAACAGTACGGACAAAGCGAACTCGTTTAACCGGTTCAAAATCTCCTATAAAAGTTAGAACAAGTGTTCCAACTGCATCTGAGGTTCCGGTTACTCCTAACATTTCTGGAAACCCTGCCTCTATAGAAGAAGTTCAACAGCCACAAAAGGACAGTAATACTGATCCTAGTCTGGGGACAAATACTTGTATAACTGAACCAGTTCCATCTGTAACCGGTCCAGAGAGTTTTGTTCCTCAAACAACTGTCGCTGTCGAAGCAACCACTTCTTCGGCACCAGAAATATTTTACGGACCTGACGGTCTTCCTCTTCCACCGGGTTTGATTGCGATAGAGGAAATTGCAGAGGATCCGCAAGCAAGTACTCCAACCCATTTTGGAGTCGGGGTCACTCTATTTCCTTCATCAGAAGTTAATCCACCACAAGTGGAAGTTCCTGTAGAATCGCTAGGCAATCTATTGGATAGACTTAAGATGTCTGAACAACCGTCATCATCTAGGACTGTGTCAAATGACACAGCGACAGCAGAAGCCCCTGCCGTCACTCCGACAATGTTTGCCGGCATACCAGCTGTCCCGACTAGCTCTCAACAGCTAGAAGGAGTCCACCAAGGGACTATTTCGACAGTATGGTCTGTTCCAGTTTGTTCATCCGGAGTAATACCCGGCAACTCTTATGTTGAGACTCGCCAAATTGATCCATTTGGAGGTCAATTTGGGCAATCCAGTCCCCAAGGACAATCAATTCCCTTGAGTTCCGGATTGCTACCGTATGGGGGGCAGTATGCCTTTTCGTTACCTCCTCCGGGAGGGTACCCATACGTGAGTTCACAACAGTATTCAGGTTATACTGGAATTGCATCAAGTAGTTGGGTACCTATGCTACCTCAACAACCAAGGGTTGTATATTCTATGCAACAGTGTGTACCTATGACGAACATCCCAACCACACCGGCTATTGTAACAGTGTCACAAGTTCAAGCAATGCCTGTTGCATGTCAACCTCAGATTTCTCAGGTTGTAATGCAACAGCCCCTTGAACATGGGTCACAACCACAATCGCCAACTGGTGGGGCGACACAGGTCCAAACGGGTACAATTACCCCACACCTTGGTCCAACGGTTAGCATAGCACAACAAAACATGGCTTCACAACCATGGCTTGTGCAATACCAACAACCGCAATTCCAGCAGGTGTACCAAGGTTCTGAGCAGCAGATCTTTGCGAACAGTGGACAACCGTATATCCAAAACGGTCAAAACCAACCACTTTACAGTGGTCAAGTCCACCAACCGTATCAGTCATACCAACATCAATTACATTATGCTGGTATGCAAAGGCCCACTGCTCAAGCGATTCCATCGTACCCTGGTTACGCTTCGCCTAACCTGAATCAACAGTTACCATTCGTGGCGACTTTAGAGTTACCCGATTTACACCGGTTAACCAACGATCCGATTGCTTATGCCCCTTGGTGGCCAGCGATTCCTCATAAACTTCCATCTGACATTCCTAAATTCAATGGAAATCCAGGTGAAGACCCATCGAATCACGTGATGACTTTTCATCTGTGGTGTTCGTCGAACACCCTAAACAACGATTCGATAAGGCTTCGCCTTTTTCAGAGGACATTGACAGGTCCAGCGGCTAAATGGTATATTGAATTGCCAAGAGCCTCTTTCGACAATTTTAGTTCCCTAGCCACGACTTTCTTAACCCATTTTCAATTACCGATAAGGTATGAAACGGGAACAGAAATATTAACCAACTTCAAACAGACAACTGCCACCCATATATCTGATCATATACATGAGTGGCGTCGTCGTCGTAGGATGGTGAAAACATACGTTCCCGATCAGCTATTAGCTGAATGGTTTATAAAGTCGTTACTTCCTGCTATTACGGAAGATGTGGCCAAGGGGGGAGTCGTAACAGAGGAGCAAGTCATTGCTCGTGCACAGTATTTGGACTTAGTTTATACTCAGTCCGGCACGCTCTACGACAAAATACCTGACGCCCCTAGACCAGAATTTTCAATTCCTCCTCCTCCTAAATCAAATAGTGACTCTCATGCCGGTGACGGTGTGATTGGCACGGCAAACGCGAAATCGATAAAGGCTTCATCAAAGAAAGCCCGTAAGAATTCGGATCAAAATGCAAAAGAAGAAATTCTTGCTTCGGAAGTAAATGCCGTATCAGAAGATAAAGGCAAAGAAACCAATCAACCAGGAAGCAAGAAGAAGCAAAACAAAGGGAAGAAGAAGAAACAGGGTGAGTCATCCCCTGGAAAAAATTCTTCAAACCCTCCTGGAAAAGGGAAACTAAACAGTCCATGTATGATATGTGACAAAGATCACTGGACAAGGGATTGTCCTTACAAAGCTGAGCTTAAAAGGTTCTTTAAAAGTTCCCAAACCTCAGCTGTGTTGACTGATCCGTTTCCCAACCCAGGTCAAAATCTGGTTGATAGTGGAAATGCTTCCCCGTCGCAAGTACTTATGTTGTCGGTTTCGAAACAGCAGAATGATGCTTTGATTTCGACAAGGAACAAAGATTACGGGAATCCTCAGCTGTCGAACGAAAAAGGTAAAGATCAACCAAGTAGTTCGACAACAACTTCGACAGAAGTTGTACCACCCATCATTCCTGAATTAACAATAAAACCGCCAAAGGGTGTAGTACACAAGTCGACATTTAATCCTCGCGCCAGAGCGGCGCAGCATTATAACATAGTGGAAGATTTGGCACAATCGCCATCCGCTATGTCGACTCTTGAGGTACTACAAAATTGTCCATCCCAAAGGCAGGCGTTGTTATCAGCTATTGGTGGAGTTGATCCTAAGGATTCCAATCTTGTATCCTTTGATCACAAAGGATACGATCCTCAGTTACCAGCTCAACTAGCTTTCCTTATTCAAGTGAAAGCCCTCAACAAAACTGTTCACAGAACAATTATTGATGAGGGAGCATCAACATGTATTATGTCGATGAGTTGCTGGAAAACGTTAGGATCTCCAACCTTGTCGCGATCATCGACAACATTAAAAGCTTTCGACGGAAGGACTTATACCCCATACGGTATCCTTAACAACTTGAAAGTTGAACTAGGAGGAAAAACAGTAGAAATTGATGTTGAGGTCATTGATGGAAATCTTGACTACAACATCCTACTGGGTAGACCATGGATTTATGCCATGGCAGCTGTCGTGTCGACTTATTTTAGGAAGATCGCATTCCCGTTTGAAGGAGGGATTACGATCATCGACCAACAAAACTTCCTCCCTAATGGTTCACAAGTTACAGGAAGCATTCCCATGATCCATGAGAGCAACCATTCGATTCAAGATATCGGAGTAGGATTATTGAAAGACCCCACATTGATGGGAACTTTCGCGCTACCACCTCCTATTTATATAGGAAATGTACCGTTTGTAGCAACCTGCAACATGATATCTTCCACGAAGGTCGCAAAAGACAATGTCAACATGGATCATACAATGGTTTTGCCCCCAAGCTCTTTAGAAATATTGTAGCAATCAATGTTTCAAGCATGGGAGGCGAACCCAAATCAACGCTCATCAAGCATTTGGGTAGATAGGTCTAGAGAATATGGAACCCCATTAGATCCTTGGTCGAAAGTACATGGGACTGACGAAGGAATCTTACAATCAATGATGATTGAGGGGGCACCATGGAATGATCACCACCATCGTTCCCTTCTTCCGGAATATGAAGAAGATACTCGAAGTGACCTTTATCACCCTTCAGTCTTTGAATTCCTAGCAAATACTGTAAACACGGTGGATTCCGAGCGAAACTTATCCAATATTGAAGAGACCATAGCCATAAATATCTCGACTAAAACAGATGTTGTAGAGAATATTCATGTCGGCAAAGGTTGTTCCCCTTCAGAACTGGAAATATATAACTCTCTTTTTCGCAAATTTAGAGATGTCTTTGCTTGGTCATATGATGAAATGCCAGGCATTGACTCGAGTATCGTTGAACATGAAATTAAAATGTATCCTGATGTCAAACTAGTAAGACAACGGCTTCAGCAGGTGCACCCCAAGAAAGCCGCTGCCATTAAGGCAGAAGTTGAAAAACTTCTCCATGCTGGATTCATCTACTCGGTTCCTCTAACCGATTGGGTATCGAATATTGTCCCTGTTATGAAGAAACAAGGGACGATTAGAGTGTGTGTCGATTATAGGGATGTAAACCAAGCTTGTCCGAAGGACAACTACCCTACACCCTTCATCGACCAGATAATTGATGAATGCTCCGGATGTGAAATCTTTTCATTTATGGATGGATTTTCCGGGTATAATCAAATAAATATCCGCCCACAGGACCAGTCAAAGACTGCATTTATTTGTTCGTGGGGCACATTCGCTTATCGAAAATTACCCTTTGGTTTGAAGAACGCAGGGGCGACGTTTCAGAGGGAAATGAATTATGCCTTCCATGACATCAAGAACATTGTTCAACCTTATCTCGACAATCTTCCGGCTCATTCGCGAAAGCGGACTGATCATCCGCAGCATTTAAGAGCGATATTTCTACGTTGCCGACACTACAAGATAGGACTCAATCCGCACAAATGTGTATTTTGCGTCGGTTCTGGTCATTTACTTGGCTTTGTAGTCTCTAAGGATGGGATTCGTCTCGACCCATGCAAGGTTCAGGCAATCATTAATTTGCCTCCACCTTCAAATTTGCTTCAGATTCAGAAACTCCAAGGGAAAGCAAACTTTCTGAGGAGGTTCATTCCAAATTATGCAGAACTTGCTAAGGGTTATACTCGTCTTTTGAAAAAGGATGTACCTTTTGTCTGGGACCAGGCGGCGCAAGCTTCCTTTGATGCTCTGAAAGATTGTCTAATAAAAGCATCATTAATGTACGCCCCAGACTATCAAAGAGATTTTAACCTGTATCTGGCTGCAGCAGATACGACCATTGCAATGGTTTTAGTTCAAGAAGTCGATGGAATTGAACATCCTATATATTATTTAAGTAAAAACTTAAATGATACAGAAAGTAAATATTCTTATGTTGAAAAACTAGCGCTTGCAGCTGTTCAAGCGATTCAAAGGTTTCGACATTATGTCCTCTTTAGGAAAATTACCATCCTGTCAGATTGCAACCCCATGACTTATATACTGTCGCGACAGTTGCTGGGGGGCAAATATTCGAAATGGATAGCGATCCTTCAAGAGTTTGATATGGAATTTGTAAAGTCCAAATCAAAGAAAGCTCTAGTTTTCGCAGAATTATTGTGCGATCTCCCATCGTCGTCCAACGATGAAACATCGGAAGAGTCAATCGTGGACGAAAGTTTGTTTCTCATATCTGCAAGCGATGAGTGGTATGGAGATATCATAGTTTATCTCCAAACCCAAAAATTCAGGCCTAACACCTCTCGCTCCGAACAAAAACGTATACGATACCAAGCAAAAGACTACATGATCGTCGGTGATACACTTTACCGTCGTGGTATCGATACAGTTCTGAGGAGGTGCCTTACCCATGAGGAGGCCGAAAAAGCCCTGAATGAATGTCATTCAGGTGCGTGTGGAGGGCATCAATCTGGGTATGCAACAACACAAAAAATCTTACGAGCAGGATACTTCTGGCCAACCATGTTCAAAGATTGCATAACCGCAGTCAAAAGTTGCCATGCTTGTCAAAGTTTTGATAGCAAAACCAGACGACCACCCGCACCTTTACAGCCAATAGTTGATGTTGGGCCCTTCGCCAAGTGGGGCATCGATTTCATGCAATGTAACCCCACCTCGACCGGGGGGCATGGGTATATTATAGTCGTTGTTGACTATTTTACCAAATGGGCCGAGGCGATGCCTACATTGGATAACACTGGTGAAACAGCTGCCCTTTTCTTTTTCAATCATGTAGTCGCCAGGTTCGGCGTACCACAGGCTATAGTTACAGATCATGGGTCGCATTTCCGCAATCACATGATGGTCGAATTAGCTGCCAAGCTAGGGCTATCTCACGACAGCTCTACCCCATATTATCCGCAAGCCAACGGACAAGTTGAAGCAATCAACAAGGTTCTAAAGCGTATGTTGCAAAGGATGATCGGGGTTCATAAAAGAAGATGGCACCTAATCCTGTACTCAGCCTTGTGGGCTTACCGAACGTCGGTAAAGAACGCAACCGGGTTCACACCTTTTCAACTGGTGTATGGCCTGGAAGCAGTCTTGCCAATCCAGTGCGAAATTTCATCGCTTAAACTCGCAATCGATCTTCTCCCTGGAACCTCAGAAGAAGAGGCTCGTTTCTTGGAATTAATCCAATTGGATGAAACCCGTCGTGATGCCGCTTTGGCTAACGAAACCCATAAGAAACGAGTCAAGGCTCAGTTCGACAAAAGTGTCAAACCCCGTGTCTTCTCAGAAGGTGATCTGGTCTTGCTTTATGACCAAGAATCCGATAAATTGGGAGCAGGTAAATTCAAGTCCTTATGGATGGGCCCCTACATTGTTAAAAGGGTGTTAGCAAAAGGAGCCTACGAGTTAATGGATTACGACGGAATTCCACTGGCGCAGCCCCGTAACGGGCTGTACCTCAAGCGTTACTATGCTTAAATAGTAACCTGCATGCTTTTGTTATATTTTGTTTTCGCTAAAGTATTTGTTCTGGTCGAGTGATCCACCTTTTCATTTGTTGCAGATGTCGAACCTTCTGGAGACATGTGTTGGATATGCCGACGGAGCGAGTCGTAGTTCGCGGAACCTATCCTCCACAGCCTGGGCCATTTTTGATCCAAGCGGCGAGTTAGTAAGTTTCAGAGGTGTATGTATTGGGCAATCAACGAATAACATCGCTGAGTATAGCGCGTTGATAGAACTACTCTCTGATGCCATCACACGTGGCATACGCCGACTAATCGTCAGGCTAGACTCACAGCTCGTAATACTACAACTCAATGGTATATATTCCATTCGCAATCCAGCTATTTATCGCATGTTCCTAAGGGTTAAGATTTTGGAAAGGCAATTTGATTCAATTCAATATCAACATATTTCCAGAAACTTAAACACCTTAACGGATTCATTAGCAAACTATGTGTTAGATAGACATTTGCAACGTTTATAAAAGGACACATCATCAAAGATTGTACATATGGATCATATAACTCAATCAGAATAAAACTCGAAAATCAAAATATATATAAGCTGTTTATATAGTTCATACATAATGTTCTGTAACCAAGACAAAATCGGTCATATGACCTAAAACTCAAAAAGATGCTAGGGGGCACCCTAGCCTAGTGGTGCTCATGATAGCACGTCACGGCCTGTGCAATCATGCGCAAGAGACGAGTCCATCGTCTAGGTACACCAGTAGTGTGTCGCTGCAGCTGTAAAGGTAACTCGTCAATCCTCACATCGGGAATGCCGAGAGTAAGGCTCTCAACCTGCTCCTGCACAGCTGTAAGAGTCTCAGTATCGTCAAGGTCGCGGAGAATAGCTCTCCTAGCAGGCTCCACTGCCGGGGCAACAACCGGCGGTCTCGGACGAACTGCTGGACGAACAGGACCAACATCTGCATGCGCCCAAGAGTGTGATTAAAAGTCTTGATAGAATAAAGCACAGCAACATTATAAAAAAAGAACAGTAAACAGTAATATGGTCAAAGAGTTTACCAATAGCGCCCCACTGTTCGCCATCCGGTAGCACCAAATCCGGATCACCTCGGAAATCCATACCCACATATGGATACTCGGAGAAGACCATCTCCTGGCGCTCGAACCACCTGAAGAAGGCCTCAGTAAAAGTAATCTGTGCTCTCATGCTAGAGATACGGAAAAACTTCAGTAGGCCACAGTTCCGCAGCGCGTTCACCGTGACCGGGTCATGGAGGGCAATCATGTCCTCCTCTTCATGTTCTCGTTCTCGCCATGTAAGGGACATTTTGTTCAAAGTTCCCTGCAAAGCAAACAAGAGAAGGAGTAAGTTCCTGATTTTGATGAAAAACTGGCGAAAAATTCATCGGAAAATGAGCTGGAAACTCAGTTTTCTGAGCCCAGCGCAGGCAGGAAGTGTCCCACCTGCGCTGAAGGTCAGGCTACCTTAAGGCAGCTTGACATTCAGCGCAGGTTTCGAATGGGGAACCTGCGCTGAAGTTAGGGCGCCTTGGCAAAACCCCTGAGGCTCAGAAAGACTGAAAAACAGGCATGAAACTGGAAAAGAAAACCATGAAAAGAAAGAGCTAGGGTTTAGCTCCTACCTGGTCCAGACGGCGTCGAAAATCGTCCGCAGAATCTCCCGGAATCAGCTTGTGAAAATCAAAGGGAAGAGGCACCTCCAGAGCTCCAACAAACCAAATGCAAATGAGAGGTAAAAACACCTTTTAATGGCTTTTTACGTAGTTCAAAGTGAAATATTAGGGTTATAATCTCATTTTCATACAAATATTATTCATTTCTAACAAAGTTTGTTGCAGCAATTGAGAATACAGTGCTATCCTTGAAAAGAGAAAAGCTAGTAATGGTGAAAAAATTAAAATTTGACCATATAATCAAGCAGTTTTACCGCGGAATTTATGCTCGTTAAAAAATAGAAAAGCGAGATCCGAGCAGTTTTAGCACATAGTTCATGCTCGTTAAAAAAATAAACATAAGATTGAGCAGTCAAGCTCGTTAAAAAATGAACATACCCCGGTAAATAACCACTGTGATCGTAAATTTATTAGCCATGAAAACCTTGGTCGTGTTTGCACCTGCCACCTCCATGTCATTTGGCCAATCGTTCACCTCCATATGATTGTTTACCTATTTTGAGGAACAACTGCGAAGAGTGATTTCATCTAGCCATCCTTGTGACACTGCCGTGATTGGAAAATTCCAACATGTACCTGGAATCTGCTGCTATCCCTGTTTATCACTTGTTCCTCAAAAGACGAGTCTTCTTTGAGCTCTTTTCTCCTGACTCGTAAAATATGAAAAGTTTGCCGAGTTTTGGCCTTCCAGCTCGTTAAAGTGACCGGAAGAGCTATCCCTCCTCTAGATTTTAATCTTTTTGGACCTGAGGGATTATTGCACAAAAAGGTCGAGCGCTTGTTTTATTCGGCTCGTTAAAGTTATCGAAAACTCATCCCTTCTGTATTGTTTTATACTTTTTCGGACTTAAGGGATTAGATGACGAAAAAGGAATTTTGGAGTTAACTTTCTGTACCTTTTCAGACTCTCTAAAAATGAAAAGGACCGAGTTTTCCTTGTCGTTAGACTCGTTAAAATGATTAAATAGCGACAAACTTGTCTTTAGACGAGAACGAGTTTCCCTATCGCTAGGCTCGTTAAAACATAGCGATGGGCTTGCCCGAAGGGCAGGTTATAGAACAAGCATATGTTATCCTCCTCAAGCTTGACAAAAATAAAGAGGTACTGGTCAGAAATGGCTGGGGAAAAATTGGGAGAACCTCAAAGCTTTAATGGTAGCAAGTCGCTCTTGAACATGACACTTTTCCTCCATATCACATCGGGTTGGGTTGTTCCATTCACCGGCCTCATCACCATGGTCTCGCCAAACCATCCACATTTGGGGTAATGCTACCGATCCATCGCATCAGTGTCGTTATATGTTCAAGAGATGTTGTTCAGAAGGAGTCAACCGTGTCCCATCCACTACCATACATTATCCTTCATCCACCCATGATCGCCACCCTGAGTCATATTTCACAGATTGTTTTCACCTCCACAAAAATCATTAGCTCCGTTCCGTGTCACTGATGTGGGATTCATTAAGGCCCTCCTTTGACGGATCGCTTCTTGTCGGCTTCAGCTCATTATCCAAGAAGTTGATCTAGGAACACCCCCCTCAGTACTTTGAAGCTTGCATGCCTCAATGGCAAGTTTCTCACTTCCGGCGACAGGTATACATCAATGACCTTCGACCAGAAGATTTTGCGTGGTGTTCGACGCCAAGTCCTTTATTCACACCACGTGAATTGTACTGCAGTACCTTGAGGGTCATTATCATTATCGGTGATTCCTCTCGCGCTTGTTAACGGTTTACATCATTGACCGGTAATCAAGCGATGTCTTTCCATGTTCGACTTCAGCACAATTCTCACATGGATCGACTTGTACTTAGAGTGAAGATCGAACGAGTTTGAAGACCCCGGATCTAGTTTCATCCATCCGGGCTGCGATATATATTCAGGAAATATAAAGACATTTGACATGTACATCATTGCAGCAGATGATCATCCTACTCAAAGGATGATAATTTCAGCAGAGAATTATCAGTCTACCATCAGACGATCGTCTGTTCTATGTACTAAAATGAATTTATAAAGCTGAGCATGGGAATGCCCGCCTCAGCTAGATCATGAAAGCAGAATGAAAAATAATGTATTGTATTGTATTTTATTACAGGTCACCTCTCAGCGATTGAATGAACTTCGGATCCTCCTGATAAAGCATTTCACCCGATAAACGACCTCATACTTTAGGGGGAAACTGTTATAGACATTTTTGTGCCTTACAGCATGAAGCATGAAATGTCAATAATCTAAGGGATCCAAAGTCCCTAAACATGTTGTTCCTACCCCTAGAGGAACAAGGTCAGCAAACCACAGCACTAAATATCAGTTCTCCACCTGAAAACACTAAAAAACAAGCAAATTTTGGATCATGTCAACTGCTCCACTGAGCATCTGTGCTGAATGTCAAGAGCTCCACTGTCTACCTGCGCTGAATGTCAACTGCAAAGAAGGCTACCTGCGCTGGGCGAGTTGGGACAAGTGGCACAGTCATTCTTCAAGGTGTCAATGCCCAGGAAGCTTCCAAAATGACACTTGGATCAGGGAATTCGACTGGTGATGAGTAAGAGGGTCTAGATCTCCAAGTGGAAGCAAGAACCTCCAAGTGGACTCAAGAACTGAAGAATAACTGAAGTGGGAGAGGACACTAGTCAGCTTCATGCCAGCTACAAGCTGACTCATCCTTTCTCCAAAACTCCTATATATAGAGCTCTCTCATGAGGTCTAGGGAGGCTGGAATCTTGTGAATGTAAGGAGGTGTTGTTGGTTTGAGTATAGAACTATTGGGTGATTTGCTTTGAAGGAGGTGAAGAGGAGATTTCTTTCTGCTGGGAGGTGATGCTGGATTGGGCCTTTTATGGTTGTATCACTTCCTGAACTTTACTTCTTCCATTAATAAAGCATTTGAGGTTCTTCTATATGCATGTGTCTCAATGATGTGTTGTTATACTTGTGTATTTGATTTATTCTAATCCTTGAATCAATTATGAATGTATGCTTCTTGTAGTTTCCCTCTCTTGTTATTTTGCAGGATCTTGGTGTAGCTGGGCCAATGAAAGAGCAAGGAGCTAGGAGCAAGCAGCAAAGAGAGAAGATTGGATCAATCATTAGCGGAAGACATCGGTTAGTGGATCTCTTCCTCCTCTCTCTTACATCTCATAAAGAAGTAATCTTGAATAGCTTTGCTTTGATTGTTGCTGAGGTACTATCACCCTTAGAGTGGGATAGGGTCATTCCGTATTGGATACTTTTCCCAACAACAAGTTGCCCAACGGTTCCTAGTTGGAGTAGCAGTGCATATGGTTAAAAGACTGCAAATAATGTGAATAATTAATATTTGCAATAAGTGGGCACTAGACAAGCATAAGTCATAGTAAGCCTCGTATACATGTGTCTCCCTATCCAACTGGTGACTATTGTGGCTGAGTTACCCATGCAAATCAATATGCATGGTTGATGTAAAATAAGGATACTTCTTTAAGAAGCAGAGATCCAAGATATTTTTTGCATCCTTGCTTAGGAATAGCAAGGCATTAAGGGTGGGGTAGATGTTAAGGGGCCTCTTAGGCTTATGTTTTCCATCATACATAATGTACTAGGTAAATGTGAGTAATTCTTGGTAAACATATGAGGTAAATTTAATAGGTGGGTGAGAGTGGACAGAACCACTCCAACTACATCTCTCAAATATAAATAGACATTAAGACTAATAGAAATCTGGTTGGAATTCCCTTCCCAATTCTATTGTTCTTTGTGTATTCTCATTTGTTCTTGTTGTTATCAAGATGTATCTTGTCCTTGCATGTTGTAAGTTAGGCTTGCAACAACCTAATTCAACTATGAAACCCTATTACTTGAAAAGCTTTACTTGGTAACATTGAAAATTTGACTTGTAAACTTTCGCTCTATAGCTTGTAAATCTATAGTTCTTTGAAAAGGCTAACATTAGTTTACCATGCTCATTGTAGTTTCTCGGTAATTTTTTAAAGCATAAGAACTAACTTTTTTTTAATTAATTTCTTTTTTAGCTTCTGTCATAATTTTTTATAGAACATTATATTTGAATCGAACTCTAGCGTAGTCTAACTTATAGACTAAATAGCCCTTTTCATTGAAATTCACCAAAATCCGGAAATACAATTTCAAGGTTTTTGTTGTTGTTTAAAATACATTCTTGCATGCATAAATGGATTCAACACCATTGAAAACCCCTGGAACACTCGAATTATGCAGATTAAATAATTTAAACTCAAGTTTTAAAAATCTCTATTGGATTTTGATTAAAACTAACCAGAAAAATGACCGTGAAAAATGCCATTTTGTCTATAAGTTAGACTACGCCCTCTACTTATACTTTTTCTAGCAAGATCAACAATACACAACTCTCGACACAAAAGATATTTGTGTAAGTTCCAATTATCTTGTTTTTGTTGTTTCAATTCACTCCATGTTGATCAATCGTACTGTTACTTTCACTTCATCAATGGCCAAAAATCAAATCATGAACAAATACGCTTCCTATTGCTTAAATTTTGGTGCATTTATTTGCATGTGGTTACACAATCCCTTAGATTATGGCATCTATTCATGGGTTGGCTAATTTAACATGGTTCTGAAGGGTATAACCAGGCACAACTATAGTGAGGGTCAAACAACTTTCAACCAATGTTCCTTTTTTTCGTATTTGATGGCAATTAACACAACAAAATTTCATATTAAACACAGACAAGTTGTAACATTGAATGACTTGGTCGTAGATTTTTAAAGGGTTACCTATAGTTTTTGTCCGAATTTGAAATTTTCAAGTGGTATTATCTTCCTCCTTTTCGTTGATTATAAGACTACAATTGTTCTTTTCACACATACTTACGCACTTAAAAACGTTTTTGTTCACATACTTTTTCAATCTTGAGAAGAGACCTACAAAAAAAACCATAATATATGAAAGCAATGTCAAAATGGAACTTTTTGCAACACCTTATTGTTTCATAATAACCATCAACATTTTTTAAATGATATGATCATTTTTTTTAGATAGCGAATCTATGCTGGCATCAATAATGATATGGTCATTTTTTTAGGTAGCAAATCTATGCTGGCATCTTTTAATAATTTTTGTTGGTTGTGACAATATCCTTTTTCTTTCAAAAACACTAGTGATCATTTCAAAATGGTTTTGAACACTAGCCAAATTTCCTTTATGAAATTTACTATAGGTTCAACCCACACTTTCACACCAATTTTAGTTTTGAAATGAACTCAGGTAAGACAAAACAAAACAATGACAACAAGGCACTTTTTTATCATTTCATTATCATCATGACCATTTATATCATTGTCGTAGGTGGTAAGGATACTTGTTCCTTTCAATCATTCATAATAGAATAATAGCCTATTTGAAAAAGTATTTTTTCTTTCTTTTCAAAAAAGGTCATCTTGTTTCATAATAGCCTACTTATCATTATACATTCTTGTAGGGTGTCATTTTCTTGAAAATGGAGCATGCTTCTAGGGTATTATTTTCTCAAAACATAACAATGTTTTTATCACTCTTGTGGAAATTTATATAGAGTATTTTTTCCTCAAATAATAAAATTATCTTTATCATTCCTATATACTATTATCTTCTCAAGCAAAGCATTCTTATGGTCTATATTAAATAAAAAACAAAGCATTGTTGTTTTTTTTATCAATCTTGGAGATTATCATTTTCTCAAAAACAGAGTATGCTTGGGTCTCAAAACATAGCATACATGTAGTCTATGTTGGCCTCAAAACATAACATTCGTGTAGTCTTTAAAAACAAATCATTCTTGTAAGCATATTATCTTAGAAATATATCATTCTCTTAATAATGCTTCTCAAGATTTAGCTTTGAAAATAAAACTTCTCATATCACAAAACATGTTATACTTCTATGAAATAGTTCTACGACATCCTCTTGAAGCTTGTTTCCTAATAGGAATAGGATAATGCAAACTCTCTTCTTCTTGGTTTTAGAACTCAGCATATCCATGATGCCTTGACTTCCTACAAGTTTGTATGGTATATAAGTGAGACTGGGTCTTTTTAGAAGGTGGAATGTTTAGTTTTTATAGGTCTGGGTTAAAAACATAAGAGATGCTAGTTAGGATAAGTTTTTAGAGTAGGAAAAAGAAAACATTATAATGGAAGATGATATAATAGCATGAAAATAGGATTTGAATGCAATGTAGTATTGGCTTTTTGAAAAATTAAAAAATTCTAAGGTTTTAACCATCCAAAAATTTGCGAATAATATCACATAATTTTTTTTTTTTTTTGTAATCTTGGTAGGACTACATCTTCATCATGTAACCAGTGACTTCACATTAAGGGTGCTTTAACAGAGCATTGATCACTGTCTATCCAAGACCCCGTGGACAACACACAAAATATATTTTTATCAACATGTTTCTAAATGATTTTTTCTAACAAAATTAGAAAACATTAAAAAGTAAGCCTTATTAAATTATATTCACCTCCTTTTATGTGATGTTTGTCCTTCTTTATTTGGCTCATGTTAGAGCAATTTTACCCTAAGGCTTTTTTATGCAGGAGCATCAACCCATCCTCTGGAAAAAATTAGCAAGAACGACTTCTAGAAGGAAAAAATGAGAAAAAAGCACATCAGAAGGCAAGGGATTTGTTAAAAAGATTGAAAAATCATATCCATAAGGGATCATAGAAATTTATGGAGAGGTTTGTGAAAAAAAATCCATGTCGAGAGCTTTGTGAAAAAAATCATGTTGTGGCCTTTGTGGAGAGGATAATGTTGAAAGCTTTATGGAGAATATCATGGATCTTGAAATGATCCACAACATTGTAATTTCCTCTATAAATTGTAGCCTTTGGGCATTGAAAAGAGGCGGCCGTTAGAATGAATATCTTGCCAGCCAAGGCGCTAATAGATGTTATGCAATATTTTAGTGGGTTTAATTAATGAAATATGATTTCTACTTTATGTAATTCTATGTGTGTGCATAGTGATTTAATGCATTGATGGCTTGATGCAGAAATTTGTTGCTTTGTTTGATGAATGAATGTTACATGTAGACCATAGGGTTCTTCAGTTTGCAGTGGAAGCATGGATAAATTGAGTTTGTGGGCTCATAACCCGCAAGTCCCAAGATCGAACCAGTGAAAATATTGAAAATGAAGAGACCCCAAAATTCGTTTTCATCAAGTGGTATCAGAGCGCAAAATATTCTGATGTAGGAGCATCAACCCATCCTCTGAAAAAAATTAGAAAGAACGACTTCTTGAAGGAAAAAATGATAAAAAGTGCATCAAAAGGCAAGGGATTTGTTTAAAATATTGAAAAAGCAGATCCATAAGGGATCTTAGAAATTTATGGAGAGATTTGTGAAAAAAAATCCATGTTGAGAACTTTGTGAAAAAAATCCATGTCGAGAGCTTTTTGGATAGGATCATGTTCAGATCTTTATGGAGAAGATCATGGATCTTGAAATGATCCACAATATTGTAATTTCCTCTATAAATTGTAGCCTTTGGGCATTGAAAAGTGGCAACCATTAGAATGAAGAGCCAATAGATGTTATTCAATAGTTTAGTGGGTTTAATTAATGAAATTTGATTTCTACTTTATGTAAGGCTATGTGTGTCCATGGTGATTTAATGCATTGATGGCTTGATGCATATATCCGTTGAATTTGTTCGATGAATTAATGTTACATGTAGACCACAGGGTTCTTCAATTTGCAGCGGAAGAAAGGATTAGTTGAGTTTGTGGGCTCATAACTCGCAAGTCCCAAGATCGAACCAGTGAAAATATTGAAAACGAAGAGACCCCAAAATCCGTTTTCATCACTTTTACTCTTAGTTTTGAGTACTTTCTTTCTTTGAGGAAGCTTCTTATTTTACTCTTTCAATTGTTCATTTTCTTCCTTCAATTGTTCAATTTCTTTTACTAAAGCTAGATTGTGTATTGAAATTAGGTCATTATGTACTTTGATATTTGGAGGAATATTAGATATGATGTCTCCAAAAGTTGTAGTATCATTGAGTATAGGAAACAAAATCGTAACTCTTTGTTGCGAATTCCAAGAGTAAAACTGTAATGGTGTTGCTTGTACTCTTTGATTCTCTTCTTATATTTTTGTTGGTGCACATGGACAAACTTCTTATTGGTGGACTTCTTTGTATTTAGCGGGTCTTCATCTTGTATTCATTTGGAGTTTTGAAATAATTTGGACATCTTGAATAGGATAAATTTCTCTATGTTCTTCAAAGATGAGAGTAGTTGTCTTAGAGGTGGACAAAATGTTGATAGTACCTCTGTATTAGAAGAAGGTTAGAGCTTGTAGAAGTATCAACATCCTGAGGTGTGTAGACCTAGCTGCCTCCCTGACCTCGCAGGCCTCTCTCGGCAGCCTCCTGCTACTGAGTTTTCTCTGACCATGCACCCCTCTGAGGAGGGTGACCCTCCCTCACCCAACCATCAAGGAAATGAAGAAAATGAAGAAGCATTCACATCCCTGATTGTTGCGAATGGAGCTCCAAGGAACAGGCCAACAATCAACAAATTTGTCAAGAAGCTCGAGGATATACCAGAGATCTCTCTCCCACCTGCTCTCCCTCGAAGAGCAGCTCTTTCACTGGTAGAACGTGGACTTGTTGGACAGTTCACGGGGTTATGGCCGTCACCCAAATCAGTACAAAAATGGGTTGAAAGAAACTGGAATGCAACCACCCAAGGGAAGATAGCAATACGATTTTGTGGAAGGGGGTATTACACTTTTCTTTTTGAATCAAAAGAAGACAAAGATCTGATATTCAGAAACGGTCCATACTTCATGGATTCTAGAGGTTTATATCTAAATAGGTGGATGCCAGATTTCGATCCAGAAATGGATGTCCCAAGCGCAGTCCCAGTCTGGGTCAGACTTCCACACCTTCCACTACATTGCTGGGGAGACGATTTGGTCAAAGCTATAGGAAATGCAATGGGCAAGTATATAGACAGATGCGAACCTAAGGGCAACATGCATGCATGTGCTAGAATATGTGTGGAAGTAGATCTTGGAAAAGGTCTTCCAGAGGCAATAAAGATCAAGGTCGATTAGTGGACGCATATACGACAACTGGACTACGAGCAGATACCATTCAAATGCAAGGTATGTCATGAGTATGGTCGTTTTGCTAATAGGTGTTTAAAAAAAATAGAATGAAAATGTAGAAGAACAAGAGAATACATGGGAACAAGTAAAAAGGAAAAAATCCATCAATAAGTAGCCAATATCAAATGCCCCCCATCCCCAAGAACTAAATGAGACTACCTCTTAGCCCTCATTGAAGGTTATCGCTCCTATTCACACATCTTCGAACCCCTTCGGGCCCTTGGAAGATCCTATTGATCCACCCTCACCTAGATTCCCAACATCGAACCCCTCCTCCCTTTCTCTCATACCCTCCTCCTCTATCCCTATCTCCCTCTCACCCCCTCTCTCAGTGGACCGCATATTCACCAGAAAGCAAGCTAAAGAAAACCCCCAAACTTGGGATCTACAAAAAAAAGTGGGAAGGAAATCCAACAAGGAAATCAGAGATGAGGTAGCAGCTAAAGAAATGGCACTAGGAACTCAACAACCAATGGAATCATTCCTTGGGAAAAATACAGGAAATAATGAAAAAAATCAGCAAAGAGGAAAGGGAGGATCACATCAACACAATAGTGAGTAATGATAGTAGTCTCTTGGAATTGTCGCGGCCTTGGCACCACTTTCAAAGCCAATGCAGCTAGAGATAATTTAATCAATGAAAATCCAGACATCTATATGATACAAGAGACCAAAACAAGCCAACAAGAAAACAAAAAATTGATTCAAAAATTAAGAAATTATGAAGGAACAGTGCTAGAGGCTACAGGAGCATCAGGAGGAATTTGTACCATATGGGACAAAAGGAAATGGGAACTAATAAATTAAAAAATCAGCAGTCACTGTATTAGAACAGATTTGAGAGATCTCAACATAAAGGAAATGTATAGCATTATCAATGTATATTCTCCAAATCACTACAGAGAAAAAGAGCATTGCTAGAAATCGATTAAAGAAGAACTAGCAGAAAGACAAAATGGGAAATTAATCCTTGGAGGAGATCTGATAAGGAACATTGAAGAAAAATTTGGCGGGAATTATCATCTAGATCCGTCAAGAGAAGCCTTTGAAGAAATAATGGAACAACATAAACTAATCGACATTCCACCAAGCAATGGGAAGTACACTTGGATTAATAAGAGAATTGGCAAGAATAATATCAAGGAAAGGTTGGATAAAAATCTTAGTACAAGAAAACATAGCAGCTGAATTCACTCTTGTGAAAAGCAAGATCGTCCACACAACAGCTTCAAACCACAAGCCGGTGGTTTTAAGCATGGGTAATGTGGAAAATCAAGGCCCGCCCCATTTAGATATAATTCGAGTTGGGGCAGCAAGGAAGAATTCGGAAAACAAATCAAAGAGAGATGGAAAAAGAGCATCAATGGGTCTCCTTAGCATGTTTGGGAAACAAAACTAAAGAATTTAAGGCTGCAATTAAAAACTCGGGCAAGAGAAAATGACATACGAGACAAAGCTAGGAAAATAGAATTACAAAAAAAAATGGACAGCATTCATAAGGAAAAAGAAAACAAAGAAGAAAGCAAACAAGATTATCTACAAGAAAAGGAAGTTTTCTTGGAAATCTATAAGAAAAATAGGAAAAAAGAAGAAGAATGTCAAATGAAATCTAGATGTCTTTGGCTGAAATCAGGAGATAAAAATGCAACCTTTTTTCATAATTCAATGAAAATAAGGGGGGCAAGAAATCAGATTGAACAGATTCAAGTAGATGGGCATGAGATAAAAGGAGCTGAAGAAATAAAAATAGCAGCTCACAACTACTTCAAAGATCTACTTACAACAAGCGACCAGCAGGAAGTTAATGAAGAATTTTTATAACACATAAATAAAAAAATAAGTGATCAGAAAACGCAGAAATAAATAAAGAGATCACTGAGGATAAGCTCAGGGAAGTGGTCTAGTGCCTTCACCCTGACAAATCTTCGGGCCAGATGGGTTTACAATGGCTTTTTATAGACAACATTGGGATATTATTAAAAAAGATCTTATGAGAATGATCAAAAATGCCTTTCAAAAAAAAATGGAGGAAACACAAAATCCTCCTATTTGGAACTCATACCCAAAGAGTCCAATCCAGTAACATTCAAAAAATACAAACCAATCTCTCTTTGTAATTCTTCTTATAATATAATCACCAAATTCTTGCAAATAGAATTAAGAAAAATCTTCCAGAAATCATATCTGAAAATCAAGGCGGATTTGTTCCCAAGTGGCAAATCACATATAATGTGATCATTGTTCAGGAAGCTATTCACAGCAATATTCAAAGGAAAGAGAAAGGAATGATAGTAAATCTAGATATGGCAAATGCTTTTGATAGAGTTAATCATAATTATCTTGCAGCAGTACTAAAAAATTTTGGCTTTTCAATAGATATTATAGAGACCATCCAAGCGTGCATATCAACCCCATAGATAGCTCCTCTAATAAATGGAAGGCCCAGTAAATTTTTTCAGAGCACAAGAGGGCTACGACAAGGATGTCCTCTATCTCCATTCCTTTATATCATCATGGTAGAAACATTAAGTGCAGCGCTGGAAAGTCAGAGAAAGGAAAAAAAATAACAGGTATACACATAACAAGAGGGGTCAAAGATATAAATCACTCTCTTTTTGCAGATGACACCCTTCTTATGGGAGGGGCATCAAGCATAATAGCTAGAAGATTTAAAAGAGTGCTGGATGATTTTCTCCAAGCCTCAGGAGGAATGTTAAATAACACCAAATGCAGAATATATAGCTGGAACACTTCTCCAAGAGCTATGCATCACATATCACAAATACTAGAAATTCCAATACAAACAAGATGGACCCACTTTACTTATCTTGGGCTGCCCCTAGCAAAGGAAAATGTAAAAGCGGAATTATGGAGCAAGCAAGTGGAAAAAATGAAGGATAAAATTCATAATTGGGGAGTGATGTGGCTTAATTTGGCAGGAAGAGTGATCATGCTTAAGGCACACCTTTCGGCCCTTCCCATTTATCAATATGCGATTATTCTGGCCCAGGAAATTGCCCATAAGCAAATGGAAATAATAATAAGAAGCTTCCTATGGCAAGGAGGTAAACAAGAGAACAAAAAATTCAGCCTAGTCCGATGTGAGCAAGTCACCCTTCCCTATGAAAAAGGAGGTATAGCAATTCGCTTACTAGGTCAAATGAACATTGCTTTAGGGACAAATAATTTGGAGAATGATAAGTGGGAAAGAACAATGGTGGCAATTTTTTTTAGCAGTGAAATATTTAAATCATCATAGAACAAAATTGATAACTGAACCCATTCCAGTCAAGCCTTGCACACAAGTCTGGAAACTTGTAAAAAAGATAATTCCTCTAATTAGAGATCAAATTTCTAAAAATCCAGGGAATGGAAAAACAATTGCAATCCCCGAGGACCGAATAATGGGAAGAGATCCTTTAAATCTCCAATGGAATCTAAGACTTCATTGTTGGATGGAAGAGAGAAGGATAAATACCTTATACTCAATCTCTGAGTGGGATCAGGATATTTGGCTTGGATGGAAAATACCAACAATTCCAAAAATATTAAAAAGTCAATGGGATAAACTAAAATCTCACCTTTCAGGGGCAGTCCCCATAAATAGGGAGGATCAAGACGACTTTGTATGGGACCCAAATTGAGGGGAATACACGGTGAAATTAGGGTATAATATCCTCCAAGAACAACAAAATCAACAAGAATGGAGTCTATGGAAGGCAACCTGGAAGACAGAATGTCTTCCCAAAATCCAAGTTTTCATTTGGACTCTTCTCAAAGGTAAAATCCTAACCTATGAAAATAAAAAAAAAATAAAAAGTAATACAAGGGCCTTCTAGGTGTGTCATGTGTCAAATGGAGGAAGAAACAATCCAACACCTTTTCATGAATTGTAGGATGGCTAGAGAATGTTGGACCTAGATAACAAGTTCGTTGGAAATAAATATAAATTTTCCAAATCAGCTGTCAGTACTTCATAAAATGTGGGAGAAGAGCTACCTGTATTCAAAGAGAAACAAGGCCACAATAAGTAGGATATGGAAGTGCCTCCCCTCAATTTTGTGTTGGCAAATTTAGTTAGCCAGAAACAAATGTATTTTCAAACAACAAAAACCAAGTATAGGCAAGATTCTTTCAAAAACATGGAGCCTCATATTAGAAATAATAAGCACCAATGGAATATCAAATATGGACCAGAACAACCTACAGCAAGAATAAAAATATTGGTATAGCAAAGCAATATTAGGAAAAAAATAGAAGCTACAGCAAAAAAGAAAAAATGTTCCACATCCAAGAATTGGAAATCAAGGTTGGATGACAAAGAATTTGAAAAATGGATGAAAAAACAAAAAAGATCCAATTTTTTTTCTTCGACGGGGCTTTAAAAAATAACCCAAGAAAAGCAGGGGCAGGAGGAGTAATTATAGATTCAAATGGGAAACAAATTATAGCATATGAATGTAGCCTCGGATAAATGACAAACAACAGGGCGGAAGCATACGACCTACTATTAGTCACAAGGCTGTTAAAAAAACTTGTGACCAAGGATCCTATAATTATAGTAGACTCGACAATTATCATCATAGAAGAAATGGAAAATGAAAATGATTGCAACAGTATCGCCATTATAAAATTTGTCAGAGGATCAGATTAAATATAAAATGCTTGGGAAACATAACTTTCAAGCATGTGTTGAGAAATCAAAACAAGGAAGCAGATAACTACGCTAATAAAGCTCTTGAAAGACCAGTTGGGACTGTAAAAGAAAACAATGAAGTCTATGTTGAAAACATACCATGATTTCCACAATTAAGATGAGGACTGAGAGAGGAGAAAGAGGAAAGAAGCATAACAAAAGGAAAAAAAAAGGATTATCAAATCTTCACTCCCAGATTCAGATTGTCTGCAGAACACAATGAAGATTTGATAGCAGTTGATCTCATGTGCAATCTGCAAGGCTCAGAGCACAAAATCCACTCAATCCTAAAAAAGCTTCAAAGCATGTATGATAAGGAATGTAGACGTCCTTTACAACTGAGCAAAGACGGTAATGGTCATATCAAACACAAGTAGTAGGATCGAAATTGTCACACAAGTGCAAGGTTTGCTACAACGGGCAGCTGTACAAGCACAAAGGCGATCATCATCATGACTTTTACCTACAGCAACAGGTTATCCCTTCATTCTAAGATTAATAAATTGGTCGAAGAACTCAGTAATCTTCACCATTCAGAAAATTCAGCCTATTCACATTCAGGCCATTTCATAATTGATCCCCTCACTCGTAGTCAGCTTGAAGCTTTCAGCTTGAAGCATATAACATTTCGCCAAACTCTCCCTCTCGACTCATCAATTCATGTATCCAGGCCAAAACTTCAGCAGTGGAGGATATCTTCGTTGTCATTCGCTCCTTAGTTTTCTCCCTCAGCCGATCGCTCCTATGGTATTTTCTACGCTTATAATCCAAGCACTCATAATTCCGTAACAACCTCTCCCCATATCAATGTTGCCTTCCTCTGTTTAATACACAAGTTGTCTCATCTTCCTAGCGTCCCCAAGCCTCAGGTTCTTGGTCTAAGAATTACCTTCATATTGAAAGCAGTCTTTTCTTCTCAGCGTCCCCAAGTCTCAGGTTTTTTGGAGTCATACTCTCCATTTAAGTTTTACAACTTGTATAACCAACATCTCTCGACCAACATCTAGTTCAAGACAATTCCACGAATTGGTTTTGGAACACAAAGCAGGGTTAGAGATTTATTGGTTCTCTCAGAGCTTTGGAGATTTGTCATCAAGAGGACTCCATCAATCAGAACTCTGCCATCAACAATAGAGGAACAAGCAGAACACATCAAAGTAAGAGGGCCATCACCGGGATCACAAAAGACACAATCTCTACAGCAAGTCAAAGCAACATAATGGCCTACAATCCACTAGAGAAAGCAGAAAAGAACGACAGTTGCCCAACTTGTAGGGTCAATAGGTTTATGATTGGAAGGTTCAATCAAGCCTTAAAGGACCTCAGGATAGGGATGAAGATAGCCAATTTGTACAAACAAAGAGACATAGATCTACAGAGAGCTGAAATAGAAGATCTGAAAGATAAATGAAATCACTCGGAAGAAATAGTTGAGTACCTCAAGACCCTCAATCAAAGCCAGCAAGGGGAAATATCCTCCAGGAACACCAAGAAGCGCCGCCCCCAGCAAGAGGAATCAGTAAATCAGTTCTGGTGATCTTGTCCTTTCTATTAAATGCAATGCAAATATAGTTTGTTTCTAGGACAGTATGTAAGGCAATATGCCACTCTAGTTTTTGAATTTTATAGAATCAAGGCTGCAAGTGTGGATGTTGGGACTGCGCTCCCATTTTGTGCATTACATTTGAATCATCCCCCTTCCGAATGTATAAGGAGCTCGCTCCTTTTCTTTTTTGCAATATGAAAAAAATAAAAAATAAATAAAGAATAAAAAATAAAAATAAAAATCCGACCGTGTTAAAAAAAAAGAGAAGTATAAATAATACTCCATACACATATATATACAATATTCTCTAAACTTAAGAATTGAAAAATTATTCTAAACTATTCCCCTCATATTATTATCTAATCATCATTAGAGAGTATCTACAACTTTGAAACAAAGATGAAACCACTAGGTATATATTTTATTGGGAATTTTAGTTGGCCAATTGCTTGGTTTTCCAATGAAAAATAAAGTTTAGATTGTGCCAGTATCCTAGATTTTCACAACTAAACACATTATTTTATTTTATTTTTCATTTTTTCAATTTTTTAATGTAAACCTATAATGAAAGAGGGGATGTATGTAGTAAGGAAGTATGGTAATCTTGCAAAAACAAAATCTTTGAAATCATGATCTGGTAGTAGTAGTAAGATGGATGAATAGATAAAGGTTCGGACTTCAACATATATGATTGTGAAGCTTATAAAGTAGACAATAGGGTTGATGATTGACATTGTAAACAATATGTTTTTTGAGAGGCTTCTTTGAAAGTAATTGTGACTTAACATGATATATATCTTGATTTCATTTTTCTTAATCTTGATCCATCTTTAAAAATTGTAGGGTTGTTCATGTTGTTGGTTAATAGCTGAATGCAAGCTCTAAGGATTTTGAAATTTCTTGATGAACTCAACATCAAAGTTCCACTTTGATTGAATGGAATGTTTATATTTCATAATGTTGTGCATCAATTTTCACAACTTGACTTTGAATATCGCTCGTCCATGTATTTAACCCTTTGGATTCTCCTGGAACCTACAAAAACTTAGCACTTCCCTGCAATATAATGTAAGATTACGTGGAATAAAGGTGATCAGTATTTATCCTTCCAAGGGTTATGTAAAATAATTACAAAAAAATGAATATGAAATAAATAGGAAGAAGATAGATGAAGAAAAATGCATTTGTTTACTAGCTGAGAAGTGGTGGCTACCTAGACCTCCCTACAATATTTTGTTCACAAAATCTTTGTTTTACGTCCTATTGGAGTGCTTCCAACGCTCGATTGAAGTGGATTCATATGGATTCTTCTAGGACAAACACATTTTTAAATTGAATTAAAATGATGTGCTAATCATGGTGAAGATCATCTTGCTTGATAGAGTTGTTTATGAAGTTTTTTCTAGACCAATAGTCACTATTTGAAGCATACATTTTTCGTAAAAGGTTGAATTGATGTTATTCCATTTGGATATTAAAGTATATTTATTTTTGTATCTCCAAGAAAAACAAGTTTTTAATATTGCTTGATTTGATAGCACAAAAATGTTGATAATCAGACCTAGGAGGCGGAATTTCACTATGATGATTTTAAGACATGTAATCACTAAATGTGGCATAAAAATTTTCACTTGACCTCCAAAAAAAATGATTAAAATTGTCTCTTAAACTATACTTGAAGTTATGTCCCCTTTAGAAACAAGTTTTTAGAATAAGATGACTTGATATATGAAATATGCCAATGAATAGTCAAGATGTAGAATTGTCACAATGCATATTTTATGACAAACAATTAGTAATTTGAGCATAATTTATTCATATGATGTTAAATTGAGGTGATTAAAATTGGGTTGTAAACTAGATTCTAAGGGTAATACCTCTTAAAAATAGTTTCATTAAATCCCTCAAATTGCAATTATATTAAATTTGTCCTTGAATTTTCCACTTCAGACCTAGTAACTATTTTGGCCATATCTTTTTCGTTTGAGATCCAAATTGAAAAATTCAAAATGGGTTGGAACTATATTTGAAGGGATAATTTATAAATTAGGTTTTATATTTGAAACTTATCTTGAAGTTAAAATCAAAATCACAATACACAAACTTACTCTACTGCTCTACGAACATTAATTCACAATTTAGAACAAAAATCTCATCCATGGAAAGAAATCTGCTAAAACCCTGATGTCTGCTTGCATTAATCAAATGAATAGAGATGTATTATAATTTCTTTTCTCAATTGATCTAACCTTGCAATTACACAACCTATCTCTCTGCTCATTGAAGGCCTTTGACCCAGACTTAGTCAAATTTTGCCTCGGCTTGAGCTCCTGTTTCCTTGCATTGTTCCTTGAGGAATTAGCCCCTATTATTTAGGAAATTCCTTTAAATGAATTACACAATTCCTTAGGCTAATCATCTCACTGCATGCAACACTTGTACACTCAAGACTAGTCTACAACTGATGTTATATTGCCTTGGAATCTCCACCTCAATTGAGTAACTCGAATTCTTTGCATGCACAGATATTTTGGGTTGTTTGATTAGTTAACTAGATGATCACTAATTTTGACGGAAGTCCCACTACTTAACTGACATTCCACTAGTTCCTCCAAAGTTGGAACTAGTTTAATTGAAAAAAACCTTAGATAACTGACCTTGATTGCTATAAATTAGCAATCACACATGCATAATTGAACTCTAACTCCTCCAACTCAAATTTACTGAGTAAATTGGGTGACATAAGGAATGTCACACAAGTTAACATCATCCAAGTTTTTTAGCTGATGTGGAAATTTGAATTTTCTCATTTTAATCAAAGGCAGAATCAAATTGAGAATTTCTTGCTGCATTTGTCAATAGATACTTTGTATGGAAACATGTTTTATGGATGAGCCCATATGGTCCCCCAAAATAGGATTATTCCGGTTGCATTTTAACATAAAACCCTCTTAAAATGGGTTATTGAACAATAAATTGAATCATGAACCACTGATGCAACATTATTATGCAAAAAAATTCCTTTTAATTAATTGATTTATTCCTCTATACCATCCTATGCTATTGAGAAAAAGAAGTCATTCCCTCAAATGTAAGAGAATTTACAATGCATCCATTTGTGTAACAAGATCACAAGTAAACTCATATCCAAGTTTGTAAAATATACCTTAATGAATGCTTGGACATGAGATATTGGCTGCTCATATAGATTTGATGCCAAGAATGTCAAGAAATGAAGTGGCATTGTGGTTTAATGATTGTTTGAAACCAAGTTTCAATGTGATCTTTGTCTCCTTGACTCTCCTTAATTGTCATACCATAAATTTCTTTTGAAATTTGTTCATTACATTCTTAAATTCACAAGGGTTATTGTATATTATCTTCATTAGATTTGGCCCATGACTCCTTGTCCTTCTTACAAGGGTAACTAGAAGAAAAATATCGGTTCTCCTCTTGCGGATCCTCTTCATGGATGATTTTCTCCTCTTCTATCTTTTGAAATGAAAATTCATCTCTAGTGATAGTTATGAATTCTGGAAAAGGATTTGAGAATATTCTTGTCATGGCATACCTACCTCTAATGAATAATTTTTAGCATCCTCCTTTTTTAGTTGATAGTTACTATCTTGCAAATGGATTAGTGGTTGGGGGATTTTATATACCTCTCTATCTCTAGGTATGGTGTAAGAATGGATAATTAAAACTAAATTTGATATAAGCGTACAAATATAAACATGACTTGGGCTTGTGAAGACTTAGCTAAAGTGAATGTGAAGGTTATTACCTCTCATCTTACCGCCTTCACTACTTGAAGTCCGAAATGTTTACATTTGAAAAACAAAATACAAAGACTTCTAAATCTAATTCTTATTTGAAATGTGTTTTCCTGACAATGGCACAAAAAATGTCAGGCTAATTTCTGGGCATAGATCAAGACATGATATTCATATCAATCCAAGTGTTTGTAAAATTTGAAGCACATTACAATATGTACAGAGCTAGGCGAGATTGACTGTCACGTCTAAGACTAAGTAATAAAGTCAACTAGTAGAGGTCTAGAATTCTAATTTTATAAAAACTTAGAGAAATGAGTATGAAACAAAACTTAATTTAATCACACTTCTTGGAAAGTAAAGCACACATACTTGAAATCTATTGGATGATTGGGCATGAACTAAGGACCCTCATTGCAGGTCAATCCATACTCTTCTACACAATCATGTTCAGTAGATTTGCAAGTTTTCACACTGAATTCAAATGCTTGTAAATGATAGGAAATGGAAAAAATGTCCAAAAGTTTAGTTTGGTGGATTGGTAATGCACTAGGGCCTTTTATAATGGTGAGATAAAATGGAAACTCCATTAGTATTTTATTCAATCCAATAAACTCACCCTAACACTACTTGAGAATTCAAGAATGGGCTCGAGCCTTTTCCACTTGTGAGAGAGAAAGTGGATGGACACTCTGGTAGTGTTTTACTCAACTTATCAATTAGTGTATGCATAATTTATTGACTAATCTAGAAAAGCAGTGAACTATGATTTCTTTTGATGTAAGACACTGAGAGATCGTTGGGGCCTTTTCCACCAAGAAAGGTAGTGGATGTACACTTGCAGTCCTCTACTTAACTTGTCAATTAGCTTGTCTTTATAATCATCAATTATTCTATGAATACTTTTTCATGAACAACGATTGAATAGAGAAATATGGACATCGATTAAAACAAAAATAGTGAATAAGATTAGTATGAGCAACAAGATTTTATGAAAATATTGAACATATCAAGCATGGAATTGCAAGTTTTTACAAAACAATAAAAAATACATGAAGATGAAAGTTTGCTTGCACGAATACGACAAAAAAAAATGAAAAATATAATACCAAAAATACAAATGATGATCAACAAGAAAAATCAAGTGTACAAGTTGAGTTTAGGGGGGGGCTCCATGCCTTAGCATGCACATATTTGACGCTACCAATCAAGCACATTCACCAAACTTCATATATTGATGAAATAACTATGTTGTAGGAATTTACAGGGTAAGTTCCTCAGACAGAACACCAAAGGACACCGCTCACAAACATATCAAAGATCAATACACTGTTGGCATTATGATACATATGTTGTACTTGATGGCAACCCACTCATCTCAGATGATAAATTATAGTGCAGCAAAGTTCACGCACTTTCATGAAGATAAAAGTTTCTTTCATGTAGAGAAAAGTTCACGCACTTTCATGAAGATAAAAATTTCTTTCATGTAGAGAAAAGTTCACGCACTTTCATGAAGATAAAAGGTTCTTTCATGTAAAGAAAATTTCACGCACTTTCATGCAGAGAAAAGTTTATTTCATGTAGAGAAAGTTCACACACTTTCATGTAGAGAAAAGTTTCTTTCATATAGAGAAAAGTTCACGCACTTTCATGCAGAGAAAAGTTCCTTTCATGAAGAGAAAAGTTCACGCACTTTCATGGTTGGCTCATGGTATTAGTCCGACAGCTTTTGATCCTATGGTTTTGGTCCATGGTATTGCATCCAAAAGTGTTGACCCCAAGTATTGGGTTCATGGTATTGTTTTATTATGGTTTTGGACCGTGGTATTGTGAAAGGCCTAAGACTATAAAAGAGGAAGGAGATCATTTGGCAAGGAAATTTTTCTGAATGAATTGAATATCTAATAAGTGCTAGATCTGAAATATTTGTGATTGGGGTTATGGTGCAAATCTGGATCTGAATAAAGGAGGAACCTTAGCGCAAAGAAGGATAAGTTCTATTGATGGGTCATAATCTTTTGTCTTGAATGATAATATCTTTGCATGATTTTGATCTGTTATATGTGGCGCATGCTTGATCTATAAATCTGATAATCTGGGTTAATCAGTGTCTGAATATTTGAAAGAGTGAATTATCTTTTATAGATCTGCACACAGGTTTCAGGTTGTTGAAGTAGCGTATATCTTTTAATTGTGATCTAGCTGCCTCTATTTATTGTTGCAATGTTCTGGGTTCAGAATTTGGTGTTTGGTTACTGTTATTGTGTTCTGGGTACAACTGTCAGAGAAGTGTTTACTTGATTCAGTGCTAATTGGTGAAAAGGAGATTGTTTGATGCAGAAATACTTGATGATTGATTGATGTTCATGGATCTAGTCTGAAAATTTATGAAACGTGGTCCCTGGAAGAAAGAGAAGGTTGTAGCCTTCAGTAGGCCAGCACCTACGTACTAGTATCTTGGCTAGTACAAGAGCTAAGGGGGTTGTAGCTCCCTTCCAGGAGAAGCTAGAGAATGAGAGAGGGTTGTAGCTCTCTGCAGGTTGCAGCCTGCGTACTGGTAAAGGACTGCACCAGTACATTGTAAAAGGAAGTTTCTAATTAACAAAAGATAGAGACGAATTGCAGCAGGTGGTTTTCACCCACATTGGGTTTCCACCTTATATCTTGTGTTCTTGTGTGTGATTGTCCTCTACTCTATTTTACTGTTTCTGGTTACTAGTTATTTGATTCTGATACACAGATTAATAATCAACATCTGAAAGATAAAGTAAATTATAAGTTTGCATTATATATGCGGGTTTCCTTCTACATAGTTGCGTATATACGCGGTTTTAATTAACTGAAGTAGCGTATATCATCTGGATTTGAAAAAGGAATATTTGACTTGATAATACTGATTCACCCCCCCTCTCAGTATTATTTCCAACAATTGGTATCAGAGCAGGTCCTTCTGAAGAAGCTTGATCGCTTGGAGGAAGATCCATCATCATGAGCAACTACGAGAGAGAAGCATCTATCAGGCCACCAATTTTTGATGGGACAAACTTTGTATATTGGAAGGTAAGAGTTACTGCCTATCTTCAATCTCTTGGTACAGAAGTCTGGGATATCATAGATACAGGGTACTCTTTTCCATCAGCAACTCCTACAAATCCGGCTGAGAAGAAGAAATATGAAACAAATTCAAAGGCAGTCAATACCCTATTAGGATGTCTATCTCAATTAGAATTCATCAAGGTTATGCAGTATAAATCCGCAAAATAAATATGGGACAAGATTGTTTTGAGCTATGAAGGAGATGAATAGGTAAAACGAGCAAAACTTCAAACCCTCAGAATTTAGTATGAAAATCTTAGAATGCACAGCAATGAAAGTGTGGCTAACTATTTCCTTCGTGTAGATGATATTGTTAATTGTATGAAAAACATGGGTGAAGAAATTAAAGAGGCTGTTGTGGTTGAAAAAGTTCTAAGATCTTTGTCCCCTAGGTTTGAATCTAAAGTTTCTGCAATAGAAGAAAAAGAGAATCTACGAAACCTTACCATGTCACAACTGCACGAGATTCTAACTGCTTATGAAATGAGGAAAGGAGGACCATCAGACAGGAGAGAAGCTGCCTTCAAGGCTTCAGGCAAAGGAGACTACTATGAGTTAGGACACGTGTTAGAAGAAGAAGAAGAATCAAATTTTGTCAAAAACCTTCAACGGGGTGTTGGAATATTCCGAGGTAAGTTACCTTTCAAATGCTTTGCTTGTGGAAGAGTCGGTCACTATGCTGCCAAGTGTCCTCATAAGGATAAGATTGACAAGGGGAAGGAACCTGTTAGATGGAACAAGAAACAGAATGCAAATAAGAAAAGCTATTACACTCATGAAGATAGTGATGGACTTTCAAATAGTGACGAAGATGAACGAGGTAATAATTATAAACTGTTAATGGCTTTTGAAGATGATGATTATATGGATGTTGTAGATGAAGAAGGTCTTTATGAAGAGATTTCTAATCTCAAAATTTGTTTAGAAGAGAAAAATGTGATTATTGATTCTCTGCAATGTCAACTGGCTGAAAGAGAAAAACATCACGAAAAATTGGAATGTGAAATTGTTAGTCTAAGAAAAGAGATTGAGAAAACAAAAGCTCTTAATCTTAAATTTGTTAAAGGGTCTGAAACTCTGGATGAGATTATCAACGTGCAGCGTTCTCCACTAATCAAGACAGGTCTGGGATATAATGGAGAAGCATCCACCTCCAAAAGTTATCTTGATGCAGCAAGGAGGAGGGGGCAAAGGCCTAATAGAAATCGTCAACGAAATCAGGGACAGTTTACCTCAAGAACGAACAAAGCCTATCAAGAAAATCGGGGGAAAGCTACCTTAAGGACAAACAGAAGCTACAACAAGCCACAGGTAAAATCTTCCCAATTTGCCTCAAGAATGGATTTCAGTAGAAACTACAATCGGTTGGTTGATAGATTTGATAATCGCAGGAGTTTCTTCAATTGCCAATGTTTCTCTTGCCATAAATTTGGTCACAAAGCAGCTCAATGTGTTGCCTATAAGACAATCATGACTAGAGAAGCTCAAAAACAAAGAAGTATGACTGGAATCACGAAAAGGACCTATAACAACTTTTCCTCCCTTGAAAGCGAAATTGAATGTTCTATTTGTAATAACTTCGGTCATGAAGAGTCTGAATGCAGGAGCAGGTTTCGGAAGAGAACTCAGAAGGAACAAACCTCAAATGCCAGAACATGGAGAATGAAGGAACCGCAACCAGAAAGATGTGGGATAGATTTATATGCAGAAGGACAGGAAAATCAATGGTACATCGACAGTGGATGTTCGAAGCATATGACAGGTGATAAAGAAAAACTTCAATCATATAGTGCTTTAGAAAAAAGAAAGAAAGTTTCTTTTGGAAATGATACCCCTGCAGTCATAAAAGGAAAAGGCACTGTTCAGTTGAAAGAGAAAGTCAAGGCTGGAAATGTTTTGTATGTTGATGGCTTGAAACATAATCTACTGAGTGTCAGTCAGATGTGTGATCAAGGAACCGAGGTAATATTTCGATCAAATGGATGTAGTGTTCGTGATCTTGATACAGGAAAAACAGTGATCAAAGGCAGAAGAACTCCAAATAATTTATACATATTTGAAGAAGGACAACAATAATGCTATTTGAGCAAGGATGATGAACATTGGTTATGGCACCGGAGGTTGGGGCATCTAAGATTTTCACAAATAAGGAAAGAATGAAAATACCAGGCAGTTCGTGGTCTTCCAGATATCAAAATTCCAGACAACACCATATGCAAATCATGTCAGTTTGGTAAGCAAACCAGAACTAACTTCCCTGAGAAGGAAGGATCAGCCAGCAGGCCTCTTGAACTAGTCCATACAGATGTATGTGGTCCATTTAGGACAAGGTCACCTCGAGGAGAAGAATACTTTATATTATTCATTGACGACTTCTCCAGGATGGTTTGGTTAGGACTTATGAAACACAAAGACGAAGCATTCGAAAAATTCAAATCTTTCAAAGCCTTGGCTGAAAACGAATCAGATCACAAAATTAAGTGCCTCAAGTCTGACAGAGGTGGGGAGTTTACCTCAAATGAATTTTTCGATTTCTGTGAAGAACATGGAATAAGAAGGGAATTCTCTATAGCTAGGACTCCTCAGCAAAATGGAGTGGTGGAAAGGATGAACAGAACGGTTCAACAAATGGCTCGTGCTATGCTTGATGAGTCTGGAACTCTTGCAACCTTCTGGGGTGAAGCTGCATTTGCTGCGGTTGTTATTCTCAACAAAACAAATGTCCGAGTGAACAGCACTCAAACTCCTCATGAGCTCTGGTATGGTGAGACTCCTTCGGTAAAGCATTTCAAAAATTTTCGAAGCAAATGCTATATTAAGAATAATGATGAACAGCTTGGCAAACTTGAACCTAGAGCAGATGAAGGCATTCTCCTTGGTTATTCTCCCCACAACAAAGCATATAAGTGTTACAATAAAAGACTTGGAAGAATTGTTGACAGCATTGATGTGGTGGTTGATGAAAAAGGAAACATTCCTAGGCAAGTAAATTATGAAAATATCGAAGAGGATGAAGACTACCCTCCAAATCAGACTGAAGATGAAGAAGAACCTCAAGAGGCACCAGAGGAACAGACAAGGATAGAAGAGAAGACTCCATCTAGGTATGTTCAAAAGAATCATCCAGAATCTCAAATCTTGGGGCAAAAGGAGGCAGGCGTACAAACAAGAAGAACAATTGCAGAAGCTTCAAGCTATTTGGCATTACTCTCCTCCACTGAACCAAAAAATGTAAGAGAGGCATGCAAAGATGAATGTTGGGTCAAGGCAATGGATGAAGAACTTGAGCAGATCGAAAAGAACAACACTTGGGAGTTGGTTCCTAGACCAAAAGATAAGAATGTCATAGGGACAAAATGGGTCTTCAAAAATAAGTTGAATGAAAATGGGGAAGTAATTAGAAACAATGCCAGACTTGTTTGTAAAGGGTATGCTCAACAAGAAGGAATAGACTTTGAAGAAACTTTTACTCTTGTTGCAAGACTTGAGTCCATCCGAATGTTCCTTGCTCTCTCAAGCTTTCAGAAGTTCAAAGTATTTCAAATGGACTTGAAATCAACCTTTCTGAATGGAGACTTAGAAGAAGAAGTATACATTGAGCAACCAGATGGTTTCATTCTTGGGAATGATCCAAATCTTGTATGCAGACTGAAAAAGGCTCTCTATGGTCTTAAATATGCTCCAAGGGCTTAGTACTACCATTTGGACAAATATCTTCATCAACAAGGTTTTTCAAAAGGATCAGCAGATAGCAATCTTTATATAAAAATTGAAAATGACAAATTGCTAATACTTGTTGTGTATGTAGATGATATTATCTTTCGCAGCAATGAAGAAGCTATGAGTCAAATCTTTGCCTTGGTGATGCAGAAAGAATTCGAAATGTCTTTGCTTGGAGAACTGACATATTTTCTTGGATTGCAAATCCAACAAAATGAAGGCGGTATCTTTTTGTCTCAAACCAAGTATCTCAAGCAGATCTTGAAGAAATATGGCATGGAAGATTCAAAACTAGTGTGTACCCCTATGGTTACAGGATGCAGCCTCAGTGAAAATGATGAATCTGCAGCAGTGCATCAACCAACCTATAGATCCATGATTGGAAGTCTTCTTTATTTGACAGGTACTCGACCAGACATCATGCATGTAGTGGGAATAGTTGGAAGATTTTAGGCAAATCCTAAAGAAACCCATCTTCAGGCAATAAAGAGAATTTTCAAGTATCTTCAAGGAACTCAAAACTATGGCTTATGGTATCCTAGAGATACAGATCTCACTCTACATGCTTATATAGATGCAGATTGGGCTGGAAGCGTGGATGAAAGAAAGAGCACAAGTGGTGGAGCATTCTTTATGGGTTCCAGATTAGTGTCTTGGTTCAGTAAGAAACAGAGTTCGATTGCCTTATCTACAGCTGAAGCGGAATATGTGGTTGCTGCATCTTGTTGCACTCAACTCCTTTGGATGATGCAAACCTTGCAGGATTTTCAAATCACTTGTACACCACCTATCTCCATCCTATGTGATAATACAAGTGCAATCAGCATTTCAAAGAACCCAGTCATGCATTCAAAGACCAAGCACATACCGATCAAGTACCACTTTCTCCGGGAACAAGTGTTGGAACAAAAGGTCAAGTTGGAATATGTCCCCTCTAAGGAACAAGTTGCTGATATACTCACCAAACCACTGCCTAGGGAGACATTTGAATACCTCAGACAGAAGCTGGGAGTAGTTGATGCATCATCTTACTGTTAAAACTTGTCTGTTTCAGAGAAAAATGGGTGTACGCAAGTTGCCTGAGGAGGATCCGCGTGCATACGCCGGTTTGTGCAGAGACAGTCGCATATATGGAGGCTTGATGGATATCAGTAGGGACAGGCTATGGTTGAAGATAGTCTAATATGGGTCTGACAGAGACCATCTAGCACAAGTTCAGGGGGAGCAGATAAACTTCTAATGATGCATTGTTGGCATTATCTTAGAAGCTTTTGGTTCTAGTTCACAGCTGTTGTTGGTTGCAGGTGGAACAAATGCAGAGGGAGAACAGAAGGAAATCATGATTTCTGATCTGAATGATGATTGACAGATGTTGCTACTATCAGTTATTAGTGACTTTCATAAAGTCTTGCTCTAGATATTTTGTCTCTCTAGCATGTATCTCTTTTATGGTGTCAAGGTCATGTAACGACCTATTTTGATTTCCCCACTATACCTGGGATGAAGATGTCATGTATTTGGTTGTCATATGTAAATTTCTGATGTATCCCCACTTGGTTGGGTGGATGATCCCCACTTGGTTGGGTGATGGATGTATGTATTGAGTCTTTTGGTGATAGGAAGGTCTTTTATGATGTGTAAGTCTTGGTTCTTCTTGAAGAACATCTTTTGCAGATCTTGCCTACAGTCAGGGGGAGCATGAACAGCACACTTCAGCAGAGTAGAGATTTCAACATGAACTCAAGGGGAGCATGGACAGATTGGTACACCTTGGCATATACAAAGGGGGAGCTCATTCAGAAATTTTAGCAGGCACTCAGGGGGAGTATGGACAGCAAAGGAAGAGAATATCTTGGTCCGCCCTTTGCCCTTGATGTCAAAGGGGGAGAGTGATTTGGTATTGTTTCCATCAAGTCCAAAGGGGGAGATTGTTGGCATTATGATACATATGTTGTACTTGATGGCAACCCACTCATCTCAGATGATAAATTATAGTGCAGCAAAGTTCACGCACTTTCATGAAGATAAAAGTTTCTTTCATGTAGAGAAAAGTTCACGCACTTTCATGAAGTAAAAGTTTCTTTCATGTAGAGAAAAGTTCACACACTTTCATGAAGATAAAAGGTTCTTTCATGTAAAGAAAAGTTCAGGCACTTTCATGCAGAGAAAAGTTTATTTCATGTAGAGAAAATTTCACACACTTTCATGCAGAGAAAATTTTCTTTCATATAGAGAAAAGTTCACGCACTTTCATGCAGAGAAAAGTTCCTTTCATGAAGAGAAAAGTTCACGCACTTTCATGGTTGGCTCATGGTATTAGTCCGACAGTTTTTGATCCTATGGTTTTGGTCCATGGTATTGCATCCAAAAGTGTTGACCCCAAGTATTGGGTTCATGGTATTGTGTTATTATGGTTTTGGACCGTGGTATTGTGAAAGGCCTAAGACTATAAAAGAGGAAGGAGATCATTTGGCAAGGAAATTTTTCTGAATGAATTGAATATCTAATATGTGCTAGATCTGAAATATTTGTGATTGGGGTTATGGTGCAGATCTGGATCTAAATAAAGGAGGAACCTTAGTGCAAAGAAGGATAAGTTCTATTGATGGGTCATAATCTTTTGGCTTGAATGATAATATCTTTGCATGATTTTGATCTGTTATATGTGGCGCATGCTTGATCTATAAATTTGATAATCTGGGTTAATCAGTGTCTGAATATTTGAAAGAGTGAATTATCTTTTATAGATCTGCACGCAGGTTTTAGGTTGTTGAAGTAGCGTATATCTTTTAATTGTGATCTAGCTGCCTCTATTTATTGCTGCAGTGTTTTGGGTTCAGAATTTGGTGTTTGGTTACTGTTACTGTGTTCTGGGTACAACTATTAGAGAAGTGTTTACTTGATTCAGTGCTAATTGGTGAAAAGGAGATTGTTTGATGCAGAAATACTTGATGATTGACTGATGTTCATGGATCCAGTCTGAAAATTTATGAAACGTGGTCCCTGGAAGAAAGATAAGGTTGTAGCCTTCACTAGGCCAGAACCTACGTACTAGTATCTTGGCTAGTACAAGAGCTAAGGGGGTTGTAGCTCCCTTCCAGGAGAAGCTGGAGAACGAGAGAGGGTTGTAGCTCTCTGCAGGTTGCATCCTGCGTACTGGTAAAGGACTGCACCAGTACATTGTAAAAGGAAGTTTCTAATTAACAAAAGATAGAGACGAATTGCTGCAGGTGGTTTTCACCCACATTGGGTTTCCACCTTATATCTTGTGTTCTTGTGTGTGATTGTCCTCTGCTCTATTTCACTGTTTTTGGTTACTGGTTATTTGATTCTGATACACAGATTAATAATCAACATCTAAAATATAAAGTAAATTATAAGTTTGCATTATATACGTGGGTTTCCTTCTACATAGGTGCGTATATACGCGGTTTTAATTAACTGAAGTAATGTATATCATCTGGATTTCAAAAAGGAATATTTGACTTGATAATACTGATTCACCCCCCCTCTCAGTATTATTTCCAACATACACCAGTATTCTTGACGTGGTTAAAATCCTCAAAGAGGGAAACAATCCACGGCCTCAGCCAACGCGGCCACTTCAAGAAATTTATTAATAAAAGAATGAAAATTTACATAAGCTTCTCTCATGAACGGTTACCCTACAAATGACCCTCCATGCTCTTTAAATAGATATCATGGACCAATCGGGTGTTAAGCCACGGATCAAGTGTCGGTAATACCGAGGAGAGAATGAACCGTCAGATCACTACATATAGTGACCGTCAAATTGTAAGTTACAAAAGTACATAGTAAAGAAACACACTTTACCTAACTCTACACTAGACTAAGTTATAATTAACTATTTCCTAGGTGTCGGAATATCCTAACATCCCCCCTTAAGAACAACTTGGGATAGGATTGAAGGATTTACAAATATGACACAATAGGAGAAGGAAGGAGGCATTAGAGCCTATCCCCCCTTAGTGACAACTTCCTGAACTCCAACCATAAATTGAAGTTTAGTAAACTTCGCCTCTGTGAGAGCCTTTGTAAAGATCTCTGCAACTTGATCATCTAGTGAACAATATTGCACTTCAAGATTATGGTCATGAATGAGCTTTCCGATTAAGTGCATGTGTAGTTCAATGTGTTTTCTACACTGATGTTGGACTGGATCTTTTCATAGTTGAATGGCACTTTGATTATCACACCAAAGTGTAATCGGATGCTACTGCTGAAAGCCAAACTCTGACAAGATCCGACGAAGCCACAGGGCTTCCTTACTAGCTTCTATGGCACCATGATACTCTGCTTCTATTGAAGAAAGAGAAATTACACTTTGTTTCTTACAAGCCCATGTAATAGGTCATGAACAAAGAGTGAACACATAATCTGCAGTAGACTTGCGATCATCAGGGTCACTTGCCCAATCAGAATCAGTGAAACCAACCAATAAAGGAGATGCTTTTGCACTGTAATGAATCCCAAACTGAACTGTACGTTGAACATAACAAAGTATTCTTTTAGTTGCTTTTTAATGACTTTCATGTGGGTTTTTCATAAACTGAGTAATAAGGCCAAAATCAAAGGAAAGGCCAGGATGAGTATGGTTCAGATACAAAAGTTTTCCTACAAGTTGACGGTATAAGGTAGCATCAACTTCAGGGGAAGTACAAGTGACTGAAAGTTTGGCTCCGGACTGAAAGGGATAAGGAGATAGCTTACAGTCTTCCATGTGAAAAGCACTTAGAAGATCACAAGCATACTTGGATTGGGAAAGGGAAATACCTTCCTTGGATTGCAAGACTTGAAGACCAAGAAAACAATGCAAGTATCCTAAGTCTATCATTTCAAACTTCTTTTTAAGGTTGGATTTCACATGGTTTATAAGGTTGGGATCACTACTAGTAAGGATAAGATCATCAACATAAAGAACAAGAATGATAAGAGACTTTCCCACTTTCTTGGTGTAGACAGTATTGTCAGAATGACACCTTAAAAAGCCAGTTTCTAAAAGAAATCTATCCATTTTGGCATGCCAAGCCTGAGGGGCTTACTTGAGACCATAAAGGGATTTATTAAGCCGACATACAACGCTGGAGTCTGTTTGTATAAAGCTAGTAGGTTGTTCCATATATATTTCTTCATGCAAGTCCCCATGCAAGAAGGCAGATTTAACATCCATCTGATGGACTTCCCATTTGAAAGAGGCAGCAAGGGAAAGAACAAGGCAGATAGAGTTCATTTTGGCAACAGGGGAGAAGGTTTCAGTATAGTCAATGCCTTCAACTTGTGAAAAACCCTTAGCAACAAGACAAGCTTTATGTTTATCAACTTTTCCATCTGGTCCATACCTGGTTCTATAAACCCATTTGCATCTAACAAGTTTTCATCCCTTTGGAAGAGGAACAAGATCCCATGTATCATTTGTCAATAATGAATGATATTCTTCATTCATAGCCACATCCCAATCTGGATGGCCTGAAGCTTCTGCAAAGGTGTTAGGATCATAATTCGCTGAAGCTTGAGCCAGTAAAGAAGAGGCTCTATCGAACTGAGAACGTGTACGTTGCTGATCTGTAGGATCATTGACAAGAGAACCTACTGCATCCCGAGTATTAAGGACCCACTTTGGAAGCTGAGGAGCTGAAGGAGGATCCTGAGAAGGTGGGGGAGGATTGTTATCCTCGCTGTCATCATCTGAAGAAGAAATATTTTTAGAAGTAGAAGGGATAGAGTGAGGTGGCACATCCACCAAAATAGGCTCATAGGCCGATATATTTTCAACAAACTTGACATCTCTTCTAATGATAACATTTTTGGACTTAAGTGGAATAAGTCTATATCCTTTGACATCTTCAGAATATCAAACAAAAATACATTTTTCACTCTTAGGTTCTAAAGCTTTATGTTTCTCATCTGGAATATGGGCCCATGCTTCACTTCCAAAAACACGAAAGTGACTTACATATGGTTTAATTGAGCTCCATGCTTCTTCTGGAGTGATATTCTTTAAAACTTTAGTAGGATTACGATTTACTATGTAATTTGCACAGTTAATTACCTCTGCCCAAAAATTAAGACCAAGTCCTTTAGATTGAAGCATACAATTAGCCATTTCCTTTAAGGTGTGATTCTTCCTTTCAGCTACACCATTTTGTTGTGGAGTATATGGAACAATATTTTGCATTTGAATTCCATTCTGAGTGCAAAAGTTGATGAATTTGTTGTTAACATATTCTCTGCCATTATCAGATCCTAGGTTAAGAATTTGATGTCCATATTGTTTTTCAACAAAGGCCTTAAAGGGCAAGAACATGTTAAATACTTCACTCTTTAGTTTTAAGAAGTATACCCAAGTGCGTTTGGAGAAATCATCAATGAAATTTAGGAAATACTTGTAGCCAGAGAATGAAACAACTGGAAGTGGACCACATAAATCACTATGCACAAGTCGTAAAGGGGTTGAGGCGTGCCAAGTGGCATGTTTTTCAAAACTATCCCGATGATGTTTTCCGAGTACACATTCGGAACAAACACCATCTCTACAAGATACCATTAGAAGGCCTGTCACCATACTTTCTTTACATAGATTATGAAGGGAGTGATAGTTTAAGTGACCAAATCACTCATGCCAAAGTTTTCTCACTTCATCATTATGAGCCACAAATACCGAGGGAATATTTGATGACCCAAAGTTGTTAAACTTATACAAACTTGTAGAATCATCAACAATGCCAGTAGCTAAAATCTGTCTAGGATCTCTTAGGTCCTTAATTACAACATCATGAGGTGAAAATTCAACAATTTTACCTTCACCTAAATGAGTTATCTAATATATAGATAGAAGGTTGCAGGATAAGGTTGGAACACATAATACATCGTTAAATTGACCATTGTCTAGATGAACAGTTCCAGTCCCTACAACACTAAGAGATCTATCATCACCAACATATATATTTTTGGTGTTACAATCATTTAAAGAAGAAAACATGGCTTTGTTTTTGGCCATGTGATAAGAAGCTCCAGAATCAATGAGCCACTCATGAGGATGAGAATAAGAAGATACATTTTGTGCATAACCAGACTGATATGCTTGACAACTACATGCAGAAAGTGATATTCCTGAAGATGAAGTTGAAGTTGAAGAGTGCTCCAAATGGATGTTATGCTTCTTCATTACTTCTTCCAAGGTTTCCATCTTCTTAAAGCATTTGGATTCTAAGTGGCCATCTCGATTACAAAAGTGGCAATGTATATCAATCTTATTCCCTTTGTTTTTATTTGCCTTATCATTTTGTTGAAATGATTTTTCATTTTGAGACAGAAATTTCTTAGGACCCTTGTTTAGTTTAGGACCATTCTTTTTAGGATACTGCTTCTTAGAATTCTTTGAATTTGGTTGTTGCTAGGTGGCTAAGGATTTCTTAGAAGAGTTTCCAGGATTAAGAAGACCAATATATAAGAGCTTTTCTTGTTCTCTTATTATAGAATCACAAAAGGCATCAAAAGAGGGGGACTTGTAGTCTTGTCCTTGAGAAATAAAGGCTTCTCTAGTAGAATGGAAGGTGGAAACAAACACATAGTATGCTGGTCCCAACTTTGTAAGAATTGAATAGATAAGTCTACCATCTTCTTTCTTAACCTTAACACCTTCCAAGAGAAGTCTAAGAGACTTGAACTTGGACGAAAAATCTTCAATGGAAGAAAAATTATTGCGGTCCAATGTAAAAAACTCATTTTCGAGTTGATGGGCTCTAATTTCATTTTTAATTCCAAAATCTTTAGTGAGATGTTTCATTTCTTCATTAGGAGTATCAAGTTCTGCAATATGGAATCTAAGGTATGGAGAAATAGACATCCCTATCAACCCACGTGTTTGGTCTTGCCTATTTTCCCATTTGGTTGCCTTATCTTCATCTTGAGGTTTGGTTTCTTGGCCTGAGGCTATTCTGTAAAGACTACTTCTAAGTAAATCCACAATGTAGGACCGCCATTGGAAGTAGTTGGTGCTATCAAGAATAACTCGGCATGGACTTTCCATTTTAATAGAAACTAAAGTTGTAGATGTGGAAACTAAGTGTTCCAATGGAAATATCTTGAAAAATTAGGCTAATTAAAAAAACGGCTTCCGGATGAAGAAGTTATGGATTTTTGAAAAAAATTATTAAAGATGCCAACGAAGTGCGTGAATGTGCGGAAATGAATAATGATGTTATATTTAAAAAATCCCCCCCTTTCCAAACTTAATCTAATTAGCTCCCTTTAAAAAAAAGATTCTATGTGACTCACTTTTATAAATAAGTGAAAGTCACATTTACAATGGTACTTTATGAGCTACCCACTAAATTGTAACTTAAATAAAAGATAAAGAGACTTTAGAATTATAAGTGACTCACTTTTTATAATGGGTGAGAACACTTTTACATAAGGTAACTTTAAAACATAAGTTACATGTGCTTTTCGAAAAATTAACTCAACAAAAAAAAGACTTGAACTCAAGACCTCTATTCTCATAAAGTAACTTTGGACCAAGTGAGCTAGTTTAAAACAAAACTCTTGTTTTCCTACAAAACAAAAACCACAAAACCCAACACGGACATACAAAAAAAAAAAAAAAAAAACCTTAAGGCTTGAAGTTAGCTTTAGCCGGAAACTAAATATTTTCCTTAATGTTTCTGATTTTCCGAGATCACACCAAGGCGCGGCGGAAAAGAGCATACGCATGAGAAAAATCCTTCCTTTCTATTTCTGATTTGCCCAGATCGCACAGAGTCACGGGGAAAAAAGCATACGCAGAAATTAAAGGTATAGATCCGGTAATAAAAAATGGAGAGCTAAATAAACCGAAATAAACAAAGAGATGAATAGCTAGAACTACAAATAAAATCTATATACCTCCATATCTTAAAAATGACGTAGCTAGGGTTACCAGAAACCTTTTCGCGTGAAACGAAAGGGGTTCCTCACTTGAACAAATGCTCTTAACACAATAGAGCAGTCCTCTCGGCCCGAAACCAATCAAAAACATTAGATCTAGGAAACCACAGTTGGATGTAGTTGTACCAGCGTCAGATTTGGATCACCAACGGATACAGCCCTCAAATAGCTCGGATACCTTGTAGGAATTTACAGGGTAAGTTCCTCAGACACAACACCAAAGGACACCACTCACAAACAGATCACGGATCAATACATTAGTATTTTTGACATGGTTAAAACCCTCAAAGAGGGAAACAGTCCACGGCCTGAGCCAACGCAACCGCTTCAAGCAATTTATTAATAAAAGAATGAAAATTTACATAAGCTTCTCTCATGAACCGTTACCCTACAAATGACCCTCCATGATCTTTAAATAGAGATCATGGACCAATCGGGTGTTAAGCCACGGTCAAGTGTCGGTAATACCGAGGAGAGAATGAACCGTCAGATCACTACATATCATGACTGTTGGATTGTAAGTTACAAAAGTACATAGTAAAGAAACACCCTTTACCTAACTCTACACTAGACCAAGTTATACTTAACTATTTCCTATGTGTTGGAATATCGTAACATATGTTAAGGGCTACAACATGAATCTAAAAGTCTGATACTAAAACTAAAATTCTCAATATTGAAATTTAAAGATTACAAAACTTACTCAAGTCTTCACACACTTGGGTGCTTATATACAAAGTTTTAAAACTAAAAATGTTATGAAATCTCAAGCCATAAATGAAAATACTAATTTAGGGAGCTAATTTGGTTGAGTTCCACCCTTGGAGGCCCTGAAAATTTGATCAAATCCCTAAAAAACCAAAGCGGGTCTAATGTTTAGGCTAAAATAGGGCATTTTTCTCAAAACTTGCCACGTGAACCAAGCATTGATTGGGCATATACAAGTTTAATTTTGGAAAGAAAATAGGTACTTTTCCATCTTTGGGTCCCAAGGAACAAATCCCATGTTTTACTTTTTACCCAACTATCTTGCATATATTCCAACGAATGAGCATTTACGAAAAGTTTGACTTTTTGATAATTTTCTAGTTATATTTTTTTTCTTTAATGCACATTTTTTTTTCAAAAATTCATAATTTAAGAAATAATATATTAAATACATTTGTGATGTATTTTTGAACCAAAATAAGGATAAAGTAAGCAAAATGAGGTGTAAGGCAGGTGTATTATGCCAGATTTGGTGTTTAAGCTAAGACAAAAATTGTCATTGCAATTGTACTCAACATGGGTCAATGTATGCCATTGCATAAGAATAGCCCAAAAAATAAAATTTACTAAAACTAAATGACCTCCTCTTGATACTGAGCCACCTATTGCACTAGAGCGAAATTCTTTTTTCCACCTTCCTAGTCAACCAAATCCAATTGACCTTCAGACAATCGTTTGGTTTCAAGTGGAAACCCAAATATTTAAAACATGTATTTATGTCTAAATATTGAAAGGGTGTGTATATTTCAATGACTAAATTAATATCATTAGTGATATTATAATAATAAAGTGCATATTTCGTCTCATTAAATTCCATTCCTATATCAGTTTTATAAAGGAGATTATTCCTATAGGCACTAAATTCTCATTAAAAAATCAAACAAAACAATGATACACCATCTACAAATAGTATATGTGTAAACCTTTCACATTTACCAACCCTCATACCTTTAACCTTTCTCATTCGATCGACATTATCTAGTGCTTTACTAAGGCCTTCTATCACTAGAAGAAACAAAAGGGAGATAGAGGGTAGCCTTGCCTCTATCCCCTATATGAATTTTAAAAATTTAAAAGTTGCATCATTAACTAAAGCATAAATTCCTAATGATTTCTTAACCTTAGCCAATTAAGCATTACTCATTCTAAATATTTCTCCCTCCTAAGACACTACCTTCCCTTTTACGCTTTGTAGAGATAGGAATAATTGTTCACATGCAGATGATTATGGATCAAAAGAGTAAGAATGCCAATTATCCTTAACCATAGATTGAAATTTGTCCTTAATAGTCAATCTAGGAATAAATTTGAAATGGGCTCCAAGATTTGTTCCATGAATTTTTAATTCTAGCCAAATGGGAAAGTGATTAGAGAGCCTGGTCCCTCCAACGTAAGTGTTGAAAATTTTCACATTCTGATTAAGAGTATCTTAAACCAAAAACTGGGCTAGTCTCTTAACAACTACATCCTATCCAAATATATTACTATTCCAAGTATATTTTAATTTAACAAGTTCAATATCCACCCATCTAAAAGCTTCAATGTGTGATAAGAAGAAACCCACAATACTATTAGAACTTTCACTATCTCCCCAAACTTCTCTATAGTTTAATGTAAAATTCCTACCACCACCTATGACAGGGCTATCATATTTTATGCTCTAGGAAGTAAAAAGGTTAAATAAAAAACTTGGTTGTCCTTCTTATGACCCATAAAAATTTAGAATTGACAAGTAAAATCCAAAGATTTTGTAAAAACCCTATGTAAATAAACTTTATCTAATAAAAAACACATTATACAACAAAACATTAGTATTCCAACCCATAATGATCCCCCCACATGAACCCTTGGAATCAAGATTAAGAAATTACTATCCCTACATCAATTTTTAAAGTTTGGGATTAAAAGGTCCCATTTTCCCATGGTTTCTTGTAGCATAACAATATTATGTCTTTCATTGTCTACCAATCTATTGAAGGATAATTTTTTGGCTTGTTCCCCTAAGCCTTGAACATTAATATATGAAATCTTCATGGGTAAACCTTAGGATGGGCTAGTGCCATTATAAGGTCCCTAGTAATAAGCATGTGTTTTCTCTTATTGATCTCTTTGATTGCCTACTCATATTCCCATTTAAAGGCCAACCTCCTACCAATTGAGAGACTCCCCACTTATCCAATGAAGTCCATTCCTAGAACTTTGGAAGGATCTAACACAATTTTTTTTCCTTTCTTAGGTTGTAAATCATAATATCCACCTCATTTGAATTGAACAATAGATAAAAACGACCCTAACCATTTTAACATGAGGGATTTTACAGTAGATGGGTGTTGTGGTTGTGTTTCTAGGTTTACTTATAAGTCTCTTAATCCGAGCAAAAGGAGTAGGGCCTAGCCCTTTAAACCTCCCCAAAAAACTATTTATAGAAAAGGAATAAGGAGAGGAAAAATTGAACTTACCCACATCATCCTAGCAACCAGTGGATAATTTCTTGTTATATATAATAAAGTAATACTACCCATTTTTATTTTCTTTCTTTATAATAAAGATGCACACACACATACATTAACACCTACTTTCATTGGAAATAACTATAAATCCTTTTTGTTTTCTCTTTGATAATAAGTACATCTATAGACATTATGCAAACCTAGAGACATGTCTCCATAAAAATAAATAAAACCCACTTCTTCTTTTGCTCTTCAGTGTGTGTGTGTCTGTGTTCAAAAGTTAGAACAAGATATCCATTTATCTTTTTAACTAGTATCTCTTTAAAAATAAAATATATTTGCCTTCCTTGCATGTAATAACTAGTATATAAATATTTTCATAATCATTCATTTATTATGAGTTTTTTTTTTTTAATTTAACCCTTTTTTGTTCCATTATCCCCTTTTGCAGGTGAGAACTCTCTTAGCTAGCTAAATGGCTTAAATACGTGGTTAGCTGGTTGGAATAGGTGTGTAATATTCATTTCATGTTGCTTCTTCTCTCCTCTTTCTGGGATTTTTCATAGGGTTTCTAGGTTGTTTGAGGGGTTTTCCAAAGGTTTTAGGGTTATATGTAAGGTTTTTAGGGATGGCGAAGTTATCTATCATACAATATGGAATCTAGTTCCAAGTTGCATGTCGATCCCAAGCTTAATGGTTGTTAAATAATTTTTGGATTGTTTGCATAGATTTTCAGTTAGGTTGATAGGTAGCCCCTAGGCTTGATTTTTTAAACCACACTTAGATACATTGTGTTAGGATCTTCACTGGAGCTTCAAAGTTAAAGACCCTATAATAATGTTTGTAATACATAAATGGACATTTTATGCAAAATTCATTTTTATTTAGCCAAATTCCATACTTGAATGAAGATTTTTGTTGTCAAATTAAGAAATTATGCTTACAAAGGATTTTTGGTCTCTACATAACTTTAAAAAATTGTCACTTTTTATTCACTAGCAACATAGTTCATCTAACAAGTTTCCACAATTTAATCAAGTTATATTACGATTCCAACAATTTATTTGGAACCAATCAATCAATGTAATTAGCTAAGAATTAGGAAAGTATATACAACATTGTTCAATTTAGGAATATGGATCTTGCAGCCCAGCCATTAGATCTTTAGCAGGCTTCCCAACTAGATGTTTAACCTCCTACCTAGCTAAGAACGACCTCTTTGGCTCCCTCTCTCTAGGAAACCTTTGGGATTTCCTAACCTTCCATGCCCAAAGCTCTAAAACAACCCACCCCATAGTATGCCAAAATTACAATCCATAATTCTTGTTCATAGAGTTCATAGTTCCAATTCCATATTCCACGTTTTTACTCTCACCAAAACCATCCATCCTTTGCCTCCCCAAAACTCATACCCCCTTATTGCGTTCTCCATTTTCCTCCTAGACTCCCTCAAGAAAAACCTAGGAATGCAAAACTATGATAAAATATTCTCTTAACACCTGGCCACATTTAATAAGTTGGCATGCAATCACTTCTATTAAATAAAACATATATTAACTATGAAATAATTTTGGTTAATTCACCAAATCTAAGTCATATTAAATGCAAATTAATTTAATGAAACTAGATTTCACTTTTTATTTATTTATATTAAATATAATAGGTCCCTAAATCAAGTCTAATAACCTAATGAAATAACAATAAAATCATATAAATTAAATTTCACTACAAACATCAAACAAAATTATATAAATAAAATATTATAATAAGCAATATATATTAATAATACTACCATGCATGTTCAAGGTATGTATGCTTAGCTTGTGTATACATAACTTGTGCATGCACTAATGATAACAATCAACACATCTAATGCATAATTTATGTATGCTCATAACCAAATAGACAATATAATAAATTTTTAAGGAAATAATTAATAATCTATACTGATAAAGTAACAATCCTTCATTAGTCACAACAATTAAATGAATTAAACATTACATCTAAATCATCACAACTGAATTAGACATTTAACACACAAAAGGGGAATAAGTTAGGTATTAATTTTACATGACTAATCCTAACATCACTCTCAACTACCATTAATCTAGGTTTCCCCCACAAATCTAGGTTTCAGAGAATAAATAACATGGTTCCCTTGCAATTCTAAGTTTTAGAGGATAAATAGTGGACATTAGGGGAATTTTGTGGTAAAAAATGGACCTCAAAACAAAATATGTACTAATAAAATTAACTTTAAAAGAACCAATAGGATTCAAGATGATGGCATCATCCCCAGGGGAAAATATTTTGGAGGGAAAAAAGAAAACAACTTTTTTCTAATTATATTTTCGACTCACCTCCTTATAGGTTTACTCAAATATAAAGCGTAGGCACCCATTAGATGCGGAATTAACTTCCACATCCAATGAGTACCCACTCTACATACTTCTGGGTAGGCCCACATCGAAAAAAAATTTGAAAATACATGAAAAAACAAATACCCTATCATGGACCATATTGTGGTGATGTGTTCTAGGAGCTTTGTCAATGAGTATCTAATTCTAGCAATCATGCCACCTGAAAAACCTCAACTTTCCCAATATCATAACAACGCATTTGAACCAATATAAAAATAACATAATGATGTTTTCCATCATATCATTTCTTCTTCGATATCCATGATATCGCTCACATAATATCACACTTGTTTGGCTATCTCATAGCCCATTCAACATGTAGATTAGTTCATAACACACAATCATACATAATAAAATAACAATCCACATATGATTGCCACACTATTCATTAGTAATATGGTATCTAGTGATTCGTTTGAAGCATGTCATTCAAATTAATATCCATGTAGAATTGTTATAGTTGTTACGGAAGGGATAGTAATAAAACGAGTTGAGGATGCCATGAGAATTTCCAAACCCTAGGGTCTGAAACCTATAAACCCTGACAAGTACAATAGGAGCAGCAGAACAGAAAACCGATAGCAAGAAAGATATGCCAGAAGAAGGTGGGGAGGAGAGATTCCCTCCTACCAGAATGTAGTGGCTGGAGAGTCAAGCTGAAAAACCAATAACCAGTTGAGTTCCCAAGAAGTAGCAAGTCCAACCAACGGCCCAGTCCCTGAAGTGGGATGGGAGGGAAGAAGCAGAGGGCAGTGCCTGCCATGTGCAACAGAGAAACCTAGATTTGTTATCCCGATGAACAAACTGGAAAGATACGTAGCCACATGAAGGACCATGCGATGATATGCAAGTTCATAGGAGTTTGGCCAACGGAGAAGGACCTAATCAAGTGGATCTAGCAGAAATGGCAACCCAAAGGCCATATAGAACTCAAACTGGGAGTAGGAGGCTTCTTCACGGTAATCTTCTCAAACCTGCAAGATAAGGAAATAGTATTTGAAAACGGCCCATATTTTCATTATAATGCAGGATTGTTCATGAGATATTGGGAAGAATGCTACAACCCAGATAAAGAAAAATTCTTGGCAGCCCCAGTCTGGGTATGACTCTTCGGGCTCCCAATGGATTTCTGGGATCCGAAAATATTGGAAGGAATCAGGAACACAATAGGAAAATTTTTCAAAATAGTTGAAACCACAAAAAGGGGCTGATATACTTCATACGCTAGAATCTGTGTGTATATGAATATATCTGAGCCCATCCCTGAATCAGTCGAGCTAGAATATCATGAAGACATTTGGCACTAGACCTTGGACTATGAGCATATCCCGTTCAGATGCCGAAGGTGCCATGAATATGGCCACTTATTTAAAGAATTCTCGTTGAATCAAGAAGGACCGGATCTAAAAGAAAAACAAATGAAACCCCCACAGGAGGGGAATGAGGGGTTCCAAGAAGTGAAGCACAAGAGAAGGAATCCAAAAGGATCCCATAACCCAGAAACCGTCAATCAAACACAACCGAGCAGTAAAAACATATATGAGGTATTGCAAGAGGAAGAAGAAATAGAAAATGAAGCACAACTCATGGATTACCAGGAAAAAGAAAAATAAAGTAGCCCAAGTCAATCAAAAACAACACCAAAGAGGAAAGCTCAAATAGAACTCACAGACAAAGAAGAACAAGTAGGAATGGATCTCACAACAATGGAAATAGACCCAGGCAAGGGGGAGGAGTTAAGCATGGAAGAGGAAGTCCTAAAGAAACTGTTAAATGAATGGAGACACTTGGATGAAAGATTTATCCCAGAGGATCAAAAGAAACTGTACAAGGAAACCTTCCAACAATACAAGGCTAACCAAGGACAGAGACAAGTAGAGATCGTAGAGAAACTGGGCATGCAACAGGAAACCCCCAGGAATATCAAAACAGAACAAAAGGAGGAAAGAAAAGAGGAAGGAGGAATCTACAGGAATCAATCCAGATTATGGGAGAAATGTTGGTAAACACTGGAAGGGTAGTACCGCTATCAGTGGTATTCCAAAAACTCAACAAAGTTACCCAATGATAGTACTATCCTGGAACATAAGGGGCCTAAACAGCCAGGGAAAATAGAGATACCTACTAGATCGATTGAAAAAGGAAAAGCCTCAAATCATGCTTCTCCAAGAAACAAAGATAACAGGAGAGAAATTAGAAGAGATACTAAGGAGGATGAAACCAAGATATAAGGTAGTTGCAGTGGATTTGAAAGGAAGTGCAGGAGGCATAGAAATCATCTGGAACCCAACAAAGGTAAAGGCAAATTACTCGATAGGAATGAAGAGAATCCTCACAAGTCAATTCCAGAATATAGGGACCAAAGAATGGTTTGTGATATCAGCAGTTTATGGGCCACATATTCTAACTGAAAAGGAAGACTTTATACAAAGCATAAGGACCCTAAACCAAATGCACAATGAAAAACTTTGGCTGATTGCAGGGGACTTCAATCTGATAACTACCCTGGAGGAAAAGAAAGGAGGGATTAGAAGAGAGGAACCTGAAATGGAACAATTTAGGGATCTACAAGAAGAGCTCCACCTGGTAGATATACCTACAATCAATGGAATGTACACGTGGAATAACCAAAGAGGAGGAAGCCGCCAAATAACGTCACGATTAGCCAGATTCTTGCAAACTGAAAACTTAATTAGCAGAGATGTATACTACGAGGTATCCATCCTACCATGCATGGGATCTGACCACTGGCCAATTAGACTAGAAGTGGACTTGAAACAAGGGCAAACCAAGAGACCCTTTAGGTTTGAAGCATTCTAGTTAAGAGACCCAACCTTCCTAGGAAAGTTGAAGGAATGGTGGAAAGCAAGTAAGAAACAAGGAAGAAACAAAATGCATACATTCCAACTTCGTCTCAAAGAAATCAAAGATAAAATAAAAAAATGGAACAAGGAAGAATTTGGTAACATACAACAGGAGCAGGAACTGCTACAGGAAAGGATGAAAAAGGTGCAACAACAGATAATAACAAATGGTCGCACTGAACCCCTAGTGGAGGAAGAAGGACAACTGCTGAATAGGTTGGAGGAAAGGAGGCAATAGGAAGAGATTATGTGGAAACAAAAATCAAGAATTCAGTGGCTGAGAGAGGGGGAAAGGAACACTATATTCTTTCACAAAGCGATGATCCAACATCGCCAGCATAACAAGATCTTCTCCCTAGTAGACCAAGATGGAAATCGCCTTATTCAAAAGGAAGAAATGGAGAACTTGTTGGTCCAACACTTCCAAAATTTATTGACTGAACCTAATCTAGATAGGACAGAAGATATAAACAAGGTTACTTGGCATATCCCTCAGCTGGTTAGTAGGGACCAGATTCTAGCTCTTATGAGGGAAATAACTATGAGTGAGGTGGAAGAAGTGATCAAAGGACTAGTGAAGAACAAAGCTTCGGGCCCAAATGGCTTTACAGCAAAATTTTTCCAGGCAACCTGGACGATTCTAGGAGAAGATATCTTAGCAGTAGTGGAGGAGTCAAGATGAACTAAAAGGATGCACCCGACCTTGAATTCCACCTTCCTATCTCTTATCCCCAAAACAGACCATTCGGAAGAGCCTCGAGGGTTTAGACTTATAGCTCTATGCAATGTAATATACAAAATTTTGGCTACGATAGTGGTAAACCACCTCAAACCAATCCTTCCTGGCTTAATCTCTCAGGAGAAGAATGGTTTTGTAAAAGGACGATTGTAACAGCCCCGAAATAAAAATATGTAATTAATTAGATTAATCATGTGATTTATAATCAACGTGCAATTTATCAACTAATTAACATCAAATTACAAAAATATGAGTAGCGATAACTTACCTGTGGCGATGATGTTTCTCACTTGTGATTTCAGGGTTGAACACTAGTTGAATTCTTCTAACTGCAACAAAGTCTTGGGGACGACTCTCCACCCAACTGTAGGCTCAATTGCACAAAATATTGCTATAACTGGCCACCCCCGAGCCCTCAATCAATGTACTACTGCCAGGGATCCTTTGTCTCACAACACTATTCTCCCAAGGGAATGGATGATGGAATCATGGAATGATGGAATGCCTCTCATCTTCCTCACCATCTATTAAATAGAGCAAACATTGGAAGGGGAACCACATGCACACACTCCATGTGTCAACATGCAACTTTAATGCTTTCTTGTTTTATTCTTTTGTTTTTTCTTTTTGATAGCTTTACTAATTTTTACTGCTTTCTTGTTTTATTTTTATTTTTATTTATTTAGAGCTTTTAGTATTGTTATTTATTATTTATTTCCTATTACTATTTTTTATTTATTGTTTATTATTTATTTTCTTGTATTTTAATATTATATTATATTATTTATTATTATTATTATTATTTATTATTTATTATTTAATATTAAGGGACATTACAACGGAAAATTGTGGATGGGATTGTTACAGATCAAGAGGAAATTCACTCTCTAAAGACCCAAAAAGCTAAAGGTATGATGATAAAACTAGATCTATCAAAAGCATACGACTAGCTAAGCTGGTCTTACCTCCAAGGAATCCTAAAATCCTTTGGCTTCAATCCCAGATGGATAAACTAGATCTATTCTATGATATCAACCCCTGTGTTTTCAATCCTTCTAAATGGAGCTCTGACTGAGGCATTTAATGCAACAAGGGGGCTAAGACAAGGCAACCCGATGTCCCCTTTCTTGTTCATATTGGTTGTTGAAGGATTAGGAAGATATGTAAAAGCAAAGGTGCAAGGAGGTCAATTTAAAGGCCTGTGAATGTGGGGTAATGACTTGCCATTAACACATCAACAGTTTGTCGATGACATAATGATGTTTGGGCAAGCAACCCTCAAGGAAGTCAGAGCCCTGATAGAGGGCTTCAGGAATGAAGATCAACAAAGAGAAGTCAGATATCTTCTTCTTCAATACAACAACTCAATCCCAAGATTTCCTGGCGAGAACAATGGGTTTTCGTATAGGAAACCTCCCCTCAAAATATTTGGGGATCCCGCTAAGTCTACACTCGATCAGAGTGGAAAACTGGAAATCACTACTAGCAAAAATCCAAGGGAGGTTGCAGAACTGGACTTTTAGGACTCTGAATATGGCAAGTAGAATCATACTGTTAAAGGCAGTGCTTCAGCCAATCCCGATATACCAATTATCAAGCCTAGCAGTTCCTAAAATAGTATGCCATGGAATTATTGACATCTTCAAGAAATTCTTGTGGCAAGGACCACACACAGGTAAAAAATGGGCACTGCTATCTTGGAATTGGCTAACTAAACCAAACAAAGCAGGAGGGTTGGGACTTTGATACCCGCATACTCTAAATCAGGTCATGGGGGCTAAGTTATGGTGGAGATGGATTCAGGGAGGAACAAACCTATGGAAAGAAATATGGGGGAGAAAATATGTAATGCCAAGATCGACAGAAGGAATATTAGGAGCTTAGGAAAACATAAAGGGGTCAGCCATATGGAATCTGGCATCTGAAAACAGAGAATTGATACGAAATCATAGTTTCTGGGAAATAAAGGGAGGATACAAAGCTAGATTCTAGTAAGAGGTGTGGCAACAGAGAGAGAAATTATACAGTAGGCCAGACCTAGAGGATATATTCCAATATAAAAACAACATAAAAAATCAGTCGGTGAAAAACTATTGGGGAACGGATACAAGGGAACAATGGAGAAAATGGAAGAGGAAACAAGATTGGTTGGGCGCACTAGAGTCGATTCAATGGGAAACCTACAAGAAGGAGATGGAGTCCCGAAGAATAGTGATATCAGAAGGACCGAACATAATAAGGTGGGGATATAGAATAAAAGGGATGTTCACCATCCAATAAGGGTACCACCTGCAAGCAACACATCACCAACAACAAGGGTTACCCATATGGGAACGAATCTGGAAGGGCAAATTGTGGCCCAAAGTAGCCTTATTCCTATGGGTTGTCTTGCACGGCAGAGCACTGACATGGGATCAATTACAGGTAAGGGGGATGCAAGGACCATCAGCCTGCTACATATGTGAAAGACAAACATAATCGATGGAACACTTATTAAATGCTTGTAGTTATACTGAAGTTTTAGGGCAGTATCATGAGCAACTTTTTGGCCATAGAGACAGGGATCAATCAAGCATGAAAATAATGATGGAAAAATGGAGAAGGAAGCCTTACTAGAATCCCATCTTGAACTGAGCCTGGCAGATATCCCTTGGATTCCTGCTCTGGGTGGTGTGGAAGGAAAGGAACCGAAGAATTTTTAAAGGGGAAAAGAGAACAACAGTAGAATTATGGGGAATGATAGTTCAGAACATTCGAGAAATGATTCTTGTAGAGAACTGGTACCCAGATGATTGGGAAGCCACTCCACAAGAAGGTCGTATATTGGAAAGGTTAAGCCTGATGATGGCCAATTCATGGAAACAGAAACCTACTCCCTGTGATTCCCCAACCCTCTTCGTGTTTCCCCAGGAAGATTTCATAAAACTAAACTTCGACGGAGCAGCTAAAGGGAATTTGGGGGCTGCAGGCTTAGGAGGGGTGTTCCGAGACCATCAAGGTAACACCATTCGCTTGTATGCCATGGATTGTGGAATAGCGAGTAACAATGAAGCAGAGCTCTATGTGCTAAAGCGGGGGCTAGAAATAGCTTGGAGAGAAAAGTTCCAGAGATTAGAGGTGGAAGGAGACTCGAGACTTGTAATAGACATAATGAAAAAACTCTAGCAAGGAACCATAAGGGAGAATATAAGACAAAATTGGATGAAAGAAAGGCTGGTTAAGGAAATAGGAAATCTAATATAAAGGGTAGACTACATTATTCCAACACATGTTCGCAGATCGAGGAATGTGGAAGCAGATTCCTTGGCCAACTAGGGATGTGGACAAACCGACAGCAACCTGGATATAAGGGGCGACGATTTAAGTCGAACATAAGGAATGAGTAGTCTTGTGGAAATCCTGAGAATAGATAATGAAAAAGGAGAGAACCCCCGATCGAGGTGTGGAGGGCAATGGCAGGTAGAGGGAAGAGAGGCTGGACAGATGGCATGGCGGGCAGAGGTAAGCAAGGCTGGACATATGGTAGGGGAGCTGGCAAGTGGATGTAGAGAACTGGGAAACATAGGATGGCAAGAGAAACCACAAGAGGGAAGGCATTTATGACGGACAGTAATTGGAAGGTAAGTGGGTGCTCATTACAAGACACACAAGCGAAGGGAAAGGCGGCGGCCAACAAAGCAAAGCGAGTGGTTGGTACCTTGGGAGTGAGGATGGGTAGGTGGGAGAGAAAATTAAAGCAAAAGGTAGCAAGGTTGAGGGGAATTTGCATGCAGGAAGTGAAGGGAGAACGTGTAGTGGGAGTTGGAAAGTGTCAAGAGTTGGGGGACGTTGACCTGCATTCGGCCTTCACCTGTAAAACCTGGTATGTGCCTCCAGCCCTCCACTGCGTTGGTAAGGAAATTATGAACTGGAAATTGAGGCGAATTTTGATTGTAGGAGGAACAGTAATGATTTATGTAGAAGATTGTTGGTTAATTATTATGGTTTCCCCAGTTGAAAAAAGAAATGAAGCATTTTGGATCCCTTGGGTTATTGTCCTGTCAACTTGGGGTGGGATAGACCTGATAGCCATCCGGGGAGGGGGGGAAGGGAAATTTGAACCTCGTCTAATGGTAGCAAGGCCCTAGGACAGAAGGAGACTACCAGGCCAAATTGACTCAGACAGTGGAGCTATTCTGAGTGTCTTTCTCTATATTTGTAAGAGAAAATTCTTATGGCAGCTAAGGAAGGGTATCTAGATTAGGGGGGAGGGAAAAAAAGGGAACTGCGAGAGGCCTAGAGTGAAAACAGACCCTGGTGCAACCTCTGGCTCGATTGTCTGGGTGTACCCCCAAAGAATAGGGTCGAAGCAAGACTTGGAACAAGCTGGTAGAAGCTGGAGTAGCAGCTAGCCCCGCTTCGAGGGAGGGGAGAAAGCCCATACCCGGATAGGGCTAAGCCTCACTGTGGGGATTTCCTGGTGAAGGTTGGGAATATTATGGCTTGATGACAGAATTGTAGACCGAAGGGAAAGGATAAAGAAATTTCTTTCTCTCTAGGGTGGAGAAAACCAGGAGAGAAAGACTTCTAGGAGTCCCGTTGGTAGGGTTGGTAGCATAGGATGCTGGAGTCTTAGCGGGGTTTTGAGGGATTCGGGCAGGGGGGAAAATCGATTGCCCAAAGGAAGCACCCTAGAAGAAGTAGGTTTCTCTATATGGAAAACCTTTAAGGGCAAGGAAGGGCACCTGGGAGTCGTCTGGGGAATGAGCAGTGAAGAGGGCATGGAGTGGATGAAAGAGACTGCATAGGAGCAGTCTCAACCTGACATTGTGGGGAAGAATGCTGGGAATTCGGGAAGGAACAAGGCCAATTCTCAGTCCATGAATCAAAGAATGAACACAAGGAATTTTGACAAAACAAAGACCAAAACCCAGATCATAAATTATTATGCGTATACTATGGATAATTTCATTCTGGTTTATAATGTCTTAATTTTGGTTTCTATTATAGGTATCACAAACGCCATTGTTCATAAGGCTCTAACGGCACACAACTTACACCACGCCAATGCTTATCAAGCCCCAGTCTAGGCAAGCCGTTCGGGCGGGAAAGAAAGGAGCAACGAGAAGACACAGATGGCTAAGGAAGGAAAACAATAGGGAAGGAAAGGGAACAGAAGAACGAGAAAGACAAAGAAAAAAATGAAAGACCTGGAGCCATCCGCAAGAAAACCTCCGAGGAAAAGAGGAAGGAAAACAGGATAGGAAAAGTATGCAGAATCTCATCAACACCTACTATGTAGGAACCCCGACCGAGGTGAAAGCAATTATTTCCAAATGGGAAAGAGAGCTAAATGCCAACATCGAGAATGAAGAGATTCAGGCAGAAGAATGGGAGACAATCATTAAGGATTCCAGTAAATACTCGAGGCTGCCAAACATTGTTTCGAAATACCATCCAACAATATTGGGTTATGAAAAATATCCTGGCTAAAGTAATGACCACCTATAAGGAAAGAAAGGAACCAGAAGAGGATAGACCAGCAGAACCAAGCCTAATGGATCTCCAGAAGGAGATTCAGTCAGTCCAAATGCAGTTGTATCGTAACAATCTCTGCTTGAATAGAGTCGAACAACAACTCCAGACTATGATGCAAAGTGAAGTACCTGGGTCGAGTGCGAAAGCCCTGGTCCCAGTTTAATCTTCAGATGAATGAAGCAGTCCAATTAGTTAAATTTTGTTTTTATGAATGTTAGCATTTATTTTTCAAGCATGAAGCACATAGAAGATAAGGTAGCCAATGTAGCATGGATGATTAAAATAACTCTGTTTAAATTTTGGACAATGTTTGATGCAGATAGGTGGCCAACAAACTTGGTTTCCTGCAGGCAGGTTGAGGCCACCAGCAGAATTTTGAAACCAAAGACAATATGTTTATGAAATATTAATATAAAATGGAGATCTACCAAGCTTGCACTATATATATCCATGTACAAAATCTTCCATTTAAAGCTTGCATGCTACAAGTAAATCACATTGTATTCATCATTAATCGTATAAATAATAACTATCGACAGTATGCACATATGTGTAGGTCCACATGTCCATACACTAATGTGCCATTGTTCTAACCGTTTTTCACACATAACAACCAAAAAATACAATTAGGTCATAATGTAAATTTTTCTACCTAGGTAAAAATTGAACATTATAGGGGACTTATCAGGGTATCTAGTTGGGTGATTACAAATACATATGGAAAAAGAAAGACAAGGGTAATTCAAACATGTTTCATGCTCAAGCTAAAGCATTAAGAGAGAGACAACAATGTTGAGAACAACCCATAACAAGATACTTTGAGCAAACCAGACCCCTAAGGATGGTTTATAACAAATATTTTTTTGGCAATGTTTGGGGTATGGGTAGTCAATATTGAAGACTTTCCCTTATCCATATTTTGGAGGCTTAGAAACCTAGTAATTTTTATTGAAAGATATTATGTAGGGGTAACGTGATAGTAGCTAAGTTGAGGAAAATTCTTAAAATTGGGACTTCACATTTATAGATTTTGTTGGTTTAGAAATATAACATTAATCAACTCCTATTATGCCATTTTAGGTTCATGTACTATATGTACAATAATGCTTGGACCATACATTTTTTTTCTTAAACATGTATGGACCTTATGAAGGAAAGCATGAATTCTAGGACAAAAGCTTGAAATTGCTTTGTATTTTGGAGGGAAGGATAATTCTAGGCAGTGATTTAAAATTTGCATTGAGTAGAATGGAGGTGTGGGGGGGATCAACAAGAATGAATAGGATCTTATATTACTTTTGCATAAATTGGAACAAGTTGGTCTAGTTGATGTGGGGAACCATTAACTCTCCAACCCACGTAGTGGAATAATAGGGTAGGCAAAGGCAATATCACTAAGAGACTAGATATATTTTTGGTTTTGTACACATTATTATAGTAGGTTGATAAAATATATCAATGATGGAAGAGGGAAAGGTATTCGATGATAGAACCATATTTTTTAAAGTTTGAAAGAAATAATATGAAGCCAAGGATATCCTTCAAATTCAATCCTAAATAGGTTAGAGAAGAGGAATTTCTAAATTTGGTGAAAAATAATTGAAGAAGTCATGATGTCAATATTATATTAATGAATAGTTTGCATGTTGGTTGAAGGTGTGTTACCGGGAATAGTGTCTACGCAGAACTGTTAATCCCACTAAGGCTGGTAGCTAACTTAGAAACAAACAAACTAAAACTACTTTTGTTTTCCTTTATGAAAGATAGATGAGAGAAGAATAAAGGAGACCAACCTCTGTCTTGCGCTTGGTTCCTTGTTTGATTCCTCTCTCTTCTGATAGTCCTTTGCTACTTGTTTTCGTACCCAGCTTCACAGAATACCTGTAGAATCAAAGCAGCATAACACTATACGAGAACATGGATCTATTATCATAAGCAATATAGGATCAGATGTATATTAACCACACAAATGCATAAAACATCAATCACACAAGTGTATGGAGGAAAACTTGAATAGTTTTATTGATAATCAAGAAAGAGCCAAGAGAATTACAACCAATTGTTCTGACCCAGCATCATCCTCTCAGCAAGTAAGCCCTTCTTCACCTCATGAAAATCTTAGATCACCCAACACTATGATGTTGTCTCAAGAAAACAACAGCAATTCCTTAAAAGATGCAAAATTCCAGCCTCTGGATCTCTGGGATGAGGGATCCATATATAGATGTCTGCAAGGAAGATGAGTCAGCTTGAGATTTGATTAGTGTCTTCCCTCTGATAGTTCTTGATTCCACTTGGAGATTAATGATCTATTACTCATCCATGGTCGAATTCAGAGAGGCAAGTGTCACAGGAGAAGTTTCTAGAAGATTCCATGCTTCTCCACCTTGCGGATTGACCCTGCCATTTGTCCCTTCTCACCCATCGCACCCCATAGAAGGTATTTTTTAAATGCAACGCACCTACTGTGTGTATTTAGGTGGGATGCAACGCACTTTGCCTATGGAGCAGGTGAAATGGTCCAGTTTTGACCAGTTCTGAGTAGTTTTTCATGGAGAACTTCTGGGAGATGCTATAATTAGTTGACCTTGTTATTTTAGGGGTTGGAACAACACCTTTAGGGACTTAGGAGCCCTTGGTTTATGGACATTTATGCTTGGGGTTGCAGTGCCCAAAAATGTCTATAACAAAGTGGCGAAAGTTGAGGTGAACAAATGGACTCTTTGATTAAGAAAATTTAGGTATTTTAGGGAGGATGGTTTAGGAATAATACTCCTAGGATATTTAATGAGGAGGAATTGATGATGGTCAAACTACTACAAACTAAGAAAAAGAATTCACTAGATGAGAGGAAGGTTAAATGGATATTGAAGAGTAGCGCTACTTGGCTAGAGTTAGGGTATGAGAATACAACATTTTTCATTTATTTTCAAATTATAGGAATAGTATTTATGTTATTTTGGAGATGGTTAATGAAAAAGGGGAAGTTATAAGAAGCTTTAAGGATTTGGCTGATATAGGAGTTGGACATTTTGGAAAAATATATCAAGAACGAAAAGGCTTCAACATTATTAATATTGCTAAGGTTGGTTCATTCTTCCATGTTAATTCAATAGCTTAGTGACAAATTCCAACCATGGGATGATATTCCTCTTTTCAAGAGGACCAATTTTGACTATTGAAGCGTTATATTTGGATCAAGAAAAGTGTACTTTTGAACAAAATCCCACATGTGCACATTTGGACAAGTTGGCCCTAACAGAAAAATGGACACCCTTGGAAGCCTATAAATACAAGTGACCTCAAGCTCATTTGGACATCACTAATCATCTTCTTCTTCTCTTCTTCATTGATTTGTTCGCACAGGTCTTAGGATGGGTTAACAAATTTGGTTTGTACAGGTCCAATATTATAGGGTCTAAAGCTTGCACATGTTTTAGGGTTTTGGATCACAACCGCAGGCTTGTCATAAGCAAATTTATGCTATAATTGCAGGCTTGTAGGCTCAACAGTGCGGTTTGAAGGTATCAACCACACACATCCTTCTTCCTTTGTGCGGTTGGGATCTAGGGCTGAAATTTGACATTTGACCATAGTTGACCGCACACAAGAAAAGTTCTCTCTAATCTATATTGATGTTGGGAAAAATTTTCTAAATGTTGTTGGGTTAATTTTGTTAGATGATTTTGTATGGGGATCATTTTACTCTATTGAAAATTTTATGACAATATAATAGAAGAACAATTTCAAAGGGTTTTCCCCATAATGGGATTTTCTGTGACCTTCGACCAAATCTAGTGTCTCTTGTTGATGTGTTGATTGTCTCCTTTGTCATTTCATTTATTGTTCTACCTTCAATTATTGTTGATGATTGGAAATATTAACTATTATTGAAAATATTTCTAATTTGTGAATTGAATTGGGCTAAAAGTAATTGAAACTGCATAGAGCAGCATGAAATTTAACATGGTATCAGAGCTAAGTTGAAGGACAAGCCCGAAAGGATACATGCATTGAAGCAATCATCTTTGGAAATTTTGACCCTGTCTAATAAAATCAAGATGTATTCCTCTTTCTTCAAGGAGCATGAGAAATTGGGTGACTCATCTAACTTTGTTGCATGGAAGATCAGGTTGGAGATCATTGTCGATAACAATGATGTTTTGGAATACATTCAAGGAAAATCACCTAAGTGCCTCTGGAGAATGCTTCCGCTTCTTCCAAAAACAAGTACAAGAAAGGTGAGTTAAAATCAAAGCAAATTATAGCTGATAGTTTGCAATATATTTTACTCACATATGTTGGAAATTTGAGGAAGTCTAAGGACATGTATGATAAGATAGTTGGTATGTATGAAGTCAACAATTTGAATGAAATCATCTCCTTGAAAGATCAACTCAAAGACATGAAGATAAACAAGGGGGAGTCTCTGTAATCCTATATTATGAGGATATTTTGTCTTAGAGATCAATTTCAAAGAGTTGGGGAAACCATGCCTTACAGGGAAATGGTGATTGTAACTCTTACAGATCTCCCTCCCATTTGGGAAACCTTAATTACTAATATAAGAAATAACAATATCTTCCCATCATTTAATGAGATTGTTGGAAATCTCACTCAAGAAGAATCAAGGATGATATCAAGGGGCAAGATACAAAATCATGAAGAAGGAGAGCTTGTTGCATTTGTCACTCAAATCAAGAAGAATAAAGGAAAATGAGGTCCATTAAATTCAAGAAAGCATCCTCCTCGAAATTCAAAGAGAAGGAATGATATAGCATTATCTCACATTGAATTTTACAATTGTCACAAGAAAGTTCATTATACTCGAGACTGCCCCGAGAAGAATAATGATCTACACTACAACACTAGAAGCAACAACAACAAGTTTGATTATCGAAGAAGAAGAGATGTCCAAAGGAATGATCGCAATTGAAGAGATGAAAGAAGAAGAAGAGATGATCCAAGTGATCATGAAGAATATCATCGTCCTCAAAAGAAGTCAAGATACGATAGGGTATGAAATTAATGTTGGAAATCAATATGAATATATTATTATTTCTTCTCTCACTAGTTCCTCTCCTCCAGATTTGTGGGATAGTTGGTTGGTTGATAGTGGGGTCACTCATCACTTCTCTGGGTATAAGGAACTTCTCTATAATTTGGTAGAAAGGGAATATAATTTGAAAATTATTCTTGGAGACAACTCCACTCATCTCGTTAGAGGCTTTGGGTCCGTCAAATTTCATTTGTATTCCGTGAAATTTGTTTTTCCCCATGATGTAGGTAAAGGCTCTTACTTGGACTATTGGATCACCTATGAGATATGCATTTACATTGGGATCAATATTTGAAGGACTCTATAGAGTCCCTAGTATACCTCTTCTAGCATTGGTCCATGATACTAATCATATAAGAGAGTTATGGAACTGGAGATTGGACCATCTACATTAGGTTGCTCTTTCGAAATTGAATAAAATGGTCTCTTGTATTCTCGATGTTAAAGCCCAACATGATGGAGTATGTCCAGGTTGTGCCAGTGGAAAGAAGACAAGGGGACTATTCCCCTCTTGTGAGAATAAGTCAAATACATCCTCCAAATTATTCATTCTGATATATGTGGTACGATTCCCATAAATTCTACTGGTGGTCATCTATATTACATAAATTTCATTGATGACTTCTTAAGAAAGACAAGGATATATTATTTGAAGTACAAGGATGAAGCCTTTGAAATGTTCAAGGAGTTCAAATATTTGGTCAAAATTTTAATTAGGGAAGAAAATCAAGATATTCAAGTCTGACAATGGTGGAGAGTACATTTCGAATGAGTTCATTGATCATTTCAAGGAGTAAGGTATCAAGAAAGAGAATATTGTTCCCTATACTCCCGAACAAAATGGAGTAACTGAAAGAAAGAACAGGTCTATTTTAGAATTCATTCGTGCCATTCTCCATGATCAAAATTTGTCAAAGTTCCTTTGGGGAGAAGCAACGAATGTTGTCATATACGTTCAAAATAGGGTACCTCATCAATAATTGGACAATAATACCCCCAAAGAAGTGTTCACAAGTGTCAAGCCCGATGTCAGCCATATACGTATCTTTGGTTTCCATGTATATTTCCATGTGCCAATGGAAACAATAAACAAGATGGAAGCCACGGGAAGAAAAAACACGTTTGTTGGATATTGTGAAAATTATAAAGCATTTAGAATACATATTCTTGGTAAAAGGAAGGTTGAAATTAGTCATGATGTAACGTTCGATGAAGATGTCACCCTTGGGAAAGAAAGGGACCTTCCTTCGCCTTCTCCTCCCAATAATAAGAATGATGATATAGATATTTTATATGGTCCTTCCATGCATGAATCCAAGAGATACATTGTTGATAATCCCATGGAGCCCATGGAACCCTTAAATCCTCCTCCATGTGATCCCCCTACCAGGAAGAGGCCACTATGGCTTTGTGAAACATTACAGGATAACGAGAGACATGTTCCCATTCGAAAATCATTTAGTGAAAGCAAGAATCCATGCAAACACTAGGAATATGTTGCAATTATGAGCACTATGATTCAAGCCCAACCTCCCACCTTTGAAGAAGTTGTGAAAGAACAATTTTGGAAGGATGTTATGGCCAAAGAATATGAATCAATTATGAAGAATGGCATATGGAATGTTGTGCTAAGACCAAAGGAGAACTTCAGGGTGACTTCAAAGTGGCTATTCAAGATCAAACAAGGAGTTGATGGTAGCATTGAGAAATATAAAGTGTGGTTCATGGCCCAAGGATTCTCCTAGAAAAAGGGATAAAATTATGACAATATATTTGCATCTGTGTCTCAATATACAACCATTTGTTTAATAGTTTTCCTTGCCACAAGTCTTTGATAGACCCTTCATCAATTGGACATAAATACAACATTCCTCCATGGCATGATACAAGAATAAGTGTACGTCGAGAAACCACAGGGGTTTGAAGTAGAATATCGAAAGACACATGTTTGTGGGTTGAAGAAGGCATTGTATGGTTTGAAGCAAGCCCCTAGATCATGGTACGTCCACATAGACATTTATTTGGTGAAGCTGGGATTCACAAGAATCAATGTCGATACCAACCTCTACTTCAAGGTAGTCCAAGGTATGTAATTTATTTTGGTTTTATATGTTGATGGTGTATTCTTGACAGGTAGTGAGCCCCTAATAATCGAGTGTAAGAGGGATTTAGCATCTAAATTCAAGATGAAATACCATGGACTCATGCACTACTTTCTAGGCCTTGAGGTGTGGAAAAGGCACAAGGAGATTTTCCTTTCACAAGGAAAATAATTCGTGAAGTTGTTGGAGAGATTTGGAATGAGAAAATGCAAGTCCTTGCCCACACCGATGGAAATGAATTTCAAGAAGATATGTGGAGATGTTGCTAGACCTGATTTGGTGAATACATCCAAGTATATACAATTTATTGGGGCTCTGATGTTCTTTTTGAACACTCTTCTGGACATATGCTATGTAGTGAACACGTTGATTCAATTCATTATTGAGCCTCTCCATGCACATTAGATTTCTTCCAAATACATTTTGAGATATTTGCATGGGATGATCACATTTTTTTCTAAGATATTCTACCAAAAATGTTCGACTTCATGGATATATCGATGTTGGCTGAGCAGGAAATTTTGTCAACAAGAAGAGTACATCTGGATGTTTTTTAGCCTTGGATCAACCATTATATCTTGATGAGTAGGAAGCAGAATTTCGTATCATCGAGTATCAATGAGGCAAAATACATGCCACTAGCATGGCTAGCTACAAAGAAATTTGGTTGAGGAAGCTCTTTGGAGAGCCATTTGAGCAGGTCTTAGACACTACAGTGATATATTGTGATGCTAAGAATGGGATCAATCTAGTAAATAATCTTGTATTTCATGACAATGCCAAGCACTTAGAGATTTGATATCATTACATTTGAGAAATGGTGTAGGGAGGAGTCGTTAGACTCCGCCATATATCAACAGATGAGAAGATTGCAGATATTATCACCAAGGCTTTGCCAAAAGGGAATCTATTTTTCTTCAGAGAACAACTTTTACTGATGGATGTGACCCCTTTTGATAAGGGACATCACTGATCGAGAACACTAAGTGGACTCTTCCCCCTGCTTGAGCTCCCAGGCTGAGGAATCGAGATGGAGGGATCCTAGGGTTGAGGGATATCTGGAAAATAGGGTCTTAGATATTGCTCCCATATATGTCACCCATAGGGTCGAAGATGTTAGCTCCCCTATATTGTTCTATGCTGAGTATACCCCAGTTGGAATCATACCACAATTTGGCCTTGTTGGGAATCTCACTCCCTGTCTCGCCAATGGGTTGAGAGAGTGCTTGGAGGTGTATAACCCAAGCTAATTATGATGCAGGTGTTCTAGCACATGAATCTTAAGGGTCATTGTTGGGAAGATTAGTGAGAAATAGGATGGATTGAGATGTGCTCCCCTATGCAATAACTCTTATTTCTCGATATGGGGTAGAAGATGTTTTTTTCCCCTATTCAGGGTTGATATGTGCTCCCCTACGCGATAACTCTTATGTTTGATATGGGGTAGAAGATGTTTTTTCCCCTATTATGGGTTGAGATGTGCTCCCTGGTGTAGTTTCAGGTTGAGATGTGCTCTCTAAAATTATAGAGGATGGTAGCTAATGCTCCCTGGTGATTCTTATTCTTTAGATTTGAGAATGTTTCAAGCAGATAGAGTTGAGCAGAGATGGGACATGATATGATGATAGGATACACATGATTATTACATGATGCAATTGGAATTTATCACTAGCTGAGAGGGAGTGTTAATTTGGAAACTCAGTGACAAATTCCAACCATGGGACAAGATTCCTCTTTTTTAGAGGACTAATTTTGACTATTGAAGTGCTCAGTTTGGATAAGGGAAAGTGTACTTTTGAAGAAAATCCCACATGTGCACATTTGGACAAGTCAGCCCTGACTAGAAAATGGACACCCTTGGAAGCCTATAAATACAAGTGACCTCAATCTCATTTGGAAATCACTAAGAATATTATTCTCTTATTCATTGATTGGTTTGCACAAGTGTGAATTTGGGTCGAGAAATTTAGTTCATATAGGTCTGAGATTACAGGGTTCGAAGCTCGCATGTGTTCTAGGGTTTTGGGTCACAACCGCAAGATTTTCATGGGAATATTTCGGCTATAACTGCAAGCTTGCAGGCTCAAGAGTGTGGTTGGAAGGTCTCAACTGTACACATACTTCTTCCTCCATGTGGTTGGGCTCTGGGGATGAAATTTGACATTTGATCGCAGTTGACTGTAGACAACAAAAGTTATCTTTTATCTATATTGATGTTGGGAACATATTTATGAATGTTGTTGGGCTAATTTTGCTAGATGATTTTGTATTGGGCTCATTGTACTCTATGCTGAAGATTTTATGACAATATAATAAAAGAATAATTTCAAATGGTTTTCCCCATAGTGGGTTTTTCCCTGGTCTTTGACCGAAACTGGTTTCTCTTGTTAATGTGTTGATTGTCTCCTTTGTCGTTGAATTTATTGTTCTATCTTTATTGTTGGTGATTGGAAATATTAATTTTTATTGAAAAGATTTCTAATTGAAGAATTGAATTGGGCTAAAAGTAATTGAAACAACATAGAGTAGTGTGAAATTTAACATTCCCTAGTATAATGAATGAAAAGGATAATATATATTTACATGAAGAAATTTCCAAGGAAAAACTACTTCAAATCCTCTCCATTTTCCATAAGGATAATATTCCAAGCCTGGATCGTAGGAAAGTGGATTTCTTTATAGGATTCTTTGATTTATTATGAGAGTACTTACTCAGGGTAGTGGAAGAAGCCAAGACTTCAAGTAAGGTACTTAGTTCTTTTAACACCACATTTATATATCTTATTCTCAAGATGGATAAACCTAGAAGATTTTATGACTTTATACTGATCTCATGTTGCAATTTGTTTTATAAGGTCAATTCTAAAGTGCTCGCTTCCAATATAAAATAGATACCCTTAGGTTTTCTTTCACTGAAACAATCTGGTTTCTTTGAGGGAAGGCAAATAAATGAGATCATTGGCTATGCTCATAACAACCTACATTCCATCAAGAGCAAGAATATACTAACCATGTACACCTTTGTATAATTTAGTAGTCAAATCATTGCATGTAGGTAGGTCCCTTATCCTATGAACAAATGGGTCTCATACATTAATTTGGTGTATAGATTGGCCATGACCTTAATATTATATTATTATTAAAAATATATATTTTTCTAAAGTATATGATAGGAAATTTTGGTTATATCTAAGATTACTACCTATACACATTGATATTATTTTACCAATTGTGAAATCTATCATGAGATACTTCCCTTCAATGTCCTTTGTAGTTCTTATAAATGGGGATGCCTCATTGTTTTTCAAACCTACAAGAGGCTTGATACAATGCTAGCCACTTTTCACCAATTTGTTTCTTTTGTTTGTTGAGGGGATCAATGGAGCCACTTATGAGGCTAAGAGAAGAGGAAACCTTAAAGGGACACAAGGGTTGGAGAAAGAGAGCATATTACCCATCTACTATTTGTAGATGATATGTTACATTTTACAAATGGTAATGTGATTGAGGGTCAACATACGAAAGAAATCATAAGTATGTATAGAAAGGAAACAGGGATGGAGATAAATCTCCATAAATATATTAGAATCTTTAATAATATTGATAAGGGAATTTTGTAGGAACTAAATATTATGTTTCCATGCAATGCTTAGGATATTGATGCAACATAGAATATTTGGGTTTCATTCTAAAACCCAATGACTATGGTAAGCATTATTTGTATTGAAAATTGGGTAAGATAGAGAAAATGAGTATTTTTTAGTGCGACGAATGGTTGTCTAGGGGTGGGATATTGATATTGGTCAAGCCTATTCTTGAGACCATCCCAATCGTTTCAGAAATCTTTAGCACACATCCCCAAACAGGTTCTAGAAATGATAAAAAAGGCTTGCATTAATTTTCGTGGAAAGGTCAATCAAATCAGGGGATTTATGTCTTGAAAAGTAACATAAAATATTACAATCAAAAGGTGGAGTTTGAAAACTCAAACATATACATCATTTTAATACAACTATTTTTGCAAAAATCCTTTGGAACCTCATTTTTAAGGGATTGTGGAAGAGAATCATCATGCAGGAAAACTAGACTGGTTCAAATTTATTACTAGACTAGCTCAAAAGGACTAGAAAAACTAAAAATAAAAAAAATGCTTCAAACTAATGGAATGCATTGGCCTTATCTTTTCCTACTATTGATCAGTTATTGGCTTGGTGGTTTTGAAATGGTAGATAACTCATACTTGGTGTTAGTGCAGTTATGGGCTATGGAAATGTTATTTATCTTCCTAAGGATTTGATACAACAATTGCATGATATGGAGATCCTTACACTAGATCAAATAATGGATGTAGGTTCTAGTAACATATGTCACCAAGGGTGGAGATCATCTAATATGAAAAGGTTAGGAGATGAGTCAACTACAAGGTGGGACAAATTTATGGAGGAACTAAAGAAATGCCATATTAGGATTGGGGAGGGTGAGGATGAATTGGGTTAGTATATGAGCAAGATTGGTGGTCATACATAGCTAAATTAGGTTACATAATGTTGGGAGATCAATGCCATCATGAGGTAAAATGGTGGTATTCTAAAATATTGAAAGTAAATACACCAACGGAAATTAAAATACATTTGTAGATGGATTTGAATGATATGATTTTGGGCTAGGAGTTACTCAAAAAAAGACAAACTAGAGGACATAGAATATGTTTTTTTGAAAAAACACTAAAGAAGATATCTCTCATCTTGATATTTTTTTCTCTTTCACAACATAAGTTTGAAGAGACATCTCCTAGTGGTTAAATTTGGAAATGTATTTGTAACCACCTCCCACCCCCTGTCCATACTGGGATGCAGGAGGGTTACGTTCTTAATCCAATCTCCAAGATTTATTATGAAGATGGGGTTAGCAAAAAAATAATTTTTACAAGTATGCAAAATTTAATTCTAGTGATATCATAACATCCAGCTCATTCATAAATTTCTAGTGATTTAAAGTTTATCTCAATCTGATTTTTGGATCAAAAGTTATGCTCTTTCGAAGTTCAGCCTATTAGAAGAGGCCATGTCATCACATTGCCCATATGGCATCCATCAAGCTAGCATGACTCTAACATGTCATCCCTGCATGGCCCATCGTACCAATTCCATTTCATAGTGGTACAACTGCTCTTTCACGTGCTAACGTATAGCACATAACAAATAACAAAGGAAATAGGTGGTGGGTGGTCTCCCAATGGCAAAATTCCCAAACTAGAACCATGACCAAACTAGCTCTTTTTCATTTGCGTCACTTTTACTAAGTTTACAATGCATAAGATCATAACAGTGGGTGGTGGTACAACTCATAGTTCCACAAGACAAAACCTCCATCAGATTAACTCCTTCCCACCGACATTCTTCATTTCAAGGTTTACATGTGAAGGTTTGTGGCAATGAGTGATGGCCCGACTACATGGTTCCATAGTTGAAACCTTGTCTAGATCAGCTAACTCCTTATCGGCATCGCCCCATTTCAAGGTTTAACATACGAACAAATGTGGTGGTGGTGGGAAGTGGCTCAACCTCATAGTTTCACAATAGGAACCTTAGTTGAATCATCCAAATCCTTATCAACGTTGATATTTTATGAGTTTTTCAATGTGAAGGGTTAGAGAATAAAGAAGTTAGTGGTGGGCGGTAGCCAGAAGTCATGGTTACACAACTATAACCTTAGCCAGAGTGACCTATTCTTCTCGACTTTCCTAATACAATTTATGAAATATTAATGTGTTGGAAGACTCTCGATACAACGCTCTATGATATGATGAAGGTGATGCCACTTTGCCAATCTGGATAGGTCTTCACTATCTAATTTTGTAGCTCTAACACTGGCTAGTTAGCACAGTCAGGATTAGGGCATCCACGTCAAGATCTAAAGCTCTGTAGCCATATTAATGGATGGTTAACATGGACAAGGAATTCAATCAACCCAATAGCTAACAAGAGTCACCTCAAGTTACCCAACTTCCCAATGATAACTAAAATTATATACCCATTGCTTCATACGCATTATTATCAGCTAAAATCTAGGAACACATTACACATAGTTTAACACATCCATCAAGAGGACAACCTGAATCATTAATATCTAGTCATTATCATTTACTTAGCGTGCAGAATAGCATAGAGAGTATGAGCCTAATGAAGGCATGTACTAGTCAAGTAGTCCATAACATTCATACATATTCATGGGCACATACCAAACATTTGCATGCATACAACATTTTAAATCATGGCTCAATGCAAGCCTTGCATTAACTTATTTGAGTACGTTAATATGGTTCACAAATGAAGGAGGGACTTCCACTCTCCACCCAACCATAGGTCAGCTACACTATAAACTTCTTGCAGTTGACCATCACAAAACCAAATCCAAAGTTTGAGGGGATGCCTGCTCATGTATACTTCACACCAAGGCTTAGAAGACACTCAAGAGATGGAGTCCACTATCCATGTGGTTTCTCAACTTCCCTCTTGTAGTAAGCACCATAGAGATCTAGTTACTTCTCTAAGTTTAATCACAAGGCTTCACCCAAGGTCCATATGGGGTATTGCTTAGTCCAGGAGTTTGAATCCACTATCCAGGTGGTCTATCAACTATATTTTCATAGCACTCACCACATGGGTCTAAAACCCAATATCCATGTGGTTAACATCTCTACAGAAAGCACCAAAGCGACTGAAATTTCCCTATCTATGTGGTTAACAACTATAGAACAAGCACCACAATGATATCATCCAACAAGCCTCCCACTAACCATCCAAACTTAGACACACAATTTAGTGGCCTCAAACAGAAAAGATGGGATAGCAACCAAATTATTTGAGCACATGACTCAATCACAATTCCAACAATCCTCTTTTTCTTTTGCTTGGTATTTCCCTGCATTCGACTACTAGCCTCCAGGGACTTCCTAATATAAGTAGAGCTAGTTCACATAGAAAATCAAAATTTTCTTTCTTCTCCCTTCATGATCTTCATTCATTATTTGTTCTTCTCCACTTCTCCAACGTTTTTCCATATTTCTTCCTGAGGCCCTAGTTCCCTAGCCTTGATCCATGAGGGGGATGGGGATGGGCATAGTCCTTTGCCAATACCACCCAATCCCAATCTCATAACTTCTATTAGTGCCCACTGGTCGGGTTGGTCAGCCAAGGTGTTGGGAATTTAATGTAGCTAGTTATGGCCTACTTACAACATGCAACATGCCTTCTCCCTTAGGATTTGGACCCATAGTGTCCTCTCCCCCAGTGAGCCACCAATTACAATTCACATTTAATTCTTAATTATTTGCAAGTTTTGTTCTACCCAGTTTTAAATCTCACGCTTGTGAAACAAAATCATGTTTACAAACATGGGGGTGAGGGAAAAAAGGGTTGTTACAATAATGTCATTATTAAATGTGGATACATGTTTATTTTGTTGGTTTCACAAGTAATATCTTAAGAAAAAAAGAGTTTTTCCCTTCCTAATCCTATTTGGCATTGATTTGGCTCACAATAGACTATTATGTGAAGGAAGGTAGACTTCCTTTTTCCAAGTCACTAATTAGATTATTTCTTCATTTCAAAAGTTGAAGAAAGACAATATGTTAGATATCTACCTGAATGGTTCATGAGGCACAATACTTGCTAAGGTTTTGCAAATGGGGTAGCAAGCTAAGTGGGCTTGATTGTGGGGAAAAACTCCACAGTTAAGCGCGCTTGAGCCAGAGGAGTTCTGGGATGGGTGACCTCCTGGGAAGTCCTGGTTACCGGGTGCAAGCCCCGGAAGTGATGATTGATGCTATGTGATTCGTTCTCCACATTTCACTAGTTTCAATCCCACTTCTTCACCCCTGTGAGCATCACCCGATGCAATGAGTGCTAAGTGAACTATTCAAAAATCATGAGATATTAGTCACTTTACGACTACCTCTCATGGAAATGGTCATACTTTGAATGACTTACTTAACGCAGTTGAATCCCAAAAATGATATCTAATATAATGCACTGCGTAAATCCCCCATACTTAAATTCAAAAAGAGTCAAGGGATCTCTACCTGAATGGTTCATGAGGCACAATACTTGCTAAGGTTTTGCAAATGGGGTAGCAAGCTAAGTGGGCTTGATTGTGGGGAAAAACTCCACAGTTAAGCGCGCTTGAGCCAGAGGAGTTCTGGGATGGGTGACCTCCTGGGAAGTCCTGGTTACCGGGTGCAAGCCCTAGAAGTGATGATTGATGCTATGTGATTCGTTCTCCACATTTCACTAGTTTCAATCCCACTTCTTCACCCCTGTGAGCATCACCCGATGCAATGAGTGCTAAGTGAACTATTCAAAAATCATGAGATATTAGTCACTTTACGACTACCTCTCATGGAAATGGTCATACTTTGAATGACTTACTTAACGCAGTTGAATCCCAAAAATGATATCTAATGTTAGATATCATTTTCAAGATAAATTGCATAGTAATTCATTAATATGTGACCCATATTGATGAGTATTAGTCATAATTAACCAATTTCTCATGATTGTGATATCTAATATGTTGCAGTGTAAAAGCCCCTTGATGCCTAAATAAAAAGGAAATATGATTAAACTTCCTACATAGGTGGGTGATTTACATGTCAATAATACTTCCCCTTAGGGCTCTTTTGAAGTGGCATGCGAGAGGAATGTTTTGGAAAGACACAATGATACTTGGGGGGGTGAATCAGTCTCACACATATTTTTAACTTATTTTCACTTTATTTATCTTAAACAAAAACTAGATCACATAATAAATCATTAACACATAGATTAAAGTGGAAACCGAAACTTGAAGAAAACCACGTGAATACTTTTCTTACAATCTTCAATTTAATACATTGTTATAGGAAACCACTTGTGAGGAGACTAAACCTCTATAAGCCGCACCAACTTACAATTTTTCAAGCTCCAACATGTTAAGAAGATGAGGACACCAATCCTCTATAAAAAACAACTTAAAATTTTGCAGACTCCTACCTGTTAAGAAGATGATGACACCAATCCTCTATAGTCTGCAACTCATCTATCTTTCCTAGTCAATGTCCTAGTAACAAACCTCCACAACCTACTCTCTTTTGATATTTGAAACCATTCAAATCACAATGAAACCATAAGAGAATATACAAAAATTAACTTTTGCAATCCTCCCTTAGCTACTCGATAGTCTTCCTTTATCAACTCTTAACAATCTCGTTTGTTAATCTTTTGCTCCTTAGCTCGGACCTTTTCTTAGTTTGAATCTTAGACCTTATAAGTAGGTTAAATAGTTGTTAGTTAGATCCTAATCAGGCCTACAACTCAATAAATATACAACTGCCAATTTGGGCCTATTTAGGCTTGATTTTGAGCCTATTCTAGCCTGTGGCTAGCTTAAAAGAATCGGCTTAAAAAATATAACCCCAAATTGTGCCATAAAACCTCTTTCGCAAATGGAAGATATAAATATATATGAATTCATATGAATGCATTAAAAACTTCATTTATCCTCATCCATGAGGAGTTAGAAGGTGTGCCACCTATCAGTGGAAAGGTCTCAAAATATACCATTTGATTAGGTAACTTTCCTTTAAATCTGGATTTCCTTTAACATTAATAACAACCTCTTTTCACTGGGATGAGCATATTTGTGGGCTTGGAGGTTTTCTTTGTATTAAAACATACCATTATCTCAAATTTGAGGTGAATTTGGCCAATGTCTCCTATAACATAGTGGAATTAATAACACTATGATCTTTGCTACAGATAGATTTATCCAAGGGTGTTTTTTGACTACATGTATGTGGAAAATCTATTTTAGTTAATAAATGGATTAATCACAAAAATCAATTTCTAATGTCAATCTTCCGAGATTGTGAGAATATTTTACAGCTTGAAGTAATTTATTCACTAATATTTTAGAGAATTGAATGCAAAGGTTGATTCCTCGTCTAGACAAGGACTACAACAATAAATGGGTTATTTATGGTTTAAAAAAAAATTGGGATGGGATCACCTATAGAGCCCAAACTAATCCTCTAATTAATTTTCTATTTTGTTTTTTCTATGTTGTCAATTTGGGTTAATCTTGTTTCATGTTAATTATGGCATTTTTTTAGTTTGAGATGATTGTAATATGTAATTTTTTTTGTTGGGAAGGCCATTGGGAGATGATATGTTATGGATGGTAACTAGTAAATTTAATAATATTATGATAATATAGATGGGCAAAATATTTGTGTTTACACAAAGACAATATTCAAAATGCTTCAACACATGAAGAATGTGCTCTACAAGTTTTTCCTTGCAAAACAAATAAAGATGCTAAAAAGCATATGAATTTTTAACAATGTGTTTAAAACTAAATCAAAAATGGAAAAAATATATCTACTATTACAATTAGCATAGATTACACTCATAATAACTTATACTATTTTAAAATTTAACAAAGAAAAAGTCAATGGACACAGAGGGCATTCATTATATTTCTTTGAAATTATAAAGGATATATTATTATTAAAAATAAATTTAACATATCTAATGCTAATAAAAAAATTTTTTTGATGAGTAGAACACTAACAAAAATTCCTACAAATTTACCACTAAATGAAATTATTAAAGTAAATAAGAGTTTTGATGATGTAAAATTGAAAAGTTTTCCTATTTTGTATTTTCATGTGCTAAAAAACAATAAAAATACTAATTGTCTTTTCACAAATGCAATACTCCTATCGATTTCCTAGAAGAGATGTAAAATCTCATTGTCTAATTCATTGTTACCCTCCTCAAGACTACTTTTTTTCCATAGAAAAATACATGTAACTTTTATTTATAGAAATAAAAATTACGCTTTGTAAACACACAGAGTGTGTATGTTGAAGAGGCAAGTAAGAGAAATACAATACACGAGCATTAATGTGCATATATAGAGTTAAAATGTCCATGAGCATCCAATCATATGCCAAGAAAAAATAAGACAAATTGAAAATAGTGTAAGAGGAATTAATGGATGATAAGAAGGGCTGAATTTTTATTTTTTTCCCTTCCTTTTTGGAACTTGTCGCCACCTATTTGAATTTGGATCAACCAAAACCAAATCTAGTCCTCTACCATCCTCTAAATGTGGGGGTTCTTTTCCGAAACTGAACCCTCTAAAGAATGTTCTCATTTGGTTCCACCTGAACCTATAGAAGGATAATGTTCTTCTAATTTTGGACTCATCAATGGTGGTGTGGCAGATCCATCCTGAACGACAACCTCCCCCTTCCATTTTATCTACGGTTTATTCTGACTATGTCCCTTTGGTGTCCTCTTCCTCATCTTCTGAAAGTGGAGGCTCACTAAACTATCATCCTTTTGGTCTGTTTGGATGCTTATTTTTCCTTTTTGGGATCTTCTTTTCTATAGGAAATGTGTTTTGAAGATGACCTGTTTGGAAACCCACATGACATCTGAAGGTCGTGTTCTCATAATCTAGAGTTTGTGACCACTAGAAATTCTTGTGCTTCCAAGTGTCACGATCTAGTAATCCTTTGTTAAGATCTATCTCCACACAAATCCTAGCAAAGGTGAAAATTCATTTTTTTGTCTTTTCCATGTCCACTTTTTTGTATTTTTCTTGTTTGTTCCCAATGTCTTCAATGACTGGGTGGTGCCAAAAAGGAAGCGGAAGATTTGGGAGTCTAACCTAGACTCACATAGTGGTGATCACCATGGATGTATCATCAAAACCAAGGAACCATTGATTGATTGATAATCCGACTCTACCCTGGAACCAAGCCCCTTAATTTAGTACAAAGTCAAGTTCTTTTTCAGTGTCAAATTGGACACAAAATATCCTTCAAAACTTAGGTAAATATCACAAGTAGGTGTGCATGAAGAGAACACCCATTGATGTAGTGCTTCAAGTTTTGGACAAAAGCCATTAAATCTACATATAATCACTTTTGATTCCAGTGTTGTGAATAAGGAGGATACATATGGGATATTGACCTCCATGGTGGGAGATTGCTCCATTTGGTCCACAATATATGGGCCTGGAAAATTCTGATTTAGATTTGTTGAGTTTTGTTTCACTAAACCATAAACCCTCCTTTAATTGCATCTTTGAGTGAGATAGTTGAACCATTTGCAGGCTTGGCATATTGAGCACCTCCACATAGTCTAGAATTTAAAATTATTGTAGAGTTACTAGATATATAGGTTTCTTTGAGCCCTATGTGGTCATGGATGACCTTTTCTTCTATAACCACCCCCTCCCACATTTACCCACTTTTACCAGCTCGCTAGGATAAACATGAGACGAGTGCCACTATGTTAGGTCCCTATAACACTAGTTTATTCCCTCATTATTATTAGTGTAGCCCCCTTATTATTATTTTTTTTCCCATGTATTCTCCATATTGTTATTGGTGTGCCCCATTGAAACCCACTATTGTTGTTGTTGTGCCCTTACATTATTATTATTATGTCGGCTCTGATTATATTGTGACCCCTTAGACTCCTATATATAGAAAGGAGGTTTTTTTTATTTGAATCATCAAATAATTATTCATTTGTGTAATGTAAAGGAGGTTTCCCCCTTGAAGAGGCTTATTTTGAAGTCTTTTATCTCTCTCTCTTATTCTATTTTGTGAGTTGGTTGCATAACATTTGGTGTCAAAGCTTTGGATTCTAGGGTTTCGCTGCTACAAACAGGTCATCGTGGAATTTTCGCTATAAATTTTTTATTTTATGAAGTTTAAGAAGATGAAATTAAAACCCATTTGAGCCTAAATCTTGATGAACCTTTTGTTTGAATTTCAGTGCTTGTTTCGCTATATTTGTGGAGATATGATCTATGGAATTTAGGGTTTTTTCAGGATACTGAATTCCATCTCAAACAGGTGACCTTCGAAAAATCTTCATAACTTTATCTCTGAGCATTAGATTCAAATTTCGTAAAAAATAACAAAAAGAAGACAAATTTTAGTATGTTGGGTATCTTTTTCAAAGCCGAAGGTTGAACATTGACTTGTGGCACTTCGTACAAGTTCACTCTACTGAAAAAGTATATAATCGTGCCATCATGGGAGATTGGGAATAAATCTTTCTTGGAGAATCCAAATTCTATCATACTTGTGGAGTTCAAAAGAGGACTCAGAGGGATACCACACGTCTAAATTTCAGATCTTGTAGATCTGAAATTTCATATATACATCAAATTCAATATTGACCTCCTACAAAAAAAAAAAATTGTGTAGTCTTTTTAAAAATTTGCATAAGTTTTGTTTGAAAAAATAGTTTGAAGTGATTCAAAGGGAATAGTGAAGCATAATTATCATTAATTGATGCCCCGAAGAAAGAAAATGGAAACACCTAGTAAGCAACCCGAAGGCTCTACTATGACTCTGACATGAAGAAGAGGAAGAAATGCAACATGATATATCAAAATTACGAGACCACGTGCAACAAATTTCACTCTCACAAAAAGTAACATAAGCTAAGATGGATGGTTTGAAGAATAAAATCAATGAGGCAAAAGGGAAAATTGAATATTTGAAGAAAGACATGGAAGGTTTTAAGGGAATTTTGGCAAAGTTTCTACAAGAAATGATTCCTAATGGCGAAAAGGTAGTAGAGAAAACTCATGATGAGAACAAAAGAAATGTTAATCGTGATTTCATAGACTCTAACATTGGATTAAAGGCCCACCATATTCCAAAGATCGATATGAGGAAGTTTGATGGCAAGGATCCTATAACATGGATACTACAAATGGAGAAATATTTTGTTCTCCATAATGTGCAAAACACACAAAAGGTACGCATTGCAACTTTATATTTAGAACCTAATCAGTTTGTATGGTTTCGATGGCTTTATTCTCATAAACAAATTGTCACTTGGTCTATTTTTATGAAGGAAATGATAGCACATTATGAGGATACAAATAGAAACACCTTCTTTAGCCAATTGATAAATCTCAAACAAAAGGGTTCAATAGTGGAGCACATTGAGGACTTCCAAAAATTGAATATAAGGGTAAATGATATTCCAGAGCAGCATAGGATTGATGTCTTCATAGGGACTCTAAAGGATAACATCCAACATGAGGTTTGCCTTTGGGAACTTGATTCATTGGAGAAGGCATCCGAGTTGGCAAGAAAAATTGAAAGCAAAATTATGGCAACAAGGAAGCCTACCACTCACAACTATAAAGATGGAAGTGTGGTTTCTCCTAGCCTTCCACAACCTACAAGGTTGACACCACAACAATTGGAATAAAAAAGGGAAAAAGGAATTTGTTATAGTTGTGATAGAAAATACTCTAAAAGTCGTAAGTGTGCTGAGAAGAAATTATTTTACATTGATTGTGAAGAGGAGGAATAAAAGGAACAAGAAACATCAAAAGAAGAGGATATACACCATGAACCAACCCCAAAGAAAGAAGAAATGAATCTGACCATATCTTGTAATGCATTGGCAAGAATTACCACTCCTCAAACTCTCAAGATAGAAGGACATATCAAGAAGAAAAAGTTAATAGTGTTGATTGATTCGGGTAGTACACATAACTTTATTCATTGTAAGATAGCCAAAGAATTAAATTGTTTCTTATATCCAACACCAGAGTGTTAAGTGATGGTTGCAAATGGAGGAACCATAAATTACTCGTGAAAGTGCCATAATATCAAGCTATCCATGACAGAGTATGTATTGAATAGTTCAACGCTTTCCCTTCCAATGGGTGGTGTTGATTTTGTACTAGGAGTCCAATGCTTACAATCTTTTGGTATGATAGATTTTAATTTTCCACAAATTTTCTTGAAATTTTTTTGGAAGGAAAGGAAGTTGAATTAAGGGGTATCGTAGGGAAACCAAGAAAGATAATCAGCTTTGATGGCATCACAAAGCTTCTAAAGAAATAAAAACGAGGTGTAATTGCACAATTATGTTCACTAGAGGCTCAAACATCAAAATCATTTATTTCTCAAGACCTCCAAAAAATCTTGGAAAAACATTCCAAGGTATTTGAGACTCCCAAAGGCCTCCCACCTATCTGTGATCATGATCATGCTATTCATTTGATTCCAGGAAGTATTCCTCCAAACATCAAGCTTTACAAATATCCCTATGCCCAAAAGAGTGACATTGAACGTATGGTTGTAGAAATGCTAGAGGTTGGTATAATTCAACCTAGTCAAAGTTCTTTCTTTGATCTAGCAGTATTGGTGCACAAGAAGGATCGATCATGGCACATGTGTCCAGATTATAGGGAGCTCAACAATCTCACTATTAAAGATAAATTTCCCATTCATGTCATTGATGAATTATTGGACGAATTACATGGAACAATTTACTTCACCAAGTTGGATCTTCGTTCAGGGTATCATCAAATAATAATGAAGACTGAAAATGTTCTGAAAAACAACATTTAGAACTCATGAGGGTCATTATGAATTTTTGGTCATGCCTTTTGGCCTTACCAATGCACCTTCTACATTTTAAGGTTTAATGAACTCCATTTTCAAACCCTTCTATATAAAATTGATGTTAGTATTTTTTGATGATATACTAATCTACAAGTCTTGGAAGGATCATGTTCAACATGTTGACAGGGTGTGCAAGCTATTGGAGGCAAAACAATTATATGCAAGAACTTCCAAATGTTTCTTTGGAGTACATGAGGTGGAATATCTAGGTCATATTGTATCTCATGAGGGTGTTAAGGTAGACCCTAACAAAATTAAAGCCATTAAGGAATGGAAAATACCCACATCCATAAAGCATCTGCGAGGATTTCTCGGGTTGACAGGGTATTATCGAAAGTTTTTTAAGAATTATGGGAGAATATCAGCACCTCAAACAACATTTCTGAAGAAAGATGCATTTTCTTGGACTCCATAAGAAACTAAGGCCGTTGAGAATATTAAAGAGGTAGTGTGCCAAGCACTGGTCTTAGCTACACCAAACTTCACAAAAACATTTATTGTGGAATGTGATGCCTCAAGGAATGGAATTGGTGTTGTTTTAATGCAAGAAGGAAGACCCATAACTTTTTAAAGTCATCCAATCAAAGGAAAGTATTCACGCAAAGCTATTTATAAGAAGGAAATGTTGGCAATACTACATGCACTTAAGAAATGGTGACCTTACCTAATGGGAAGCCACTTCAAGGTGAAAACAGATCATGATAGTCTTAAATATTTTTTAGATCAAAATTATCTTCATAAGAGCTGCAAAAATGGGTCACAAAGATGTTGGGTTATGACTTTGAAATAATCTACAAAAAAGGGAAGCAAAATTTGGTTGCACATGCACTCTCAAGAAAGGATGAGGTTGTAGAAGCATTTCTTTGTGCCATTTCTATTATCCAACCAAATTGGATAACTGAAGCAAGGGATGAATGGAAGAATGACGAAGAAGTATGGGCACTCATTCAAAAGTTGCAGCAAGATCCTAGTAATCTAATACATTTAGATAGAATAATGATTCATTATGGTACAAATATCACTTGCACCTTTGTAAGAATTCCAAACTCAAACAAAACATTCTTCGAGAATTGCACACCTCTCCCTTAGGAGGGAACTTAGGATTTTTAAAAACCTACCACAAGGTTAAAAAGGAATTTTTTTGGGATGGCCTTAAATCTGATATTCAAAATTTTGTGGCGAAATGTTTGGTTTGCCAACAAAAAAAAGTAGAGACAATTAAGGCCTCGGGACTATTAGAACCTTTATCCTTTCCAAGCCAACTTTGGGAGGAGGTTTCAATGGATTTTATCATAGGTTTACCCAAGTCCAAAGGAAAGAGTGTCATCATGGTGGTAATTGATAGACTTACCAAGTATGCACACTTTTGTGCATTATATAATCCATTTAAAGCCAGTACAATTGCTACTACATTTATGAAAACAATTCAAAAGCTACATGGAAACCTAAAGATTATTGTAAGCGACAGAGATCCTATTTTCACTGGAAATTTTTGGACGGAATTATTTTCTTGTCGTTGTACTCAATTAGCTCATAGCTCATCTTGTCATCCTCAATCGTATGGGAAAACTGAATGGTGGTATAACACTTCCTTCAATATTGCAGCAAAAATCACCCCATTTATGGCAGATATCAACCATCGTCCATCACATCATCTTTACGAGAAAATTATAATGTTCAGGCAGTGGAAGATAACCTCAAGTATCAACAACAAGTTCTCCAACTCTTAAAGGATAACCTCACTTTGGCGTAGAATAGAATGAAACAATAGGCAAATCAACATCGCAGCGAAAGAAGTTTTGATGTAGGACTAGGTATTTTTATGGCTACAACCATACAAACAAATGTCCCTCAAGCAAGCTAAGAAGGATAATAAATTATCACCAAAGTATTATGGTCCTTACAAGGTGTTGAAAAATATTGGTACTATGGCATACAAATTGGAGCTTCCTACATCTTCCCAAGTGCACCTAGTTTTCCATGTTTCATGCTTAAAGAAGGTTATAGGTGACAAGCCCCAGTTCAAACAATATTGCCAGAACTTGACGAGGAAGGAAAAGTCATATTGGAACTTGAAGAAGTCATGGAAACAAGAACTCGATAGCTACGAAATCGATCAATTTCAGAGTATCTCATCAAGTGGAAGAACTTACCAACAAAGATTCCACATGGGAGGATGATAATTTTATACAAAAGCATCCAGAACTACTCAAGTGTTGAGGACAACATTTTTGTAAAGGAAAGGGGCATGTTAGACCCCTATAACACTAGTGTATTCCCTCATTATCATTATTGTAGCCTCCTTATTGTTATCGTTGTGCCCATGTAGTCCCCATATTGTTATTGTTGTGCCCCATAGAAGCCCACTATTGTTGTTGTTGTGCCCTTACATTATTATTGTTATGTCAACTCTAATTATATTGTGACCCCTTAGACTCCTATATATAGAAAGGAGGTTTTTTCATTTGAATCATCCAAGAATTATTCATTTATGTAATGTAAAGGAGGTTGCCCCCTCAAAGAGGCTTATTTTGAAGTCGTTTATCTATTTGTTCTTCTATTTTGTGAGCTGGTTGCATAACACACTATGATATGACTCGACCTCCAATTTCAATTTATGGAAATGGGTCGACATACTGATAACTTACAGACATCCCTCAGGAACATT